>OZ022265.1:48485574-49095574 GCA_963978885.1 Nemotelus pantherinus | reverse complement strand
CGTTTTCTTAGCAAAATGACTTGATGCTAAGTGTGGCCAAAACACCAGGTACCCTTAATGGCTATTAGTGAAATCTGCCCGAAATCCGATTTCACATAATCTCGTCATCTAAAATGACAAAGTCGAATTTCGTCACATATTAATCGTATAATGATTGAGCCTCCGTTTTTGCTACTTTCTCCTTTTCCTCGGATCGATCTGGAACTTCCTTCACTTATATATTCTCAGGTTGTAACATTTGATCATTCGATCGACAGTTGACTTCGATGTACCAGCAATTACTGCCATGTCTCGAACGGAAATGTTGGGTTCATTCTCGATCTTTCTGAAGATTTGTTTCGCTAAGTCCTTGTCAATACTTTCAGATTTTCTACGTGATCTTGTTTTCTTTGTAATAGCCAGCCCCTTCTTATAATTCGCTGTTATTCATTTGATCGTTGAAAGTGAAGTTTTAAGGTCTTTAACAATCTTTGAAAACTTGATTTCGGGATTTTCCACGTATTTGAAATAATTTGCTGTCGTACTTTTTCTTGTCTCGACTTAATTTCACCAGTTAAAGAACTCTTAAATGAATGAATACTAATATAGTTTTCTGTCCTTTATGTAGAAGGTTACCTTATGGCTTAAGGATCTGGAGCAGGTATACATACGGAAATATTCACAAATAAAGGGCCAAATTTTACTGGGACAGCCCATATCTTGGTTTAGCTGACTTTACTTGTTTACAGCTATTGAAGTACGGCGCCGGAACTTGATCCTTATGATTTGTTGCTCGAGGCGAAAACAAAATCCCGTTATCGTTTTGCCTTCGACTCGAACATCAAGTCAGCCAGTCATATCGGACTAACTGTACCTTGTTATTTTTCGAATCGAACAACAAGTCACAGTTAGTCCGATTGAAAAATATATGAGTTTCGAGTGCATTACAGTGCACGTCGAAATATTACTGCAGAAATTTTGGAAGAACATTTCTGCATGCTACAAGTTGTCTTTCCAAACAAAGGCGAACACTAACGTCGGACATTTTTTCCTCGAAAGAGACACTTTCCCCATAATTTAAAATATTTCATGATTGCCTAATTATATGCTTGCAGTTAGCAAAATCGAAACAACATAAAATTTATTCGGTTACTTAAGATCAGTCATTGTTCGTTCATTACTATAGCTCATTCTCTTGTCTTCTTGTAATATAAAAAAATAAAAACGTACGAAGCGCTTCAAGTTGGTAACGAAATGAAACTCCGTCCCATAACTGCACAATCATGAAATAGGTGTAGGTAGTTCTCTCGTAATGATGTTAACCCAGCCGCCACTAATTGTACGTTTTATCGATACATATTTTCACCGTCGAATTTCGATCTCGATTCTATTTCCACTGAATTACAGACGCGATATATCTTGCATCAGCGAAAATCACTGTCCGAGCTTTAGGAAAACGATTCTACTTAGCAAGCAAAACTGAAACTTATCGCCAAAGTTAAAAAGCCTTATAAAAATAAAGCCTTACGGTACTTCTGGCTTTGGATGGTCTTTACAGTGCTATCGAAAATTTAGCGTCCAGAAATTTCGATTGAAATTTCTGAATTCTACAAGCATTAATAGAGAAGATGTTCATAAAATTTATTTCGCTCTACTTTTATGGTCGACTGTAAGTTATTACACCTAAATTTGATATTGCATATCAACAATTAATATTAGTTTCTGTTTATAATTTTGGAACTTTTGAGTTTTCCCAAAACAAATGAATTATCTCTTAGGCGAAATGCGTGAGATGAAATTGAATTCTTACCATTAAACTGCAGCTTTCGTTCCCTCTGTTTTTGATTTGGAAAATTATGAAATATTTTGAGGTTTTGCTTGATGTACGACAGACCAAAAAGTGAACTTATTTAGCTAGCTGAATTTAGCCGAATTTGCTACTAAGTAGAACAAAAAAAATATCCAATCTTAACTGCGGAAGGAATGCTCAATTTTCGCTGACGATCAAAAAATTTGTTTTAAACCTCGTGAAGAAGGGATATCCTGGTAGCATACATGTCCTTCATTTTTTTTTAGCTTTTTTTATCTTAAATCGTGTGAGAGCTCCTAAAATGCTAGGAAAATAGCTCCTAAATGATTTTTGCATTACAATTTCTAAAAGACTATTGTTAATGAACTGTCAATAAAACACACGCGTTTACCACACACAATATAATATATATATTTAGTAACTGATATAAACGGTAATAGATATCAACAAAAGTGGATATAAACGGTAATGGATATAAACGGTAATAAGCGAATAAGTCACGGAGACTTGTTACTACGACGACGGCTCAATAACGAAGACCTCTTACCACGACGATGGCTCAACCACTACCGTTCAGTTGCCGCGTCAGTGGATTGCCCTACCATCGGTAGCATTTGCCGCCTCTTTCCCACTTAGTGGTTGACAGCTCGGCCTTTCCTGATTTAAGCCCGACTCTGGCTTTCCAGCATCGTCATCATGTCCGTGCAGCAAATCCGGTTCTGGTCCCAGCTCACAACAAGATTTCATCTTCTCACTCGTATAGATGGTAGTAAAATCTCGACGTTTATTCGAATCTTGAGTTTGCAGTGGCTCTATCACATATCGGTCGTAGCGCAGAACTTTTTTGATGCGGTAAGGTCCCTTAAACCGAGGTTCCAGCTTGCGTGATTCGCCGATCGTTGACAAAACATTCTCAACAAGGACGAGATCACCTTCTTTGTAACGGCGCGGTCGTTGGTGAGCTTCATTAAATCTTTTCTTTCATCGTCTTCTTTCAGCCATTATATTCTTCGCGACTTCGTCTCTCTTCTCAGTAAGTTGCGTGAAATCCTTCAATTTGTCTTCTTCGGTGAGTCGGTCTGTTAATGTATTTTTCTTGCGTTCGCCGACCTTGGTGTTACCCTGGTGGCCTTTTTCGAATGGTCCGGGGTCAAAAGATGCGAGTCGAAATCGATTCTGGTGGGGAACGACTTGCTCGCGCACTTCAGACAGTCAAGTTCGATCGGAATTTGTTTCTCGGCTTTCGGTATGTTCATTCCTACTACCAAACTCTCCGTATGCATTTTCTCTAATCTGCATTTTCCTGATTCTAGCACCAGACGATTACCTGCTGCACATAGCACATCGCTGCCCAATAATATTGCTTCAGGAATCAAGGCGTCATCGACTTGACACGCTAATTCATGACTGTCCATGATAATCACAACGTTCACGTGTTGATCGCTTATGAACGTACGACCAGCGAAACCTTTCAACGTTATGGCATCTGAGTTTAAAACGTATCAGAGACTGCTCGGTTCCAGGATCAATAAATGCACATATTTCTTTTTCACACAGTAACACAGTCTTTTTGCACCCTGATCCATCCTTGTCTATTTGTGCTACCAATACAATGAATGGTCTTCGGCGGTGTTTCGGACTGTTCAGGACACTGGCTGGCTGTATGTGTGGTACGTAAGCATACTGTACATCGTTCTCTTAGCTGTGGTTTCGAGCAATGTATGGTTATATTTCCCGACTCCCAGCAATTGTAGCAAACCTGTTTCCTTCCACCGGCTCTGCTGCTTACGACCATCGGTGGCGCGTTTCTTGTTTCATTTACTATTTGAATGCGCCTTTCATTCGTTGCCGGTCTAAAAATGACAGGACTAAATCTACTTCCAGGACGATCGTGGTTTCTTTCAATGGTGTTACCGAGGAAACGTTTTATTGTCGCCAGCATTTCAGCTGTGGTCGAAAAATCGAGCCCGGCTTTAGCATTTTGCATTACCTGGTGTCGAAGTCCCATTCTTATACATTTCATTGTTGCTCTCTCGCTCACACTCCCCTTCCGCGCAGTAGCACACATTCGATGAAAGTAATCTTCTACACTTTCGTTAACCTGCCGTTCGCTGTTTATTAATTTGGTGTGGATTTCAGCTTCGTCTACTTCGCTTGGGAAATCCCGGGACAATTCAAACGTGAACGAATTCCACTAGGTATGCAGCGTTGGTCGACTGTCGAACCATAATTTACACGTATCTTTTAATTTTCCGGCCACAGCGAGAAGAATGACCCTGTCATCCCATCCGTACAGTCCTTTGAGAATATTTATTTGTTCAATAAACTGTTGTGTCGTCATCGAATACTCTGAGGACGGGTCGAACTCAGGTAATATTCCTGCAACCTCACTAATTGACATTGCCCTCGTCCAGGAAGGTTGTGACTCTGGCGGCATGTTGCAATGCGCTACAACGGCCTCCATCCCGACTGCTTGTGTGTTGGTATTTTCATCCTTTGTTACGGTGACGAGTTGTTTCGGCATGTCCACACACGGGTGCAGTACGTTGGCGATTTCATCATGTTTACTGGCTGTTGCATCGGACGCACGCACACTCTCGGCATCGCTGTTTCGCGTCGTAATACAGGAACTCTTCGAATTCTTCACGCGTAGGATGTTCCGATTTAGGCTGATCGAGTTCATGACGCGACACATCCGTTATTTCTACTTCGTCACAAACTAGCTCTTCGCGGAGTCTAAGTTGCAGTTCTGACTTCCTCCCGGTTGTCGAAAGTCCTCGCTTTTGCAACTCGGTTTTTAACTGGTTGGTTGTGAGGGTCTCGAGCGGAACAAGCATATTGTGGCTACTCTACTGGCACTCACACAACTAAGACTGAAATGGCTTACGATTGTCAGATAGCTTCGTGAATAATCCCACTTCTGAACTGTTAATGAACTGTCAATAAAACACACGCGTTTACCACACACAATATGATATATATATTTAGTAACTGATATAAACGGTAATAGATATAAACGGTAATGGATATAAACGGTAATGGATATAAACGGTAATAAGCGAATAAGTCACAGAGACTTGTTACCACGACGACGGCTCAATCACTACCCTCCAGTTGCCGCGTCAGTGGATTGCCCTACCATCGGTAGCATTTGCCGCCTCTTTCCCACTTAGTGGTTGACACTATTTATAGGGCAATGATTTTATTTTTACACCCGTAGTTGTGTTGTCAATATTTTGTAAGGGAATTTAATGAAATATGATGTTTAATGCTCGCTTATCTGTAGCCTAATTAAATTTAAGAACTACTTACAAGTTACATACTGTTTTATCAATCGAATGCTCATAACACACCGGTTTTTTGCGCAAGTTTTCCTTGTTTTCCACTGTTTGCGTCTCAAGACATGGTATGTGAAACAGCTGCCATCAATTGCTGCAGATAAAGCCTAAGCGACAATTCGAAGAACATTTTGAATCACTGACAGTATATGCGGTTTTCCACTAATATTCCGATTTTCAACGCGAATCTCGATGCTTGGCTTGTAGAGTTGCTCAATCTAGTAAAAATTTTCTAGGTTTGTTTGCACAGACAGCATAATAATAGCTTTGTTTATTTTGGGACATACGAACAAAAAGCTACTTCTTTACTTAAAGCGAAGTTAGCTTCATACAACGCTCGATTCTTACTTGGTTGCATACTTGATGATAGGAACGTTTTGTTTCTTCGCACAGTTCCTACCTGCAGTAATTTCCAAGAACTGAGAACGACAGCAAACTGTAAACTTGTAAAAAAATCTACAATAAGATCGAGGACTGTGCACATTTGCAGGTTTTCCAGTGTAATTTGTCCCACAAGAGGAAATGAATTTATGGCATGGATTGGCCGCAAAATTTTGCTGCCATACTTTTGAGGATTCGAAGGCATATACTCTGTAAACTTTATCCGTACTTGGTAACCAAAGGCTGTTCATGAGCTGTTAATATGGTTTATGCGCATTACCCGAATATCAAGAATGGTCGTATGACCAGTGGCATCGTTATCAAAGCGTAGCAGCATCCTAAATCGATTTTAGGTCATGATCGTATGAATAAGTGGAAAATAATTGAATTTCCACAATTCGGGGACGTGCCATTTGAGGTGCGAATACCACAGGCAAAGAGGATTCTTAAAAAAACGGCTTAAAAGTTGTTTTTACTTTGGACAATTGTACTATCCGGACACTTCTGTGGTGACCCGCGATTATAGTCGTCGGTGATCTTACGAGACTCCCGATTCGTTTCCCGTAGAATTGTCGTAGAATTGTCTTGAATACTTTCCTTGCAGTATAAAGCTTGCACGTCCACCTTGATGTCGTAAAATGTTACGTCTTGGTAGTTATCCTTATGGAAAATTGGTTAAAACTCCACTTCGTGCTATCTTTTCTTATCAGAAATTCAGTTTCGTTTTCTAAGTTTTCGTCAGAATTTTCTGAGCTCGCTTCGATTTTCAGTTCACCTTCTAACTCGATGTACGATGCTTCATTGGCCCCAACAAGCGGAACATATCGTTCATCATCAGATACAACAAATGGTTCTTGAAAATCACATTTAATCTTGTTCCAGAATCCTCTGAATTCCCTCTGAGTTTTGTCTTCGAATCTGCCGTTCCTTCGGTAGTAATGCTATTACTTTCTCTTTGATCAGCCACAATTTCTTCAACAAACATTTTTCAAAAAAAAAATCTAGCTTCTGCTAAAATGGTATATAATAAAAATTCCTTGGCGTTGGTATTTATATGAAAACCAAAATAACATGTTAATGTTTTTAGGACATTTTTAAATATTTATTTTTTTGTCTAAAACTTTTTTAGTGAAATTTATAATGAAAGAAGACTTTTATTAGTGTTTGATTGATGTAGTTATTTTTTAATTGCATCGAATAGAAGGAATTAAAATTCGCATATTTTCATATCGGTTTTACACGTACATAAAGAGAAAACTATAATTTTCGTTTCGATAATTGTTATTTCTTAAAACCGGCAATAAGATAACTTTAGAGACAACAGAAAAGTACTAATTTGATTACTTATCTATCTAAATGTAAGTAGGTTTGCATGTACGCACAGCCGATTTGCCACGAATATAATGGTTAAGATTTCATATTCATTTATTTAAATATTAGGAGGACTGAAAAGTAATCAATTCTTTTTGCTGATAAAAAAACATTTAGTTACTAAAAAAATCTTAAATACTAATCAACAAAATAATTTCCATCTTTTTCTTACACATTTTGCCAGCATAAAGGCAGTTGTTCGATTTTCGTTTTAAAAAAGTCATGCGGTTTTTCATAGAAAAATGTTTCCAAGTGCGTTTTCACTTCTCAAACATTATTAAATTTTTTCAGCTAATAATCGGACGATGAATAGAGTGGATAAGTTAAAAGATCCAATCCAAGCTCCCTTATTATTGCCTGTGTTATTCTTCAAAGCGTAAGGCTTCGCGTTATCGTGTTGAACGATCGTTTTCTTGTTGACCAAAATAAATCTTTTTTTATGAGCTCTTGTTTCAATTGCTTGAGTTCACAAGTTATATGTTCGAGTTGTATCGCTGTAACGGTCTGAGAACGTTTAAGCAATTCATAGTATATACTTCCAGAAAAATCCCACCACACACAAACAAGGATCTTCATTATTGTTAGAAATGGTCGAGGGGTCGGAACAGATACTTCTGCGGAAGAAGGCCATTCTATTTATCGTACAGGATTATTATGCAACAACCACTTGTCATCTCCAGCTACAATTCACAGCAAAAAAGGATCGGCTTCATTCTGAACTGTAGACCATGGAAAGCTAATCTTCAATAATAATTCCTCAATGGTTTGGCGAAGATCTGAATCCACCATCATCGTCTTCAGGCTATTATCATCTAATTTTTGAGGCCGTTCTTTCCGCGCCACACCTGTTCATCTATTTTCATTTTAAAACTTGTTTGCTTTCTATAGATGGACAAAATTCATTGGCTCTTTTTTACGGTGTTGCGTCGTACTCTCAGTACGCTGTTCGCTGCGCATTTCATTAAGTCTAGTCAAACGAGAGGTTTCGCTTGCAGACTATGCTGTGCTTTTTTTCAGGCGCTGCACGGTAAAAAAGAGCCATGAGTGGTGAGCTATGATCGCTTTTGCCCATCTCTAGTGGTTCCAGAATATCCCCGTAAGCATCGATAATATTTTTCACTGCTTCATTTGCCTTCATTCCTTGATTGAACAAATATAGTATACAATGACATAAGTGTGCTTCTTCTGTTGTCAGCCTAGCCTTTGACATCTTCACACAAAGAAAAAAGAAAAAAAAATTTAACCTTAAAATAACATTTACAGCCATAGCTTTAATAACTAAATTTACGTGTTTGCAGGACCGTGTCTCGACACAAACTAATTGTGCATGAGCTTGTCGAAGAAATTTTAATTACTTTTAAATCCACTAATGATTACGTTCATGTGCAACATAAGTGACCTTAAAAATGATGTTCAATTTTTGTAAAATAAGGAGAAAAAATCTAATACTGGTTATCCAACACGAAGCATAAGCTCGTGGGGTGATGTAAACGTCTAAATCGACAAGTGAATCAAAAGTCTGCCTTAAAATTTATATTGTAAAATCGATTATATTAACTAAGCATATACAGGTAGATTATCACAATATTTTATTGGTGTTGGTTATAGTTTTAAAAAAAAATATATCTTATCTAGTTAATGTATAGTGAGTTGTTTAACTGTTTTTACAAATAAAGTCGAAATGGAAAACAAGTTGTTTTATTTGTTTAATCTCTTGAAATATTTTTAATATGTTAGGGGCTACAATACCACAAACTGAAGGTAATTTACAATTTATTCCAGTTGTACAAATATCCGAATTACATTCACCATACTAATATATTCCATTTTGTTTTGTCTGTTTTCCAGAAATTCTCGTATCGAAAGCTGGTCTACAAACATTCATAATTAGTCGCAAAGGCGGTATTTTGGTTGCAATAAATAATTACGTGTATCGTTCAAATTTGAAGCGACATGGTCGAGCGAATAATAAAATCTACTGGGAATGTATACATAATCGATCGCTGAAATGTCGAGGACGACTTAAAACGATCGGAGACGATTTATACATTACAAATTGTAAGTAGTTGTCTTGAGTTTCTGTAGGTACTTGTTTATTATGCAATTTATCTATATTTTCCTCCCAGATGAACACAACCACGAGCCCGATCAGAAACGAATAGAAATGGCACGATCATCAAAAACAATTCTATATAATAAATTCAGTTTGATAGGAAACCATCCGTCCATTATACAATCATAGGCGTGAAGGCATAATATACAAATCGAATATAATTTAAGACTGCAATAGATGTTTTTGCATTAAATTAATAAACACGAGGGAAAGGTCGTTTCGATGGGTCTTACTATTATTACAATTAATCTAAGGTGCAGTAATAAGTGAATTGGAATTTCTTAGCCTCATCACAAGGGTGAAGCACGTGTCAGACAGACGTGCTGGGCTCACAAACAACAAGCACTTTGGCTACAAAAAAAAACGAACGAAAACTATTTGAAACCAACAAACTGTTTCCGATAGTTCAAAATTGTTTGGCAGCGGAAAGCAATTTCTCCTAGGGCCCATAGACAAGGAGACCTGGTCAACGACCTAGTCGCAAAATGCGATCTCTGAGGCCAAATAACCTGTCTGTGGGCTAGTTTCAGGTTGTATTTTTGGTTTCCGGAGGTTGCATTGCAGTTGAAATCAAAAGTTTTGGGATTTGTGGTGGTTTTTAGTCTGAAACTAGAAAGAGCTATATGATATAAGCTCAAAGTTGTGTCTTCGATTGATAATTTGAAATTGAAAATTCTATTTACGGATTACATTATAATTCAGTGATTTATTCTCTTTATGGAAACTTAATGTATATGGTTGCAAACTGGTTTCAAGCAACTTAACAACTAGTTACAAACAACGATAGAGAGGAAGTATTATTTACAATTGTGTGTATAATCTGGTAACTTGGTCGTAAAGTCATCTATCAATTCAATTAAACCAAATTAAATATATTACACTCGATCTTGTCATCGACCTAGATATTCCTCGATGTTGTCATCGTATTGTCCGCTGAGTCTAAGTTCGACAATTTTCATTCCAATGCTGGTATAAATTGTCCAGCCTCAATTGAATTAATGTGTGAATTAAACCTGAGTGTTCATGATCTTATGATCAATGCAATCCTTCCTATTTGGGAGTTAAAACGGATTTTCGTAAGTATCTAAAAATGACAAATATATTCAAATTTCCATTCAACTGATTTCCCCAGACTGATCTTTTTTTAATTTGTTGCTTTTTATCTAATTTTCAGTTGAGCAACTCAAGGACCAAGTGCTCTTCATCCGAAGTCAAAAGAAGCATGCTCAACTCGTTTATAACGGCTATATCTATAATAAGAAAGTGACACTAGGGAGCGGTCAGACTACATGGCGTTGTGCTGATCTTTTGAAGAAACGATGTAAAGCTGTTTGCATAACAAACAATAATCGATTGATTACTGCGCGTCAACTGCATTCGCATGACCATCATTGGGATAAAATTATTCCCAAGGACTTATACTACGAAGAAGAAGATCTTGATGAAGTAATCGAAATCAAACCGTCGGAAACACTACCAATTTCCGAAATATTGAAAACATCACAATTGGAAATAGTCGATGGTAGTTATAAGGTAATAGTACCCGCACTGAATTCATCAAAGTCCGCGACACTGGGACGATTGGTGCCCATTTCGAAGAATAATAACTAAAACATATATGATAATTTTACTTGTAAGCTCAGTGTTTTTGTATTGACGAATATATATATAATATAATAATTATGAATAATGAGTATGAATAATTATTAGTCCGAATTTTTCAGTTCTTGGCAAAAAAAAGATAGCTATGGGGAATGATACAAATTATATAATTTATTCGCGGCTTAATGAAATGAAATTTAATATCTAATTAGTATTAGTGGCGAATTGCCTGCCATTATTCCTATTGTTTCCAGTATAACCTTCTCTGGGCAGAAGGGTTTTGTTGTCGGTCTGGTTCATCTACGATTTTTTTTTTAAATATACAAAATAATCGTTCTGCGCACAAAAAGACGAATATAACTGGCCTTTTCAATGCATCAATCATAACGAATTTGCCTGCCATCCTATTTATGGTCAAATACAGTGTTTCTAATTACGTGTCCGCTCGAAGTCTTCTGTTTTCCAGGGCTTTATTGACCTTTCGTCCTTTTAGAGGTAATAACGGCTAACCCTTTACTTCCCTCGATTGCCATTGATTCAGATAAATAAAGAACGTAAAGGTTGGAAAATTGGATTTTTCTTAGCAAGCTATGAGTTTCTAATTATATGCCCGCAGCAGTACCTTCTCAAAATGCTTTTTCCCATAACAGAAACTGTTCACCAACTCGTGTTGAGGTGGTACGAGTAAATCCCGACATCGGAAAGCTCTGAGTTAGCTTATTTTGAATTTTCACATGGCGCTTGATATTTTGCATCACGGCTTCTACTAACTGCACTAGATTCGGTGGGACTCCAATTTCAATCAAATTTGATGTCTTTTTAATCAACGCCTTCGTAAGCCTGACAAAAATTCACGCACAGCTGGTGCACGTCTATGTTAGATTTTCAGCATTTCTCAAGAACGTGTTTCATTGAGGATAACTACTCTGTGATCAACTTTCCGGACCGACATCGACCTTGATATTCCTCGATGATGTCATCGTATTGTCCGGTGAGTCAACGCTCGACAATTTTCATTCCAATGCTGGTATAAATTGTCCAGCCTCAATTGAATTAATGTGTGAATTAAACCTGAGTGTTCATGATCTTATGATCAATGCAATCCTTCCTATTTGGGAGTTAAAACGGATTTTCGTAAGTATCTAAAAATGACATAAATATATTCAAATTTTCATTCAACTGATTTCCCCAGACTGACCTTTTTTTAATTTGTTGCTTTTTATCTAATTTTCAGTTGAGCAACTCAAGGACCAAGTGCTCTTCATACGAAGTCAAAAGAGGAATGCTCAACTCGTTTATCACGGTTACATCTATAATAAGAAAATCACACTAGGGAGCGGTCAGACTACGTGGCGTTGTGCTGATCTTTTGAAGAAACGATGTAAAGCTGTTTGCGTAACAAACAATAATCAATTGATTGCTGCACGTCATTCGCATTCGCATGGCCATCATTGGGATAAAATTCTTCCCAGGGAGTTATACTACGAAGAAGCAGATCTTGATGAAGTAACCGAAAATGAGAGTAGAGAACTAATGAGTGGAAAACTACTCTCATTCAAAATCAAACCGTCGGAAACTCAACCAATTTCCGAAACATTGAAAACATCAATTGGAAATAGTCGGTGGTAGTTATAAGGTAAAAGTACCAGCACTGAATTCACCAAAGTCCGCGAAATTGGGACGTTTGGTGCCCACTTCGAAAAATAATAACTAAAACATATATGATATTACTTTTAAGCTGAGTGTGTTTGTATTGACGAATATGTATTATAATTATTAAGAATTATGAAGATGAATAATTATTAGTTCGAATTTTTCAGTTCTTGGCTAAAAAAAAGATAGCTATGCTGAATGAAAAAGCTATATAATTTATTCGCGGTTCAATGAAATGAAATTTAATATCTAATTAGTATAGTTGCAAATTGCCTGCCATTATCTCTTTTGTTCCTAGTATAACCTTCTGTGGGCACAAGAGTTTTGTCGTCGGTCTGGTTCATTTTTTTTTAAATATACAAGATAATCGTTCTGGGCACAAAAAGACTTACAGGGAACTATTATCAGTGTCCTAAATAGAATATACAATTGCTTTTAATGCAAAAGAAACTTTTAGATACTCTATTTCATAACAACTGAGATTGATTTTTTACCTCACTCTTTCCACTTTGTCCACCTCTCAATCAGTATGCTCGGTCCATGTGTACCATCACATCATGTGATAGTACTTCTGAGACAATAGATACTGTTATAACAAGAGTTGGAAGGTTTCCGTACTTCGGAACTTAGGATTAACTTTAGTAATTAAAATGTGTTGGCTCGATGTTTACCAAAGAACTACAACTTTATTGAACTAATTGCTTTCTTTATGTGAAATTAATGCTGATATTCAAACAAATTTACTTATTCATAAAAAGCTAATGCATACATGTAATATTCTTTGATCGGAATAAAGTTCAATGCCAGTGTGAAATGCTGATTTGAAGAATTGATTGTATCGATAAATTGTCTGTTTTTCCAGTTTTACAGTTTGTATGAATATAGAGTGACATGCAGGTAATTATGAAAAGTAGAAATGAATGTGAATTATAATTTCGAATGTGAAATCAGCGCTATGTGCTCGGAGTGTCGGAAAACAATGATGAGTACCCGATAAAGTAATTCTGCGGTGGTGAGTTCAGAAAATATCTAGCGTACGTTGTGTGTGCGAGTTATCGCACCTTTCAAGTGTGCATAAAAGCAAATTAAACTAAGTTTAACAAGTTAAACCTGATTTTGGAAGTACGGAAATCTGCTTGCTTTTATATTTAAAATTTAATGTATGTAATAAATGCGGACAGATAAGAAATAGATACATGCGGTAAATCCGTAGTCATATCGGTTAGACATATTCACAAAGTTATTCTCTTCAAAGTTATTTGTTCGATAATTTATTATGTTCAGCCAACACTATTTTTGCTTTCTACAACTGTTTAAAAAAAAGTTATATGCAAGCAATTAATAAAAGTACGATGAATGATAACAACGAATGATTGTGAATTCTAACGTCGGATGAAAACAATAAAATTAGCGATAGATTTGAGAATTTCCAGAGAGATAGAGATATTGAATGATATTCATATACAGGATGGATAATATTGTTAAAAGGATTGGACCCTCTGGGATGCCTATATTGTCTAATTTTTTTGGTAATGTTTTTTAACTTCATGTATTTCATTCTTAATGATTTTGGGCTCCGGATGTCAAATTGTCGAAGTCTGAAGAAACTCTGTTTTTTTTCGGTTATCTATAATTTCAACTACTTTACTTGATGCTATAGGTCTTAAATGCATGCTAGTAAAATTTTGAGTTATTGGTAAATCATTGTGCTCGAATGTATTAAGGAAATGTTGTGTCATATTGGTTCAACTCGTCGCAAATTATATCAAACTGCACCGTCAACTTGTCCCATCTGACCTCTGCAACCAGGTTTCCGTTCGTGTTACGGATCGGCCAAATAGATCCACGTTAACGTTTAACGTTCCTTTTGCGCGGACTGACACGTACTACTTTTCACCGCTGTTACGTATACCTAGGCAGCATAATGCACTCGGACTAGGTTCTCTGCCACCGACCTTGTCACGTTTCAAAACCATTTTAAAGGATAAAGTCGTTACTTTTTCTATTTAATACATTACGTTACTTTTTCTATTTAATATTTAATAATTTAATAATTTTTTCCTTGCTCGTATGATACATGAATTTTAATTTTGTTTTTTTTTTTATTGGCTTTCGATATTCTGTTTGTTCTATATATATGCTTACATTTTTTTCTCTCTTTTTCTTTGTCTATTTAATAATTGGATTTGTTCTGTTATTTTGCAACAATGTTTTGCTTACTACCAACTCAATGTAGTTTTTTTTTCTTATTTTTCTTAATTTTGAATTTATTCTTTTTCACCTTGACTTTGTTTATGATATTTGTACTTTTTATTATTATTATTTTGTGCTCTCTATTTTACATTCATTCATTAGTAGATTGTTTGTATATATTATATGTTTCTATATTCAGTTATTGGATTTTTATCTGTTGAATATGTAAATAAATAAATAAATAAATAAATTAAGTGTTGAGATTAATGATTCATTTATATTTAATTTCTTAACGTACGCTGCCTTCTGCGTTTTTTTTCCTGCTTGCACTAATTTTTTCGTAGCCAGTGTTTTAAATATTTTTGTGTAAAATGCCATTTATGCTTCTTTTGTTAGTCGACTTGACTCCCTTTATTAAAGTTTTTTATTCTGCCTTTTTATTGTGGAATATTGATCTGCCATATATATTTTGTATACTTTTTGCTTCTTTTTGGTTATCCAAATTTCATGTCATATTTTTGGACGCTTACTTGTTATTGCCCCAACCTTTTTTTTTATCCTATTATGTTAATTAATTCTACAAAATGTGTTATTTTGCTACAAAGATCAAATTAATTAATTAAAGTGCGGTTTATTATTGCAAACTTTAAAAGACCATGAGCTTGAATATTTGCAGCTTTTATTAGAAAAACTTCGAATTTTGAGGATTTTACACAGGGTTTTCGTATGAAGTACTTACATTTAGATTAATATGCAAATAACTTAGTATTTTTGATTTGACGTTTTTCGTTACTATTTCAAACCCAACTATCTGTAGATTGAGTGTGAGATTATTGTAAATCCGCGCGAAATCATTTAATCCGACCGTTTGCTAACGTTCGGTCATAGGATTTACAGTCAAATCAATTTAAAAATTTTACTTTTAATAGTTATAAAATTCGTTGGAAATCTTGTACACACTATAAATGAGACTATTTGTTCTGGTTGGCACCATGTCAACTAAAAATGAAGTTTTTTTTTTGTTATAGGTTTCTGAAATTTGAGATTTGAATTTTCCGTTGAAAACGTCACAATTTTTCACATTCAGATGTCGCTTAGACTACTACTACGTACGCATGCATCTCAATTTTAATCTAGGAATTTGTTTTCATTCGGATTCGTAGCAAAAAAAAAACGCGCATAACTAGATGTGTCGGTGGATTCGGTTGGAATTTTCGCACTTTTCGGGAGAGTTTTTAATATTAAACTTATATTAAGTGGTGCAAATAAGACATTCACAGCTTCGAAAAATGTGTGCAATTTTATTTGTTAGTTTGGTGGATTAGTTCTAGTGAAAATTGTGATTGAAATGTGGTTGTTATTGATGTGAGGCGTCTGTGAGTTTTCCGTGTGGCATGTCAAGTGAAATGAATGAAAAATGTACTAGAGTGGTAAGTCAGCATAATTTTATGTTTTCGATTTGCTTGGAAATAGAAATGGAAAAGGAGTTAGAATTGTGATTAAATGTTTCGGTGTTGAAGATTCAAAACAATAATAATAGGTCTGTTCCCGGACTTTCAGTCACTGAATTTTCCTGAATTTTCCTGAATCATGTGGTGGGGGAAATTCATGAAAAGTACAGGAACGCTCTCATTGCATTTCCTGAAAATTGACAAACAAAAGTGTCAGTTTTCGGTTTTTGGAAGAACAATAGTGATTGTACGGTTATCCTGAGCGGTGATAAATTATCGCCACAAAAATATTCGACCTTCATAGCAAAATTACGCAAAAAATATGTTGCTTGCCGCGCACATTTGAAACTATTTACTCACACCACACCATTTGACACTTTTCAGTATTTTTCAGTAGCTCAGACCCTACTGAATTTTACTGAGAGAGGGGAAATTTTCAGTTTTCAGTAAAACGGAGTACGGGAACAGCTTCATTGCAATTAATCGCGATTAATTGTAATTAATGGTGGTCCGGGAACAGACCTAATAGGTCTGTTCCCGGACTTTCAGTCACTGAATTTTCCTGAATTTTCCTGAATTTTCCTGAATCATGTGGTGGGGGAAATTCATGAAAAGTACGGGAACGCTCTCATTGCATTTCCTGAAAATTGACAAACAAAAGTGTCAGTTTTCGGTTTTTGGAAGAACAATAGTGATTGTACGGTTATCCTGAGCGGTGATAAATTATCACCACAAAAATATTCGACCTTGATAGCAAAATTACGCAAAAAATATGTTGCTTGCCGCGCACATTTGAAACTATTTACTCGCACCACACCATTTGACACTTTTCAGTATTTTTCAGTAGCTCAGACCCTACTGAATTTTACTGAGAGAGGGGAAATTTTCAGTTTTCAGTAAAACGGAGTACGGGAACAGCTTCATTGCAATTAATCGCGATTAATTGTAATTAATGGTGGTACGGGAACAGACCTAATAATAATAAAGAAATTTTGCACTCACGTTGCAGAACAGACGCAGTGTAGGGTTAGTTAGTCATGCCTGGAAAACATGAAATGTTTACACTACTGTCAAAATATGAAAAGCGTTAACTTAGAAATTATACAAAAAAAATCGCCAGTGTGGTGTTTTTTTGGAATTTTGCTGTATAATTTAGCGGAACTCTACTTTATTGGTTGATTTAAAAGCAAAATGAAGCGTGTTTGAAGCAATTGATTCATTTAAAACCTGAGTTAGATTCATTTAATCATCCGCAGACTTTCTCTCGGAAGTGTTAATTAAACTTGTGATCAAACAAAACAGTCTAAGTAGATTTCAGTAATTTCAGATTTACTTCAGTAATTTCAGTTGAATCAAAAATATTACACAATTGATAATCTTGCCTTAATCAAACATTCTCTTAAGTTGCAGAAGAAATGTGGCTGTGACGATATAAAGCTCAGATGAACCTAGGTTAACCTAGCAAATGAATTGCAGCCTCTATATAAGAAGTTATTGCTTCATTAAATCTATAACTACTTATTGAAGCCTATCTTAGAAAGTTGAAATTTGATGTTTGATGTTTTTGATTTGTACTCTCTGCTACCCGAATTATAGCTAAGTATGAAACTGGTTCTCCTGTTCCTTCAACACTCAATTACGCAGCATGCACTATCCGGGCCACGGTTTAGCATTTAATCCTTAGAATTTCCCATATAATCTGTTAACTTTCTAATACTAATAACTAATTGTTAACTTTCGTGTAGATAGATTTGTCAGTTCCGTGTTAGTTTGTGGAATGGAGTCTGATTTTATTTCCTAGTCTGTTAATAAATTAATTCGTCCCTTTCCATGTAAATCATTGCATGTTCCATTTATATATTTTGTTGATGTTAGGAATGACATTCTGTAATTAACATTCTGTAAATAATTTTGATTACCTTAGTTATCAGGTTAAGTGGCCTCCGACGGGCCAATATTATTGGCAATATATTGCACAATATTGTTGCTGGCGGTTCCAGACGGTCCAACATCTTTACGCACTATTTAGTTCTATTTTTTGTGCAATTGTGCGGTCAAAGCATTGGCTCTTCGCTTAAAAAAGTAAGGACAAGAATATAGAAAGAGTAGTATAAAAAATAAAATGATTACACTTATGGATTTTAATTTACTAAACGACCTTATAGTAATTGAGCCGAGTGATTTTCGAAACTGCGTCTACATGGGACAACATTTGATGAAATGATTTCGCCTCGAATGAAAAAAAGAACACGACAATGCGTGATGCAGTTTGCTATATCGCAAACTGCGTCGCAAGCCGACGTTTGCCAATAAGCGATATAATTTTACTAATAGAAATAGTTTTGAGCATTTTAAATTCGCAAATGATACATCTCTTAAATTAATCTGGATAATTAGTATGGAAGCTTTCGCAGCTATTATCCAAAGCTTGAAGGATTATGAGAAAGTAAGGAAAATAAAATCATGCAATGTGATTGACTTTAAAACGTTCGTGTATCGTAGGAAAGGTCGATACAGATTTACTCACACATACAGTATGTTTGTCTTGCATTTTTAACAAGAACAAGTGGCGATATCATTGTGCATCAAAGGTCGGCAGAATTTCATTGAAACATGCTTGCGTAATGCGCGAATACAAGCGTGAGGTATGTTGTTTTCCAACTTGGAGACCTCTTTGCATGATGCATATAGGTGAAGTTGACCAGGCAGAAACTAATTTGGGCCATCGACACCATCAATCCCTTCAATTCCCCAGTTCCCGATGGAATTCTATCTGCCATGCGTCTGAAGGCAGGAATGTTTACAATAGGCGTGTTTTTTTGCTCCTCTATCCAGCAGAGAATAGAGTATATGCATTAGGCGTGTTTTTCTAATTTCCTAACTATCAAAACATTCAACATAACCATGAAAAACCCAAAGCCACCTCACAGCAAAAAAGACAACTATTCATGAGCTTTTCTTTTTTCTATCATCACATTCTATAGTTCAGCACGTGAACTACAACTGAGGAATAGAATTTCTGTACTAGTGAATTTACTGGTACAGGAATGTTGTTGTTTCCAATGCGTATACTCTATTCTCTGCTGGATAGAGGAGCAAAAAAAACACGCCTAAAGATTATCTAGTGCTAAGTCTTATACATACAATCAGGAGGACCGCTAAGGCTGTATTTATACCCATAGCAGATAAAAGTAACCATGCATATCTGAAAGACTACAGGCCAATTAGCCTTCAATCTTCAATTCTTCTCAAAGTATTCGAAAGACGTTTAGATCTCCCTCCATATCAAGGAGAGACTTCAACCTCAATCCCTTTGAATAGCCCAAAATGTGCAAGCGAAAGGTAAATCAGTGGAGGCGACGCTTCATAGGGCAGTTCTTGAAATATAAAAGGCAGTCCCTAACAAGGAGTACGCTTTGGAGGCCTTTTATGACATTGAAGGCTCCATCAATAATGTGCATAACATGGCTAATATGGAAAGCTTCCGTGCAACCAACCCCCATTCTGCTATATGCAGTTGAAATTGGTGGTTGCAGAAATCATAAAGTAGGTTCATAGAAGTACACTCCAGGAAGGAGTTCTATCTCCTCTCATGGATATGGTGATAAATGCAATTTCAAAGAGGTAGGAGAGCAAAGCCAACATACTCTTGGCCAACTCATAGACCATGCTCTGGTGTTGGCTATTGAGTGGTAAAATACCGTGGGCCTCGGCATCAACACTCAACAAAGCGATCTTATACTCTCCACGAGAAAATAAAAGATTCTTGAGATATACCTAATCAGGTCGGTTTGTGCTAGATTGTCTCAAGTCTCAAGCACTTTAGCCTTAATCTTGACAGCAATCTCACCTGGAGGGTGAATATAAAGGAAAGAGCAAAGAAGGCGAGCAGTGGGATTTACGCCAACAAGAGGATATTGGGTAAAACATGGGGTCTTCGCCCTGTTGTAAAGCACTGGAGCTACACGGCGATGTCAAGGCTGATCCTTGCTTACGACTTCCTGGTCTGGACTTGAACTTCTTCTCTGCTGTTAAACGTGCTGCTTCACCTTCCCCCGCTTGACTTCTTTGTTAGAGGCACTGCCGCAAAAGCTACTGTGACGCTTAAGGAATCAGGGCATAGCCGTATTGAGCAGGGACACGCAAGATGCACTGACTATTTGGTCCCCACTCTTTGCTTCAAACGTACGTTTCAGGCGACCGTAGGGGATGAACACGAATGGATCCAGCAAATGGACGGGTCCAAATCTGCGGCAGGAATAAGTGCTGCAGCATACTCTGCAGATCCCGAAATAGAAACAGCCTTCAGGTTTCCTAATCACTGTAGTATTTTAGAGGCTCCGATACGAAAAGCCGCGTAACTAATATCCAATAAGGATATTAGAGATGCCAGGATCAACATTTTCACTTGAAAAAGGCATATATCACAACATTTGGGTGGTCAAGTGTTTAATCGACTCCAATATGATGCTAGTTGCAGTGTGCAGATGGCTCGTCATGCAAATCTGCAGAGTAACCAAAATCATGTGTACGTCATACAAAAATCGCAGCTATAAAATGCTGCTTGAATTACCTACTGCAACTCCTAACCAGTGATACCTGTAGGAGCCCGGAGTTGCAGAAATAATTCAACATGTCCGGCACGGGGGAAAACCAGATTGCGCTGTTTTGATGTGCCCTAGCTGGTGGACTTCACGCACACGGCAGACCAGAGGTTGAATGACATCCTTGAATTCGCAAAAAAGTCTGGGCCTTCGATGGCCTCTTGGATTAAAGATTTAAGCTCCAGGTCTTCTTATCTGGTATCGGTATGGACTATGCGTGACATTATGTCGGTCAGAAAAATCCAACATAGTCTGAAAACCGGTTTCCTGAACGTCAGAGAAATGTAATCTCGTATGATTGGTCCAGACATTCCACAAAAAATGTTGATGTTGGCACCAAAGATTGGTTATCTTCTGAATGTGCATTATTTGAATTATTTTTGGCCTCGCGAAACTCTTGACGATTTTTGGGACAAAGGCAAAAGTACTAGAAAAAATCATTTCTTCTAGACGAGAGGGTATAACGTTGTTGAAACCAGGGATATGCCGAATGTCAGAGGTGAACTGACTAATATAGGTTAGATGTCAACGTTGACGATGTTTGGTCTATTCTGGTTTTCGCTTGAATGCAAAAGTTAGTGGTTTATGGTCAGTAATATAATGTAAACCTATGGGCTTCCAAAAAGAATGAATAGCAGCGATTGCCCTGATAAGTCGCTACGATTTCGCGGTCGTAAACACTATACTTCTGTTGTGCGTCGCTTATTTTTCCCGAATAAAATCCGAAGAGGTCCCATTAACGGTATCGGAATCATCTACAAATGGACCAAGCTTGCCGTTTGAGTCCGGAAATATCAAAAGATTGGATTCTGCGAATCCGGACTTGACTTAGATAATAGCTTTGCTAGCTTCAGATGACCACTCGATTAGTTTAGTGCCGTCTTTTTAGAGCCGCACAGCTCTAAAATATTCTGCTGCAACTCTGCAGTGTGAGGAAGATAGTAACGGTAGAAGTTGACAATTCCAAAAAAAAACTTCCTAGAGTTTTTAACCGTATTGGGGAGTTTAGCAGTTGTGATTGTCTCAACCCTACCTAGGGAAAGCCTAGTGCTATCCCGCGAAACCTCATGACCTAAGAATTTGATTGAAGGCCGAAGGAAGTAACATTTCTCCATAATGAAGCTATGGTCTAATCGTTGGAAAATTTGTTTTGGGTGGGCATTGTGATTATCGTCGGAAGTCGAATATGTTATCCAGCAGGGGCGGCTCGTCGTTGTACGCAAAGGAAGCAGTGCTTCCCTTGCTAAATATTCTCTATACAAGAAAAATAGCTTAACAATACATATTGAAATTCAAAGCAAATCAATTGATTTTATATGAATTAGCATCCAGCATCAATAAATAAATTTACGAAACTCAAAACACTATTCATCTCACACACGAGATAGTTCTCACAGCCAAAGTGCCTTACAAGTAGTTTTACAGCCAAAGTGCCTTACAAGTAGTTTTACAGCCAAAGTGCCTTACAAGTAGTTTTACAGCAACGCGATCGGATATCTTGCGTTTGCGTGAAAACCTCAAGCATCTCGTACCATTGTAAGCCAGAACGCTCAGTTCATTGCAGCGTATTGAAATATGCTACACAGAACACTAAAGTGATCTTGCCTCAATGCACGTACCATGATGTGTGCATACACCCCATTGCAAGCATCACGCAATCAATGGTCGTAAACACTTTGCAATGAATGTTCCCGAATAGCAGCGCGGACGCTGCCCAGCTCACCGCGTCTTCCTGGGTAGAGAAAATCAAAAACCCCTCGCTTATTCAGCCGCTAAATGGCCCAGAAATATTTGTGAATGGACGCAGCACGATTCGTAGCGTACTCTGTTTGGTTTCTATTTCGCTACAGAACTTGGAGCTGGTATGCTTTGGGTGACTGAGTTTAGGATGTTATTGGTACGTATGAATACTGTAATGAATTCGTTGTTTAACATAAGATGTTATTTGTATGTTTCGTTGCTGTAACGGATTTATTACTGAGTGCAAGGGTTTAATGTTTGCTGTAGATTGATTTGTCTTTTGATTTGTCTGTTTGTTTGTTTGTGCTCAAAGTGCGTAAGTTAGTATTGGAATGATTAAAGAAAGATAGTGGCTTTTCACTTAAATAGTAAAAGACTATTAACGTTCGGCATACAACGAGAGGTTATTTCAACCCCAATTCTTAAAGACATGAAGCTGATTATATGGAAGAGGTTTTATTTTTTTAAATAAATGCTTTGTGTTTTATTATTGCTTGTTGATACAAAGAATAAAAGAAATATTTGAGCACGTTCTGTTTAATATATGTATGTATACAGAGAATAGATAAAATGCTTTATGAGGTAAATCTAGCCCCACCTTGTATGGGTGAGGAATTATTTTCACGTTGTTTGCCGAAGGTTTAATTCATTTTGTCTTCAAAATTGAATTTCACGAACTTCTACTGCGGTATATTTTTCTCTTAGACTATTTGAATAGATAAAAGTACTTTATAGATTCGTGGTGACCAGGACCACTAATTTTCACTTTTTATTAAAAAAAAAATAGTTCTAATTTGCAATATCTTGCATTGTAATTTGTAATCTTGCATCATTTAAATATTACTGAGATTGATGGTGATCATAATGAGTAGAAAAGTCACTGAGTCGAACAATTGGAAATTGAATGCAACTTTTGATGTATTTGCTGTGCTGAAATTCCTACTTGTTTATTCTGGAAAACTATGCAAAAATACATCTGCTTCCCCGAGTCTTAAAGACACGAACCGCCACTGTTATCCAGGTAGATGAAGTATAATTTCAGGACATCGCGAGTAAACCACTGGAGCGAATGTGCCGCATTGCAAAGTCTAAAGATCATTTGAGTGAATTCAACGAGTTCGAAATGTGTGCATATGGCGGTCTTAGGAATATCCTTCGGCTTGACTGAAATTTGATGCTAGACCTGTGTCAGATTTATTGCGGTGATTGTTTTACTATGTAGTTCATGACATAAGTTTTGTACAATGGATATCGGATATCTATCGAAGACGGTTATGACGATAAGTAATCATCGCAGGGACGCCATTCTCCTTTGACCTTACAGATCATGTGATCATTTGAATGGGTGACGACCAGCTGCTGTTGGATGACCTCATTTACAATGCTGTTGTAGAAATCGAACTCTTTTTTAGTCGCTGGAAGATTGTCTGGGGCTAGTGGGCGTTTCCTCGACACCATTAGAGGATCTGTGGTTTAAATTTGCTATATTATTTTATGGCTGCAGGGTTGTGAAAACTCTTCGTTAGTAAAAAGTGTTTCAGTTTGGTCAAGTCACTAGCTGGAAGCCGCGATACAAGAGTCCTCTTGACGATTTCATATGGCGTCTCAGAACAGGGCTCCGCAATTTCCTCAGGCCCGTCGAGTAAAGGGAGGACACAACTTTGGAATTCCCTGTATTCTTTTTTAGTAATTCTTTGTCAGGGATGTTTTAATCCCTGACAGGCCAAACTGGCTCTTGTGTTCGACCAACTACAAAGCTGGCTTGTCTTGCTAAAACGCGGGGGGTTTGAATGGTCGTCGCGTTTACCGTGGGCTGTCTCTCATTGACAAAGGGCATTCTTATTCCGTGAAATGCGCCGAGCCGGAAAGAAAGAATGTGGAGATGAGATCGAGTGGTTCAAATTGTAAAAGGGTAAATGTTTGTATAGGTGGCGGGAGGGAAAACCGTAAAGCTAATACGTCGCGCGTGCCTTCTATTTGGGTCATCAATTTTAGGTGGTTGACCTGAATATTCCCTTGTTAAATTTATAAAATTTGTTAATGTCCACTGGCAATCGCATGCAAAGGAAACTAATTTTTTAACCATCAACTAATGACATTTTTATTTCAGCTCACAAAAAAATTATTCCAAGTAACAATTTTCACTTTTTTGTTTTACTTAGCATACTTTTTTTTCTAAATTTATTCTGCATGTGAAATTTGCGGGGAGGGTTGTGGATTTTGTCAGAAATGAGAGCTTATTTTTTGAAGCGTATCCACCGTTGTATATAGTGCATGCTAAAACAACTACTATAAAAAATCTAGGGAACAGTCCGCGAACTCCTAGCGAAGTTCCCTTATCTGTGGTTGACAAAATTTCTTCGAAATCTAGCCAACGAATCTTATTTCGCGTTGCATTAAATTGTTGTAATTTTTTAGTGGTTGTGCCACTTCAAAATCTTGCAAATAAAATTTCCAT
This sequence comes from Nemotelus pantherinus, assembly GCA_963978885.1. NCBI lineage: Eukaryota > Metazoa > Arthropoda > Insecta > Diptera > Stratiomyidae > Nemotelus > Nemotelus pantherinus. The sequence continues at coordinate 49,070,881 of OZ022265.1, read as the reverse complement.
CTTTGTAGTTGCTTTTCTACAGGTTCTCGTTTTGAGCTTGTGTGTTTTGTGAAGCTTATGCGTGTCTGGGCTTACAATAGAACATTTAGTGGTTGTGTCTGACATGATACTTGTCCTTGGAAACTAGTGCGCGACCGTGCTGACTGTACTCTTTAACCTAACAACACTTGTGTTTTTTAATTTTGCTGCACAATTTCTGCCCTGAATTAAGATGTTTGCCTACTTCTATCAATATCAATTATGCCGCTGGTGTTTATTCCTTTTCTTTTTGATTTCGAAATGTCTTTGTGCACTTTTAAAAATTGTGTTGACAAGAATGACCTATCACCTCTCATATGCTTTGGTTCTCGTGGGCTCCCAATTCACGCGAAATGTGTCGGTTTCCGTGCTACATTCTGTGATGCTATAAACCGTGCTGATTAAGGTAGTCTTTTGTACTAAGTGTGGAAAATACTCAGCAACCGTGTTTATTACAAAATTTTGTTCTGCCCAACGCACAGTGGCGAAACTGTCTGCCACAATCACTGACATCAAAGGAGAATATGATATAGCGTAGTTAGAGGCTGATTAAATTCTAACTAATATCGATCACTCGTTAGTTGAGTATCGAGTTACCCAACCCTTCGAATATAACTTTAACTTTAACCTCGTCTCTAATTTTGCTGTGTGCTCTCCAGTGATAATACCAGAGGCTAATTTTAGTCATTCGAAAAGACATCTTGATAGTGAAACTCCCCAATAATTGATGTAGCTTTACTCGCTGCAGCAGAAGCAAAAAACTACAAAACATCGTAAAAATATTGCTATGTCGAATACTCAGAGGCAATAAAAGCCCCAGGCATCTTCATATTTACAACAGCCGCACCAACAATCCCAGAACTAAACATCTGCGTGCTAATCAACAGCAAACTTTTTTTGTGGATGGATTATGCCAGACGGGGCCCTATAAAGCTATTCCAAAGCTTTAGTATAATCTATGTCCACTGGGACATGCATGCCCAACACCGATTAAGGCATTGTCCAGATCTTTTCTTGTCAATGATCACCACGATTTCGTCTTACTACTCACATACATCGAGGCTAGCAGGTCGGTGGAAAGCCAATGAAGCTGCACCAGAAGTGGCTTTGTTGGGGTAGTACGGAAAGCTCCCGTTATCAATAAGGCTGCCAAACCAACGCATTTTCTCTATTATTTTATGCAGATGATGCCGGAATCTCCAAAAAGGTATCCAACACGAATGGCTAGATCTACAAAGATGACTGAATTTATGACAATAGAATCAATTCAAAGAAAATTCTTGCGTTTTTTTACCTGCGTGAGCTCTTGTGATATGATTCCCTTCGATTCCCTACTTCTACTGATCGGCTTAATCTTATGGCTATGGACACACTCAACACAAAATTCCCATTCATTATGGACTGTTCTGGTATGCACAGAGTCTCATCTCCTATGTACGAGGGTTGTTCCAAAAGTAATGATAATGAATATGAACCAAGGTGATTAGATTTAAAAAAAAAGTATTTATTTTTCAACATAGTCTCTTAACAAGCTAATACATTTAGTTCATATTTTTCCAAACCCAGAATAAACTAAAAAAAATACTTTATCTTTACACTGCCAAAACGCCTCAACAGCGGCCATCACTTCGCTATCATCTTAAAATTTCTTACCTCCAAGTTGTTCCTTGAGCCGGGAAAAGAATTGAAAGTCACTGCGAGCTAGATCTTTTGAATAGAGCAGATTTTCAAAGAATTCGAATCCTGTTTCTTGAATTGCAGCCATCGCAATCGCAGCGTTGTGAACCAGTGCGTTGTCTTGATAAAACAGGACTCCAGCTCGCAGTTTGCCGCGGGTCGCTTCCACGTCATCGATTGCTGTTTGGTTTCTGGATCAAAATTGTGGATGCAGGTCTCGAACATGGTTGCGAAACTTACCAAAAAAATCTCCTGATCTGCCTGGAACTTCTCGAGATTCACCCTCGAAATGTCGACTCGTTTCTTCTGTTGGTCGTCTGTTAACATTCTCGGCCGCCAACGCGCAGAGACCTTCATGTGTAACTCATTGGCAAAGATTCCTACCTAAACTACATGCTGATGGTCACACTTTGAGCTGGCAACACGGCGTCTTCAAATTTTTTCACGTTGTCTTCAATTAGGGACATGGATGGACATCCTTCTCGGCGTTCACCTTCAGTGGATGTTTTTCCCAGCTTCATCTCTTTGGCCCAGCGTGCAACGGTGGAATATGAAGGAACAGAGTCCCCTAATGTTACCACCAAGTCACTGTCTAAGTCTGTTGTAGAATTTTTTTCAAACAATTTCGTTTTTCTCTCTCTCTCTCTCTCTCTCTCTCTCTCTGCGACTATTCGCATTCAAATGAATGTATCTCCCTGGAATTGTGTCCTATTTATATGATTTTCTTATGCTGACGTAATTTTATGCGAACTGGAAATACCGATTATCATTACTTTTGGATCAACCCTCGTATATCATTATAGTAGTGTAAATAACAATAGCTTTCTAATGAACTCTTTTAGCCTAGTGAGTAGTGCGTCGGCTTTTAAAAAACAGGATTCCAGGTTTGGGTCTGAATTTGAACAGGATTTATTTATAATAATTTAAAAATAAAGATGCAAAATGCCAGCAATGTAAATAGGAATTTATTTCATCACAATTGTCAAATTCCCGAAATTATCTAAAACGGAGACAATTTCGCTTTTACTTTAATTTTTACCAGGGCTACAATGCATGGCGTTGAGTACTATTAGACAATGCTCTGCGGTACTCCTATGAATTTTTCGCCATGCATTATGGTATCAGGCGCTATGTTTTATCACAACTACGCATATGGCGTCACAAGTATATAAATTATGGCCTATGCTTTTTCCCAGTGTAGTCTGCATTAGATGAATTTTCAAATACGTAAATAATTAAAGAATTGTGCAAAGCCTGGAATTGTTTGTTTGTTTACATGTTTGAAGAATAATTACTCATCGAATTTAAAAGAATAGTTTCGCATATTTGACGTAATAGCACTTTCCTATTTTATTATAGTTACATTTGATATATTTTCATATTATCTCAATAGTTAGAATATATATTTTGCATATTTTGTCATTTAATAAATTTTTTAAATGCTTATTACTAAATTATAAGCATCTACGGAAAGTAAGTATGAAGTCAAGTAGTAATGAATTTAAAATGAATAAACTTATTTAAAATTTTACAGCAAAAAATGTTGTTTTCTCCAATTTAGCTTTGTTATCAAACAGTTTGAACAACGCATTTACTGTTTAGCCAAAAATTTTAAATATTATTAGCATAAAACAAACTTACAAATAAAAGTAAGAAGCCTGCTGCGAAAATACCGCATCATCACTAAGAAGTAAATTTACGACTTCACTGGCAGAAGTGAATGCTATATAATAATTTATAAAATTTAAGCATCGACGAAGAATTAACGATAAAATAAAAGATGAAATAAAATAATAAAAAAAAATGATTTTTATTTGAATGTCGACCTAGTGTAATAGCTCTTATCCCATTAAAAATCAACTCTAGTCCTTAAATTATGCTTGATACTTCCACAGGAAGAGGTATCATTTTGCAGAAAACTGGTATTTCTGTGCCACTGTCGTATGTAATAAGCCAACGAGGTCGGCCATTTCTCTGTTTCAATCAGAATAAATTTCGACGAGAGAGGCTAGCAGCGAACGGCTCGGAATATTGGCGATGCATTAAAGTGAAATGTCGAGGTAGAATTATTATGAACAAAGGAGAAATTATAAAAATGAATAGGCACTCGAATCATTAAGATACTATCACTGATTTGTAACTCTTAAAATTGTATTTAATGAAATATATGAAGTATTTAGATATGTGAAATATATGAAGTTTGACTGTTTCACTTTTATTAGTTATATTTTTGTCAAATTAATTCCTCAACCAAAATTTGTATGTACGTATAATGTGAAAGAAAAACTAATATACATTTTAGGATTAGAGTTCATCTACAGTCAACAAGGCAAGCCGCTACTAGTCGTCAACAATTTCCTTTATCGGAAAAACCGTCACAACTACTGGCGTTGTATTCGTTGCACAAAGTACAAATGCAGAAGTCGTTTGATTTTGAAACGTTATGAGCTGCCAATTTGCATTGAAGACCATACCCATGGTGAAGAGACGGAGAAAATAAAATGGGGTCGAAAAATGTTGTCGTCACTGCAATTAGACTCGGTTGTAGATTATAATGCTGAAACTATGGATCAATTAAAAATGCGCATGCCAATTCGACAGCCTCATTTCAATGCTGATTATTTCATATCCGATGGTTTGGATGCACATTCAGATGACGATACATAATATTGTAAAATTAAAGAATAGACAGTATAGTGAATTTTTAAACTGTACTTTAAATCAATAAATAAAATTGTTTTAGGTAGATAAATTGGATATTTTAATAGCCATATTCGGTCTGTTTTGAAAGAAAACTGTTGGATTCTAGTGTTGATGAAAATAGCTCTTCTTAGTCATAAGAAAATATGGACAAATTCCAAAATTCTTGTGAAAAACCTGAAATAAAGTAATTTGTATTGGAATTGTGTTTTTGCCACACCTTAATCATAAATCTCCTCACCAATTTCCAGATTAACCGTCTTTTCAACCAAACTTTTTTCTAGCTCTGAAATACATACGGAACGCTCGACTGCTATCATCAACCTCTCTACTTCCTTATGATACAAGTAAGAAAATCGATCCAATCGATTATCCATTAGGCGTTTGGATCAAAGACGCTCTACTCTGGTATATGGAAAATCAAAAACGTGGAATTAATCTGATTTTCAACGGGTACATGTTCAAACGTGAAGCTACGTTTCGTTCGTCGATCAACTGGATTTGTTCGAAAGGTAACGGAAAACGTGCGTCAGATGATAAATGTCTGGCACGATGTGTGACGCGATTCGATGGATCGATCAAACTTGGAAAACATCCACATAATCATGGTCCACAGGTATAAAGTCGGAAGGAGAAAACTTATTTTTGAGAATTCTAAAAATAACTTCTTAGTAATACACTTGTTTGTCTAAGAATGATTTTCGAAACAAGTTTAACAGAATACTTAACGTTTTCCAATAGCATTAGAAGTAATATGAGACATTGTATTAAATTAAGTTAAAATTTTCAACCAGTCCATACTAAGGTTGATGAATGAATATTGTGATTTTTGAATAGGATTTGATTTGCATAGTTAGCAATTGCTGTATATTATTCTTATATGAACAGTACAGTATATATGTATTTCAGAGAAGTCAGAAGTAAACATTTTTCATAACTTTACGGCTGTTTATATATCACGCAAAACGTTATTTTCCCTGGATTCTTGAAATGTCTGCTGTAATATATACTTTTTGTGAAATAGTTCAGACTTTTGTTTACGTTTAGTTTTGTTTAAACTATAAGATTATCGGGATGAAACTTTGAATGAGATCTTGCATTCAAATTTCAAATTAAAATGTTTCAAGTTTTGCCAAGAAGCTAATATATAAGCGTCTCAGAGCTTCTACAGAAAAAAAAATATTTTAACTGAGCCTTCTGCAACTTGTCCTTGCTGCTTCTTTCATTTCAGCATGAGAGATTAAATTTCAATCATTCGCAAAAGGTAAATACAGTTCCTCCTTCTCCAGCCAACCTAAAATCTTCAACTCACATACTAACACTACTCTGTCTTTCAGGTGCCCGCATTCTACGTCGCCATCCGCGACGATCTCGCCATCAAATTATATTGGAAGAAAAAATCGAAATTCTAAATCGCCTTCGATGTCATGAACGTCCGTCGGCCATAGCACGATCACTGGGCCTGGCCGAAGGTACGATTCGATCGATTCGCAAAAATGAAGAGCGTCTTCGAAAAAGTTATGAATCAGGGCCATCGCATGTTTTTCGACAAGAGAAACGTGTACGCGGCACATTGATGGAAACAATGGAAAAAATACTTGTCGAATGGATTGAAGAGAACAATCATAGTAATGTACCATTAACTGATAGTCTAATACAAAATCAGGCATTGCAAATTTATGCGAAAATCCGATTGTTGCCTGAATTTAAAGAACTAGCTGAAAAGCATCGGTTCAGTGCTAGTCATGGATGGTTTCAGCGATTTAAGCAACGATGTTTGACGAAAGTTAATGTGGAATTGGTGAAAGTTGAGAGTGATGCAAGAATATAATATATATATCTTCCTCTTAAAGTTGTTTAATAATATCGATGCTACAGTGCTGTATTTACAGCTTAAAAGGCAAAATAGTTGGTTTTGTCCTACAAATAAAAACACGAGCTAGTTGATCTATTTTATATTAGCCGCATTGTTTTGTGCCCGTTTCGAGAACTGATTGGGACAGTAGCATCCATCGACAACAACAACTACTAGTCCAATCTGTTTTGAACGTGACTATCAAAGACCAGCAATAGTGTGGTAAAAAATTTGTTTCGCTACAAAAGTTTCTTCGAAAATGCTGTGAAAAATTAGAGGCCCAAAAAAGTATCAAATTGTAACTCTACTTTTAAATGCAGTAATAACTTCAATATTTTTAATAACACATCATTTTTTGCATACTATGAACCAGATTTTTTTTTACTATGGTTGTATTAATTTTCGCCCAACATTCAATTACCTTCCCTCAATGCTACGATCAAGTTTTTTTTCCCAAACTCTAAATTCATACAAATTAAAATTGAAAATGCTTACAGCTCTTATTTATCTCAATTAAAATTTTCTCTACAGACAGGTAACCTTAAACCCTTTTTTTATCTCATTTCATATTATCAAATTTCAACTACTATCAGGCTGCAAACTTTTTTCTTTGCATATCTCATCTGTCTATACCTGCTTTATTCTAGTTGTACTTCATGCCAATCGATCATTTCCAATTGTTATTTTGATTCCATTGGCTATGGAAGCAATTGTGAACACACTGAAACTATCATCGACTCCCAGTTTGGATGGTTTTCCAACAAATTGTTTTGAAAATTATCGATAAGTCAATCAGCTTCCCTCTATTAAACAAAAGACTTTCTGAACACATGTTTCCCGCTTCCTGGAAAACAGCTTTTATCATACTATTCCCAAAACTTTCTTCTTTCATCTTCTTTGAGCTGCCAATTACCGTCCGGTATCACCTCCTCGAACCTTCTTATTCCTGATATCGCTACCAACGAATATTGCCTCTTTCATTTGTCGTGGGCGCATGGATTCCGCAACGGTCACTCTACGGCCATGAATTAAGTATACTTCACAAATTACCTTACCAAATCACTTGCTCAGCGTTTTGCAGTACACACCTTGTGTACGAACTTTTCGAAGGCTTTCGACAATCTGGAACACTAACAAGTTTATACTAAATATTCAGAAATGTCATGTAATGGTTTTTCCTAAAAAGCAAAATTTATAACTATTCAGTTAATGGCCACGTACTGCATTCTCCGACTCATGTCAGAGATCTTGGAGTCAGTCGCTTTTGATGGCTAACTAGGATTTGATTTACACATCTTTGATATCGTCAAATGTACCCCTCAAATTTCCGGAATTTGTTTTAACATTCCAGCCCTCTTGTCTTTTAGATCACTCAATCTCTTGTTAGATCACTCATTGAATACTCATCTGTTGTCTGGCCTCCACAGTATGAATGTGATCGGAAAGCAATTGAATCAGTCAACGTAAGTTTACGCGATCCCTTCTTTATAAACATAAATTCCCTGAATAACTCCCCGCCTACAAAAATTACGTGCGGCTACATAGTCCCCTTTCGATGATTTTTTTCGGAAAAACTAACCAGAAAAGATGAAAACTGCACGTTTTACGGTCATACGGTCAATTAGAATGGCCTACAATAACACTTCTTTGTTGCCTGTTATTCGATACCGATTTCCAAAAACTGTCCAATATTCTGTGATTGCTCTAGTATCGCTCCGATTTCCGTTTGCGTCAGTTATGTAACCCCGAAGTACAAAATCCGTTGTTGTTCGAATTCGCAAAGTTGCTTTCTATGAGAAAAACTGATATATTTTTCTCTAGAAGGAAAACAATATAGTACCAAACCTGTCAAAATACAGAGTACTTTCCAAATGAAGTCCGGTGACCTAATGCGACCCTACCTTATTGTTCGCTTTACCAGCTTATAATTTATTTTTCCATGATTATACGGACAGAGAACATTAATTAAATTTGAAAATTGCATTCTAAATATATTTTTATTAACAAAAAGTAGCGCAATGGGTTCTATGAAAACTCACTTGAAGATTCATAGCTGTGACGGAGGGTCAACAATAGCGAAAAATCGTAGTTAGTTTGATATTGTTTCCAAAAAATGGTTTCCTGCAAAATAGGCAGTATTATGTGAGATCCTTAAACACAAAAAAAATATAACTATCGCCAACTAACGGAATCCGACCCGAGACCGTTTTCGCCTTACTTTAGCTCGGCCGTGCTATTGACAGCTACCAGGTTTCCCACCGGCTTACTTCCGTTCTATCAGACTTTCAAGAGTATATGAGGCATCCTTCCTTTTTCTAGCGCAATACGAGCTTTACACATGCTAACACAGCAGACCAGCCAACCCAAGGTTTTAAAGCGCGAATAATCCTAATCGTCCATGTCCCGCTACTATAAATAGTCGATTTTATGGTCTCACGTACTTCGGAGCTAATTTTCATGAGTATAACGAAGTGGAATTATTTTTGCGGGATGATTAAAATTGAAAAAAAATGTTATTGAAAATTTTTTTTTTAATTATATTTAAAATTATAAGGGAAACCTAAAACGAGACGTGAACGATCAACTATGTATGAATGAGCTTAATTTTGCATTGAGACGCATTTTATGTTTCAGTTAAGGTATTATTTTGCTTTCGCGCTTTTTTTTTATAGAAAAAAGTTATGTTAAAAATATGGTATTCACGAAACTGTGAACTTGCCTTCGATTTGTGACTGTGAAATTTCAATAAAAAAATGATTATATATTTAGGTTTGATGATTGCTATCGAAAGATCAATTTCAATCTTTAGCATTAAGCCAACATAAAAAGTTTCATGTCGCGTGTTCTAACAGTTATGTATAGTGATTTTTCGGAGGTAGCACCATAAACTCAACTCTAGCTTATATCTTGCCTTCAAATATTTTTTTCAGCTAAACCCTTTTCCAATCAATATTAAATTTTTTTCATACACACCACACGTTATTTTCAGGTAGTGTTTTTATTCGTCCTACCGCAGAACAAGCACAGACTCTTCTACTAGTTGATAATAGACAATTCGTAAAATACCGATCGATGGCTTATCGATCATATTGGTGTTGTATTGATAAAGCATGTAAAGCCAAAGTTAGTTTGAACGAGGGTAAAAAAGTATGCGTAACGTACATTGACCGTCACGATGAGTTTTGTTTGAAGAAAAATCTACGTAAATAAGCCAATAATGTGAATTTTCTTTGGAATTTGTCAAGAATTGAAATAAAATTGCATTTGAAATGATTTAACTCGTTTGAATCGATGGAGTGTGTATTGATGTAGCGGTATTTTCAGACTTTTCAGATCACAATAAAATCTTTGAGGGACGGCTAAATATATACCATATGCGAGCTCAATTCAAAAAAAAATGTTGATACAAACTCATAATCTTTTGGCGTCAAATTTTGGAGTCAAATTCATAATTTTTGCGAGTAAAATTTCAAAATTACTGATTGAAATTCATCCATATCCGAAATCATTGCTGAGTTTATGTCGAAATTTTCAGCCAAATATATGGACAAAATCCAATCAGAAATTTATGAACTTGAAAAAAAATATATGAATTTGACTCGAACAAATTTTGAATTGAACCCAGAAAACTACAAATTTGAGTTGTATTAACTGTAAAGTACTAAATATTTGTGAATTTAATCGCTAAAAATACGAATTTTTACCAAAAGTCTACAAATTTAGCTCGAAATTGTATATTTGGAAACGTATCATGAACTCATTTATGAAAATCTAGGCGGAAATTTGCTAGTGAGTAATTTGATTTAAATGATGACTTTCTGCTATTTGAGTTATTCATATGCTTTGATTTCAGGTAACCAACTAGAGAAAAAAACAAAATAGCAACAACAAGAAATAGACAAGACCTGCAAGTTTCATAGAGCAGCTTAGCAGCTTGTATTTTTTTCTTCCAGAAATATGTGCAAGCCAAAATTTCACTGTTGAATCAAAGGCTATGGAAATTGAGAAAGCTGAAATGTTTAGGCGGAAAAAAGTATCTTTTCTACAAATTCTATTTTATTCGAGATTTGTAAGGTACATCCTTGGAAAAATCCATGTTGTTTTGGTTTATTATCAATGATGCAGACTTGATATTTTCAATTCATCGCTACCGAGTCAAAAATGAGGATACAGCTTAATTTCTATTTCAGATTAAAAGTATTGTAAAGCTTAAAATTTAAAGTCAATTCCGGGCATAAATTCACTTTTTAATTAATATTGTATTTATATATTATTCCCTTTTATATTCTAGTGGTTTTCTCATTTAAAATTCACAAATACATTCATCACCATAATGCCTTACTAATCGATTTATTCCATTTCAGATCGTCCATATTTCATTATAAGCAAATATGGGACACGTCAACTCGTACTCAAACGGCACACATTCAATCGGCATGTAAAACGTGAAAACATCACTTATTGGCGATGTAGTCAATTTGCCGTGTTGCGTTGTAAGGCACGAATTAAAACGAACGGAACTATATTGACTGTACTAAATGCCGAACATAATCATGAAGTGATAAGTAAGAGCCGTTCGTATGGTTCGTTGAAGAAAAAAAATAACCCAATAACAAAAACTAATTGCCAATAAGCAAATCACTAACTTCATGATGTTACTCATGCTCCTAGTGAATGGAAACAATAAACAGAAGGATTTGCGAAACAAATACAGATGCCTTTCGGATGGATTCATCCTATCGGCTATAATTTTAGTGGAATATATTTAAAAAGATATTTTCATAATTATGTTTGAAATATTTATCTGATTTGTAACATTTAAGGAAATCGTGTAGACGAAAATGCAGCTGGTAATTTAAAGTCTTTAGCATAACTTTTCTCTTTCTCCGTTCGTTTAAGTTCGTAAAGTGAATTCTACGATATAAGCGATGTATGCTTAGAATATAAAGTTGACATAAATTGTGAATTATACAAATGGTAATTTAGTAGTGTAAAGTATGTGTGATTGTGAAATCCATTTTAATTTCAAATAAAAATAAACATTTTAGGAATTAAAAGACTTGAAAGCTTTGCTTATTAGTTTTTTTCGAATTGTAACAAATATTAACAAGTTCAATGTGGAAATCATCATATTTCCGTCACACTGAAGTGACGATACTATGATTTTTTCTGGCCAAGTATTTTATTTTGATACGAAGGAGTCACGTCTTGTTCAATTATCCTAGCATATTTAGAGCTGCTCGAAAAACATCTTATTCAACACACAGGTCTGAAAATAAATATATTGGTCCATTTTTGCCTGGCCTAAAGTCATTCATTTAATTCACAATATCATAATACAAGTCTAGATCTTTCATTAACGAGTTATTTTTACAGGTTTCTTTTCGTATGTAACGGGCTTTCGTGGCAGTCGAAAATTGAAAGTAGGTGATTATAGTTTTACAAGAAACAAAACGTCGGGTGTGAAAACCTATTGGTCGTGTGCTAGGGCCGGCCTGCATAAGTGCAAAGCACGTGTTGTAACAATCGATGATGGATTTGGACGACAGGATGTAGTAGTGAAATGTGGCTATCATAATCATGAACCATTTTAAAAATTTTAATACTGTCTAGAAAATATGTACCAAAAAATGTATATAGTGTATGATAAATAGGTTTTGATCTTTCGTAGAAAGAGTTGAATAAAATTTAAGATTTAAGTACTTTGTAAGGTAGCAAATGAATCTGATGTGTACAATTTTTGTAAAGTAGACCTTGTAATTATAAATACATATTCTCGAAAAGCTGATTTGTAATGTATTATTGCAAGATAGCATATAGTTTCACATTTGTAGCATTTTTCATTTTAAAAAATTGCAGCAAATCGAAACAATAAAATATAGTTGAATAAGCCAATTACAGATTTAATCATCCATAAATGTTTGCCGTCTTTCAATTAATGAAAAATATCATCAGTACCCAATGTGGTGTCAACGTATTGCGTTTTAAGAAATGCGATACCACTAGTCGCAGTTTCTCTCATAACTTGACGAAAACACCAAGCCAGTGGTTGAAGTACACTTGGAGAGAACTTTATTTAAATATTTTACTAACGAATATCTCTCACAATTTTAGGTTGTATGGATTGGGCACGATTCGCATATAACCCGGAATCGCGAATAGGACATATTCAGCATTTTGCCGAAATGATCGCAATTAATTCAAATTTAAGTAGAGTAGCTGCAAGCAAGAAACGACTTCGATGTAAGTTTTGCTATAGGAACGGTAAACGCAAAGAAACACGTTATCGTTGTAGAGAATGTCCCGGCAATCCGGCTCTTTGTATAGGAACCTGTTTTGAGCAGTGGCACTTGCGTAATTTACTTGTGTAATTTATATTTGCAATGTAATGTTTTTTTTTTAAATATATGCATATGTTAGCGAAACCAATAGTAGCATTTTTTTTAACAATGGAGGAAAGTAAAAATTAATAATTAGGCGGGCTAAAAATTACCTCACTTCAGTGTTTCATGGGTTTATTTAAATAAGTATTTAGGGCTTTGAGGAATCAATCGGACGTCTCTCCATTAAATGTGAGTAAATTTGTATTTTGCATTGTAATTTTCTAATATTTGTTTCTTTTAGGGTAATGGATCTAAATATCAACACTGAACTAATATCCGTTGTAAAGTAATTATTCTGGAATATACTCAGGTGATGTCGTTGTGCCTGTGTCTATACATGTATGTAATATGCAATCGTTTAACATTTAAATTATAAATAGTATTATTGGCGATAAGTAAAACAGCAAAGGAACCAGCTCATCCCTCTGATTCAGCCCGATATTTGTGTGAAAGATGTAAGTAGTTGGCTGTTGACACTGTACTGTAATGTTGTCGCTGTCATTTCCACTTTGGTCAGTTGGGCTAGTTTTCCTGAGTCCATACTGCAGCATTATTTAATGCAGTAAGTTTCGATCAATACTACCGCATGCTTTCTCAAGTCCACGAAAATCTAGCGAACGTCGATGTTAAACTACTAGCATTTCCAAAGTACGTGTTGGATGAGCAGTCGAGCGTCCGAATCTAAAGCACCCTTGGTACACTCCAATGACATTGTCAGTGTAAACTTTTAGCCCGAAGCTGCTCTACCAAAAAAGGGGTTTTTAGCTCGCTTCGAACTAAATGACCCCCAAAAGTTTTCTACTATATTAAGGCCATGGCTCGCCATGATACGATACAATATTTTTGAAGAGGGGAAATTTGTTCATTATCATTGCAGTATAAATCGGAGCATTGTCTTACTTAAAAAAGTAATTTGCTCCCGCAATTTTTCACCAGTCTCAGTAATCTCGAGTAACTGGAAGTAAACTTCTGATATCACTCGTGCCGACATGAAAGCTATTTATTTGACTGTTGCATTTGTCTTCAGTCGCTGTTAGTTGCATCACAGGCTCGCACCCATTTCTCATCTCGAAAATTATCCATCCTCTTTTCGTCAGTCATGATAATAGTATGTAAGACCAACGGCAACATCTAAACTTTTTTTTTCGAGGGAAAAATACTCTATGTCAAAGACGCTTGTTTATGTTTAGCCGTAAACAATAGTTTTCTGCACATTTGCCTTCTTTGTTATCAATTGTGATTTTTTCAACACTCGCTGCATAGTGCGAGTCGAAGTGTTTTATATTTTTTATTTACATTTCCTGTAAACTGGTAGACTTCGATAAATTCGGTCCAATTCGCAAAATGAGCCTCTCATCATGTTTTCCAATGGCTTTTGGTTGTCTGTGGAATCATTTTCACTGCCATTCCAATTAATGTTGATTACTCACTGGCTTCTCTTTAATCTAATATTTAATAATTTATAATTAATACAATTTACGATAATTTTTCATCTTCATATGATGATATAAAATTTCCACGGGTCATAGTTTTATCTTAAAAAAAAAAAGTGCAAGCAGAATGTTGAAAAGGTACTCAAAACTGTTTGAAATGTATTGAAACAATGAAGACAAAATAACAATGATTAGAAAATTCCGACTAAATAAGTAACCGTTCGATAATTGCAAATGTTGCTATTTTTAGGCATTTTTGTGAACTGGATTGCATACTTATTGGGTGGTTGCATTAAAATTGTCGCCTTTGTGCATAGTGTAACACATAATTATAAAGATAAAGTATTCAACTTGAAAATAGTTGACTTGAAAACTTGAAAACAACTTGAAAAATCTAAGACGCTTTCCCTACATGATGGTAAACAATATATTCCTCCGATAGAAGTTCTCTCTTCGGAAATGTTTTTTTAGGCCTCAAAGAGAGAGGGCATTTGTTCTGGGAAAATCCACTTTTTAGGTCGAGAAAGCTCTCTTTTGAAGTATGGCAAGTGCTCTTCTAAGAGAGGGCTCTTTTTGGGCCAGGAGAGCTTTATTTGAAGACCTAGAAAAGGCCACGAAAAAGCACTTCAACGGTGAATACGGTTTTGGTGCGTTAAATCGAATACACTAAAAGAAATGCCGCCTCAAGAGCGTGCCAAAACCGCAATCGCTTCGATAATTGGCTTTTCTGTTATTGTGCCTGTTCGCCAGCTCACAACGGCGAAGTAAAATATTCATATATTCAGTTCTATGAGCTTTTACCTTCACTAGAGATGGATTTGATCGTAAAGTTGTGTTATATTGGGACGAGTATGATAAGCGCGACTCCCGGACAGCGTTCAAAAAATTAAAAAGTTACAGAAACTTGTTCTCATCTCAAAATGTAACGCAGGAACTTGTAATAATGTTTATCGTTGTTTTCCATATCTGCCGCCTACACGATACGTTTTGTTGTTTTCGATGAGCTCATGAGGAAGCCACTGATCAAGCCGTCGTTTATTCCCGACGTTGAAGATGGCGACTAATGATACTTTTGCCATCCTGGCACTTGAAGCTTAATCCGTACAAAGAATGAAGGGAATTGTCCTCTATGCGAGTGAAAACGCCGGAGACACCGCTCCAGGATAGCATTCATTTTCAATGCTGTTGTCTCCCGTGCGGAATCGGGCAAACCACCATTGAGTTGTACATTCTGACCCAAAACATACCTGCAACATATCCTGCATCCATGCATCCAAATAATGGATGCATCATACATACGCTTTTATTTCGTCTATAAGTACAAGGGTTTTTATCCATTTGATTTTTTGAAGCTCATGGCTTTTCAGTTTTTTTCTATAATGAAATGTTTCACTTTATGACAGCCAGTAGGATTTGTATATGCGACGAACTTTATTGTATATGTTTATTGACCTTTCTTCCAGGAGCAGATTCTTCTCTACTGTGCACCAATGTTTTGTTAGTTAGTACCTTCCAGAATATCCCAGATGTATCAGCATTAGAAATTCTTTGGTTATCGAATTGTTAATTCCCCACAGTTCATTGACATATTTTCACGAAAAGATCAACTGTTTGAAGATGCTGTAAACTTAAGTTTTCATTAACTTATATCATTATGGTTCCTGAAATTTCGAAACTATCCATCAATTGCGTTAAATGTTAACTGACCGCTTTTTGCCTTTGCTTTCTTACGTAAGAGAATAGATATGTCTCATCTGAGGACTCGCCGCTCGTTTTTCCATGTATTAATTGTGAAGCCCTTTTTCTATTTTAGGATGTTCGGGTGGTCTAAGAGTTTTACGATAATCATGTTCGCTTTCGACACTCGTCAAGCAATTTTATACTGTCTTCGGGTCGACATATTATTGATTTGAAACAAAATGTTTCTGGTAAAATTGCAAACTAAAAAACATCGTGAAAAAAGTGATTTTTTTTCTAATTTAGCTACCTACAAATGAACCTAGTCAGAAAAGTGACGAAAATCATGGCATATAGACCATAAAGCTCAGCAGCTCGAAACACTAAAATAGCAAATTAATGTTGATTGGTTTAAATATATTGCTACAATGTTTGGATGAACGTATATTGCCTTTTGAAATGAAGATGTTTAGATCCTTACACACATTTGCAATAAAATAATGTACTACATTTGAACGGAAAATAATGAATTCACTGACGTGTCCATTTCAGCACTTAAATGTATCTACTGAGCTAACAAATAAATGTAAAACAACTACTGCAATTTACTAACTGAACATGTTTCGATGTCTTTTCTCTTAGGTGGTGGAGAAGATGAAGATGATACCAACAGGAAGGAGGAAATCTTGGAATCAGAAGTATCATTTTGTTTAGGACAACGCGGATGTACTCTATTGGTTTTGAATGGATATACTTTTGTAAAAAATCGACGTAGTGGCTACAAAACGTATTGGATTTGTTCGAAAAAGGTATTGATGTGTGGTATAAAATATTTTAGAATTGAATTTAATGTGATTCAATTTTTTTCGAGCTTTCAAAACCAAATATTTTAATTTTAAGGCCACTTTTTCCTATAGATGCTAGATATATTTAAATTTCTTGGCAGGTTTAGATACTTCAAGGACAATTTGTCCTCTTTTTAAGTGTCTCTCAATCTGAAGAAGAGGGCAGATCGTAATATCAATATCTTTAAAAAATTGAGATATATTTAGGTAAGAAAGTAGGCTCCGCGGCTACTTCGCCAATGCAGATTTCGGAGAAGACACACTTAGGGGCAAGAGGGCACATTATGATACCGCATCACGTAGTGCGCAATCCGCATTAGGTGGAGAATCACCTCAAGTTGAATGTCTCCACATCTTGATAAGAGACGTACGGCATTTGAGACCAGCTTCGAGGAGGTGTAACTTCCAGCATGAGAATGTATGGCCGCTTGGCTGTCAGTGAAAATGCAGGTATTCACTCCCAAGTATCTGATTACTTAAGAGCCAATTCGTCGTTTCAAGAATCGCCAACACCTCTTCTTAAAAGACACTGGAGTGGTTCGCCAATCGGAAGGAAAACTTCATGTTTAGGTTGGTGGAAAATATACCACACCTCAATCTGCCATTCAGTTTGGAGCCATCGGCATATATTTCCATAGCATTAGTTTCTAGGGGTAATGCCCTACCCCATTCCTCTTTGCTTGGGATCTGAGCTTCAAACCCTTGAATCAAAAATATTCATTCAAAATATTTTGCACCGGTATTTTAGTATAGTCCAGGTATTGCCTAGCGATATCATCTACGTCTGCATGATATCTGCGTATCGCTCTACATCCAGTTTAATTAAGTTTCCTTAGAAGGTAATTAACCCACAGTCAAAGAGACGGAACTTCGCCCTGGTGAGTGAACGTATCAATTATTCGCTCGATGGTTGAGCTATCAAAAGACGAGCTGAAATAACCGATTTCTAAGTAGCTGATTTACAAGTGCGACGTATAGTGAATTGACATCCAGACTTTGGAGAGTATTCACTATCACCTGAGAACGCACTTATTGCACGTTTCCTGGATGGCTAGAAATGTAGCCAGAGTGTATTCTTTGCAAGCAGGTGATTTTTCAGTTTGAATCCTATATATATATTTTGATATGAGTTAGGCTCTTTTCACACTAGACGGTTTTCACCAAACGATGCAACTGAAGTGAAGAAAAGCGAAGTCCTTTTCACATTGTACGGTGTCGGCGGAATGTGCCTCGTAGCAGCCGTTTACTGCCACTGCAATCCACGTTGCACGTATGGCGACCGGAAACCCAGTAGTGCATGTGATCAAGCGCACGCATTCACTTTAGAAGGTGTTAAATTGTACGCTTAGGTGCATTTATTTGCATTTTGTCTAATGGTTATTTATCAAATGATTAAATAATAGATATTAATGCAGAAGTGTTGATATCTCTTGTGGAAGCCAAACTTGTACTGTGGGATTAATTTGTGGACAGCTGTAAATATATAATTGCGACAGAAGATTTTTGGCATACAGTTTGTGTAGAAAAACACAGATTTTCCGCTATAAATAGTAATCCCACGCTAAACTTTGGTCAGGTGTAGGGTTTGGAGCTAGTAGAGAACTTCATTCACACATTTACAGTCAATGCATACGGTGTGGTGTAATTAATATCGCAACTGACTTTATCCTTGATTTAAATCAGGTACCTATTCAGAGCTAGGTGAACTCAAAGTTCGGTGCGCGATCCTTCGTCCGAACCTGGATTCGAACCAGGAACTCCACACATAATAAGCGAGTGCTCTATCCAATAGACTAAGCTAGAATTGTTTGCAGTCAGTCCTCCATTTATGATTCTGTCTTGTGATAGGACTTCTACTCCTGCGATTGATATTGTACCAACTTCATTATATATGTCCATCTGAAGCACATAATTATATAATATAAATATGTAAAAATAATGTCAGCATCATTTCGTTGTGCATTAATGATCCGAGGAAATGTACGCCACTTATTACTGAGGATCCCAAAAGCACTCTCGTCATATCTTCTTGCTCTGCACAGACGATGGCTATATTTCCTATTATACACTGGCAAATATGCTCCTCAGAAAGGTTTCAGCATAGGCAATACAAAAGTTTCATCTCCGAGGAAGAAGTAAGGTACATTAGGACTTTCTGTTCCTGGTAGAGGTTTTTCTTCCCGCTTCTACACACTGTCACAAACTGGACCTCTTAAATATTGATTTAATAGTCGCAGTACACATGGCATACGCAAATCTATATTCAATAGTTCAACATAATTCAATAGTTTGTTTGCGATTCATTGTAACTTAAACCACATACTACTT
The DNA here is from genome assembly GCA_963978885.1 of Nemotelus pantherinus. Lineage (NCBI taxonomy): Eukaryota > Metazoa > Arthropoda > Insecta > Diptera > Stratiomyidae > Nemotelus > Nemotelus pantherinus. The sequence goes on along the minus strand of OZ022265.1, from coordinate 49,051,965 downwards.
GACAAACTGTGCTTGGGACGGAAAAGAGCTGTGAACTTGTTGCCCATTCGAATTTCACTGTACGGTGTCCTGCCGTGCGATGACAATTGTATGGTTTGAAAGGAGCCTTAGAGTGGATATCAATGCTCCAAGAAAATGGATTTGAATGCTGCTAATACTGCACCCGTATTTAGAGTGTAATGCCGATTGAGCTGGACAAAACTAAAAAAAGCCAAGAAATACATCTACATAAAATAGTAATTAATAATGCTAGTTTATAAATAATTTAAAACTGCAAATCGTACAAATTTAATGGACTCCAGCTTTCCTCTAATAGTTATACTTCTAATTTTTCGTATCGTTTGTATCTAGCTGATTGAAAATATTTCATTTTTACATATTCTCATTTACAGGGCAGTACAAAATGTCGCGCTCGAGTTGCTACCAATATTATCGATGGTGTTCAGAAAATTGTGCTCAGTTCTTTTGAACATAATCATCCAATTTATATAAAGCGAAAGTCACGAGCTCGACTAGCAAACTTATCAAATGCTAATCAAATATAATGGAGAATTCACCAACTTTGTTAGTATAGAAATCGATTGTACATTATTGTATAATAAAATTAAAGGATAAGGTTTTCGTAAAGCTGGAATTTTTAGATTGTTGTGTTGATCGGGCTCACATTAACAAATAACAACTAAGAATCGTGTTCGAATTAAACGAGCACTGTCAAATAATTTGGTATATATTTTAATTTTTTCTATTAGTCATATCATATTATATGTTTCATACTAACTGATTATGTTTTTAGAAATTGCTCGCTTTACAAAAGGACAAAGAGGCTGCACATTGTTAACACATGAAGGATATAATTTTGTTAAAAATCGTAAAGGAAAAAATAAAATTTATTGGATATGTGCTAGAAAGGTGAGTTCTACAACTTTTATCGGTTAACTTTAAATTGTAAGAAGTTGAAGACTGATTTCATATATGTTTCTTTAAATTGTTTTTTTTTTCATTGGTAATGTCATAGTTACAGTGTTTTAATATAAGTTTCTTTTCATTTTGAAAGCGAAGGCTGAAGTTCTCTTAAGTTTAAATGTGAAATCAAAAACTTGTTAACACGTTTCCAACATTTAAGGTTGTTATCACCGAACGGCATAAAAACCGTTGTCCGATCAAGACCTGTGATATAGACTGCAAAACGTTTTGGCTTTCCGTCACTACCTCCTAGTGTGTTATCCTTAGCATTTCTTTGGCGTAGATCATAACTACACCCAAAACAGTGCTTTGTTTGTTGTTACGTTCTTATAATCCTGCTCACAATTTCACTGATTTTTAACACATTTTTTATTTCACTTTCTGTGATAGTTTGCAAAACATATTTGTGATATCAAAATATATGAAGATCTATCACATTTTGAGTAACGAACTGTAACTTCCCAGTCTACATTATCTGCCTCTGGATACAAAGATCATATTTATCGAAACATTGCGCAGTTTCTGCTATGTATCTTTAGAATGCCGGCCTGTTTGGCCTGTCATATCGATATTACTCAAAGAATTTACCAAAACATCAGCTGTATCTAACCAGAGTAGGTCTTTATATTTGATATTCTTAGGAACACAGTAAATCTTTTATTGCCTCTACGCATATGTGACTGCAAGATCCATCACCTGAATGACAACTGAAAATCTTTGAGCCTAGGTTATTGAAAATGCTGATAGAAATGTTTAAAAAATATATTTTTCTATATAATCTCCCTCTACTTCAATGTACTTATTACATTTGTCATAAAGGGTTTTTAACTGATTGAAAAAAAAATCTTCGCCGTATTTGCCATCGAAATGCTCGCAAACTGCCGTCTTCATTTCTTCATCGCATGAAAATCTTCGGCTTCGCTAGTTATTTCAAATTGGAAACCAGGAAATAATCGCCGCTGGGCTAGGTCTGGACTGCATGGTGGGTGGTTGATTTCTTCAAATCCTGTCTCGCTCAGGATCACGCCTGGCAACTCGGGCAGTGTACACGGGCACATTGTCCTCTAAAAACAGGACTCCTTTCGCCAGTTTATTTGTCGTTTTCTTGACAACCAGTCGGTGCACTTTTGTCAACAATGCGGCGTAATAGTCCCTGTTCATTATAGTTATTTTCAGGAAGACAATCCTAAGAAACACGACATGAGCTTGGATGCCAATGTTTAATGTAGTGAACATTTTTGGCACTCATCGTACTCATCCCTAACCTCTTGAATTAGTTTTATTTTACTTTTTCAGTATTTACCAGCGGGATAATCTTCCAGCGAATCACGGCCATGCCTGAATTCTCGGTTCCCATATTTCATGGTGGCAAATGAATGTCCAGACTCCCCATAAACTGTAGACATCTCTTCAAATATTTCCGTCGGTGTTTTGTTCTTCTTTGTGAGGAATTTTATGACAGCTCTGTGCTTCAATTTCATATAATCGGATGACACAGAAATGGTAATGTTTACGGTTCAATTACTAAAAACGTATTGATGGCAATAACATAAACTCGATATTTATACTACTGAAGGTATTCACAATCAGTGATATGCAGCGCGAGACATTAGTGATACTTAAAGGTATTTAGGATGATACTTTTCAGCCGCCCCTCGAAGTAGATGTTTGGTTCCGTCCAGTGCAATCAGAAGCCAAGATGGCACATGGATTTTCTTCTTTGCACTTTACTAAAGCCACTTCTTTAGAGGCATATTGAACAGTATCAACTCTGTACGTTGATTAGTGTTTCTTAGAATCTAATATTGTGGTCTGGAAATTGATTCAGAAGGATCGTCCCAGTTCCATAAATTTGCAGCTCTTCGAATCGGTGCAAAATCAGTATGGTGTCGAAACAACGTTCAAATTAAAGACGGCTGCTGACGGGAATATCCTTTGTCAGACACAAGTTTATTACCGGTTCTTCGTCTAAGGATTCGTCAGCAAAAGCTGTAGTATTGTAATAATGCATATAAAAGTCCAGAACTAAGCCATCATTTTTCGCCAGTACGTAATTTTTAAGACCATTTGGTCTTGTTTTATTTTTTATGAAGAACCACAAAATGGTTGCTATTCCTCAGCTAGAAAAGGCAATACCTAGTCTTTTTTTACAATTATTTCAAATCTCATTCCTACACGGCAATACATATGAATTCTTGGACAAATAACATAAACCATAATCAAAATGCGCTAAAAATTGGAGTATTTCTTTATTGTTCGTATTTATTATTGGTCCTTTTTCGTATGTGCTAAAAGTTCGTTTATCTGGTAAAATGTTCAAGTTCATAAATAGAAATACGTTTGTGAAATAGATTTGTTTTAGGTGAAAAAGGTAAAATAGATTTGCTCTAAAGTTGTCTTCTAGTTATTTTTAAATAGCAACTTCTTTTCCTATTTCTAAATAGCAGCCTGCATTTCGAAATAAAATTGTGCCATTGCGGCATGTTTAATTTTCATATGCCAGAGATAGGCCAGGTACTCACTCGCTTTGATTCCGGTACTTTTTAGCTACGAGTTCATTGGTTTCGCTGCTTTGCGTGAGTTTCTATCGCAATTTTAAAACGCAGCAGTTGAAAAATAGCAGTTTCCTATTCAGTAGCCTATCACTACAGTGTTCACTTCATCAAGATTCGAACGGGAAGTGAATAATGTCTTTTATTTGTAAATTTCGATTGCTTCCACAGTCTTGGCCTCCTCTCAAGTTGATCAGTTGTTGGTGCATTTTCTTTTGTTTCCGCCAAGAATCATTTAAAACTACAATGCAGGTCCTCTAAAATTTTAATGTCTGCGTTCGGAATTCGAGAAACGTAACTTTATGTCTACGAGGCGTGAAATACGACCTTGGTCAACTCACGTTTTGTTAACCCCGTCTTGAAGAGGCTAGTGTATTTCAATGTCGTTTAGGCAACGGAACTACTCGCCCTCATGTTGGCATCAAGTATTTAGTGTTGATAGTGGATCAACATTTTTAATGTAGGGCTATGTACAGAATTAAAATATAATGATACTGAAGGTCTGAAAAGCTAAATAACCCTGTTCTACGATAACAACCGAAACTTTCATGCTCGTTAATATCAAAAATTTGAAACTAAACTGAAAAAGTATAGACACATTTACAAGAAATTAAAAACACAATATGTTCACTAAATTTGACATTTGCCCTTTCGATCCTAGACAAAGAAACAATGCCACGTTATAGCTGTACGAAATTTTTGAGGTTTGGGTAAGAATCCCTATCTAACGCAACATGATACATTTCGACTTATGGTATTGCAAACTTGTAGTTTGTTTTGCTGCGCATGCAAGTGGATTACAGACTTAAGAGAACAAACAGAATGTCATACTAGCGAGGTCCTTTCACCTATAAAATTCATAACTATGAATTTAGCATGTTCTTTATCCAATACCATCCTCAATATGTGCTTGTATACATTTCTTTAGTTATGATTGGAGAATATCATGAGGGCTAAGCTACAGTTTTCTTCTATTCTAACCTGCCATTCTTTTCATTAAAAACTTGCAAAATGGCAATATTTTCGTATCAAAGCAGTTGAAAACGATTCACAAAGTTTTTAAAAATTGTTTTTTTTCTTCCTCTTTTCAGGATCGAACCGGTTGTAGAGCACGTGTTGTATCAGCAACTGATCGGGATGGTGTCGAGCGCATTATGCTACGTACCGCGAAACATAACCACGAAGTGCACTTGCCCTCAAGAAACCAGATTAAAATGTTTTGACTAATGAATAGTTAATTTTATGTATACATTTTGAGTATGTGCTTATTTAATATCAATAAAATACAAGACGACTTTTTTTTTAAAAAAAAAGAAAAAGTAATTGGTTTACATCTAACATTTTTCATATTTTCTGTAAAAACTTGCATAAAGAATTTTCACTCATTTTCAATTTTTCCATTTTTTTTAGATTCTTTCAATATTATCTTTAAAATCGAAAGTGATGACAACGATGAGCCCAAACCATCAAAATCTACTGGAAAGCAGAAATCATGTGAACTATTACGATCTGCGTTCGAAGATTGTGGCAACATCAAGTATTTGCATTCGGCCCGTGGCAATCGACTGCTCTGCTACATGGGCCACCGTTACATTAAGAACAATATTTACGGAGCTAGTGTTTATTGGAAATGTACAAAATGGCATGCTGGTTGTAGATCGCGTGCAATTACGAATTTATTCGATCCGACAATTTGTATTTTGAAAAATGTCCATAATCATGAGATTGATCGGAAACTGTTGAATGATGAGCAGTGAGCAGATACAACACTACCAAATAAAAAATACAACGATAGCAATTTGCCGCTATAAAATAACTCAATTGCTAAATTTATTCCAATTTTAAATTATCTGAAAATGAATTGATGCGATTTTTATCTTTAGCGAAGAGTAACAATTTTTTCTAAGTTTTTTATTAAGCTTGATTTGCATACTTTAAACTATAAGATACATTAAGAAATTTATTATACTTTGCTCAATACTACGGTCAAATAGAAACACTCAATTTTCGATTTCTGTAAATTAATGTTTTACTCATCAAAACTTCAAAAATTTACACAAAAACCAATTGAAATAACATGACATGAAATAACATACTTTCCATTTCTGACAATCATCTTTTATCTATTTCAGGTTTTCAAATCGATTTCATTGATTCGAAAAAGAATGGCGGGAAATTGCTGGTGGTGAACGGCTTTCGATATTTTCGTAACAAGAAACGTGGCTCACGGCAATATTGGAAATGCAGTAACTACTATAAAGAAAAATGTCCAGCTATTGCAATTTACGATGAGACTTCATTTAACTTACGACTATGTCATCAGCACAGGCATACTACTAGCAATGATATTGCCGAAAAGAAACTTAAAGTTGATAACATTCAATGATATTTGTCGCCAGTTGACGAAAGCTCATGATGTGAGAATGAAATTTAATAGGAGAAAATGAAAGTGAAGAATTATATCAAGAATTTTTTAGGAATAAAGGAGGATAAATTATAATGAAGTGGCATTGAAATAAAAGCGAAGATTATATGTTGTTGTAACTAAGAAAAAGAAGGATCAATCATGTTAGCGTCTTAGTGACAAGTTGTTCATAAAATGATAATTTGTTTTTTTTCATGAATAATTGCTATTCTACTACGATAGCTAAGAAATTTGAACTATGTTTTTAAGTAATATTAATGTAAAGATACTAGAGTTTTGGCTAAATTAGATGAAATAAGAGTTATAAGAATTATTTTCTTAAAAATTTCGTACAGTTTTATTTCAATAACATGGGAAAAGGGTTTATCATAGAATTCATGTTAATTTAAGATGTTTCCTCCCCCTGTGGATGGGGGTTGCTTCGATGTGAAGCAGTCGTAGAATACATCCACAGCCAAACCCAGCTTGTCGTAAGAGGCGACTAATGGGGAGCATGTAAGTAACGAATTGCATTTACTTGTATTTTAAATAAGTTTTTATTTTTAGTGAATAAGACTGTAACTGGATTCAACTGAATATATTTTCATAGATGTTTGCGATCTAGTGCTTGGTGCTGACGTTCCCATATATGTATGCAAAACCATGAAGAGAAAAATGAGGGAGGAAGACAGATCAATTGCAGACCGTATTTAATTGATAAAAGTTTGATTCAATTAAAAGTTGGAGATAAGTTAATTATTGGCACTGTAAAAGCTAGATTTATTGAATATTCATTTCTGATCAATATTGATATTTCAAGAATGGAAACCAGTTCGAACGGACAGTGATGGTGAAACTCTCTTGATATGTCGGTGTTTTGTAGAAATATATTCGTTTAGTAGAGCCTTGAAAGGAGAGTTTGGTAACGAAATTTGCTCTTCATTCGAAGCCAAAAAAAATATATTTTTGGTTGAATATTTCGTTTTGATAGCATGTTTATTTGGCGTTATATGGCTCTTGCGCAATGTTCACCTTTTCAGTGTTACATTAAACTTATTAATTTGCGCTTCTCTTCCAAATACTGTGAGAGCCATTTTATATTCAAAAACTTTGTAAGAATGCTTTTTTAATCAGTGAAAATTTATAGCTCACTTATTCCTATCAATTAAAAAATACCAGTTTCACTCGAAACCATAATTTTGTTTTTGCTCCTTTTGAATTTCTCGCAGTTTGGCATAGATTCTACTTGGTATTTTTTTGTCACATCTTCCCATTCTTAAAGCAAATTATTTTTTAAATCTCATGTTCGAAATTGGCCTTTTCCGAACTGACTGATTCAAAATTTCCCACAAATGCTTTATAGGGTTAAGATGTGGAGACTGGCGAGGATGATCAAGTTGCTTCGATGTCCGGTACAATAGCCATTCGTTGAAAGCGAGAGGTATGCTTAGGGTCGTTATCTTGTAGGAAGGCCCACGTCTTGGCCAAATTTTCTTGCAACATGTCGAGGTAGTGGTCTTTGCTCATTGTACTATCAATGAACATGAGATTTCCGATACCTGCCTCCGCCATACACTCCCAAAGCATGACCAATGCTCTGCCATATTTTTTCTGCGAATTCGGAATATTTAATTTGCCATTTTTCGTAGTCCCCGAAAATCGTTTCGTTGCTTGCATCGGTGAAGAGCACAGATTTCCAGAATTCAAAACCATAGTTTTCGTACATATTTGCATATTTCAGCCGCTTCCATTTGTTCATGTCTGATACTAAAGGCTTCTTCATTGGCGCTCGTCCATGTAAACCGTTTTCATTTAGTGTCCTACGGGCCGTAAGGATACTTGCTAACTTCTCTGTCTCATGAATATTTTTGATGCCATTTTCTCTATACTTGATATTGGATTAGCCTTTACTTCTTTAATGATTTCTTTCACTTGTGCGAGATCCAATTTCCTAGATCAATCAGAACGCTTTACATTTTCAGTTTTCTAGAAAATTTGAACTTTTCGACTATATTCCTGAGTGTAGAATAAATTCTTTTGACTATTCTTCCAATTTCACGGTAGGACTTGCCTATTGCTATAAATTTGATATTATTTTTCTCCTCTGAGTTTCGTGCATTTTGTTGAAATAGTCTTAATACTAAGCACGACTCAAATACTTCTGAGCAATCACTAGTTCAATCACAAAAGAACCGCTAGCTTTAATGCCAACACATCTGCAAGATGCGATAAAAACAAAAAAAAACCGAAACAAAATACTAGTTTTAAGTTGACATGTTGTTTTCCAATTGATAGGAACAAGGTTGCTATTAGTTTTGACTAATAAAAATAGCACTCTTGCAATGTTTTTGCATATAAAATGATAAGTACTAAATGCAATGCTATGAAACGATTATAATATCTTGGTAACAAATAAAACTTTAATTCAAAACATTCAACTGTTTTCTATAACTTACAGTTATAAAAATATGTTAGATAAAATTAAAATCACTAAGTGTGTCATCACTTTTAACTCTCACTGTAGATTCGTTTGGATTGTAATCAAATGCAAGTAATTTTGAATACCCAAAGTTTGTTTTAAAGCCCACTTTTTCATTTAAAAACTAGAAAAAACTATTTCAATTTTTTGACATATGCCGATATTGCGAGGGCAATCTGCCTCTTCATCATATTCTATCAGTCCTGACTGATACAGTACGATAGTCACCAAAGAAGAAGGCAGATAATAGGTCTGTTCCCGTACTTCAGCGAACTGCAGCAGTAACAGAATTTGGCAGCTGGCTTCTTTTTGCTGCAAAATTTGGCTTGCAGCAAAAACGACTTGCTGCGAATCTATTTTAATATATTATAATAGATTCAAGTACGGGAACAGACCTAATATTGAAATATCGATATATGTCAAGAAATTTTAATATATCTAGCTTCTAAAAGAAAAATTGATGTTAATAATATTCGTTTTTGGAATCTTGAACAAATTTAGTGAGATTAATTAATCAAAGTTTGAAAAAAATGGTTTTCATCATATATTAATCTTATTTACATGGTGATATGCTTTGACACAATTGTGGCTAATCATATGGATTATTTATATCTTCTTCGTATAGTCCGTTTCGGTGTTCACTGTACATTTATCCATGATTGTTCATTCCGGTGACAAGGAGATCTCAAAACCTTGTCGTACATTATATTCCACAGGAGTGGGCCCATTGCAGAGCTTTGCTGACTATCCTCAGTGGTGTCATATGTTTTCGTTCTGTTGACGCCTTCGATAATAAGTTTCATGTGCTGGAACTAGTTTTATATCGGGTCCAGAATCTAGTTTTAGGCCTCCATAGCGATAAGAGCTTTAACGTGCTCCCAATTGGTGGAGTTAAAGGTGTTCTTCACGGGGTTTTATAATCACTGAAGGCCCCAGAACTCAGTCAGTCTGTCATTGAATTCCGGTCTATTCCTGGCTCATTGAATCTTCCGTCTGGCTTTCAGGCAGTCCGATCACAGCAATCGGATATTATCGTTTCACCAACAGCCAAAAAAAGCCTTTCGTAAATCTTGCTCAGAAGTATATGAAATGATCTTCGTTTTCCACATTGTATTCGTGAATTCTGATGTTTTGTCGGATGGGCGTTCTATTCTCATTAATGCACCCTCATTCTCACTGCGTTGTTTATGTTCCTAAAAAAATAGTTTGTGGATTAAATTAATGATCGTGATGAAATGTTGATATCATTCGCATACACCACTGTTTGGTTGGACTTGTAAAGTTGTGTTCGCTTGGTATGTGTGGGCAGTTCCTGGTGCTTCGGTCACCATAGTTGATAGTTCCCATCGTTCGTACATCGTTCCTGTACTTGTTGTTCGTCCCCAATGATCGCTTCATATTTGATTTTGCAGCGAGTCGTCTTTGGTTGGAAGCCTGTCTTCAGACTTTTCATTACCTTATTGCTCGTGAGATTCTCGTCCTTTATGTATATTGAAGCAGTCTTACTACAGCCCTTATCTGGCCTGGGAGTAGAAGTTGGCAGAGACTTTATTCTCAATCAATGTATACGTTAACTATATAAACTCAAGTCTAAAGACGAATTTAATTTCGATTCATTTGATAGGTAGCTCGGTAGGCTAATGTGGCTATCGAACGACAGCGACCTGCCGACAGACATACAGGCACAAAAGTCGCCCGGTTTGCGATGCCACAGTAATTATCTTTTCTCTAGTCACTAGAGTCAGGAAACAACCTGCTCCCTTTGATAAACCACATTATTGTCTCTAGGTCAACCAGGGATAAGTCAGCCAGATTTGAGAGAAAGCGTGAACCAAGTGCCGCCACTCTTTTCCCTGGTAGAGCCGGATACTGACTCATGAAATGGAGATGGATTGCTCTTCGTTTTCCGAGCTACAGCTTCGACAAATATCTTTAACCCTGCGCACCGCCAGTTCATCGGCCTTATTGCCTTGAGAATGCCTGCGTTCAGGTACACAAATCAATTGTACTGTCGAATGTCTTGATCATGGCCACACCAAGCTTAACTCTCTTGCAACTACTACTATGAAAATACCAGCATTGACTCCGGATGTTCGATAACACAGAAGCGAATACTCGTCAAGAGCGAGCGATTTGTCAATTTGATCAATGAAGACATGAAAAGCAGATTCAACAGTCAATCTTGCAATCGATTGACTTTTTCATATAATAGGCACTGATGGTTTCCAGAATATTGAGTAGGACAGAGCTAAGAGCTAGTCCATGAGAATATCTGTAGACTCTGCGCTTGAACTAGTCTACATGCCATCAGGGTTCGTGATATACCCCCTAGCGGTCGGAGTCGAGGCTAAAATCTTAGGAAGGTGGTTTACCTTACTGACAATCACCACGTTTCCGTAGACATATGTCAGCGAGGACTTCTTTCTCTTGCGTACGGCGTACGTACAAGCCCTCAGCTTCATTTTTTTTCTTTCTCCTTCCTTCTACTCTCTCCATCACTCTATCAGCGTGCACAGTCCATGCGCACCATCTTTTCCTCCAGTAAGTTTTCCATAGTGCTTCCCAGACAACTAGTTTGTTGGTATAAGGGACAGCACAATTAATAATAAAAAAATATACAATGATCATTCATTAGACGTTTTAAGGCTTGAATTTCTTCCTGCACTTTCTCCGTAAGATCGTGGCTCCCACATTCCATCATGGGGGCTTGGGATTCCTCTGGTTGTGTGTGGGTTGTGTGGGTAGATGCAGCGTTAAGAGTACTAGTAAGGGTGTCGACCGCCTGATCCAATTCATGGTAGCGGTCGGCGTTTTTCGGAGCCGTTTCCAATAACTTCCGATCCGTTCTCTTTCTGCTATTAAAGGTTGCTCAGTTGGGCTGCGGCCAACTGAGCAGCCTTTAATAGCAGAAAGAATGAATACTCCTGTTAAATCATCCAATCACGGAGGAGATGCGAGTGATAAAACTTTGCACAAAACTTCCGATGCTACTCGCTTTGTATTTCAATTTCAGAACTTTTATTACTATTTTTCATATTAGGAGTCTTAGCATGTTTGAAGTTTGCATTCTGCCAAAGCGATTCTTTTCATTGGCAAATGAATGTGCTTAGCTTGAACGGCGAGGACAGTGTTCCTTCCGTTGGAAATGAAATATGTAGCGGAAGAGGATAAACGTGATAAACGATTTATATATCCACAAAATATCTATTTGAAAGACGCAGTAAACAGTTTTAAATACCAAATTCAATGTTCGCTGCGACTCGAAAAGGATTTCGCTCTGATGCTACACACAAACATCAACTAAGTGTAGCATATGAGAAACATAATTTCCATTTTTTTGAACACAGTACATGAAACCCTTTGATAACTGCTAAATCAACAAAATCGCCAAAAAATCGAAACTAATCTGGTATCTTTCCGTTGTAGGTGCCGACGGACAGAAAATCAATGTCGATATTCAGAATCAAATTCATTTTTCCGTATCTCGACGTGGTGGTCAATTGTTATGGTTGAATGGCCTCAAGTATTTTCGCAACAATGAAAATCGCACAAACTTATTTTGGCGTTGTCATCAATACTATCGGCGTTTACGCTGTCCAGTTTTAATATGCATGAACAAATTCGATCCAACCGATTTTCGACAAATCCATCAGCATCGTCACGTCTCCGATATGAAGGATGTCGTCATCGAGAGACAACAATAACTACCCAACAAAAATTTATAAAAATGCGAATATGGTGAATAATTGAATTATTGTTCGAAATGTGCAAATACATTTGGTTGCTGTGAATTGCTCATAAAGAGTCTAGTCCGTAAGTTTAGTATGTTATAGAAAGTGAGAAAATATGCAGGCTATTAAATAAGAAAAGTAATATATGATGAAGGAGGCTTATTTTAAAATTAAAAAATCCAAATATGATCTATATTTTTTATTCGAAATGTGAAAGGCCTTTGAATCAACTGTAGTTGAGTTGTTGAATAATTTAATTTCTTGATTTTGGTGCAATAGAGTTATATTTATACTTAGTCTCTGAAAGTTAAAAATATTATTACTGATAAGTAATAAATTGCCTAAGTACTTTATGGAACAAAAAAATTGTGCAGCACATGAATACGTAAAAGTTCTGCATAAGTGCTGGCTGAGCAACGTTCGAATTCCGTTATGAATCCTTTACTCAGCTTAGGAGACCTTGTGACACTTCTGCTGATATTTCACAAACTTGTCATTATTTGATACATGTACTTTTCATGTTCATTTAGTTAATTTTACATTTTAAATCGTAATTTACCATCATTGTGTGATTGAGAGAAGTTAATTTTTCACTTTACTAACCAAATTTTTATTTCATTTCTCATTCCTGTTTCACTCTAGAAATGGAAGTTTATCACACGCAATCACTTCGTGGTCGACCTGCGATAATGGCGAATGGTGTTCGATTTCTAATCATGAGCGAAAACAAGAAGAAAATCCTCTGGCGATGCAGTTATATGGCTACAAAAAAGATCAAGTGCCCGGCTAGAATAACAATGTACAAGGAATCACCGCCTCGATACATTGTTAACAAAGCTGAACATGTACATGCTGAATTAAAACGAAACAAATACTGTGTTAAACAGGAGGGCATCCGATTGGTTTAATTTCAACTCTTCAGTTAGTCTCGGTCAATCGTAACTAAATAATATTTTAAAAAATATTTTAGAAAGCGATGTATACAGTAACGGTAGATTCGCAGGTTTGATCCAAATCAAACGAGTTCGGGCGGTTTTGAATGCAGGATCATGTATTTGGTTGTTATTAAATTGTAAATTAAAAATTTTAATATATAATTTTGACGTTCGAATAATATTGGGTTAGCGGTGACGGTGACGTAAATGATCTTCGAATACAGTTGGATCAAAACGAACATGCTTGTGACCTGTAACTCGGCATACGATTAAATTGAGCTAATTTTAAAAACGATGTTATTTTGTTGATAACCTTTGATTTAAATACAGAGTAATGTGTTGTTTTGTGAAGCGTAGCTCGTATGTAGTAAATTTCTTTAAAAACTGGATTTGTTTCAATAAACAGTTGGACATTGAAAATATTTTCCTTGATATAAACTCGGATATGTGAATGTATGAACTTTCTAGTTCTGATTCAAATGTGCTTGGGTTCATGAAACAAAGAAAATTGTTGTACTTAATCATACATTTCATAGCTGATTTCCTTTCAGGCGATCATGCTTTGCAATTTAATAATTCTTCATATTTTCACCATACTCTCTACTCTTTACTGTTTCGTTTCAGATGAAGACATCAAATTGTTCCGTACCAGTCAAAAGGGAAAAATACAATTGTTTTTCAACGGCTACTATTACGTAATGGAAAAAAGCGTTGGTCAGAAAATTTACTGGCGATGTACACAATATACAACAACGCGAAAATGTCACGGACGAATACATACGATAGACGACACCGTAATGCGACGTACAGAACATAATCATAGTGCTGAAAGGTTTAAATCCAAAGGAGAAGGAATATTTTGAAGCAAACACGTATCTTTATCAGTTCGCGTCTTTTTCTATATTAGAATTGTATGACGCGCATTTTAATTTATACACACAAAGTGAGATAGAAAATAAAAAGTAGTTGCGTAAATAAGCTTAAAGTAAGTGTTTTAATTTTATTTCATAAAAAAGATCTGAAAATTTCGCTTTACTTTATTAGGAAGGTATGTTAATATTTTTCCTCTGTTTTCACTTACTAAATTATATTTTCTTTGCAGGAAAGAACAAGCGTTTTCAACAAGACCCTCATACATCTAGTCTAGGTGAGTAAATCATTTCTAGATAAACGAATATAGAAACAATTTGTGAACGCTGACGTAGTTAACATTGAACATTTTACCAGATAATTTATTTTATATATATATTTTTTTAATCATTATTATTGTTTTAATTTATACACACAAAGTAAGATAGAAAATAAAAAGTAGTTACATAGATAATCTTAAAGTAAGTGTTTTAATTTTATTTCATAAAAAAAATCTGAAAATTTCGCTTTACTTTATTAGGAAGGTATGTTAATATTTTTCCTCTGTTGTCACTTACTAAATTATGTTTTCTTTGCAGGAAAGAACAAGCGTTTTGCACAAGACCCTCATACATCTAGTCTAGGTGAGTAAATCATTTCTAGATAAACGAGTATAGAAACAATTTGTGAACGCAAACGTAGTTTACATTGAACATTGAAAATTTTACCGGAAAACTTATTTTATATATTTTATTTTATTTATAAGTTAAATGTTAACGAAAAAGATTCAAACACATAACCACAAAAGCACAAACATATCAGCCAAACATCTATAGGTAAAATTGTCTAACGTCTATGGGGAAGACGCAGTCGAGTTTTACCAGTATTGACTGACTTGTTTGCAATCTTTCGAAGAGTGCTCAAAATTCAAAGAGTGACCCCGGTAACATCACCTTTCGAGTAGTTTGCAGGCGATTGTTACTGCTTCAAATTTGTAAGACATTATCATTTAACGTTGGCTATATATTCTTACAAGGGACTTCACATGTGCCTGTTTTTTTAGAAGGTGGGAGTGAAGTTGAAGAGGGCGGGGACACTAATTTGTACTTCTACTTTACTCCCGCTTTCTAAAAAATCGGCTTGGACGCATGGACTCTTGTATAAATTCCCCTTAAATGAACGAAGTGCACGAAATTATATATAATTTCGCTTTTCGCATTGCAAAAGAAGAAGACACCTTTTTTGGGATGTCAAATTTAAATTCAAAATATTCAAAGAATTTAAATGCAGTTCTTGTGTGAGTTCTCCAACTTCATATATTTGATCATAAAAGGGGCAAAATACGTTTTAAACACATTCAATTTCTCCATTTTTCAAAAATCAATGGCTTTGAGGGACAGACAGACAGTGAAAGTCTTCATAATTTACATAAGGCCTGTGTGTAAGCAACTTTTAAATTACCAATTTAGGTATTAATGATCATTAGTAAACTAGCAATTTAGATGTATGTTTGCCTAGGTTTTAAAAGATCTAATATTTTTTATAACTGATCGAAATCATTCAAACATTTTCACTACATTGCAACACTCATACGCTCGCATTTTTATTCGAGGTCCGAAAAACAAGGATGTATTTAGGATGGTCCAACAATTTTACACCTGGTGTTTAAACATCAAACGCAGCACAATATCGTAGTTTTTTTTTTTTTTTTTTTTTTGCAAAATAGTAATCAAAGAAAAAAGCGTTCACACATTCACTTTGGTTACCAACTATAAATTTTTGAATTGAAAAAATTTGTTTCGAATTTTTTTCTATTGGCTTTAAGGTCCGAATTTTATACCTTATCTTGTATGCTACCGTCTCGAAAGCAATTTAAACTGCACGCGAGACAGAAAGCGATTTAGCTGTCAAGTACCGCTAAGCGGGCGGATAGAAAATTTACCGCAACAGCAAGTTATCCAATGCTATACAGTTTTCGTCACGTCGAATCTGACGGTGCAATTAACTTGAGCAGTGAGTATTTAATTCGCGAGCTCTTAAATTTTAATAAATTGTTCATAGATCATGTTCGTAGTAGCAATTTTGTAAATTTTTCGAAGAAAGATGGAAAACGTTATTGAGAGTAAAGTAGAAGTTTTGGTGGCGTCCAAAGTGACTGGTGTTCCACTATTAACGACTCCTAAATAATGGCGCCAATATTTTTAAATCCCGTAATTTGTCAATATTTCTGCAGTTTTTGCAACCCTAGGGAGTAGCGACCCTACATCTACTTTAGGATGATGCATGAAAGGCAGTTGTTCCTCAGGAATAACCCAGTCCTTGCGGAGTAGCAACCGTACAACTGCCAAGCTGATGCAAGGAAAGGTCACGCTGCTTAATACACGGTTAAGGCCGTTTGAGGAGCCTCACTCCTACCTATAGCCGGCGTATGGTGGAGATTTGTCGTAAGTGTTTATTTCTGGGATAGTAGGACGGTTCACACTAGAAGTAGTCGCCCACTAAAGAGTGTGAAATAACTCACCTGCATGAGGGATGATCGAAAGACAATGAACTCAGGGAAATAGCGCCCTTATAACAGCTTAGCTGCTGGAGGAAGTGCGTGGGGTTGAGCCGAAGATGGTAAATTGGTGGACTTATAAGTAGCTATCTAGTATCTACCGAGCTAATGCATAAATTGAGCATGCTTTCCGACGTGGATTGCTGCTTTTTCTGGTATGGGCAATAAAAGAGGTCAAGATGGAGCTTATACTCACCAGATAATATAAAAGAGGTCAAGATGGAGCTCATACTCACCAGACTTGCAAGTGGGCCTACTCCCCACGCCAATCTGGAAGTCGGAAAACGCTGATGATCGTGCAGTTCTCACGGTCCGTCCTTTGGTGGAGCGCCGGGCTAAGCCTAACGATAGGAACTGGTAGGATGAGTAGAATATTGGCTGCTAACTTGTGTGGTCTATGGTCAAAATTCGATGACCACCACACACCTTGCATCTAGTCAATCTAGTTCTGAACAGGTACCTAAGCTTAATCAAGGGCAAAAGGAGTGGTACAACTTATCACTCCACACATGTATACGTTGAAATTGAATGAACCCCGAGACACATTAAGGGCTGTTGTAAAAGAACTTTACTTTATGTAGCGCTAAGATGAATGCCATGAATGCTGTAAAATAGAATATGAGGATATAGGATACAAATTGGCATGAAGAAAGTTAAACGTTCCTTGAACCAATCTATTTCGAATGGTAAATAAAAACTCCGAAAAATTGGGAAAAATCAATCTAAGCTGATCAATGATTTGCACTTCTGCAGTTGATGTTTGAATTGGTGACTTATGTACTGGAAGTTGAACCTTAATATTTCAGAAATATTTAATATTTCAGAAAGTATAATATTTCAGAAAGTATAAGAAATATTGCTGGTCGAATCTATCAAAACAAGCCAAAACAGAAAAAAGCATTAAGGCAGAAGAGAAAATAAAGGTGAAACTAAAAAAAACATCTCTAAAATAGCACCAAAAACCTCAAGATCTGGCAAAGTCTGATAGAGAGGATACATAATTTCAGTGGCAACATCTGAAGAACTGCATGTTGACCTTCCATCAAATTTTGTCAATTAAAAGGACCTGAAAAAACTTTGATTTACTTTCAATAGTTACCAATAAGATTCGTATGAAATATGGGTTTAGTTTTACGTTACATGAATAATTTTTAGCGGGTCACTTTACTACTAAAAAAATTAAGAGCCAGGTTTATTTTTCCTGATATTCTTAGAAAAACAGACTGCTTAGTAGCTTGTCTTGCTATTTATTCGTGTGTCTGCAAATCGATAAAATATTTCTGTATTTCGTCGGAAGTAAATATTTTCAACTCTACCCTATGTATTTATTTAACATAACATTTAATTTTTCCTATTCTAATTTCAAATACTAACTTTTAACCAAAATATCAATATTTGTTCTCTTTTTCTAGAATTCAAACAAAAGGCAATTTTCGGTTTTACACAAAAACGAAATAGGATGTTACTGATTGGAAAATATAAATTTGTTATCGATCGTAAATTGAAGCATACAACAAATTGGCGGTGTTCACAATATCGGCGAATGAGTTGTAGAGCACGTGCTGCTACGAAATTGGTAAATTCAGAAGAAAGATATGTTATACGTTATCCTTATCATTCGCACAGTATAATGTGAAGATGATATAGTATTAATTCTCATGTGTAAATGGTGTTGTAATGTAGAGTTTGGAAATAAAGTGTTTTTGTCGGAATTGTTTGAGGCTTTCTTTGTTTGAAAATGGTTCAGTTTTAGATGCCATCAGTGTTCATGAAAGATCTGATTTGAGTGCATAAAAGAATACGTCATTCGGAGAAGTCGCCGTAAAAGGTATGTAGCAAGCAAGAATTAAATCATTCACTAAATGGTTTTATTTTCAGGCCCTGAATCGGTGCATTTTTTCCAGTTAAAAAACTGTGTTACCTTAATGATCATAGTCAAGATCGGTAAATTTTCGTTGCTCTATAAGCGTTCCATTGTTCAACTTTGCCTTGACAATTATATTTCATTTTACATTTTTTTCCTTCTTGTTTACGTGAGGTTACGTATATTAATCATGACTTCTTGGATTTTTGTATTAATCAAAACTTCTTGGATTTGTCTGTATCGTTCTGACACTAAAATGCCTAGTAGGTGTTTCATTCACTGATTTGCACCAGAAACGAATAAATATCTCGAGCGAGTTTGCCAGATTTTCATCTATCTATGCTATCTATTCACAAGTGTAAATTGAGGAATCTGACTCTTAGTCAGGTGGGAATTCTAGAGCCATGGGCTCCATAGTTTGATAAACTGCTGAAGGTAATCACTAATAATGCCGCGTTGATTAAAGACAGACGAAAGCTGCGACCAACAATCACAAAAAAAAACTCTTCGTACAATCCAGCGGCCCAAATATAACATCAAAAATAGAGGTAATCAGTTACATCACGCAATTCATCAGCTAGTGTTGAAGGTATGGAACAACGAAACGGTACTGTGCAGCAATTATAGAGATATCCCGTTAGACCCGATAGTCCTCTTCGCTGTGCACGAAAAAAGAACGCCCTCTTTAACCTGGCGGGATACCGGGGTGAGCATAAAGAGTACCATCCTCATTAAGTCCGCTCAACTACTACTTTTATGTTGGAGCTGCGATAAACGATAAGAGCAGTGATGAGAAAAGCGACAAGAGCATTGATTGACGTTACGCTTTGTTGTTTATTTTTGATTAACGTTACGCTTTGGAGCTTAGATAACCGCGATTCCAGAGTGAAGCAAAAGCACCGAGTCCAAAGAAGATCTGCTGTGGTTTGTAGTGCTGTAAAATACTACTAATATAAATGCAGAGAACGTGAATGCTGAGCAGATCCTACAAACAGGTTAAGAACAGCATATATCGTCATCTTCAAGAATTATGGCAGCATCTGATAAAATTTGTGGGAGTATATGCGAGAGAAAAGTAAAACGGTCGACTGTTTTTTTTACAATAATACTCAAAAAATTGCAGAAAATATGGTGTAATTGCCACAGAAAATCAATTTCGTAAGAGGAAAGATTAAGATATTGCAGGAAGGAGTTTCACAGTTCCTTTTGTAAACACTTTAACTATTGAACGGCTTTGTACAAAATTTTAAAATTTTAAATGCATTGGCATAAGAGCATTCAACATTCCTGGCAAATGAGCATTTCAACAGTTCTTTAATAACAAAAAAAAAACCAGCTCGACTTCAAGAACTCTTGAGTTGATTTTATAACTTTCAGTCGACTTTTTTATCGAAAATCCAAAAAAAATCTCGCAATTATTGTACTTTCTCCTCCCATACCTCTATAAGTGCTTGAACCATACCTTGTGCTGATGAACTTTTACGTTGTGCTGGAAAAATTGACGTTCAGGCCTAAGGTATCGAAATGCTGCTTGATATTGTTGTATATATCTCCTTCAGAAAACAATCGCCAGGCATAACCATTATTATAATCGCCGTCATACGACTCAATACAGGATCTATCTACAATACTATCAATGACGGTATTCCACAAACAAGACATGAGAAACATTTCATTACCAAAAATGTTATCTTCCATCCTCGATACTAGCGGAGAAAGGGAACAACACAATTATCGTAGCTCTCATCGTTTATCTGGGCTAAAGGGAGAGTCAAAGCGCCGCTCCAACATAAACACTTCCATTTGAAAGCATGTTCCTATTTTCGCTAGTATATTTATATCTTATCGTTCATCGTAGCTCCATCATAAATTGTATTATTTTGATGCTCTTGACATAGAAAATACCACGAATAATTTGTGAAAGAATCCTTCACGAAAATCCTTGGATAATGCAATTGTCGTTCACCTCATGCAGTAATGCTAGGAAATCGCTACTATCACGAAAGGTTTCTGGTGAGAAATACAAGCCCAAAAACTATCTCAAAAAGATTTACTATCAACCCATAAAATTAAATGATTAGTTGAATTCGATGGGTGAACCAAAACACTATCCAATTGTTACAGTAGCACCAACACCAAGGTTGCTCCATATTTTAAAAAGTTTTTAATTGAGAACTTAAAAAACTATTCTGCTCCTAACGATGAGAGATTAATTTTTATATGAATATATTAGAAAGTATGAACTGGTAACAATAATATTTGTTTTAACTACAAACAATTCCAATTATTTTATTTTGAATTCAACTAGATCTAGACATTAATATTAAACTTTTGTGAAATTTTGATATGAACACCAGAATCAGCCAATAACTCAATTATTAATACTAATATTCTCTTTTCTCTTACTACTTTTAGATGAGTTCTTGATTACAAGTCTAAAAACAATAGCCGATGACACAGGTCCAACAATACGTTACGTCCGGGGACAACGTGGTAAATACAAACTTGTCGTGAACGGATATTCGTATATTAGAAACAAAATATATGAATCGAAAACCTATTGGAATTGTGCACATGCAAAATTAAAACGATGTAGATCACGTATCATTACATGTGATGATGTCAAAGACATCAAAATCACACATCCCAATCACACTCATTTACCTGAATTTCCTGAGAGTAGTGAGATAATGTAAATGCATTATGTATTCTATAAGTAAAATTCATTTCTTTTATTGTTAATTTTAAAAAAATGAATAAACAAGATTGAGTTATTTTTCTACAAGGGTTTTGATTATGCTGTATTTTGGGGGAACAACATTTAGTTTATGGAAAAGCAAGTTGCTGGAAGTTAAGTTAAACAGTGAAGTGAAAAAGCCGATACAGACAAAATAATAATATCTTGAAAGGTAGTGCAAGGGTTCGTTTGAAATAATTACATACTTTCACATTTAGATTCACATATCCCAATCACCAGATTAACAAATATTAAGTAGAATTCGCTGCTCCATACGCAACTTAATCAACCTGAAGTAAATTGTATTTGGATATCTGGTAATTTATTCTAAAAAAAAGTATAGTGCAAGTAGAGGAAGTGTAAAGTGCTACTTAATTTTCAAATAAGCTTTTATTTTGAAACTTATCTTCAACTTAATAATAACATAACATACTTTTTTCATTTTTTCAGAACTTAGTTTTTTCATTCCACGTTTCGTGCGGGGTTTCAAAGGCAAACCGAAATTACTGTACAAGGGATTTTCATATTTCCGCAATAACGGTACATCGGAAAGAACATACTGGCTTTGTTCGCACAATCGCTATCAAAAGTGCAAGGCCCGTGTTATAACTCAAACAAATTCGAATGAAATCATAATTAAGAATCCAATACATAATCATGAGCCAGATTATTCGTTAAATAAATTAGTTTGATTATCTTAAAATTGAATTGCATAATGTACTGTTTATCGCGGCAAATTATTTCGTAAGCAATTTTTTTTACAATACAGTGACGAGCAAATTGTATCTATGATCTTTAATATTTGTTTTTTTTTAATAAATCTGAGTCGTGGATATGTAAAATTGCAAAAAATACTGTTTGTTTGGTGTTAGAATAAATTTCAGAATAAGAACCGAGACGGTTGCGCTCAAATTGAAATTTTTTTATTTATAATTGATTCACTTTTTATAAACTGTATAAGTACAAATACTTAACATAGTTTTGTCTACTAATTAGTTTTTTAAATAGATTTTATTTTATCAACCAAACATAAAACTAAACAATATTGTTTTTTTGATATATTTAATGCAGAAGATTTGTAAACTCTCTGGAAGCACAATATACTCATGATGATAAATTAGAATATATACTCATGTTCTTATCATTGATTTGATGGGTTCATACAACCCCACGTCTAACATAGTTTCATAGTAGAATCTCTCTGATTGAAAATATAAACATGCAAAAAAAAGTATCAGTTGGTAAAGGTATTATGATTTTTCCGGCTCGTCTTGAACAGTTTAAAACAGTTTAAAACTATAAAATGTAAATTGTGTAAATGTTTCTCGATTTTGATTCTAAATTCAACTTTAATTACAGATAACAGTGAAAATTACACCGCCCAGAATACTTGTCACAGTCCTATCACTAACAACAAACTACTTTTCAGATTCATATGTTCTCGATTTACAACAACAAGTGAAAATGGGAAAAGTATCATACGTGACGGGACAACGTGGGTCACGAAAAATGGTTTACGGTAAATTCTCTTACATTTGTGCGAAACTCCAAAAGGAACGAAAATACTGGGTTTGTTCGAAACAAAGAAGTAAAAATTGCAAAGCCCGAATGATAACAGATGTTAGCGAAACGGTATTTATTTCAAGGAATTTGCAACACAATCACTCGTAAAACAAATTCGCTGACTAATTAGTGTGTATTTGATGTTCTGTGTAGATTTTACAAGATGCTTGCATCATGAAAGTTGTTCTTTGAAATAAATGTAAACTGTGCGTGTATTTAAAATTTGCTTGTATAGCAAAAAGTGTTTTCTTAGCATTTTCGTAACGATTTAGTATTAATATAATATTATATGAAATCTATTGCCTAGTAAATTGTCTTGTATTGTAATGGCACTCAAGTTTAATATCGCCAAGCTCGAAACTGAAGCTGTGCTCAAATTTAACTTGCACTCAATCACAAAAATAAAATGATTTGAATGTGAATAAAATTTCATTTGAGTTGATATTACTAATTCTTTTGCTTTCTTGATTGCAGTAGCGAATAATCTACCTTCTTCGGACGACTTTCTATCGGCAACGAACATCGAATCGGACGAACTTTCGTTACTCACTGAAATCAAACAAGAAAATGAGGATGACGATATTGTTTTAGTCGACGATGACTCAAATCAAAATAACAAGAAAATAGTAATGCAAACTACATGCGAAATTTTGTTTCCACTCAACACATCTGCAGCCATTGAAAGATTTGAAAAGAATTTGTTAGATCCAACATTTTTCAATACAATGGTGAGTAGTTTTGTATTCTGATTATGATTTTTCAAGAACTTTTTGTTGTTGCCAAAAAATCAAAATCGTATGCCTCGTTTTGATTTCAATATCAAGAGTTTTCAATTCAGGTATCCTGTTAGGTTTTTAATTTTTGTGATAAATACTGATAGATTTACTTAACGATTTAGTTTTAGAGATAGTTTTGGATATAAATTTAGTTTTAGATATAAATTTGTCCATATTATCTCATCCACATAATCGTCAAGACTATATTTTGCCTGTTCGGGGTCTTCTTTCTGGCTTGCATCCTGGTTTTTGTTTTTGACTTTCATATGACTACAAAGTATTTCAAATAACAGAATAAAAGTTATGAAGAAAAAATGCAACAAAAGATAAATCATTATGGATGTAAATGGTTAAACACATTTCTATTATCAAGTATAAAGACCTTAAACTTAAGCTTGTAATTACTATGGATGCGGTAGCTGCATAGCGATCCGTGGTTCCAATTTGTATAATTCCTGGTTTTAAATCTGATGTAGCATTCAAGTTTGCAAAAATATGGTGAATACAAGATTTGGATACAGGTCTCTTTATTCCTTTTAACGTATCCTTAAAGCCAAACATATGTAATACATGAACATAGTCATTAGCAGCAGAAAGGAAATTTAGCAAAGAGCGGATGAATAAGATTGGTTTTAAACTAGGTGATCAACATATATAGGTGATGGAATATTCTACACCCATAAATTTGGATAATATGATATTTCTGGTGTTAGCGTAAGATATTACATAGTTTAATACATCGTATGAAAGTTTCCGAACAACGTTAACAGTTAGACTATCATATTTATTATACAACGGGACATTCTGTATCATGTTAAATCCATCAATATTATAGAAATCTATCTGAATTAGTCAAGTTTCCGTAAGAACAATTACATCAAACTGAACCGAACAATCCTGTAATAAACTCATTAGCTCATCAAATAGTTTAAGAATACTTCTAATATTCAAATGAAAAGTTTTCAAACCATAATTCATGGACCTGCAGGGTAACCAACATCATGTGGGGGTCATACAATCTCGCATCGACTAAATACCTCCTCGAGTTAACGCGGACTGACTGCAAACGACTGGTTGACATCATTACTGGCCATTGTCTTCTAGTAGCACATGCTATGGAAATAGGACTCCTAACCAGCGACACCTGTAGGATCGCTCGCAGCGGACATCCTGAAGGACATCCTTCAGTTCGTGAAAAAGTCCGAGGACTTCGATGTCCGCTTGGACTGAACTTTCCTTCTTGTGGTCCATTTACCTTGTATCACTATGGACCAGTAGGTCTATGTGTGGCCTTGTGCCAGGCATTAAAACATTAGAAAAAATACTAAGCTAACTTCATCAACACCTTATTTTACGGTGAAAAATGCTGTATGCAGTTAATTCGTTTACTAAATTGTCCCTTTGTTATAGTATTATTAAATGAGCAATAAAATAACTAGTTTTACAATATTCTAACGCAGCTAATTTAAATTCGCTTGTTCTAGGCCACTCAGTAAACGACTCACTTTATAAGTTTCTGTTTTTTTTTTATAATAGACAAAGTCGTGTTTGATCCAAACATATTTATAATTTAACTCAAAAAGTTTTCTTTTCGTGTTGCAGTCCGGCATAGTAGTTTTTAGTGTCAAATGATTTCCTGTGTACAGCTGCTTTCCCTGAAAACCAGTTATGTATTAGTATTTTCACATCTAAAATTCTGTTGTGCTAACGTTTTGTTTTATTAAAAACATCCCGCGCGACTCCTTTCGTTCTATGCTTAGGCCAATTTGTTATACATCTTTTAGGTTAATTTGATAAATGTCCCGCACATCATCTAACCTTACTGATACACCTAACTAAAGCAAAGAAGTTTTGAGAGCCATTTCGCCATTTATAACGCTATTTCGCCATTTATAACGCTATTTCGCCATTTATAACGCCATTTCGTCATTTATAACACCATTTATAACGATGATATACTTCCTGACCTTACAGAATCAAAAATAGCTTCGTTGCTATGATATTGCTAATCTCTTCTGCTGCTGCAATGGAAAAAATATTAGTGTTTGCACTAAAACGGTTAAATAAGCAAGTTATAGATCAAAAATTTAACAAAACATACGTTCATAGTTAATTATAACTTGTACTATAATATTATTAAAAGAACAATTACTATTATCAAAAGAACATTGCCTTATATGTTAAAACGTTTTTATTAATTGTTTTCAAAAATCGTTAATTTTATTTGAAGACTAGTAAATTCACTTTAGAAAATTACTATTATGGAAAATACTATTTACAGAAGCGACCGTGATTATTGTTCTACGGGTTATTCGCGAGGAGGTGGTGTCTTACTTGCTGTTAGCAACACACTTTCAAGTGAGCACGTAGATACCACCCCAAATGCTTTTTTCCAATATATAATTGTTCGGATCTCCTTTAATAACAACTCAGTTTACATTGCTGTTGCCTACAGCTGTTTATGTGATACAAAATCACTTAGCTAAAAAGACAATATAATAGTTTTGGGATATTTCAATCGTCCGAATCTATACTTTGTTCCGGATGAAAAGGACTTTTACCTTCTTCCCGTAAACCTCGTAGACACCAACTAGTTCAATCTTGCGAGTACCTTTTATGGCGATGATTTGTAGCAGGTTTCCCACACCCCTAACCAAAATGGCAATTGGTTAGATCTAGTTTTCACAAATGCTTATGACGAAGTAGTGGTTGGTCCAACTGATGATGCTGAGCATCTTTTTTTGCAACAGTTTACACCATACAGAACTGTCAGTCAAACTTTCCACTCCTGATTCCACCTACTTAAAATGATTGGACAAATACTCTTTCAACTCACGATCTCGAGACAGCAATTTCCTCTTTTTACAATAAAATATTTGACGTCGTTGAAAGATATGTACCAAAGAAAAAAAAGAATGTCTGAGTATGGCTTGATAGGGACCTTAGGCATATGCGAAATCGTAGGTTAGAGAAAATACTACGTTAGTCCTGCTATTCAGGAAGAGTATAATGAAGTTGCTAAGCAATTTTTAGCAAAGTCTCACGATGCTTATAACACTTACATTAGGACCACCGTCGAAAATATAGTCCGCGACCCGAAAAAATTCTTCGATTTTATTAATTTGAAGCGAAAAACTACTGGTTATCCATCGTCGATGTTTCTTAATAATATAACGTCTTCTTCTTCTTCTAAAGAGATATGTGACCTATTCGCTGATAGTTTCCAAAAAGTTTTTAATGCACCAGACCCATCAAACTCACACCTTTCTTCGTCTGATTCAGCTCCAACAACCATTTAGAAATTTCACGTGATGAAATACGTAAAGCTATTTTGGAACTCGACTGCAACAAAAGTCCTGGGCCTGATCTTCTTGTGCAAGTGTGTAGAGCAGCTTATAACTCCCTTGCATATTTTCTATAATAGATCTCTTTCGTCGGGAGTTTTCCCATCCTGTTGGAAGCTTTCGTATGTCACAACCATATTCAAGAATGGTGATCGACGCTGTATCGGCAATTATACGGGCATTGCCATTTTGTCTTCGATGCCGAAACTTTTCAAAAAGGTGGCCTACGATAAACTTAGCAACAACATGGCTTTGGAACAGGTCCCTCAACTACCACGAATTTAACAATTCTAATCTCAGACGTTCTATGCAAAATGAAAAAAGGATACCAAATTGACGCAGTCTAAACGATTGACAGAGTTGACCATTCTACCTTAATTCTTAAACTTCAGAAATTCGGTCTTACCGGGTCTTTACTTAATTGCTTGACTTCCTACCTTCGCGTTCGAACACAATGTGTAAAATTTCAAGGACTTTTATCGAAAAACTTTACTGCTACCTCTGGTGTACCACAAGGTCGCCATCTTGGCCGACTTCTTTTTAATATATTTATTTCCGACTTATCTGACGTCCTTACAGACATACCTCATTTACTTTATGCAGACGATCTCAAACTTTATCAACCCATTGAATCGAAATTGGATGCCCTTCTTTCTCCAATCCAAGCTTGAATTACTTGATCATTGGTGCAATGTAAACAAGCTCTCTCTTAGCATTGATAAATGCCAGGTTATTAATTTTTGCCGAAAATGCACGGTCACACACAATACGTACTTACTCGGCAATAATATGCTAGCTGGAGTTGATAACATTGTTGACCTCGGTGTTATCTTAGATGAAAAACTCCGCTTCACCTGACACTATGATAAAATACTTTCTCGTGCAAAAAAACAGCTAGGCTTTATCAAAAGATTACCAAAGAATTCCGTTACCTGTGGGTCACAAGATCCTTATACAGTTAACTTGTACGTCCTAGTCTTGAATACGCTTGCATTAGCTGGAATCCCGCTTTTGAAACCCACAGTGATAGACTCGAGTCAATACAAAAGCAATTTTTACTTTTCGTCTTGAGAGAACTGTACAACCCTTATGATTTTAATAGCCTACCCCCTTATGAGTTTCGACTGGGTCATTTAAACTTATCGACACTAGCCTCCAGAAGAATGGTGATATCAGCCTGGTTCACATTCGACGTCATTAGAAGGTCAATAAATGTAGAATTCCTGAATAGTAAAATTTTGATAAATATCCCTGTAAGGAACATCAGGTACAATCGTTTCCTGAAAAAATATCTACATTCGACCACATATGCAGCTAATGAGCCAATGAATAGATTCAACAGCATAAGCAATCTATATTCCTCTACAATTTCCAAATTATCCTTCAAATCCTCTCTTTTGCATACCATCCGTACCCCCTAACCTTAAGCTATAAACTATATATCAATGTTTTATTTATTGATTGTTATTTATTTATTTATTTGTTAGTTATTTAATTAGTTTGTTTTGTTTTTTACTTTACTTTTCTATTTTTATTTGATATTGTATATATGATTTTGCATCTTGTTTGGTGAATATATATATATATATATATATATATATATATATATATATATATATATATATATATATAATATATATATATATATATATATATATATATATATATATATATATATATATATATATATATATATATATATATATTATATATATATATATATATATATATATATATATATATATATATATATGTATATAAATATATTACGCTTCTCAAAATAACTTAACGCTGTTCCAAATGAAATTAACAATTTTTGATCACCATATATTTATATATATATATATATATATATATATATATATATATATATATATATATATATATATATATATATATATATATATATATATATATTATAATATCCTTAAATATCCTTAAAATATCCAATTACCGTAAAACATTTGCATATTTTCTTAAACTAAAACTTTTAATAAATCCGAAATATTTAGGTGTAACATATTTAGGTAATTATATATATATATATATATATATATATATATATATATATATATATATATTTATATATATATATATATATATATATATATACATATATATATTTATATATATTTATATATATATATATATATATATATATATATATATATATATATATATATATATATATATATACAGTATCGGCCAAAACAAATGCAACTCAAATTAGTTCCATGATGTTGGGCAGCGAAACCCCACGTTTTAGAAGCAAAGTGTTTTATATTTATTTCATTAGTATTTAGTATTGTACCAGTCATTTAAAAAAAAACACATAATCATTCTACAAAAAATCGGTAATTTTTACCACTAAATTCAGGAAAATTTACGAAAACTTCTTTTTTTTATCGGACAAAACAAATGCAACTCTGGCAACTCGGTTTGATAACAGTTTTTCTCGAAATCACTTTGCAATTTTTGCCATGTAACTGATTATTATTTAGGTTAGTTAGATTGTAGCTGATAGTTGTGTGCATTATTTACTAATAGAAAGTGTCGCTTCGTAGTGTAAAGCTATTTGTACCACCGAAAAACTTTAAAACCTAAAAATGGCAAATGAAAAGCATAGTGCGGATATAAAAGTATTAATTATAAAGGACTTTAAGAGTGGTGTATCTCAAAAGATTATTTCCGAGAAATATAATATAGAAAAATCGGTTGTTTCCAGAATAATAGCTCGATATCTTCGCACCGGGAGTGTTGAAACTGTACATAAAGTTGGGAGACCAAGGAAAACAACTGAACGAGAGGACAATCTGATTTCCAAGAAAATTAAAATTAATCCGTTTGTCTCATCCACAACGCTACTAAAATATTCTCGATTTAAATGTATCGCAAAGAACCGTTAGAAGACGCGCAGTGGAGCTCGGATTGCTTTGTTATCGGCCAGCAAAGAAACCTTTTATTTCAATTAAAAATAGAAAGCGAAGGTTAGCTTTTGCACGTTCTCACATTAACTGGACTGTTCAAAAATGGAGGACCATTGTTTTTAGCGATGAACGCAAGTTCAATTTGCAAGGATCGGACGGAATTTGTCGTGTAAGGCGTCCTAAAGGAAAGCGCTTGGATCCAAAATTTTGCAAAAGCACCATTAAATACGGCGGAGGGTGTGTAATTGTCTGGGGGTCCATGTCAGGGCAGGGTGTAGGGCCAGTTCACAAAATAGATGGTATAATGGACCGTTTTCAATACAAATCCATACTGCAGGAGGTTATGTTACCATATGCGGAGTGGAATATGCCCTTGAAATGGACATTCCAACATGACAACGACCCGAAGCACACGTCGAAAACTGTGAAAGAATGGCTTAACGAGAGTGGAATTCAGGTACTACAATGGCCAGCCCAGTCACCCGATCTGAAGCCTATAGAAAATCTATGGGAAATTGCTAAAAAGAAAATACAGCGTGAAAATATTAGTAACAAAAGTGAATTGTTTAAAGAAATTAAAAGAGTATGGAATGAAATCACACAAACAATAATTGATAATTTAATTGACTCTATGCCTCGCAGGTGCTGAGCTGTCATTAAAAAAAATATTAATTAATTTATTAATAATTTAAAATAAAACCACCAAGTTGCATTTGTTTTGTCCCATCAAAAAATTAGTTTTCGTAAATTTAATTGAATTTTGTACGTCAAAATGAAAGATTGCTTGAAGATTGTGTTTGATTTTCTTTTAAAAGGTTTGTAAAGCAATAATGAAATAAAAATAATTTACTTTCCATTAAAATTTTGGACTTTTGCTGGTTAATCTCGTGAGAGTGTTTTGAGTTGCATTTGTTTTGGCCGATACTGTATATATATATATATATATATATATATATATATATATATATATATATATATATATATATATATTTATATATATATATTTATATATATATATATATATATATATATATATATATATATATATATGTATATATATATATATATATATATATATATATATATATATATATATATATATATATATATATATATATATGGTGATCAAAAATTGTTAATTTAATTTCGAACAGCGTTAAGTTATTTTGGGAAGCGTTATTATGATTTTAAACATCGTGATTGTGTCTTGAAAATGCGATGTTTAGAAAAAAACCGTTAATTGTGTTTCCGCTTCAGTTCCGACCTCAAATTTTCTTCTAACGCATTTGCGTATGCACAATCAATATGTTCTGGATACAAATATTCAGGCTGGGCAGAAGAATTCTTAGTTTTTATTTTAACCCTCTTTCGTTTATTTACCGTTTTTAATGTCGACATGCACTGCCAAACTGATATTACTAAAGTTTCATATGTAGATTCTATTGTAGTTTAATATGTGTATTCTATTCTATTCTATTTTCATTTGCATATTCTCCTTTGCAGAAACGAAAATTTTTAAAATTCTTGCGACCTGAAGTGAGGGCAGCCGATAGCGATACGAAAAAATCTTATATGCTCATGGACATATTATTTACACGAGAAGTTCTAACACATTATACATGGACGGGAACAACTACCGAGAAGACTGGAGAAAGGCTAAGATTTAACTATTACGTTAAAATCATACAGTTCATCTACGATATTCTATCTGCAACATTGAGTAACAAATCGTATACAAAAAATGATAATATTGAATTTATCCACTATCGGATATTAAAGTACGCACGCCGCAGACTACACTGTACAACGCTGTCTAAGAAACGGATATTCAAAGTTCAAATTCACTATCAACAATAATTGTTGAACGCCTGGGCATAATTTAGAGGTTTTTTTTTCAAATTATATTTGAGCTAATGAAGTACTCGTAAAATTGGTAAAACATTTTAAAATGGTGTAATGGCAAAATGTTGGTGAAAAATGTGTTAAGCTGAAAAATTACATGACTATGTTTATTGTTTGCGTAAAAATGTCATTTAGTTACTGGAAAAGCTAAAGCCTAGTACGAAGGTCCACGCGAAGCCAAGTATTAACATGTTCCCATTATCTGATCGTAGTAGTGCTTTATTAAACTACCAAATACTTCAATTTTTGATTGATTTTATTATTATCTGTTGAGTCCCAGCAAATAGTTTAGTGAACATTAACAAAATTATCGAATATTTAATTCATTAAATTTCATTAAAGTTGGCTCGAAATGATTTTCTGGGCGCGACTATTCACTCTCGAGAATCACATATTATCGCGGGGGATTTAATATTGTGATGTGCTACCCTTTGAGTGAAGTGCTTTTTCATCAACTTCCTTCAAATGAGAAACTCACGTAACTATTTTTTGTGGGAACAGCAAAATCATAGTCAAGTGACATGACTGGGTTCTTTGATTAGTATAAATTTATATTATGCCTGCAACAATGGCGGCTCGTGAGATTTTGAAACAGGGAGGCAATGAATTTAAGAATAATTGGAGCAAGAGCAAATAATATTATAATAATATAATATCGAATGCATATTTTGGGGCTTTGGGGTGAGGTCATGAAATACGATGTAGACTACGCTGTGGAAACATTTTATTTGAAAGCAAAGTCTGTTTTGCACTCTTTTGGCAAAATGTTGAACGAAACTGTCATACACCTGTGTTAATCCTCCAATTTCTTGAAAAATGTTTTTCAAAATTTACCAGCGATAACTCCGCTAATCGTGTTGACTCATGATGTTTCGAGAACTAGTCTTAATTCTTTTCAATGGAAAAAAATGGCATCTTAATAATTACTGACGTGGCCAGAATGGCTAAATCTAACTTTATTATGGTTAACTTATCTATGACCTAGTTTATGCGAGATCCCAATTTAATCCTGATTTGGGATTATGTCAGTTAGATTGTCGTATAAACGGTCAAATTCGGATTTCAGCTTAAACCCGAGCGGTTGGGTTTACCCCCGATGATTATGTGTGAGTGTGGATATGAAATGTGTTAATGAAAGTGATTTTTCAACATAGCGACTTTTGGTAAACGCTGCGCATTTGGTATGTTATCCATTATCCTTTTTGTGGAATTCATTCTTGACTTGGAACGCAATCGCTAAATGTCTCTCTATATTAATTCTTGCCTTCTTCGTACGTTAACTGAAATGTTCAAAGTAACCTAAACTTCCTATCGTGTACAGTACAGTTTCTATTTGCATTTAAGCTATTCCTCAAAACAAGTTTCTATGGATATACGCAATTCGAATTTCGGAAAATCCAAATTCCAATTTTCCCGTTTACACGTATAATCCCGAATCAGGATTAAATTGGGATCTCGTATAAACTAAGTCAATTATAGCAACTTTTTCAGATTATTTTACTGACGAACAAGACAAGAACTTACTTTTAAGCTTTTTTCTGGTGAGAAATTAGGCATCATGCACTCAAACAAAGATTAACGAAGCATATTTTGAAAAGTGAGAGACTGAGTTATGTCCATGAGGCTCAAAAGTCCATTTTCTGAAACTCATTTGACCGACTTTTTTATCTACATTACATTCGATTCATTGAGAGATCTTTATTATGTTTTTAAGGGTGCCATTAAGGTTTTCTAAATTATTGAAACGTTGCTTTGACCACACATTGTTACTGCAGCTCGAATCACTTAAAGAAGTTTCTTATTGGTTAAGCTACCAGAACATTTTTTTTATACCACTTTATTTTAAATGAACGTTTAACATTGCTATCTAATAATTTAGAGCTCTAATAATTTTGAGCTCTGGGGCTGGCTTTCTATTTTCTTTAATTTTTAATGTCGCGGATAAGTTTATTGATTGACTGCGATAACTTGCAAATCATCATAAAATACATTCATTCAAAATACATTCACAGATCAACCACATCACCAAAACAAAAATTAGCGCATACATACATAAACAACAATGTTTCCTTAATACACAAATAAATAATTTCTTTCGGAAACATGTATGGAATAATTATTCTTTCTCTTCATATTTCAATCATTTATCGTTTTATTCGGTAGTTTGTAAAAGTTTCGTAAACCAAATATAAAGCATTGACGAAATAAAATTGCAAAGCACTTCAGAATTATTCATTCGATAGTTCTGAATTTGTCCATTACTTTCCTCCTTTGCCCTAAAATAATTACCTTTGTCAAACAACACGTACATCGCTGCTTTTGAGGCTTGCCTCTTCGAATTCACTATCGCGATATTGAATACTCGAAAATTTGAAAACTCATGAATGACGGAAAAGTACAAAGTACAACGTTTTCATTGATGAAAATGCAATAGATGAGGCAGATATGAATCTGCCTCATTTTCGTTTCTCTTCCTTCCTTTTCGTTGGGCTCGAAATCGATATGGTACTTGGTTACTAGGAGGATTGATGGATAATTTTTTTATTTTTTACACTGAGGCAGTGCTCTGGGTACACAACTGATTTTGGTGCTCTTTTTTCGGTACATTTTTTTTTTATTTTTGCGCTGAGACAGTGCTCTGGTCTGAGTATAGAATTGATTTTGCGTTGTTTTTTTTTGCTGCTTGCACCGAGGCACTGCTGTCAATGTTTGCATATGCACAAATTCAAAAGTAGCGGAAACTTTAGGGAAAATGCTTATTTTGTTAGGAATTTAAAATTATTTGCTGATTAATTCGCCATACGTATTTTATAAATTTTACCGAGGAGGCACTGCCTCCTTTGCCTCCTCTGAGGAGCCGCCACTGGCCTGCAAAAATTTTGCAAAAAACTATTAAATATAATTTTTTATACCGGTGTGATCGTTAAGCCAAAAAAATGTCAATAATATCTTATCTATACCACGGATAATATCGCAAATTCCGAAGAAACTGGCACAATTCAGCTGACAAATTCAAACGCGCTATTGACGTGAAGTATCACGAAAAAAATGTCCGGACCTTCCTAAATTGGAGTCAAATAAGTTGCAGTTTTAAATTTTTGATCGGAATTTCACGTGAAACAAAGACTAGTACTGGGCTTAAAATACTATATTTTTTGATTATTAAATATCAAATACTATATTTTTTTGATTATTATGACTGTTTGAAATTCTCAATATGCTGAATAAAATTATGATAAACAATTGTTTTTATTTATGAGAAGAGGTGGTCGTATAAGTGATATTTTGTGTTCAGAACAATGATATTGCTTTTATTAAAATATCCAATTACCGTAAAACATTTTCATATTTTCTATTTCTATACTCAAAATTATCAATCATAATAAATCCGTAAACATATTAAAAACTGCGCATTTTATACATGTTTGGTTCTTGGGAACGAGCGGAAAAATGTACACAACCGAAACTGATTGTATTTAATAATTAGGCATTTAATGTGATTCGTGATTAATTATAAAGTGTGCAAAATCACGTCGAAGACCTTTGCGAACAATAACTAATTAAAGATGTAAATCAAGCTTCAAAACACTATATATCCAGAAAATCTATAAATTTTTACTTGCTATGGGAGTGAGTGAGCTAATGGCCCACATCAATTGAGAATTGGATATCCTGAACGACGGCATTGAGCTAATAGCCTACATCATTTGGTACGCCGCTTCTAGAGGAGGACAGTAATTACTCGGAAAATGTGCACCCATGAAAAAGTGTATTGTATTTGCGCTCGAACTAGTTCAAATGCCCTCAGGGCTCATGATGCACCTCAAAAGCCTTGGGTGTTTTGCATAAAAATCGCCTGATCCAATTCATGATAGCAGCCGATGCTCCTCGAAGTAGTTTCCAATGAGGATCGGACTAGGAATTGGAATAACTTCCAGTCCGTCCTCCTTCTGTTAACAAAGACTACATGCTTAGCTAAGCCGCGGCCAGCCACCTTGAACGATATGTACCTATAATCAGAGAATTAACACTCTTGGGAAGCCTTCCAGTCACGGAGAAGATCCGAGTGTCATCCACTGTCAAGTGTCCAGAACCTCCCTGAGGTTTGAGGTGAGGATGGGCGTGGGCAAGAATGAAATAAAAAAAAAAAAAATCCTCACCTCGGCCATTTATTTTGGAGCTGCCCAAACTTCAATATGAGCATTAGAATCAGCTCCCAAAATAAGAGGCGCACCAGTTCTCATAGCATCAGCCACGACACTCTTGAAAAGGTCGCAGGGAGGGCTAGTGATGTAATCGTGTGCCATGTAGCAAGAAAAAGACCAGCATGATCTTTGATCGATTTCCGCTGCAACAGCCATGTTATTCTTGCCACCGAAATTGTAAAGAACAAGGACGTTCATGGTTTTCTTGACAAGAATACAGACACGTGGTTTATGTAAGTCATTGGATGCTACCAGTCTGTATCCATTAATGCGCAACTCGCAACTCGCTGAAGTTGCTATGGAAAAATTGGACTGATAGAATGCGCTTCATCAATAGCATACGAGGAAGATATATGCCTGAAATCGTGTTTTTCATAAGAAATAAAGAAAAAAAAACTCAATTATTTTATATTTGTGATTTCATTAAAACTCAATTATTTTATATTTGTGACATTGCTTTTGAAAAGCATAAAAAATAACAAGAATATCTTTCAATACTTGAAATCTAAATATTTATTAATTTTTTTGTTTTTATTTAACAAAGAAACAACGAATTGGATTCGAATTATGAAGGCGACTGTTACTACTATTCAAATACTGTTTAATGTATCTGATATCGAGATGTCGCTACATTAGCTTTCGTTGAATGGACTTTGGAATGTTTCGTTCAGTTGGTTCGACGCAAATTACTGGGGCGTCAAATGTCAGAGTGCTTCTGTGAAGAAAAATCTGTTTCGCGATAGGAACTTTCATTATAATTGCTTTATTAAGTTTTCGCTTGTAAGATCAATAACAAAACAAAATAAATATATTTTGCTGACATATTCCAAGCCGTTCAGTGATAAAATCTTAAAAATTCATTGGAAAAGTCTATTTTTCCGGGCACGGTAGTTTCAATATTCGTCAGTTGATTGGCAGCTCATAAAATTTTGTTGATTCACCGGAGGAGCCGCAAAAAGTGTGACAGCCATACATTTGTAGGGAAGTTCTGGAAGCTGTTATTGGATCTACCGAAGGTTTTTCAATTTTCAACCGTTTGTCGAAGTGAAAAAAATGATGGTTGAGTCAGACGGAACAGCAGATGCTACCCGTCGCTTGAATATCAAAAAGCAAACATTGGACGATGCCTATGCAGTTCCTGCTAATTTTCTCGAAATTGACGTAGTCAATCCTATGACAACAATGACGGCTGGGAAGAAGCGTTATACCGACTATGAAGTTAAGATGAAGGTAAGTGGAGTGTCTGGTGGTCCGTTGTATGGATGTGACCGAAGACCCGTATTTGTTTGTTATCGAATTAGACATCTATTACATGAGTAGTGAAAATGGTTTCCTATCAGTTTTTGCTGATTGGGGCGGGAATCTGTCGTTTTTGTGGCTAATACATTCAAATGAGTGTAACTCATCACGTTTTTACTTGGCACGGTCAGTTGAGTCATATTAAAAACGGCGAGTGTTAAAAGCTGCTAAACGGCAAAGAAAAGAAAAAGCAACGGCGAGAAAAGCCATACGACTGATATTGATTTGTTTTTTTTTTTTTACTCCAACCTTGGAAGTGTTCAAGCAAATATCTCTAACAATAGGTGTTTTTCGCGAAAAATGAGTGCATAGATTATTAAGCGCCAGGTGCAAACGTTGAAGCATTGTTGAACTTTATTTCATCGCATTACGAGGTTTTTTTTTTGGACTTTTTCATATAATAGGATCCGCCAATTTATTAAATATTTGGCCACGATGCGTGACAGAACTACCTCGAATAATGTCTTCGACTTATCCTGCAAGATGCAGTGAAAAGATTTTGCAACTGGATTTGCAAAACTGGATTGCCATGTTCCAATGAGAGCCAAAGAATCTTTTGAGTAATGTATGTACCATGAAAGATGTCAAGTGAACATAGAAAAGATAACAGCACAGCACCTTTAGGCCAAGCATTAACACTACACACAACCCCTCGAATTCTCTTATATTTTTTACTTAATTTCATTGCAACCGGAACTTAAACGAGGAGTCATCATTTTATGAATAAATATAATACATGTGACTCATCTATTCGGAAAAATATCAGAACAGCTTCTTGAAAATTGAAATCGAAACGAATATAGTAGTCTAGAAACGGTATGAATGGCGTGAAGCAATGTAAATTGATAAGAGTGTATTTCCTACACTGTGACTCCAAGCACTTCTGTACTATTATGTATAATCAGTGCTAATGTTGTATGTGCATGCTTGGCAGCTGTGTTACTTATCAGTTTGCTCTGATTTCCATTAATGGGTACAAGTCGGTACCGCCATGCGTTTTGATCGGATTATACTCAAGATTTAAGTCGCTAGCAATTGGAATGCTGGTGCAACGCCCGTATTGGCATCGTCTGAATAAAATTTAGTGGATGGAATAAGTATTGTTGTTGTTTTTTATTTAGAACCGGAAATTCCAAAAATGGTAAAATATGGCGTACCGCTGACGAAAAAGTAAAAAGTATTTCCTTGACTAACCAATCGAAATTATTAATGGTCATTATTTTTGTCAATGTGTTCGTAATAGACCTTACTTGGGAGTAATTGAGATATCTAATAATCTCTTCTCTAAGACTTCCTCTTTTTTTTTTTATCGAATTATGAATGTGATGTATTGTGAGTGTA
Organism: Nemotelus pantherinus; assembly: GCA_963978885.1. NCBI lineage: Eukaryota > Metazoa > Arthropoda > Insecta > Diptera > Stratiomyidae > Nemotelus > Nemotelus pantherinus. The sequence goes on along the minus strand of OZ022265.1, from coordinate 49,013,537 downwards.
AAAAGTCTGCGTACAAGTATAAGTTTCCACCAAAACGTTAAAATCATTTCATTATTTCATTGCACCGTATAATAATTTTAAGACTAGCAAATAACAGGCGCGTTTTTTGCTCACCTTATCCATAACAGAACAATGCTAACCAGTGCAGACGCATTGGAAACAACAACAACTCCTGTTATGGAAAGGGGGAGTTGTTGCTGTTCCCAATGCGTCTGCAGTGGATAATATTGTTATGTTATAGATAGGGGGAGCAAAAAACACTCCTGACATTTAAATATATCTGCCGCGATGACTTAACAGCACACTTTGTGCTCAGTCAAGTCTAATCTGCTAGGTCCTTCGTTTTTGCTTCATCTTCGACCGACAAATCTTTTCCTCGGACAAGATAAGCCCTCGCGCACACACATGCATGCACAACTAGTGTATACATATACTCTCTACTTCATGAAAAACAATGCTACAACTACATAAAATCCTAGTACTGTTTTTATTACCTACACCTCATCTTCAGTAGTCTCGTCTATAACGAGGTTTCAAGGTGGATTAGGATTAGTCAAGCCGGGTTGTATACCCGCAGCGGATTGATTTGATATAAGTTGATCCGATCACGAAATTTTACTGGATCGGATCGACTTGAGTGTTAAAAGACCCGGATCGAGGGATTGAAGATTGAAAAATTCGAAGCTCGCTTGAGTTCTATTCAAATATGTGACGTTTCGATGCGATATACTTCGCTTTAGTTAGAAATAGTTGAGTTTTATTCGGTTAATCCACGTTAATCCAGTCACACCAAAAACCTACTTTGAAGTTTCATTTCAATTCGTTTCAAGCCAAGGCAGTCCAAGTTGGTCCGGCTAATATACGAGCTAGTGAAGACTACAGAGCAGCAGCATGCAACGATCGGCACGGCATTCACACATTCGATGAGTCATCGCCATGCTATACTCACTTTGCTATTTAGCCGTGCTAAGCCGTGTTGATAAGAGATCGTCATCTATTTTTGGAGTCACTTTCTAGGTAGGATTTCGTTGGTTATAGCACATTTCACAGAAAAAAATAATAATAAAAAGTAGGCAAGCAAAAGAATTCTACGAAACATAAATCCTCCACGCAACTGTCGCAAAAATTCTCCGTACGAATGGCCCTATAGAGAAGTATAAATAACCAAAAGATTACAAAACATTCGGAATAAAATTTTTAATTAACTCTTAATATTTATTACGATACCCTTTCTCTATAACCTGTCATATTCTTGACATTTATTTGATAAGGTTACTGGTCACATCAATTTATATTAAATTCTATTCTTCCTTTAGTGCTGACTTTACGATTAGATAGCTTGTAATATTCCGTTTGCAGGCCCGCTTGTCTACAATATCCTAAAATTCCCAACCTTTTCCACCACACCAAAAGTCCTCCGAATTGGACGATTGGAAATGCATGATCTTACATCAAAATTTTAGAATTGAAATTGTGTCCACGACCCCCTTGACAGTCGTCATGCCTCCATAGGGAGCGCGCCCCACCGGTTGGGAACCATTGCTCTATAGGATTTATATCCGGACATTGTCGGGGTGTATGCAGTATACGGGGTGTCTTATATTGGAGCCAAAGTCGAGTCTTCACTGCAGTGTGCTTTGGGTCGTAATCGTGATTGAAAATATATTGGCTAATATCTCCATTTTCTCTGCACTCGGATCTAAATTATCCTTGAAGATATTAATTTATTTGTAGTCCATTATACCCTCTGTAAACAGAAAATTTGGTACACCGAATGTGCTCATACACTCGCATACTAAAACCAAGCCTCTTCCATGTTTCAACGTAGGCTCAAATTCTGCTTTTCCAGCTCGGCGTTGGTTTTTCTCCATACTTGAGTTAAATATATATTTGGGGAATCATACGCCAATTGTGATAATTTAGAACCTGAGGGCAGTGTAAAGGTGTGATAAAAAAACCTTCATAGGTTTCCTGTGAAAGATTCAGGATTATGTGAGATTCGTACTCACTAAAAATATCACCCGCTGACCCCAGGAGTCCGAGCCTGAACCGCTTTCGCATTACTTCGACTCGGCTGTGCCACTAGGTGGGGGGTCAGGTGCCCCCACGACTACTTTCGTTTCTGTAAGGCAATCATCTTCTCTTTTCAGCCGCAATACCGTGTCTACACATACTGAAACATGTAACCAAGCGTCTTCTGAATAAAGAATCGCCTCCACAAACGACTTCGGCGTCGCAGAGCCGCTTGCGGACAAGAGCACATACCGTTCTCTTCTCAAGCGGAAGCACTTGATGAAAGTATGCAATCTACCATCAATCTTTTTCCTGACTTTTCCCTGCTTCGTCTCATATATAAAGGGACGGTTTTTTACATAGTCTCGAACCATGGCTAATAGGTAGTCCTCTATCTAAATATTCCGCTCAAGGGTCTCTTAAATATCTGCCCATCACGCTAAATTAGAAGCGTCCCGGACATTCAGCGTCACTAGAAACACAATTGACTTAGCCTGATGGCATGTGGTCTCGGCGCACTCTACTGCATCGATTTCTTTGTATATGACACTTATTGTTGAGTGGTCATGTTGATTCTTCAACATGATTCTTCAACATTCCAGGAGTTTCCCCGCCGTATCAAGTACACATACAAGTGTGTACGTAGATGGTGTATTAGGGTCTCTCTTTCCTTTCGGGTTCAAAGCAAGTCGTGCCTCTTTCCAGCGTAAGGAAACGGAACTCGCCAACAAACACGCATTCTACATTCGCAGCCACATTGGCGGTTGATTCGCCACTACAGCTTTCACCACTTTCGTTGGAACGTTGTCGGGGTCAGGGGCCTTTCGGTGTTTCATTTTGAGATCTATCTTCCTGAAGGACCATAAGAGCGTTTTATATTCTCGTGTGAGGCGTTGGGAACAGCGATTCCAAGATGTACTTCAGCACATCCGCCTCCAAGGGTGGGCCAGGGCTCATTTGACCAATCCTACTAGAAACTAGTTTGTGGCCGCACTCCCATGGATCCCGGATCACTTCGCAAAACGGTTGCCACACTTGTTTTTCATCGCCTTGATAGCCTTTGCTTGCAGTTTTTCGCCCTTTTGTGTTCTGCTGCAGCTTGGGATGCTTCTGCTCTATCGATAGATCGCTGAGCCTTACGCCTGCACGCTAGAGCTCTTCGCCTCAGTTCCGCTATCTCTTCGGTCCACCAATAAGCCTGTTACTTCCCAGGAGGTTGTTTGCGATGTGGCATCTGTTATAGTTATTACTATTATTATGGACTGATTGTTGAGTTTTCTATATTATTACAGAAATACACTTTTGTTACGACTGACTGTTCTTTTAATTCACATCAATTGTATTTATTGACTGCTCTATACATATGGTGTAATACATATGGTGTATATAGTTCAATGACTGGTGTGATAGTTCAATGACTAGTGTGATATTTCAATGATATAGATCTTAATAATAAATATTAGTACACAAATCAGTAGTGCCAATGCTTATTAACTAAATGTTACAACACGATCCTTTTTTTGAAAAGAAATAAACTAAGAATAATATACACATTTTTATAGTACGAATTATTTTGTGGTTATGGAATAAAAAGATTTGCTTAACCAGAAGCTAATATTAGAAAAGGTAAAACAAGTATTGTAATTATTCTGATGCAATATATAATAGTTTCAAAATTCATTATTTTGTACGCAATTGAATGTTGAAACCAAAGGGACATTATTTAACAATTTCAATTCAAGTTTATACGCGGTTTCAAGATACGGCCATATCGTGTAGTATACACATCTTGCGCTTCATTACGCTGCTTAGAATCTATCTCCTTAGTGCTTGTTTCACTATTACTACATTCAACAATATTGTTAGGTATAGATTTAGAGCTACACTCATATACATTTCCTTTTTCATATAAACCAAAATTAAATCCCTGCCTAGAATCTTTATGAGAAACATGTAATATATGTTCCCTGTAAATACTACCGTCAGTACTATCCTTAATAACATAAGAACGTGGTTCCCTACATTTGTTTACTATAGTACTAGGAAGCCAAACAGATGTTGGATTCCTTTTAAAGTAAATATTTTGGCCAATCTCTTGAGGACCCAAAGGATTAGATTTTCGATCATAGTACTTTTTCATTACTGCTTGTTTCTGTGGAGAAAGTCTTTATGTTTTTCTTCAAGAAGTTTCGGTTTCAAACAATCTTTATCGATTGGTAAATTAACTCTCAATTTCCTTGACATTAACAGTTCCGCAGGTGAAGCTGATCAGCTTTGGAAGTAGAAAGAAATTGTCATAACGCAATATATGGGGCTGATATTGATTCCAAACATTTTCGTAGCAGTTTCTTAACTGATCCTATAGCTCTTTCTATCATACCATTAGAACGAGCTAAATATGGACTTGAAAGTTTGTGTTCAGTATCCCATTTGGCAACAAAGTGTTTAAATTCTTTCGAATTAAAAGGAGGACAATTGTCAGAAATCATTATTGTTGGAATGCCATGCCTTGTAAATATGGATTTGAGATGAGTGATAACAGTTTTGCTACAATAGCTTTGTGTTAATAAAGACAATTCCACGTATGTCGAAAAATAATCTGCCACTAAAAGATCGGTTTGTTTTTTAATTTCAAAGAAATCAATTCCAACTTTATGCCATGGTATATTTTCGATTGTTTAGGATTCGAGTTCCTATGCCTAATATAAATCTCCCAATTTGAAACTAAATATTTAATGTTGTTGTTGATATTTGGCCATATGACCGTCATGTATTCGATTCAACATATCACGCCTACACAGTGACGGGACGATAATACTGTTCAATTTAAAGAGTAATCCATCAATAAGCGTCATTGAAGTGAATCTCAAGTCAAATTGAGTTTCCAGATATAAAACTGATTAGTGAGCACTCTGCTATTACTATTTCTTTTACTATTTCAATACTGTTGTGCATTTTTAACGCGACATCTGTTTTTTTTTAATTTCAGACAAATTTACCTGTATTTAAAATTAAGGAATCAAGTGTGCGTCGTAGATATAGTGATTTTGAATGGCTGCGAAATGAACTGGAGCGAGACAGTAAGGTAAACAAATTGGGATACAGAAAATTCATATATATATTTGTATGATTCAAATTTGATTCAAATTTCTATTTTCTATGAAAAGATTGTCGTTCCTCCACTACCCGGAAAAGCGTGGAAACGGCAAATGCCGTTCCGTGGTGACGATGGCATTTTCGACGAGAATTTCATCGAAGAACGACGTAAAGGCCTAGAAGTTTTTATCAATAAAATCGCTGGACATCCACTCGCTCAGAACGAAAGATGTTTGCATATGTTTTTACAAGAAACTGCAATCGATAAAAATTATGTGCCCGGCAAAATTCGAAATACATAAATTAGATTGAAATTTGAGATGCTATTTACTAATTTATGAAAAAAATGAATATCTTTCATACGAGTATGTTACGGAGGAAAACTGCTTCTTTATTTCAATCTGCTTTTGTCGTGACTTCGCTCAACAAAAGAAAAAGACATGAATATACACATTTATTTAAAATGCAAACACGTCCTAGTTTCCGAAATATCATTGTTCGGGTAAAAATATTGAAGAAAAGGTGGCTTAATATTAAATTATTGATTCGATTGCCAGAATATTTTAAATTGTACGGTCCTAAAGGAAATTCAAGGCTAACTAGAAAATTAGTGGGTTTACGATATTTTCGAAAGTATGTGTACAATCTGTTGTTTTTTTTTTTTGTTTCAGAAAAATGAGAAGAAATGTTTGATGGCAGTTGAAACTGTTATTTTTTCGTCTGTTCTGCTTTAGTTAAAATGAACTACGGTCGCCACAATATTTGGAAAAAACATAGGAATGTATTAATATATTTTTCGAATGCAAGTGATGATAATAAACAAAAAATGAAAAACAACAAAAATTTAAATAAAACCAGTAAACTGATTAATAGATAGATAAAAACTAAATGAAAGAAAAATTTGTATAGAATGAATCTTTGTAAGTCTTTAATGTAAGGGTAAAATATAAGAAAATATAACAATGGAATATATGTTATTTTTGTTTTGGTTTTATTTGTTATTCTATATTATGTCAGCGATTTTGGTTTCTTTAAACACACACACACACATATTTATTTGAAAGTTTCAAGGATAAAACCTATTCAAAATTCTCCCAATAGCAAGAATAAATTAAACTTCTGGTACTGTTTAACTTTCAATAATTTCTCTTCGAATTCCTCAAGCAATCATTTTCGATGTATTGTTTAAAATTCGCAATATATAGTACCTATATCAAACATAATCATAATAGACACTCAAATCTTGATTGAAATATTTCACTTATCTCTTAAAAACAACAAATTATGCGATATTATGAAACATTATGACGAAAAACTTCGTTAACATAAAAAATATTGTTTTAAACATAAAATATAAGTAAATAAATCATTGATTTTGCTGTGTAATATAATTAAATTAAACCTCCATAAACTATTAATTGAAAATGTCCGGCAAACCCTTCAAAAAACAAACCCAGGAACATATTAGATGCAATTTGTTAAATTAGAAGTTATTATCTGTATTATAATGATTACATAATGATTATTGAAATATTCACATTCGCATGATCTATCAAAGATGTATCCTAGATATATGTAAGTAAGGATGTGCGAGAACAAGTTGTGAATAATTGCTTAAGAGAAGATTTGATCTTGGTATTTGTAATGATAATAAAATGGAATATTTGCTGCTAAGTTTATATTTGGAAGAGTTTAATAAAACAATAATATTGGTTGTATCCGAAGCAATATATTTCTTCATATTTTGTTTTCTTTGAGTGCTTCAGAATCGCTATCCACTACATAAGATGCGTTGGCCTTTGTACGATGGTGGTATGTTATTTGAGAAAAAAATAATGACTGAAATCCAAAATGAATTAGTATTCAAAAAACAAAATATAAATTTTTCATAACATTAAGGTTGAATTTTTTCGCAACAGTTTCGGCTAACTATCTTTCATTTCTATTCACAGAGATTGAAGTGTGTACGGATTTGATTGCGAAATCCGTTGCAGGCGGCATTGAATACATGGGCTACAAATATCATAAATCTGGCGTGGTGAAAAATGGTGTAGTTTACTATCGTTGTGCGAAGCTTCGAACTTTACATTGTCCAGCCAGTTTACAAATCGAAGGGGATTGCTATAGATTAAACAAAAAGGAACACAACCATTCACCAAAAACTAAAGCAGATGCCCTCGTTGGTAAGTTATGAATAATTCACTAGATATTATTATATTTTGTACAAACAGTTTTGTAAAAGCAGAATTATGTTGTACAAATAGGATTCCGCCTTTTTTTTTTTTTAGATAAAAAGTGCTAATTCTGTTACTTACAAGTAAGTAAGGGGCATTTCACGCGAAGCGGTTCTGAATTTCGCTCATATTGTGCATAATGGTACTTCTAGAGATGAAGTTTAGCTGCCGAGTTATGGGCTTCTGAATAATTGACGAAATTGATGAAAGGTTTTTTTGGAAGCCGATTTTGGGATTCAAAAAAAAAAAATCTAAAAAACATTAAACATACTAATTGATATAGAAAATTAACTGTACCTTTTACACAAAAAACATTTTTTTGTTTTTGCGGCGATCGTTTGGGGCTGTATATTTGCTGCTGATCCAAGTAAGCTTTGTGTAATCGATGGAAATATGGACCACAAAAAGTATTTAAACATTCGGAAGCAAAATTTGGCACAAAGTGCTAAAACATTGGTAATAAAAGAGAATTTCCAATACCAGCAGAATAAGAATCCAAACGACTCAATGCGCGTTTGGGGCTACTCTATTATAGTTCAAAAATCATACCAGAGGAAGATTTGTAATCAAAACCTCAGACTGAATGTGCCAAAATTGATCCATCTGTCAAAATCTATCGCGGAAAATAAAGGGTTGACAACAAGTTATTAAAAATCTCTAATATTTTAAAATTTTACTAAAAATTCAGTATCCGGGTTCTTTTTTGACATCGATTTTAGCTGTATTTTCAATTTTCGTATATTTTGCAGCGATGAAATTTTTGTTATTGATATTTCTATTTTTCATAAGTAAACAACATATAGTTTGTAAACCATATTTTCTTTTCTCTGAAGCGTACTCTTGGAATGTTTATTCTCTCTTGGATTGTTTATTGTCTCTTGGAATGTTTATTCTCTCTTTGAATCTGTCAGTAGGTATGTGTCCGAGTTCTTTATTGAGCCACTATATATATATATATATATATATATATATATATATATATATATATATATATATATATATATATATATATATATATATATATATATATATATATATATATATATATATATATATATATATATATATATATATATATATATATATATATATATATATATATATATATATATATATATATATATATATATATATATATATATATATATATATATATATATATATATATATATATATATATATATATATATATATATATATATATATATATATATATATATATATATATATATATATATTGATGTCAATTTGAGCAGTCGACGCGGTTAGACGTGTATTCATTGAGCATTTATCATTTTAAAATAATTTTTCACAGTGCATCATGGAACATTCCTGCAATATTTGTAGTGAAAATTTTACCGATTTAAAAGACATCATAATGTGTATCGCATGTAAAAACTATTTTCACCCCAAGTGCACTACACTAAAAAATGAAGTGAATCTTCGAAAACTCGGACAAAAGCGCGATCAGTGGAAGTGTGATTTGTGCAAGTTATCCAAGCAACGGAACAACGTTAATTCTGAAAACAGTGTTTTGTTGGATACGAATTTCAAAATTGAACTTACAAGCAAAATTGATGAACTGACTGTGGCTGTACAATTCATGTCGAATAAATTTGACAGCATTAAGGATGTTTTGGAGGAAATTAAATTCTTGCGCCAAGAGAATGTGGATCTAAAACAGAAGGTGGCACAACTTTGTAATCAGAACGCTGCACTTCAACAAGAGTTGCGATCAAACGACATATGCGTCACCGGTTTGCCTACAAACAAAACGGAAAACCTGTCGGCAGTGATCCACTCACTGGCAAAGCATTTAAACTGTGAGATAACCGAATTTGACATCAGCTGTGTTTATCGAAAGCAACGAAGGTCAACTACAATGGTAACCGGTCAACGACCGCCCAACATAATTTGTAAATTCACCCGACAAAAAATTAGAAATGATTTTATGAATAAATATAAAGAACGTGTTCAACAAGCAGCAAATGGGGCTGGAATTGTTTACAATAATGGTGATCGTATTTACATAAACGATCATCTAATTCCTCATACCGCTCAACTTTTGAGAGAAGCTAAACTTCGACTCAAACCGAAAGGTTTTAAGTATATATGGACGAAGGAAGGGAAAATATTCGCGAGAAAGGATGAAAATAGCAAGGCAGCACTAATAAGAAACCATGACGATATAGAAAATTTAGAATAAGATCAACTTCGTTCTCCTCATCCATCTTTAAGTAACTATAGGTATATTTTGTACATTTATTGCCACTGACGAAATGATTGATTTTGAAATATTAGAAGATGTTCCTAAGACTGTGACAAAAATTTTAAGGCATGAAAAAGAGATCTCCGAATTTTACATTCAGAATTCTAAAAGCAGTTATTGCTTCAAATTATTAAGCATGAATATACGTAGTGTGTCAAAACACTTTGATGAGTTTCAAATAGTTATTAACAGTTTGAAAATCAGATTTGACGCAATTATTCTGACTGAAACTTGGCTAGCGGATACAGACTGCTTTGAACTTGTGGGCTTCAATAAATTCAACAAGCCCAGTAATTACAATAAATGCAGCGGTATACTTGTATACATTCGTAATAACTATTCTGTTGAGGCTATAAATTGTGATATATGTGATGCGAACTCCATAGACTTACTTATAAATCTACCCACAAATTATAAACTTAGACTTACTAGTATATATAGGTCACCGAGCCTGAATCCTTTTAATTTTGTAAGTTCGCTGGAAAATTATCTGCAAAATAATCGTAGCTCAAAAGCCCATATAATAGCTGGTGACATAAACATCGATATTCTGCCAGAACGTTTAAGCCCGATTGCTAATGAATACCTAGATACTCTGACCCAGTTTGCATTTGTCAATTACCTTATAGGTAAGACGCGGGTGACGACACACACCTTCTCTTGCATAGATCACATTTTTTGTAAACACTCTAACGACTGTGTTTTTTCCCCAGCGATCTTCGAGACGTATATAACTGATCATTATACTACTGTAGCAAATCTCCAATTCTCTTGTGATAGAGACCAAACCAATGATAAGAAAGAATCTCACTTTCAAAAGCCTAGCATAGAACAACTAAAAAGTATTCTTTCTGAAGAGGATTGGAAGGATACGTTTCTTTCAACAAACGTTGAAGATTGTATAACCAAATTTCAAAAAACCCTTAACACTGCTATTAATAGGGCTACTACAAATTCTATTTCAAGATGCAAGCGAATTTTTAATCCAATTAAGGAATGGGCCACAGTGGGAATTGTTACTTCCATAAGACGCAGAAATAAACTTGCAAAGAAAGCATTAGCACAACCGTCCAATCAGTATCTCATTACATACTATAAAAATTATAGAAACAGTCTAAGTCAGATTATAAAACAAGCAAAAATAGCGTATTATAAGAATCAGATTAGAATCTCCAAAAATAACCCTAGAAAACTGTGGAAAGTAATTAATGAAGTTACTTCTAAAAGTAAACCATCAAACATAATGCAGAGTATACGTGATCCGACTGGTAATATATTTAATCATCAGATGGAAATATGTGAAATAATGAACCGACATTTTGCAACTATTGGGGAACAAATTTCTAGTTCAATCCTTCCGGCTGAAGTATATTCGGACAATGTAGAAATCTCAAATAACAATACACAAGTACTAACGGAAATGAGACCAATAGAGTTAGGCGAAATACTCCTTCATATAAATAATTTGCGTATTGGTAAGGCACCAGGCCACGATATGTATACACCTTTTATGTTCAAAGAAATAAGAAACTATATAGCTGAACCCCTTGCCTACATCTTTAATTTATCGCTCTCAACTGGAATTTTTCCAGAAACCCTTAAAAAAGCTATCGTCGTACCAATACACAAGGGTAACGACGTTTTAGACCCAAATAACTATCGCCCTATTTCAACCTTGTCAGTAATATCCAAAATCTTCGAGAAGTGTATAAAAACTAGACTAGTAGAATACTTTACTGTCTGCAATAGTCTAGCTTATAACCAATATGGTTTTAAAACAAATTGTAGTACATCTGATGCGCTTTATGATGTAACATCCTACATAAATGCAGCCCTTAATTGTAACGAAAAAGCAGTGGCCATTTTCCTTGATGCGAAAAAAGCTTTCGATACCGTAGACCACACTTTACTATTGAAGAAATTACACGAAGCGGGTATTCGCCACAGAGTGCTAGAGCTGTTACGATCATATATATCAGGTAGATCTCAGTGTGTCAAAATAGGTACGGCCTTTAGTACTTCTCTATGTCTGAACTACGGCGTGCCTCAAGGAACAGTTTTGGGGCCTTTGCTCTTCTTAATATACATAAATGAACTATGTCACCTAGAAAATCATATGAAAGGGCGCATTGTAGCATATGCAGATGATACTGTATTAATGTTTAAAGGAAAGGACTGGCACTCGGTGACTGTTTCAGCAAATCGTGGAATAAAACGAATAAACGACTGGCTCTGTGAAAACAAAATTGCACTTAACTTAGAAAAAACAAAATATATAACCTTTGGCGATAGCCCTAACATACAATTAAGTCTAGTTTTAAATTCAGCCGAAATAAAACGTACTCACGAAATAAAGTACCTGGGTGTCATAATTGAGGGTAATTTGAAATGGGAAAATCACATTCTTAACTTATGTCAAAGAATTCGGAAAGCCTATTATAAGTTTCTCATTCTGCGAGATATACTTGATCTTGATTTACTCAGATCAGTATACTTTTCTTTCATTCAGTCGACCATCCAATATGGAATCATAGTCTGGGGTGCAGCCTTTACATCCAAACTAAAACCTTTATGTAATGCACAGAGTAGACTGATAAAGCTATGTCTGAAGAAGTCGAAGTTCTACTCAACGTCGCAGGCTTTCGCAGATTTCAGTGTACTTACAGTGCGTCAACTGTATGTAGTTAGTGCTTTGAAATACGTATTTGCAAATATTGCTAAATTTCCACTATATTGCTCACCCTATACAACACGCTTGCAAATTAATTCCCCTTTAGATATCCCACGAACGAAGAAAACATTAACTGGAAGGCACATAAGTATCTTGGGACCTAGATTATTTAACAAAGTTCCTTCACAGTTGCGCTCAAATCTAGATTTGACTACAAACTAAAGCTTAAACTTTTTGTCACACAACATTTTGATGTGTTTAATGATGTAATACAATAATTGTTCTCACATGAATTACACTAATGTTATTATTTAAATGAATTAAATGAATTAAATTATGAATCAAATTCAGACATGAATTCCAGATATCAATAGTTTTAAAATTAGCAATCTATAATTTACAGTTTTGGCATTGATACGACTGCTCAATTTCCCACACACAAGCCTTATGCTCAAGTGGGAAACACTTTATTTTAAATGTCTGTATGTAATTGAATTGTACACACATATGCATCAATAAAGTGTATTTTCTAATAATAAATATATATATATATATATATATATATATATATATATATATATATATATATATTTATATATATATATATATATATATATATATATATATATATATGTATATATATATATGTATATATATATATATATATATATATATATATATATATATATATATATATATATATATATATATATATATATATATATATACATATACGCTTGTTTAATTTCCTTAAATCTGTCTGTTCTGAGTGTAAACGTAAGTTTTCATTTTTATGATTTCAAATTTGTTCTGAGCGTACACCATTTCTTTCACTCGGTTGAAAATGGCGAGTCGTATTCCAATAAACAACCATTTGCTAGAAGTTTTATTGCAAGATGTTGAAAATATAAAGCTATATGTTAACTTAACTTACATATATGCGATGGTGCCACTATACATATACGTGGGTAGTCTGAAAAGTTTCTGATTTATCAATAATACAAGACGTTTTTGCTTTAAATTTATTTTTATTTTTATACATAGACTCCTTGTAAATCTACACATTTCACCCAGTGATGCCTCTATCTCTTGGACTCATTCAAATAGTATTCAGCGTCTTTCTCTGCAAAATAATTGTTTTGAATGTATTGAAATTCACCTACCATATCATCCCATTCTAAAACTTTTATGATAAAAAAGCATAGTTTTAGCTTTGTTTTGTTATAAAAATTTAAAGAAATAACCTGGTCCATATCATTCAAATTACGAGTTGAAATGATAACTTCCAGTTTGGCACAATACACTTTTTTTTCAAATCTAATTTTAAAAATTGGTTAGGTTAGGTTTGTAAAGAGGGTTGCTGGGTGCGCGCCTAGCATTAGGCCGCCAGTTTGGGCCCATTTGCCACCCTCCGCTGGTCAATCGCAGAGAGTGTGCTCGATGCTGCCCTCTTCCATCTCACACCTCTTGCATAAATTGCTGAATGTCAGTCCCGTTTTGTTCGCATGAGATGCGGTAAGGCAGTGCTCTGTGAGCAAGCCGACCGTCGCTCTCAAGCAGTTTCTGCTGAGCTTGAGCAGTTTGCTGCTTTTGCTTAGATCAGGTGATAGCCATAATGTCCTGGCCACCTTGCAGTCCATCCTCTTTTCCCATTCGGACTTTAGTTTGGCCCATATGGCGGCATCTAGTTTGCTGGTGGTGTCAGCGATTGACCATGGTACAGTGATGCAGGAGCTATTACTAGCTTCTGAACCTTTCCTCGTTAATTAATCGAATTTTTCGTTGCGTTTAACCTCACTATGCCCTGGCACCCACATTATGCGGAGAGAAATATGCCTTGCCTTTTCATTGAGAGCCACTCTGCAAGGGTTAACAGTTTTTGAAGAACATTTGTAAGACGCAAGAGGACTAAGCTTGCGCTTCTAAAGATGAATCGATACAGGGGCATAAGTCCCAGAATCAATTCCAACGTATCATTTCCGTAATACATACGAGTATGCAAACTAATCTTTGCAGTCTTGTTAGCTCCTTAATATTGGTTTTACTCTCCGCTGTCTTCCATCACACAATCGCTCCATACACAAAAATCGTCCTCACTACACCTGTCAATATGTAGTTGGCCGCCCTAGGTTTAAGACCCCAAGTATTGGAGTAGTGTATGGAGCGAGCCTTACCTATTTTGTGCTTCACGTTAGCCCCCCAGTTCAGTTTCCTATCTTGTATAAAGCCCAAATATTTAACACTATCAACAAGTTTCACTGTTATTCCGTTGAGGCTAGATGTGGCAAAAGCCGGCACCCTGTATTTTCTTGTGAAAAGTACATGTTCGGTTTTTTTTCGGGTTTGTCCTAAGACCGGCTTTTCTGGCCCAGGTTTGGATATGGTCCAGCGCCGATTGCATAAGGTCCGTCAAAGTTTGCGGGAACGCACTCTTCACAAGTATCACAATGCCATCGGCAGACGCTACAACCTCAAAGTCACTGTCCCTTAAATTCTCCAGTATTGCGTAGGCTGTCAGGATCCAGAAAAAGGGAGATATAATCCCTCCTTGTGGTGTTCCGGTTTCGACTATTCTTTCCGCTTTGGCTTCCAAAAAGGTATCCTCAATCTGCCTATTTTTGAATTTTAAAATTAAAAAGAACAATTTCAAAAAAAAACCTTTCATCAAATTTGTTAATTCTTCAGAAGCCCATAACTCAGCAGCTAAACCTTATAGAAAACAAAATTGTGCACCTACGTTCATATTCTCTAAAAGTACCATTATGCACAAACTTTTAATAATAACCGTTATGAAAATTGAATTTTTGGGGTAGATTCCTATTTCTATATGTAATGGATGATGATGAACATCTATTCCTAAATACGGAAGCATGGTTTCATAAACAGTGAAATAATCCACAGGAATTTTGGAGAACAAAATCAATTCCAACCAACAATCAAGTGTGCTATTGAGGTGATTGCGAATTGCATTGAACTGCAGAAGTGCACAGCTGCTCATGAAGCAAGTGAACATAGAGGTAGCTGACAACAAATCGTCGTTGTCGCTTTTGTAAACCATTTTCTTTCGTTGCTCTTGCAACCATTTCAAACGATTTTTTGGATCTATTGTCCCATATAATTTTCATTTTGTCACTTTTTCGGTCATCTCATCGGCTTTGATGCCGGCTTTCGGCATCAAGATGTGCAAGGGTTTCTCTGGCGTTGTTGTAGGATCGTCGATAAAACAGCCTAAATAATGGCGAAGTTCTGATGCTTTTGTTTGGTTTACGAACAGTTTTTTTTGCTTGTACTTTACTAGGGAGCGCTTCGATCGCTATAAAGACACTGCAAAATATCATGGCTTTGTATCGTCGTGTTGTAGCTATCCGATGACTGTTTTGAAGGAAATTGCTGATGTTTTGATAAACCACCCGTCAACAGAAAAATATATCAGCCTTAGACACATTTTGATTGTATGATTCTGAAAGCACTGTCAGAGCTTCAGTTGCCCAACTTCCATCACAGCCATCACAATTGTGCGGACAAATGCACGAACTCGCAAACAACCAAAAAAGAACACGACGATTCTGAATTGTCAGCACTAGTCGAGGATTATTCATCCTAAAGGCAATCAAAATTCGCTACTGCATTGTTACGCAATAATGTGTTTCATAACGTCTACAGAAAATTGTAATGGTTCAAAAACAAGGACATTGTGTGCCACATGGATTAAAAGAAAAATAGATTGAATGTCGACGAGCCTTTTGTGGAATGTTGTTTCAAAGATCAGAAATAAAGGTCTTTGCATCGCATTGTTACACGCTATGAAAAATTGATGTAATACATCCCAAACGAAAAAATGCCTGATACGGGACATTCACTGCGTCAAGTTTATGGCCTGTATTTGGTGATATCAGAAGGTAGTGATCTATTATGAGTTACTAAAACCATCTGGAGCTATTACTGATGACATTTTCCGACGACAACTAATACGTTTGAATCAAGCTATGCTGCATGACCAACCAGAATATGTGAATAGACATAACAAATTCATTTTTGTTGACCACTTGCTACTCAACCATTTTAAAACTATTTGAAAGAACTGGGCTGGGAAGTATTACCCCACCCACCGTATTTACCAGACAACACCAGACATTATCCTTTCAGGTTTCATTTGTTTTGATCGGTGCAGTTGGTCCTTTCGGTGTACTGATCTCGAAAGTATCGTAATTTAGCTAAAGAATTGGATCGTATCCAAAGAATCATATTTCTACAGAGAGATAATCCTGATAATCCAGATGAAGCATGCTTTGATTAAATTTGCCTTTCGTTGTAGAAACAAATACGCGTCTTTTATTTGTCTTCTGCTGCGGAGTCCTATTAGTACCCCTAATACCCTATTCAAATTTTCTTTTCCATGTCAAAATAATATAGTGCAATAAATCATTAGTCTTTTTTTTTATTCTACAGGTAAAAAACTGGAGTACAATGGTTACTACTTCTACAGACACGGTAAAACTATAAACAAAATACATTGGCGTTGCTCTACATTGGCTTGTTCCGTTCGTCTTCATACGGACCTGTCAGGAAATTTCGTGTGCATACGAGGCGAACACAAACATTAACCGAAGGAAGAAGTCGATAAAAAAGCAACAACATTACATTTTTTTGGTTAATTAATTAATTTGCATCAAGAATAGTTACAACAAAAAACGTACGATTTTCTAATAAACTACACAATCGCATGCTGTATGCTAATTAAACTATAACATTTTCCTATACTTCAACAACATGACCAAACAATTGATACTCTACAACTTTGTTGTCACCCTTCATTAAGTAGACATCGACACGATAATTGCCTGGTTTCGTTAGACTTTGCAGCCAACTAACATCTAAGGCACTTTCTTTTAAAGTGTACTTTGCCGGAGGCAACGGACATTTATCCGGTGGTGGTATGTTGGATTTGTTTTCGATATTGTTGTATATATAAGCGTAATAGGATTTCATGAACTCACAAAACGTGATAGGTCCGCCATTGAATGCTAGCTGATAATTTTCGGGATCTTCTGGACTAGCCCAGTTCAGATTAAATCCAACCTAGAAATTAGAAGATGCAATTTCATAAAACTTTACTGGTTTTCAACAGTGGATCTTGCCTGATATTCATCATTTAGCTCAACATGCTGCTCGACTTCGGCATCCGCAATAAATTTCGTTCTTGATTCTTTGTTCACTGTTAGCGTTTCATCGAAAATTTGATTTTCGGTGGAATTGATGCGCTCCAGTTTATCGAAAAAGTAATCGTATTGTTTTTCTTCGTCAGCTCTCTTATGCGGAAATTTAGCGAGAAAATTGATTAGAAAGATGATAAATTCATTTCGTATTAGTAGAATAAATATATAATTATAGATTTACCTTCAAACGAATAAAGCCAAATAAAAAGCAAACTACGGCAAGTGAAAAATACAATTTAAACATTTTTCTTAATGCTTGTGCTCTAGTCCACTGTTTGTAATACCGCGGGGTGCGTACCTTTTATATGAGCAATATATGTGTTCGTGTTAATCAGAAGCGAAAATCAAATAATCGTTCTAATTAGGTTCTTTTTATGAAGAGAAATATATGCATGTAGATTATGAATTCAAGGTTTTTATCAATAAAGAATTATAAGATTGATTGATGTGAACATTTTTCTACATGCTGAATAATTATTTAGTTAATAGAAAGAGGAAAAAAAACTATTCGTCCGATGTTTTTTCATAATATATTAAAAAGTCCCCGCAATACCGCAAACCCCATTTTGCCACCTCTTGCCTTTTTGCCAGCAGCGGTGCCATCTCATTTCTGAATTTGGGATGGGCTCCACAGCCTCAGCGACATTCAGTTCCACCTCTTGGATTAGCATCGACTCCCGCCCGCTGATATGGGCATCTCCTGGAGCAATGCCTACTCTGCATCCTACTTGTTCTCCTCGTCATTTTCGGTCTTCACTAGATATTCCCCCATTGCCATAACCAGCCGAATCCGGATTTTCCTGACCTCCCTTATCTCCTCGGTGTCGTGCTACGCGTTCTCGATCTTAGTTTTAATTTTAAAAAAGGTTGCATATTCCTGACCCCAGAATATGCTTAGCTTCTCCTGTTTTGTCTTTGTCGTTGCACAGCAAACAGAATGGCTCCGCCGAGCATACCTTTGCAACGTGTCTGACTTGTCCGCACTTCCAGGAGTTAGTGCTACGGTCTGGTCCTTTAGTCTTTTTGTTGTATGATTGTATCCCATGTACATGAAACAGCGCACAACTTCAGACCGCTTCGTTGCCCTAGCGTTAACCCAGCCAATTCTAATTCGTCCAGTATCAACTAGCTTCAAAGCTTTGGTTCAACAACGGCTTTCCTCTGTTCCCTTGTATTTGGGGGAAATAAGGTAATATTTACGTTCTGGATCCCCTCCTCCCAGGTGCGCAGTTCTTTAGGATCATGAGATCAAACATTCATGACAAAATCAACAGGAAACATAATATGTATTTTTTATCTCATCTCAACATACAGAGGTCGTCAAATTCACCCGATTCTACGGACGAAATAGTGCAACTCCCATGTCTACCCAGTTTTGTCTAGATAATTTTGTATACCTTGTATCCCCTCTTTTAAATTCATGCAGTGCAAATTTTTGTGTGCATGTCGAAGGTACTGCATAATCAACCAGCCTTATCTGCTTTTACATTTCGTTTGGTCAGCGTAGGATGTGTGGTTGTGGGAGATGACAAAATTTGTAAGTGACCCAGGATAGGAGAAAGTGGTAAGGAAAATAATATGGATGCTACTTTAAAGGAGAGGGAACAGGATTCTGGGTTTTCTTGGTTTTGGTCTACGGCTGCTTATTCGTATGAACAATTTTGGCCATCTAGTCGCAGTCACGTACACAGTCAGATGTACCAGTGGTGTCAACTTATATCGCAACGACTACACAGTTAAACCGCACTTCACTCCGAAGTTGTTGTACCACTGTGGGCTGCCCCTATTCACCACCTGGGGACGCGTCCAGTAGCAGACTACTGAACTGGCCTGGAATATGCTAGTGCACAATATGCTAGTGCACTTTATTAGTTTTGAAGTGGTAGCGTATGTCGGTTCGTTCACAGCCCCTGTCGAACTTTTTATAATAGACGCTGAACCAGATTCAAATCTGTGCTAGAAAAGGCGGTATTAGGGAAAGCTGGACAAAACTGAAATAGTAGTTTTCAATTTTCAAAAAATTACCAAACCGAAAATTAATGAGTAGATATTAAGACTTGTTGACAGTATTGGGCCTTACACTAAACAGGAAACTGAACTGGCAGGTTAGTGTGAAGTAAATAATTGGTAAGGCTCGTCCGGGGCTCTTCGCATACTAATGGCTCTATTTCAGTAGCCACATGTATAGTAAGGCCTATTTTGTGTATGGAGCGCAGCAAAGAACAAGACCAATATGAAGTAACGAGCAATACTGCAAAGATTAGTTTGCACAATTATTACGGTTGCATTAAAAACCACCCCAACGGTCGTGCTGGAAATAATTCTTGGACTTATGCTCTTGGATCGGTTAATCCTTAGAAGCCATAGACTCTCGTATTTGAGTTAGAGCTATATGATATAGGCTTGGAGGTTCAATCTACTAACAGAACATCATTCAATCCAATGACGATTAACCATACATCAGCCATACCGCTCTAGCATTCTACAGAATCTCTTAGAGGATCACTGCCGAGTGTCAGTCGATGAACAAGTAACGCAAACTCCTACCCAGATTATGTGGGTACCAGTCTATAGTATAGTGGTCATAGGCAATGAAGAGTTTGCGGAGCTGGCGTTTGAGAACAAGGAAAAACTCCTGCATATTTATGCTATCGTCATTTTCGCAACTACATGCGAACGGAAAAACAGAACAGACTTTAGGGTAGCGAGGGCAGTATGGTTATCATCCAATTCAAATAGGAGTAGGAAACAGCTCAAGCTCAGCAGAGACTACTTGAGACGGGGTGGTTGGCCTGCTCACGGAGCTTTCACTTACTGCATCTCATGCGAATAGGTTAAGATTCTCATCCAGCAATGCATGCAAAAGATGCGAGATGGAAATGGGCACCATTCTTTTTTGAGAATCACCAGCCCAATGTTATAAAAACTTCAACATTTTAGTTTCTCGCCACTTTTAAGAGCTAGCAGAGGTGTTGATTAGACTGGTTGATTATCAGTCAGTTGATTCAATTTGGCGTGGTTCTAACTTGGCAGCTCTTAATGAGAGCCAGTAGACGGTGACATAGGGGCCCAATCCGGTAGTCTAAAGCTAGCTATGTAGGCAGCAAACCTCTTTTTTTCCAGTCAATAGTACTCAAGCCTCAAAATCAGGTACTAAATACTGAGATTTATTTCGCTTAGATTATCATTCATAGCTCAACAATTTCTAAGTAAAATGATTTTATGTATCTACTTGAAATCCAATATATTTCCTACCTGAAACATGATATTAAAATCCAATCCAATCACATTTTTTTCTCGTTGTGGTAATAAAAAAAAAACCTAGCTATTGTTCATGATAGTTTTTTTTGTATGCTTTTAAGTAAAATTCAGTTAAATGCTAGTTAAACATCTAGAGTTCACAGCGCTCATATAAATGAAATATTGTCAGAATTCATTCTATCAAAATTCGATTGGTGTTCGATGTCGGTTATCATTGGTATTGTCATGTCAATGTCGTCAGTCATTGCATTAGCCTACGATGAAAAAACTCAATCAATTGGACGGAAAATTTATCTATATTGTGGTGTATCAAATTTTATCATTAATTTACAGTTATCTAAATTACCAGCTGCTAACTCCATATACATTTTCAACATTTTATATTTCGTAAAAACAACCGGATGAGTACACAATGCCAGTATAGTTTTCGCAGCGTTAAAATCACCCTGCAAAACCAATGTCACAGCCAAATTATAACGCAGAACAGATTGAGCCGCATCGATTGAATTGATTTGCCAGTCTTTCGTTTCAAAGTCTTGTGAATTCAGATTCGATATGAAATTCGGATCGAGGTAGACTTTTGCTTCGGCGACTCGATTCAGCATTACGAGTGATTCCGCACAATACAGATGTCCGAGCATTCTAAAATGATGAAGCGTTATCATTTTACACCCACGACAGATTTGGATGTACTTACGCCATTTCGTCTGACAAAGTTTCCATTTTCAGGAGTTTCTGTGCATATTCGAGTGCGATCGTGAAATCGCCTAAACGACTGCATACATAACTGTACGCAGTGTAAATAGCAGAAAGTAGGCGATTGAAAGATGCTTTTGTGATGGGTGGTGACGGATTGCAGACGTCTTTCCTTATTTGAAGGGATATATCGATTGAGGGACTCTCACTTGGCGGGAGGTTGGGGTCCGCTGTAAACATGCTTTTTTGGTGTTCTGCTAGTGATATGGCGTTTCGAAGGCAGAGAGATGCAAATTCAAGGTTGGGGTTGGGAATTCCAAATGATTGACCCTCTTCACTAGAATTTCATAAAGATATTTAATGCATGATTCGGAAGCCAATGCAAAACAGCAGTTTAAATCAAATACTTAAATTAGTCTTACCCGCTCTTCAACTTCGCACTTGGCGATATAAGAAACTTTCGGAAAACTCCTGATCCAATAACACCCGAAACTATATGTTTACTCTCGTTCGCTTTTAAGTTCTGAAAATATATAAACCAAATCCAGTTTACAAATGAAATCCTAATACACATCACTAACCTTCTCATGCAGCATAATACAAGCCTCAGCTGCTCTCAGCCATAGTCTAGGATTATTCTGATAAACTTTGAGCGGCACTAGAAAACATTCGAACGCTTCTTTAGGTCTCTGTAGATGCAACATTGCGATTCCGAGATTGTATAAGAGTTCGGGCTTCTTCGAGGAGCCAATTTGTAGAATAGATGAATCTTTGATATTTTCAATGCTTTTATTGTCGAACTGAATAGCATGCTGAAAAAATGATGCCGCGATGGCATAGTGACGAACACGCAAATGAATCACTCCCATGTTATTTGCGAGGCATACGTCTTGGTCTTCGCCATGCGTTCTGAGCCAGAAGAGATTACATTTTAGCTTTTATCCATCAACTTACATGTGTGTGAAACTTACGATGCTGAAAAACGTTGCACCAGTAGTTGCTTTGAAAGTTGTTTTGCTGCCATTTGGAAATCTTTGCCAAGATAGTATTGATGCGCTCTGAGAAATGTATTCTCCACCGACTAAAATGCAGACAAGGGGAAATAGTAATCGATTTCAACAAAGCAATACATCATACTTACTCCATCATCTACGATAGTAACAATTTTTCCATTCAAAATTTCAGCAAGTGTTGATATTAACTTGAACATGCGATTAAAGTTGACAATGTCTTCAGGATTGATGCTTTGGGTGTAATTCTCTTCAGGCCCGAACAGGTCACTGGAACAACTTAACTGTTTTCCCATGCTATTTAACATTTCGTATGCCTTCTCATATTGGTTGGTGGAAAGTAATAGGATTATAAATAAAAGCCCTGCTTTCGATCTTATTGGTTCGTCTAAGTCTTCCAACTTATCTGTAAGTGGCCTTAAGATATCAATGGCAGCGAATGGTTTTCGAAGATGGAACAGAACAGTCGCTTTGTTGTATTGTATTAAGTGTATATTTACATTGGATATTTCCAGCGGATTTTTCTCATTCTAAATCGCAACAAAATTGATTTATTAAATTTTAGATATTTGACGTTTGAACTACCTGATGTATTTCACGGTCTAAAAATTTCAAATACGTTTCATAGTCCTTACAACCGCTCGCATAAAATCCTACAAGAGATTTGTTATGTTGAATTTTTGCACTGGTACCGGCTGATTGTTCTAGTTGGGAAAGTGTTTGTAAACAATTCGTATAGCGTTTCCTGTAATGGACAAAAATGTAATTTATCATCTTTATTTAAAGACTAAGCTTAGTGGTTTATAGGTTTACTTGTTGAACTCATCACCGGCTTGTGATAGTAAATTAAAATCGTGTTCAGTTAGAGAGCACGAAAACTTATTTTCACCAGTGTCTGACATTTTAAGCAACTTAATTTTTTTGACGTTTGTAGCTTTGACTGCCGACAAATGTCATTTGTTGGGAAAACAGACAAACTGTTATACGGCGGAAGTCAAAAGGTGACATCCACATGTCCGACTGAATCAGTTTGAATGTAAAGTTTATATTGAGAGCTCCAGTGATGTTGCAGTTCCTGAATTTGTGATTGTTTTAATGAATGTGCTTTTGGTGTTCGGTTCAAGTGGATAGCAAATCAAGTACATATGTATGTATATTCAAACTAGAATAGAGTATCATTCATACAGCAGTAGACAGCAAGTTGTATTCGATATTATTTAAACTGCTTATCTTCTGTCGTTAGTTATACATGGTCAGCGATGCGACAGTACCTGCTAATGAACATTTTCGATGAAGATAAGGCTTTCATCGAGTTAGCATCAGGAACCCCATGACTACATTAAATTAATAAATCAACATTATTTAACATTTATCAAGCTTTTGCAACATTTGTGCCGTACTATTATGATGTCGACAAAAATTTCAGTCAGCTGGTATTGTTAAAAGTACAACATCGGAAAGCATAAAATTGATTTTTACTTTCGGTCTGTTCGGGTACTGCAGCAGTAACACATTTTTGCAGCTGACTTCTTTTTGTGGCAAAATTTGTCTTGCAGCAAGAGTACAGAACCTATTTTAATATATTATGATAGATTCAGGTACGCAAACAGACCTTTTGACGGTGCTATTATGTTTTGGATGCAGCATCCACCGTTTACAAGTTTACTTAATTCCGAGCCTTACTTTTTATATAATTCCTCCTTTTAGAGCCAGTCGGACTGCTGACACGCTACTCCTAAACCCGGTAGCCACATTAACAAACTCTTGGCGTTGGATTGTCTTGTTTAATTGGTCAGATTGCTCAACTCCATTCTCCTCTTCATTTGTCTGGGCGTTTGTTGCCAGTGGGAGAGGAAAATGTCTTCATCTCGCGGCGAACCCGAGCTGAAGCAAACAGCCTCAGGCCTCAAGTGGTGTCCAGGCCTACGCCACTTTTTTTTTACTCCAGCATAAGAAAAATAACATGGCCGGAAGTTCCTTCCTAATGCCTCAGAGCTCTCTACCATGTATAGACAAAGCCCATTTTCCCTGTTATTTTGATTATATTGCAGCTATAGTATAAATTCATGATGGATAAATACTGTGTAGTGTCTCGCTTTCTAAGAGCAAGTTAATTCCATTGTTTCAAGATTCACTTCAGCTGCGTAAACCTAGGTGCCTTTACGGCCATTTCTAGGGCACCCAGCTCCACAGGCAACTAATTTTTTTTTTGCCTAGTTCATAAGTTAACCATCAATCTGATGGCAGACTCTCGACCCGTTAAACGTTGTTTGAGGCTGCCATCCGAAAAATTTTCAAAACTCGGAAAATTTAGAAATTGGTTCCTTATTTTTATTGCAAATGCTTTACATTTGAGTATGTAATTTGAAGCATCTGTTGGTGCAATATTTGCGAACATGTCTGATGCTGATTACCCTGTGTTAGCAGCAAAGCAAAATACTCGTATAGCAAAATAATCTGCTTCACGTTAAGTTAATGTGAATTTCGTTTCGATTGAATCACTGCACTGGAAGTTATACGGGTCAAAAGAATTTTAGGGTTACCACCCTCAACACTTTTCAAATTTTCAAAACTGTAATATTTGTTGTTAATTTTCATTGCAGGATAATTCAAATCTAATGACATAATCGCTTAGTAAAAAATTCCAGAAAATTACAACAATGGTCATAGCTGGCAGCCCTTTCATGATTTTTTTAAGAAATTCCTACGACATTTGGTTTACATTAGGGTCCATTAACTACATGAACTTCGTTTTGATTTCAAGACTGGACCGGAAGTTATAGGGAAAAAAGCTTTATTTAGCAAATTTGCTAGATTTAGGAGACAAAAACCACCAACGCTATTGTAATTTTTCAACCAAATTTTCATCAAATGTTGCCTAGAGTAAGATCCAAATAGTGAGAGAATTTTACTAAAATGTAATAGCTGAGTCAGAAGTTATAGGACAAAAAGCAGTTTCATTTCCCGGTGATTTTTTAAGATGGTACCACTGCCGCAGTTGCCTGCATTTCAAAATCACTTCTATCAGACCTGGTCCTAGTTTATACCAATATATACTGGGAATTTAATTATGATTGGGTAAGCCGGTCGTCAGTTCTTGTGAACAGAAGTTTCGAGTGCTGAAAATGGAAATAGTTTGGTGATGGGCTGCCGTTCTTGTGCAAATCGGAATTGCGAAAATTTTAATTTGACATGATGGACAAAAGTTAGAATTTATCAATGATTGGACATTTTTGTCAAAAAGCAAAAAATTTTCAGGAGGGTCGTTGATTTGAAGGATTTTTTTTTTCAGGAGCCTGCCGTAGCTACAGGGTTAACCGCACTGTCTTGAAAATTCATATATGATAAATACTACAACATTAATACGCTGTGCAATTTTCACGATGATCTAATGTTTCTGTCAGAAGTTATGACAAATCAAAATTTGAAAATAAACCTTGCCTATTTTTTGGCATTCAGGACCCACACACGGCTCAAAAGTTCCAATTCTTTATCATAAACAAGCTAAAAACATAAAAATGTTTCATTCCCAATATTTTTTTTTAACAAAAATTTAGGAAATATAAGAGTACCTGAAAATTCACTAAAATGCCTGCTGCCGCCAAAGGGTTAAATATATCTGAATTCTAGCAAAACAAAGACCTACTCACTGAATACATATATGTCTATATATATATGTATATATAAATATATATAAAGAAATATATATATAAAGAAATATATATAAAGAAATATGAATTTTCGGCGAAGCGCGTTTAATACTAAATGTTCTTCGAAAATTCAGTAAAAAGTTCATAAGACGAGAGACGTCCAAAATAGCCTAGAAGTATGCAATCGACCACACTGAAAATGCCCGAGGGCCTATAAATATCCCTGGTGCTAAAATTGGCAATCCGACTTTGAGTGAATTGTACGGCAAAGTAATTTCGAATAATTTTGGACGAGAAAGAAAAGAAAACCGGACAGTGAAAAATAAAGATTTGGCAAATTTGGCTAAACAAAAAAAACGTGAAGAGGAATTCGTTGGCTTGACTTAAACCGGAAAGGTTGCAAGCGGAAGAAAATAAAGAGTAAGTGGCTTTTGGAAAATTTTAAAGGTTATGAGTCGTGAGATAAAATCGAAATTGTATTTTTGTGACGTTGATGTGTAGATTAACCTTGCGAAATGTTAGAATAGATGGAAGTAAGCCAATGAATAGAGTATTGTGCTCCCGAAACACGTTAGAAAGATACTACTCACGGCAGAATTGGCGGGTTCATTGGAGAAACGACCGTTTATTTGAAAATTTTTGGGTTGCTCATTGAAAAAGAAAAAAAAAAATTAAAAGAAGAAAAGTGAAAGCTAAGTACGTCTCTCATTTTTTTGATTGTGTAGAAACAAAATTTCTCGGGAAAAAAGCCTAGTCACACATAAAATAAATCTTACTAAAAAAAATAGCGAAGAATCGAAATAACGAAATCGAAATAGCTCATTTGAAAGATTAAAACCAGAAGGAAACTATACAGATAAGAAAAACATTTCCAAGTAAAATAAAACTAGTTCACAGAAATTAATTTATTCAACATAACGAATTCTAGTATAAGCGGTGTTTAATGAGTTGCTCTAGATTGTGCTAGGTTGAGATATCTCAGCAAAATGTTCGATGAGCGATTCGATTGTGCAAACTTGCCCGAAGTTGCTCTGATTTTTGTTTCATGAACCTGCTCTAATCTTCGTTGGACTAGAGCAGTTTACAGCACTATTTTCTGCGGATACATTGATGTATATGCGGAATAGTGCCAGGTCTCACAAAAAGCTAATAATGTTTAACCCATAACTTATAGTTTAAATATACCTATTATACTGTAAAAAAATAACTTTTGCAAAAATAAAGTTATTGTAATAAATTCTGAACGTGTTTTAAATATGAATATGATAATGTTTTTGAAATTTTTAACCCTATGTGTGTGCTAGCCGCCTAAAATGAGATTGGGACAATTTGAAAATTTTTGAATTGCGATAACTTTTTATTTGATTATCAGATTATTATAAAACTTACAGGAAATATTAATGTTGTTATTGTTTTTGATGAACAAGCTGGCAACGCTGTAGCAACGGTAGATACTGAAAGTGAAAACATTCAAACCATCAAAACTCTTAAAAAATTTCCGTTTCTTACAATAAAACCACTTTGTATACAAATTTTATGCTTTATCTACACATTCAAAGTAAACTTTGGAAATTTCATGTCGGACAAGAACGGTAGCAATGTTGAATTGTGGGCAACTCTGTGCCAGTGGTGCCATCTTAAAAAATTACAAAGAAAAAAAACTGCTTTTTTCCCTATGAATTCTGATTCAGTTACCAGATTTTCATGAAATTGACACAGTAGCTGAACCTTACTCTAAGTCATGGTTGATAGAAATTTTTGACGATTATTCTTTGAGCTGTCGCATCGCTCTTGTTCCATTTTTCCAACTTCATTGTATGCCCTGTTCGTACTGCGGCGAGGTCTGCTGGTTTTTGTTCCGTCCCTAAAGCAATATTTAGTGCTCCATTCGAATTTAGCAGAACTCTTATCTGAAATTTCCAAATTCCCCAATTCTCAATGTTTATGAGCTTAGTAACTCTCGACAAGTCGCTTTCCATTGTGTCGATTATATTTTCCACGATCGCACTAAAGCAGGGAGATAACCTCAAATGGTCGGCATCTCAAAGTTTCAAGATTTCTCACATTTATACTCAAAGTTTCACCAAAATTATTTTTCGCGTAATTGCCATGGGCCCATAACCTGTTGGCATTTGGTAGGTGCAAATAGATTCTACTAATGATGTGCGAGAAATAAGTAGATATATTTATCTTGGTGGTGATTAAATTTGAGTATTTATATAATGAGTTTACATCAACTATCAAAAGAATTCGGTCGTCTAGGTGGCGTAAAGTTCGGAGTCAGAGATACCAATCGAGTCAAGTAAATAACAAATTACTCCAAAAACTTTGAGAACTGTTGCCTGAAAGGTGTTCCATAAGATTTTGTGCTCTCAATTGCTCTACTTTTTTGAAAGCTGCTCTACTCTAACTTGCCTTGAGATGCTCTGCTCGTTTTTCGTGGTCAGTAAATTCAGCTATAATAAATTTCTTATTTTTCAATAATTCAGCAACTAAATATTGTTGTATATACACCAACATATATCATATTTCACCCTATAAGTGCCAGAAAACAAAAATCCTTAAAATAATGGTTCCTTCACGGGATCACTATTTCTCTTCCACTTTGTGCATGGCTTTGTACGTTGTGTTATGAATGTGCCTTACCACGAACGTATTCATCAGCTCAATCACTCAGTCACGCTAGACTGAGCTAGTCAGCTGGGAGAAGAAACATTAGGCAAAAGTATGAGCATGATGCCTTAATATAAAAATACTGCACTGACGACGGCTGCAATACAGTTTTATAGTAGAATAAAAGTTCTTATAAATAATTGGACTTATCACTCTAGTCACTAAAATAATCAATATCGCATATAAATAAGAAGCTAACACTTCTGGGAACCCTAGTGCGATTTAGAAATTGAGGTGAAGAAAGTGTACAAAAAATTTACCAATGCTTCGATGAACATAGCCTACAATCGGAGATTTGACGAATTCAGCTTTAGCTTAAGGTATTACCGACATGATCATGCTTGACTGCTTTATTATCTTCGGAGTTTCAATTCGGCACGATATGAAATAATTCTAATAATACAAAAAGAAATTACTTGTAAATTTGACACGAAAATCAAGAAAATGTCCACCGATCCATAATATGTACAAGCATCATAACATTTTTAACGACTATCGTCGATCTTGTGACTCACGTTAATGCACGTAATTAAAACATATATATTCGTATATTTATTTCATGTTACTACTAATAACGCTTTTAATATCAAAAGTTTTTTGTTTAACTTTTACTTGTTCTTAGAAATATGTAGAATTATTTTTTTCGTATAAACTGGTTTTTTGCGTATTCCGTCTCGACAAGTAACTATGAACTTAAAAATAACAAGTATTGTAAAATGGAAATGTAAATACTCGTATGAACAGTTTATAGCAAGTTTGTCGTATTGTTTAAATGTAATTGCAAAAATGCGCTGTGTATCTGAATGCTACTTAGCACAAGTATAGATGGCAGTCTTTTAGGTCTCTAAATCAGCATCCACAGTTATCAATTATTCCGTTATACACAAATGCAATAAAAACATTTTGTCTTCGGTTTTTTCCGCGACTATAATACATAATTAATGGAAGAAATACTCATGAAATAGCTACGAACATACCAACATGAATATGCTTGGAATTATAAAAATTGTATAAAATAAAACTTTGAACCTTTTTTTTATGTAGCATTGTAGTTATTCAAGTTTAAAAACTAATTTGTCGTAATTTACATTTTTACCGCGAGTATAACTGAATTTCCCTAGAGCAAAGATAATACGTCTATCTCTAGTTACAATACTTCAGTTTCTTCAAGTTGTTTAAATGTAGTAATCAGAAGGTCTGTTCGCATATTTTCAGTCGATTTAAGGCACTGAAAGTTCCTTAATCATATGTTGGGGAAAGTTCAAGACAAGCTCTTTCCACATTCTTTAAAAAAAGAAGACAGCCAGAAATGACAGTTGTCTGTTTTCCAAATAACGGTAATAATTTTTGAAGATTAAATCGGTAAAATTTCAAAGTAGAAACAAAACAACCTTACATGGAAGATTCCATGCAGAAATACAGACAAGAAACTCCAAGCAGTCAAGAAACGCAGTGTGGTAAGCGCGACCGCTAAAGTGTGTATGCGAGCGAGTTAACCGAATTGTTCTGTATCAAGTGACGTAACTTATTTCCGACAGTTGTTATTTTTGAATATAAGTATTGTTGTGATCTATCGTTGAACACCTTCCGTGAGTTCGATATTCTTCACATTCGTGAAATAAAACAGTTTCCTTTAAAACACTAATTACACTTTTATTATTAACACTATTAATTATTTACACTTTATATTTGCACTACTATAATCTCGCGTTACAATTTAACACTTTTTCAATTTAATTATCGCACTATAATTACTCGCACTTTATCGCTTTTAATTAATCGCGCCCGGATACACTAAACTGCTGTATCGCGCCTTTACGCTGTCTTCGCCATCTACTGAATGATCGCCAGCTCCTCTCGCGGCGGTATTTATAGTCATATCTGATCATTATTCTACATCTGGGACTTTCTAGAGCTGTGTCTTGGGTTCTAGATCCGTCTTCGAAATTACTATTGTGTGGAAGATTAGTCATGGGAATTTCCGTTGCCAGGCGAGATCTGACTCATGGGTTTGAGGCTCTGGAATGTTCCCTTTTTACATTCTAGACTATTATTCTACGTTTTATCCATAGATTGTTATTGTGTATTGGCTATTTATAGATTTTTACGGTTTTTGGCTATTTATAGATTGTTTCTATTCCAAGAACACATTATGAGACAGACACTTTAATGGTTGTCGCTCTTCCGGCTGCCGACACGTCGAAACATGTTTGTTCGTGCATGCAACACTACCCCCTCCTTAGACCTGTTCGTCCCGAACAGATTCGTCGTCATCCATTGCGTTATTTCCATGGTACGGGGCAAGTCGGTCTAGGTGCACAACCTTCATTTTCGACCGATGTTTTCGAAGTATCCGCCAGCCACTCTCGTCACGCCGTTCGTCATACGATCCTTCCCATTCCGGTTGTAGACTAGGATGTACGTTCCACACCAAATTGTTTTTCGGAAATCCAATTAAAGTCGCTTTCAACTCGTTCAGCTTCGTTTCCGCTATCTTCACTGCTAGACGAATACGGTTTAGCCATCGACGTTGCCACCGCTTCGAAACGTACTTCATTGTTGTTTTGTGGTCTTCCGGCGATTTCTTAGTTTTCGATCCAATATGCAGTCGTCGTGAAATTTTGCCCATTACACATTTCCGCTCAGATCCGGATGCAAATTCCTCCCTTGTTTTGCTGCACTTTATGTCACCCTGCGATGCCTCTAACGGTTTTTCCTCTTTTTCCGCCAAAACGCCTACTCGTCTCGCAGCTACGCATATGTGATCTTCTTTTTCTGTTCGCTGTTTCCATCCTGGTCGACGCGCTAATGATACTTCGTTGCTCCTCCACTTGATTTTTCGCTCTCCCAAATCTAGACTGAAACCATGAGAGCCCAGGAAGTCCATTCCAAGTATGCACTCGTCTGTTATCTCTGCTACCAAGAACTGATGCTCGAATACCATATTTCCAAGCTGTATCGGCAGAACGATTTCTCCAAGAACTCGCGTAGAATCACCCGTTACCGTCTGAAGCACGTACCTTTCAGCGTTATTAAGTTTCCAGGACTTAGCCATATCCGCTCTCAGGATCGATCTAGCAGCTCCAGTGTCGATGATGATTTCACAAGCTTCGTTATCGACTTTCCCCTGAAGACTCAAGTTATTCTCACGAACATGCAACCGGGCAACGGTGATTGTTTCAGGTTTACCAGTGTTGCAGTCACACCGCTGAACTTCAAACTTATTTTCCACTGGTTTCGCTGCCGTTCTCCAGGAGCAAGTCGCTTTGTTTGACCGTCCAGACTCATCACTTTGCTTGAGTTTTGTTGAGCAATCTCGGCAATATCGGCTTTCGTTCTTCCTGTAACAGTCATGACTCAGATGTCCGCTCTTTCCGCAGTTCCAGCATCGGGGAACTCTGCTATGTACACATTCCTTACAATACGTCGATTTCCAGTTCCTGCGACAATCGCGCCTCAAGTGACCCTTTTCTCCGCAATTCCAACACTTAGGGGCTCCACTTCCCCTTGATTCCCTGGAGATATTGGCTTTCCTACACTTGCATTCCTCCCGTACTTCACCGAATCTTACATTTCTCCGCGACGCCTGCTTTGCTGATTCGTAGATGAGAGCGTAGGCCAAAGACTCCTTCAGGGTCCGTTTTCCAGCTAAACGAAGTGCTATTTGAAGCTCTTCATCACGCAATCCCTGGATGAAAGCATTTTTCGCCGTATCATCCCGATGCTCTGGATCAAACCTAGGGTAGGACAGAAGTGTTAATCGCTCAACGTCCTGAGCCAACTCCTGCAACGTCTCCCCTGGCTTCTGTGTCCGTGTTCTCAGCTGTGATTTATGTACTTCCTTCAGGTGGTCTTCGCCGTACCTCATATGCAATACACTCATCACGCTTGAATAGCTGAAGCTATCGTCCTCTGGAATTGTCAAAAGAACTTCCGCTGCGGCTCCTCTCAATGACACTATCAGTTGTAGCGCTCGCTCTTGATCGCTCCAGTTGTTAAACTCTGCAACTGCCTCAAACTGCTTCTTGTAGATGGTCCAAGAAGTCTGCCCATCAAACGTTGGTGCTTTCAGCGCTTTGCCAGCTCTTGGTTCAGCTGGCACAATTCCTTCTGCTCTCACGCGTTGGAGATCCGATTTCAGCAAATCAATTTCCTCTCGAAGCTCTACCAGCTTCCGCTCTTGCTTCTCGCACTCCACGTTCAACTTTGCCAATGTTAGTTCACTCACTTTTGGCATTGTTCTTTAATTGCACAACTTCTCACAATTATTACAAAGTCCACACAACTTTTTACAGTTTTAATTAGTCCGCACAAATTTACAATGTTCACTGTCCGAAACTTTTAACTTTTTGTTTAGTCCGCGCACTATTAATTTTCAATTTTTAAACAAGTTCACTGTCCAGAACTTCACTAAAAGTCACTTTTTAAATCACGAACGCGACAGAATCCCTTATTTCTGACACCAGTTGTTGTGATCTATCGTTGAACACCTTCCATGAGTTCGATATTCTTCACATTCGTGAAATAAAACAGTTTCCTTTAAAACACTAATTACACTTTTATTATTAACACTATTAATTATTTACACTTTATATTTGCACTACTATAATCTCGCGTTACAATTTAACACTTTTTCAATTTAATTATCGCACTATAATTACTCGCACTTTATCGCTTTTAATTAATCGCGCCCGGATACACTAAACTGCTGTATCGCGCCTTTACGCTGTCTTCGCCATCTACTGAATGATCGCCAGCTCCTCTCGCGGCGGTATTTATAGTCATATCTGATCATTATTCTACATCTGGGACTTTCTAGAGCTGTGTCTTGGGTTCTAGATCCGTCTTCGAAATTACTATTGTGTGGAAGATTAGTCATGGGAATTTCCGTTGCCAGGCGAGATCTGACTCATGGGTTTGAGGCTCTGGAATGTTCCCTTTTTACATTCTAGACTATTATTCTACGTTTTATCCATAGATTGTTATTGTGTATTGGCTATTTATAGATTTTTACGGTTTTTGGCTATTTATAGATTGTTTCTATTCCAAGAACACATTATGAGACAGACACTTTAATGGTTGTCGCTCTTCCGGCTGCCGACACGTCGAAACATGTTTGTTCGTGCATGCAACAGTATATTTAGTGGCCATAAGTAAACGGTATTATTTGGAAAAGATAGAGAATTGAAAATCCAATAATTGTGCTTAAAGCGAAAAACACAACTGGTGTCTGAAGTGGAATTCATCTCCGTTTGTGATTAAACAAACCTCTCTTTTTTTAAGTAATGGGCAGTGAATTTGTGTAAAACGTGAAAATTCTATTAGGACAGGTAAGCAAAAGTTGATGGAAGTTAACAGTTCCAAAAATAGTTCGATAAGCAATGGCGAAAAGTACACATATGGATCTGTAGTAGTATACATATGGAGCGCGTGAAAGCTATCGAAACTGCTCCAACTGAATAAAGTAACAGAGAAACACTCAAAGCATCGATTTTCGCCGAATAATCCAACGTCTACAAGAAGCAGTATGAAGTAGTTTGATCCAGAATATCGGGATGAAACAGTGAAGGACGCTTTCATCCAGGGAATATACGATGAAGAGCGCCAATGACAAATACGGCGGTTCTTGCGAGGCGTTTCCCGAGAGGAAAACCGAGTCGGTATAGTCGTGCATTACTTTAGCATTGTGATGACACACACCGCGGTGCGAACCGCCTCTCGGTTTCGGAACCGAGTCGGTAGACGAGAGAAATGACCCACCGACTCGGTTCTCCGAGCGTTTTTCGATTTGTTCATTGCTGCGTAGTCCGATCGAGCTGAAATTTTCTGGATGCATTGATGAATGCATGGGATATGGGAATGAAAATCTGATAAGAAAATTTATTTTTGAAGAATGGCTAGGGTACAGTATTGGATAATGAAACATTTGTGGGCACTTAGTTTCTAAAAGTAGGGAATTACAGATTTTCAAAGTAAATTGGTGTTAGAATCACTTTGCCCAGTATTCATATGCATATATATATATTAACATATATATGTATATACATGTATATACATATGCATGTATGCACGACTACTTTTTTTACAAGCATCTATATGATACTTCGACGTAATTTGTAACTGAACCGACTCGATAAACGCTCCTGAAAACCGCTGTGTGTGTCAGTCGACGCGGCAAACCGAAGCGTTAAACGCTTCGGTGAAACCGAAGTGTCTGTCATTGGCCTAATATAGAGGAGGTCGGTAGTTTAATTCGCTAACGCGTCAGTCCGAAGCAGCGATCTACTGCCCGCGGGTTCAAATCCCGCCGTGCCCGTGGCTGTGTTTGTTCGGCTTGTGTTGTCTTAACAGGCGGCGACCGGGCATAATACCAGCGCTCCATTAATTAAGTGCCACATTAAAGCTTTAGTAGCGACTAGGCATAACACTAGCGCTTTAGGAAATAAGAAATAAATGTGACACTTAAAAGAATAATAGAATAATTGATATCGGCTTCTCCCATATGTGTCTCCCTACCGCCATCGCTAAGCATTCGCTTCAAAAGACAGTCCCCTGAGCTTTGGCATTATCATAGAAAAA
The DNA here is from genome assembly GCA_963978885.1 of Nemotelus pantherinus. NCBI lineage: Eukaryota > Metazoa > Arthropoda > Insecta > Diptera > Stratiomyidae > Nemotelus > Nemotelus pantherinus. Next base: position 48,978,169 of record OZ022265.1, on the reverse strand, counting down.
AAACAAGCTAACAAACGAACCCTGAAGGATTTTTCGTTATACTGTTTGACCTAAGAATCGAGAAAGCGAGCGTCTCGGAGTGACGTTAGATTCCGAAGTGCGGAAGTTTGCTGGAATAGCGCTGGAAGTTCGGAGCAGAAAGGTAATTGAAGCGAGGTTGCGACTAGTACTGGCCCTATTGCAGCATTATCATAGAAAATTGATGACAAGGTTTGGCTAGTTGCTTACTTCAGGTGGGTATATTTCAAGCTATAGAGAAGCTACTGCGCCACTCAAAGAAAGCTGCCGGCAATAGTCGAAGCTACCAAACACTTCCGTAAATGCCTGCATGGCCAAACTGTCGTACTGAGGACCGATCACGCCAGTTCAAGATGGCTGCTCAACTTCAAGAGCCCGAAGGACAAGTGGTGCAACGGGTTGAAAGGCTGTAAGCGTACTTCAATGTAGTCCATCGAAAAGGCAGCGTACTTAGAAATGCTGATGGTCTCTCCATACGTTCATGTAAGCCTGAATGCAAGCATTGCTATCGAACAGATGGTGCTGTTTGATGAGCAACTGGTTGATGGAAGTCTAGAGGAAATCAGAGCCTGCAAGGAGGCAGACACCGACCTGAACGGCAAATCATCAGATCGAAGCCCTATGCTAAAGAGCTACTGGGAAAATTATGTGATTTATTTGTGTCGATTGGTTCTTGCCTACAAGTGTGTTTGGTGAATCACGAATGCAAGAAGTGTGTTTCAAAACAATAATATTTATGAAATACAGCATTCATTCGATATTGGATAAATAAAGAAATGTATCTAGTTTAACTTTCTGCGGACTATTAACAAGCTGTCTACAATACAAAATTTCATCATATTCGTTTATTTATTTTCGAACTTTCAAAACGAAATATATTTAAAAACAATTGTTTTCTTTAAAAGCTAGGTATATATCAATTTGTCTACGGATATCTATTTCGAGGATAACCTACTCTCTTCTTCAAATACAGATAAACCTGGTTAAGTGGGCCCTGGATATGTGAGAAACCTCGGCTAATGATAATTACAATGAGGTCCCGACACTTTTGCATTGATGTGTATTTTCAAACCTTGTTAACTGAGATTAGATTTCATAGATTTTATAAAAGTGGCGATAAACGTTTTATTAAAAATTATAGAGGAATCGCCATTCTATCTGCAATTCCCAAACTATTTGAAATAATCATCTACTGCAAACTTTCTTCTTTGGTTTTTTTTTTGTTTGTTTCGTAATTTTATGCATGTACTATTTTTATTTTTCTATACATGCACACCTTCCTTGGTGAATAAATAAATAAATAAGTGAGACAATTTATCAGATTATGGCCGCTTGTAGTAGCAACGAAAATGACCAGCAGCCCACTTTTTCCACCTCTTTATATGATAAATGGTACATTTCCACCTCTCATAGTGGGGCCCTCTATAAATAAGACAACTGTCATGTTAACCTGCCTATTTGCAAGCCTGGGTAAATTAATAGCCTCTATAAGCGATAAACATTTTTAGGTCCCGTGAGATCCCAATTAACCAAGTTTCACTGTCTATTGAAATACGTAAAGCTTCTTAACTTTCAATAAAAATGTACGAGTACAGATATTTGATTACAATAAAACATACCTTTATCATGGAATTGTTTGCTTATTTCTTCTTGTCTGAACCATTTAAATATTCGTTTATCATAGATTTCCACTAACCAAATTAAAATGACTATTCAAAATATTTAATTTATTTCATCAACACAATGAGTATCAGACATATTATTTTGATTAATATTCTTAATCATATATTCTTAATGTGTACCGGGTGAATATTTATTGCTACCATACTCTTCGGAATCAGATTCGGATGGAGAATCGTATTCAAGGTATTTCCTACATTATTTATGTGCAAGTATAAAAAAACAGCACATACTGGAAATAAATTTCATTGTGTCCGCATACATATAAACATATATCTTGTGTGCGTGCATGAGAAAACGTGCGAGTATTTGACACTAAGATGATAATTGATAATTCCAAGTTTGCGCTGATTTGCATAATGATTAGTTCGATGAGCTTCAATTGCTGATGGCAGTCAGCCTGATATTCTGGTACTATAAAATGGCTTTTGTTGATCAACGATCAACGAATAAAAAGGGGTGCTGCCAGATGTAGGAGCGATTTCATTTTCAACAAGTTCTTGAATATTTTTAGTTGTAGAATTAGAATTCGAGAGGAGGGTTATGATTATAAATTATATTTCAACCCCTATTTCTATTGATTTTGAAAATCATAATTAAAGCTACTTTGTACGAAAACAGATAAATCTTCATACATACTCGTACATACGCATAACTCAAGATTAGATCATCAGATCGAGCTGAAATGTTTATGAAATTAGAAAATTAAGATGTGTTTAAGTCTTTGGTGGTAGCGGGTGTTTTATTATCTTGATGGAAACCTCTATATTTTGTTGTTGGAAAAACAAGTATGCAGAGTGAAAATTGATCATGTTTTTAGTTTGGCTAAGACAACCCTTTGAAATTGTTTAACCCTATGATAACGCTGAGTGCCTAGAAGTAGGCAAAGAAATATTTCCAGATTTTGGATTGTGATAACTTTCAGTCATCAGATCAGCTCAAAATTTACAGGACTCATTTGAAATTAATTTGCAGCTAAACAATTCCTTTCAAACATCGAATTTCCTGAAACTATTTCTTCGTCTTTGGAATAAATACAAAAAATGTTTCAGCCTGACTGTTTTATGTTTTCAAAATTCCTCATCCCATAAAAGTAGTAGGTAGCTCTGCATCAAACTATCGATTTTCTCAGCACCAAATATTTGGTACTCGATAGCTCGGGTTATCAGTTCAAACTGAAATTCAATATTTTGATTTATACAGCGACCAGGTCTAATAGAATTTTGGTAAATATGTGGGCAACCATGTGGCTGTGGTACCACTTTGAAATATTAAGATTTCAATCAAATTTCTGCTGAAAACAAGACATTTGAAACCAAATAAGTACACCGTATCAACGTAGTGCCAAAAAGGCTAATTGAAGATGCCTACAGCTATGACAAATAGAATTCCCTTTACAGACCAATAACCTTAAGTGATTTTGGTTCTTCTCTAAGCAATTCCGCACTCCTAACTTCTCTTATCAGAGTATCAAACTAAGGACTATTACTACTCCATACTCCTCAAACATGCTGCGACCTTCTTTTTTTGCATTTTTCATTTGTTCATACTTCATCCCCCGCCCACTTGATCCAGTTTGAACTTCGTGGCAATTATTACTCTCAATTTATCTTCTAACTCCATCGGTTATTGGAAAAATTGTGAAAAAACTAAAACCAACTCCTTGTGTTAGCCTAGATGGTCTTTTCTTGAAAATACCAAAAAGTCTCTCAGTCTTCCACTATCTATTATACTCTTAATGCTTCGCCTCCATTCGTCTGGGTTCAGTGACCGCGTCCTCCAATTCGGCGCTCCCAAAAGCGACCTGCTAGCATCTATCGAATCCTCCCAGCGCTTGCGTGACTTACTTGGCTGGCCTGGCTCCGCTCGCTTGCCCCTTGAGAGACCGCTTGGGGATTTAATTGTCGCTCATTCGTTTGACGTTGCCAAATTATTGCAATTTTTGCAGTCGTATGACGGTAGAGACTTCCGGCTCGTCATATATGGTATACAGCTCGTTGTTGTATCGGATTCACCATTAATCTTCTTCCCGTTTTAGACTGATGATCTTTCGCAATACCTTTCTTTCGAACGTATTCAAGGCTTTTTCAGACGCCTGGGTCAGTGTCCTGGTTTCGGTTTCAGAGCATAGCACAGGTTTGATAATTGTTTTAGAGATGCGAAGCTTCGTATTCCTGTGTACGAATTGAGATTTCAAAGTGGGAAGCATCGAAAAGAATGTCTTATTGGCTAATTAAATCCGTCGTTTGTTTTTGCCATGCTCATTCCTATCCTTCGAGAGGCGTTGGGTACGAATCCTCGTATTACAATATCCCGTTTGCAAAATCCCGATTACAAAATCTCGTATTACAAAACGTTGTAACATAAAATACCGCAAGACAAAATCCCGCATTACAAAATACCGTATTACAAAGTCCCGTATTATAAAATCTCGTATTACAAAATCCCGTAATACAAAATCCCGTAATACAAAAACCTGATTTAAAAATCCCGTAGTTTTGCATAATATAGAATCAGGCACGGCGCCTAACTACGGGATTTGTCATTCAGCTATTTTTGCATTGTAGCTAAAACGACGATTAGGAAAATTAATCCCATGGTGAAGAAAAATTTGGCAAGGTACCAAAAAATTAAAAAAATATTAGAAAAAGGTCTGAAACTGAGAGAATCTATTATTTGAGAAGAATCGAGTACAATATGTCTTTATGTTGAAATATATTCCTGAATAAAAACTTAAATCACTATGTTTTTGTTATATCATTATATGAATAGGTTTCACACAGGATTTCATTCCACGAGATGTTGAGTTTCGGGAATTTGACTTTCGGGATTTTTAAGTACAGGATTTTGTATTTCAGGGCTTTGGAATACGGGAGTTTTGAAACATATAGGATTTTGTTAATTTGGGATTTTGTGATACGGGATTTTGATACGATCCCCTTCGAGAGGTTCGTCCCTAAGTACACGAAGTTCTCTATGTTTTCATGGTTATAGTTCCCTATCGTTATGATTTGTCTTACTGGTGTCCTTTTCCTTGATTGGGCCATAATTTTTGTTTTTTGTTCGTTAATTTGAAGAGCAACTTCTTTAGCGGTTTTGTCTAGAGTTACAAATATTTCCTTGGCGTCGTTGAACGAACGTGACATAATATTGATGTCATCAGCGTAAGCTGCGGCATTTATCTTGTTGCCAGATGCCTGTCACCATTCCATGGATTGCCCTAAAAATGGAAATCCCGCCTGTCTTCAGGAACTCCGCGAGGATTCCATCGGTGCCCGGTCTAATGTCTAATATAGGAGGGTGAGATGAGGCACCGTAATGTGTGTCAATTAGTGGTGGCGATTCGTCGGGTGCGGGAACATTTGACAAAATGCTTTCGTTTCTTACGCCTAATTACTCTATTAGCTACTCTCCAAAGATCGTCATATTTTTCTTTCTTGGCTCTTGTCGGTCGTTCAATGTGGATTTTGTAGGCCACATTCTTTTCATCCAACGCGGCTTGACACTCCTCGTCAATCTATTCATTTCTGCGTTGCCGGCTGTATATCCCACTTCTTTTTTGGCTGCTGCATTCACTGCGCTTTTGATGGTAGTCCAAACTTCGTTGAAAGACGTGGTGTTAGGCGTGGAAGCTAGTTGAATTTCCAGAGCAGATTTATACTCGGCTTCTATCGTCTTTTTTCGAAGCTTGTCGACATCGAACTTGCTTCTTGAACTGGCTTCATACGACAGTGATATTCGACATCGATATCGAGTCTTCACTAAGTAGTGGTCGGAATCACAGTTGGTCCCACGGAAGATTCGCGCATCTAAAATACTGGAGGCCCACCTTTTCTGAATCTGAATATAATCATTCTGATTAAAGGTTCGGCCGTCCAGGGATGCCCATGTCCTTTTGTGAATTTCGCGATGCAGAAACCCGTGGAACTTACGATGAGGTTTCTACTGCTCGCAAAGACGACAAGTTGTTGTTCATTGTCGTTGCAAAGACCGTGAAGAGTAAATTGGCCGGTGGTTCCGCGATGTGTTTTCTCCTTTCCAACCTTTGCGTTGAAGTCGCCCAGCAGAATTTTTACGTCATTTGATGGCATAGAATCATATAGTCTTTCCGGAAGATTATAAAAATTATCTTCCACATCAACCACCAACCATACACCTCTTTCAAAAAGGATGAAATGTACCAGATGTTTTTTTTGGCAGACCGAAGAGTGGTCACAGAGATCTCATATTGCAGCATTCAAAGGAGTCTCGCAACGAACTGCATGTAAAAAAGATCTTCGCACTCTAGGTATCGATAATATTAACCGAGGAACGAAAGAAGAAACTAGTTGACATTGCAAGACCGAAGTTGCCATGGCTGCCAATTCTTCAGATCTAGTCTCAAGTGAAATTTGCCTCTTTCTTCGTCTCAAAGAAATAGTGAAGTGATCGCGTTGTACAGGAATTTTCGGAGTCAAGAATTTTTTTTCTGAAGATATTCAAAGTTTAGGAAAAAGATAGACAAAATCTATTAAGTCGTTAGGAGAGTACGTAGAAAAGTAGAAATCATTTTAGTTATTCATTATCATTACTAATCGTGCATCCCTCGCATACCTAGCTTCTAAAAAAAATTGGCCATTATTTTAAAATTCTGATCACCACGTGAAGGAAAGCTAAAACAGATGGTAAAAATAAATATATTTACTATCGTAATAGACTTATTATTTACAGAATCATACGCATACATTGTTCGTTTTACAATGTATCTTATGTTTTTGAAATGTGCAATATTTACAGTGGACAATGTATCTGGCAGTATCGCTACACGTTTTTATAATCTTACAAATATAGTACGCAGAACCTAAAATAAACTTTGCCCACCAGTCACCGTTCGTAATGACTTTGTCGGTTTTAAAAGCACATGACATGTAACTATATGTGCATGTTTTTGTCTCTTAATACATCTTGTCCATTACAGCATACGCACGCTTCATTCCATATTATCAACTCACCTGTGCTTCTTTGTAGTGCTCTCGGACCTGACCGTGCTGTACTTTTGTCATACTTTTTTTAAGTCTTCAGTCAACTAGCCGTGCCGTGATTGCATTTATTTAGCCATGATTCAGGCTGGAACTATAAAACGTTTTGTCAACTCTTCGTAACTGGTTAATTGAATACGGTTACTGTTCGAAGAGACCGATCATCATAAGCGAATCGATACCACATCTGGGGCTCTGTAAAGTGTTTAGATTAATTTCAAATCGTAGTTTTCCGACACAGTATCAAACCGATACCCGTAAGTGGAATACCTCCAGCAACCATAGACGTGCCTATATTTACCTGTGTCGATCGTATTTTTATTCGAGTGATCAAATTTCATCAGGTAATACTAACTACGATGATAATTGAATTTCTATTGTGAAACGTGATAAATCGGTGTTTGATTTAAATTGGGAGCAAATTGATGTTTGGAATTTATCAGGACTAGATATTGGAAGTTGGTGCGTAAAAGATTTCTGGTGCTAAATAGAGAGAAGTGATGTTTTTTTGAAGCAGGAAAGTGAAAGGCTATGCTAATGAGTGATTATGGCAAAATATATCGCAAGAGAAGTTCACAATTAACATATCAGTACCAAATATTTTGATATATTCGTTGAACAAAATGTTGTTCAATGCGTTCGCGAAATTCCCTTTGATATAATTGGTTAAACCATGACATGAAGCTGGTTAGTTGCGTGTATTGAACCAATAATTATCGACATAAAAACGATTCAATATACATGCAATTTACTCCACTCAAATTGGAGTGTAAATATTTTACCTTCGTAAATCTGCTCCGGATACGGTCACTTTTTTGTCGATTTCAGTATGAAAAATCGTACTTAACATAGCAAGCCTACCAATGACAACATACATAAGGCTCTCCATACTATTTATAGATGGGGGATATATTCATAAATATTTTGTTAGTACTTTTGTTTGGTTTTCCTTGGTTCACTAAAATTATTGTTTCATCTTAATGCGGTTAACCTTGTTGATTTGTTGTGCCGAGCCGAATGTGTTTGTGACTGCTATTTGGTGTAACCTGTGAGCATTAAAGCTCGTTTAATGATAGAGAGATATATATTTGTGGTTCTTGCATGACTTTTTCAATGAACTAATTGAAAAATGTATATAAATGTGCATTGAAAAAAATCCACATAGAGCGTAGTCTAATGTAACATAGCGCAGAATTTATGATCGCACAGGCTATCTCAATAGTACCCTGAGCTATAAAATATAGCTAAAAAGGCCGAATGTATATGTGCAGCATATGATTTTTGTTAAGTACATTGCTTGAACTCCTATGTAACGTAGCCCTATTTACTATGAACATGATCTCATATTAAAAAAAGTTTAAATAATAATAGCTTTCCAGTAAGCTCGTGTAGTCTACGGTCGCGGGTTTGAATGCGGATTCAAGCGGGATTTATTTGAGGTAATTTAAAATTAAGAATTAAAATTTTCGTCCTGAAACTAGAAATTAGCATCATCAAAACCTATCAAAATACCGAAATTGTCTAAAATGGGGACAGTTTCGCTTTCACTTTTAATTGGGGCGTTTAGGGCTACAATGCATCGCTTTGCAAGCTGTAATACATTCCGCCTACTCTTATGATTTTTTCACTAAGCATTTCGGTTTCAGGCGCTAGCACAAGAAGTAAATAAATTATAGTCTTTGTGGTATGCTTTTTCTCAGTTTGAAAAGTGTGTGTGATTTTACGGAGTACTGAAAACTTTATTTATGGCTTAAAAATAATATGTGTGCTAAGAACTTGTTGGAATAATATTTCAACACCTATTTAAATGAGTATGTTGAATGTATTGTATTTCAATCTGATTTAGCATCTGGAACGTGCTCATAGTGGTATAGTTCAACCTACGCTTTGAGTCCCTGGATGAATTGCTTCTAAGTATTGCATAAATGGTTCGGTCCAAATACCTTTGCGCTCGAGTTTATTCACATTTTCGTCTGTCTGTTCGTAGAATCTTGCCGTTAACTTCACAGCTCGGTCTCTAAGTGCCTTCAGTCTCGACTCCTGATACAGGAAAAGGAACCTCGGTCAGTTCTTAGCAACCAGGTTGTAGAAGTTGTCAGTGCAGAGGTGCAAGATTCTCCTTTTGAACACTTCCGCCTCTGCCATGGTAGCCTTAGTAGATAATCCCGGTAAGGGATGCAAAAGTAAGGATAGACCGGATGAGAGTCTGATAGCAAATTAATTTTGTTTTGGTGGAAAAGTAAGGATAGACCGGATGAGAGTCTGATAGCAAATTAATTTTGCTTTGGTGATCATCCCCATCTTTTTGGTGAAAAGATGTCTGATGTGTTGGAATGCGATTACTGCACCATTGGTTTTTTGCCCTACATAAAGATTAAACTGCAAAAATTCATGGAAAGTAAAGCTGAAGTAGCTAAGCGAGGAATTATGAAATCTTTGGAGTAATGAACGAAACAGCGAGTTTGTTGATCTTGTTACGAACAGTTTGAGATTTGATCAATCCTGGCTCGATACAAATCGTAGCGTGTCATCAGCATTGTAGAGGACTCGAACTTGAAAGTCAGCAGTGAATATAGTATAAGAAATCGGTCCACTGGCAAAACCTTGTGGAACTCCTGAATTCACAGGCCCTTTCGAGAGAATCTATTCCATTAACGAAGACACAGTATTGTCTGTTTAAGACGATGTATTTTTTTTGAACGAGTATCGAAAATTTTTCAGATTGTTTCATACGAATGATGCAGGATTACATGAGATTCTTACGTACTAAAAACAGCACCTGTTGACCGTTGAAGTGCAAATCGGGACCGCTTTCACATTACTTTGATTCGGCCGTGCCGCTAGTACCCATGAGGTCGTCCACGGCTATTTTCGTTTCATCAGCAGGCATATTTCTTCTCTCTCATATTCCGAAACACGTACCTAGCGTCCTCTGAATGAAGCATCGCAGGACCGATTGCAAGGAATAGCGCTTCTCGTTCTCTTCTGAAGCGGCAGCACTTGAAGAAAATATGCAATGCATCTTCAATTTTGTTAGTGGAACAGTTGCAACATTCCGTTCTGATGATCTCCTTTCTATGGAGGTATTTCCCAAAGTGATCGTAACTTGATAGAAATTTATTCAGGTAAAAATTAATTGGTCCCGAGTAAGCCAAGGTTTTATGGCGCCGATCAGCCTTGTCGTCCATGCTTTTAGCCCAGCATTCCTCTCAAAGTTCAACTCTTCGCGTTCGCTCGTGAGCGGTTGCTAACTCTCTCCCCACTTTTTAGATATTCAGAAAGCCATTCTTACGCTCGTTCCTTGGTAAGTTTAAGTTGACTGAAATTCACCCTAGTATGACCAGCACGGCGTTTGCCGATATCGTAAAGTAGCTGCTTGTTATTTATTTATTTATTTATTTAATTTAGTAAAATTTTTACTGTCAGTTCCCGGGTTCGTCTCACATATCAGATAACCATTTTTCAGCTAATCTCGAACCATGGCTAACAAAAGCGTTCCGAACATGAGCATCACTAGAAATCGTACCGATTGGCTTGATGACATATGGCCTCGGTCCGCTCAACTGCATCGATTACTTCCTCGATGGCACTTATTGTTCAGTGGCCAGTATGGAGCGTATGTCGATTTTTCGAAAGGTCATCATTGCTCCTGTAGTCATAGCTTCATTAAAGACTGTGGTGCACTCTCTGAAACTAACCTTGTGAAATTCTGCGAGTTTGGTATGTGTTATAAACGCATCAAAGAGGTGTACAGCAGACGCTCTTTGCGCCATCAAGATAATTGAGGCGTTATTGAATATACTAATTTTCTTAAGAAGGGTAGTCAGCAGATTAAGAGTAGTAGCCAGCCCCTCAGTATCAGTTCCCGCTACCAATACCGTTATTAATGTTAGCTGGAGATGACCCTAGAAATGTTGGAGCTCGCTCAACGCTAAAACCAAGAGAAGATTCTGGTCCAGGTCCTGATATCGCACAGAATCATCCTGGATCAGGACAGTCCTGGGTCTCAATGAACACACGTCGCAGCAGGCACAGTGTTCTGCGTTGTGCTGTAGGCTTTTTTCCTGGCCACTACCTCATAGGGCGGCACGCGCACAGTTGAGCTTTTGGTTTAAAAATTTTTGTCGGAGCTGTTGCATGGAGGACGCTCTTGAAGAAAATTAATTGAAGTTTAATATATCAGCAATCTTTAAAGAACAAATTAGCAAAGACGAAAGAAAGACATCATGATAGTGCTTATTCATAAATCAGATGATGATACAGGTCCTTCTAATTACCGGCCTTGTAAGTCCGCTTAGGAAAATTTTTGAAAAAAACTATCAATAGACGATTCGTTAAGTTTGTAGAAGCTTGAATAGCCTAGTGGGTGGAACACTGGTTTCTTGTGTGTGTGGTCCCTGGTTTAAATCCTGGTTCGGACGGGGGACCGCGCACCAACCTTTGAGTTCACCTAGCTTTGATTAGGTACCTGATTTAAATCAGCGGTAAAATGAGTCGTGGAACTAATCACTCCACACTCGTATTCACATTAATTGTAAATTTGTGATGAAGCTCTCTACCAGCTTCAACCCCTAGACCCGTACTAGGGTTGTTGTGGGATTACTTAGCTTTAGGTTTGTAGAAAATAGTGTAGGATTTGATAGACATCCATATAGATTTCTAGAAAAGAGTAATACAACATCAGCATTAAAATATGCCTGAAAATTTATTACATAATATATATATCGATCGCAAGAGTCAATACTAGGGCCAACTTTAGTTTTACTTTATATTTAAAATATATATCATATTTCTCCGGGCTAATTGAGAAATTGACTATTTATGCTTATGATATTCTTTTGCTATTTTTTGCAAAATCTTCTAAGCTTCTGGAATGACAAATTAATAATGATTTAATTGTGTGTAAATCCTGACTTTTAGGAAATAGGCTGAAAAGGCAATGTAATTATCACGGTTATCATACAAGTGATAAAGATAATCTCGCACTTGATGTCGCTAGAACGAACCGAAAACTTAAAGATCCCATTTAATTAGCTATTGAAATCTATGATAATTTACCAAACGCATTGAAGGATGTTTGTAAAAAACTGTTGAAGAATCACATTAGAATTATGAAAAATTAAATTAAATGCTGTTTATGATTAGTTATACTAAAGTTAAACTCATTTGAACCGATGCATCCCTCATGCCAGCACTTTCTTGCTGCCTGGGAAATATTTTCTTTCGCTTAGTTTTTCAAAAAAGTATTTTAATTCAGGATTAAGAATACGAGTATGAAAGAGCGACTTCTTCTTTGCATATTTTTGATACTAATTTCCCATCAACTAACTTTATCTTACTATTTGTAAGCTCGATATGTTGTTTTAAATATTGAAAATATTTCGTTAAATGTGTTGAGAGAGTGGTTTGTGGTTTTCTATTTCCTTTCGGGAGCTGATGATAGCTAAATAGCTTGTTTCATGACTAAGCGGCTTACAGCTGCTAGGAAGGAGAGGCTCGTAGTAAAACTGACCCCATTGTTATTGTTGCTGGAAGAAGAGGAATCCATCCTCGATTTCATGCGCCAGTGTCTGGCTCTGGCGAGGAGAAAAGTGATGGCCCTTGGACCACCTTTCCTCTCAAATCTGATTGACCTATACCTGGCTGACCTAAATATATTGCGGTTTGTCAAACGGAGCAGATGGTTTCCTGGCCTTAGTAAGAACCCAATTCCCGTGCAAATGTATACATAATAATATGTCAAACAATACTTAACATAAAAGTGAAAGAATCGTCAAAATGACAACACATTTTGAAAGTTATACCTATTAAAAGAAACATATACCATTTTCGAATCAAATTCATAGATTTTTGGTACAAATTCATAATATTTTTGAGTGTAATTCAAATTTTTTCACATCAAATTCGTAAATTTTCGATACAAATTTATAAGCTCTCGAGTCAAATTCATAATTTAGTTGAGTCAAATTCATAATTTTTTTTTTGATCAAGTTCATAATTTTCTTAGGCCAAATTCATAATTTTCACAATAATGACTCGTAATTTTTTCGAGTCAAATTCGTAGTTTTTTCGAAGAGAATTTTAATTTCTGCACGTCAAGATCATAATTTATGAATTTGATGCGCAAAAAAATGAACTTACCTTAAAAATGCATGAATTTAACTCGAAAAAATATAAATTTCATGAATTCCACTCGAAAAATTATGAATTGGTATCGAAAATTTATGAATTTGATTTGAAAAAGTATTTATAAAACGAAATATATGAATTTGACTCATAAATCTATGCCATAAATCTATGAATTTGACGCAAATATACCATTTTTTTAAATATTCAAAAATATACTCAAATATTCTCCGCCTGCACTGAGAAAACACATGGCGCCAGACGCCATAATTTATAGAGTTCTGGCGCCATGTACATAGTCGATTTCGGGATAGTGATAAAATATGGCGCCACACGCCATAATACATGGCGAAAAGTACATAGGCCTCCACGCCATGTACATGGCGTGGCAGACTATATTACATGGCGTGGAGGACTATACTGTATGGCGTGGAGGACTATACTGTATGGCGTGGAGGACTATACTGTATGGCGTGGAGGACTATACTGTATGGCGTGGAGGACTATACTGTATGGCGTGGAGGACTATACTGTATGGCGTGGAGGACTATAGTACATGGCGTGGAGGACTATAGTACATGGCGTGGAGGACTATAGTACATGGCGTGGAGGACTATAGTACATGGCGTGGAGGACTATAGTACATGGCGTGGAGGACTATAGTACATGGCGTGGAGGACTATAGTACATGGCGTGGAGGGCTATAAGCATAGCGTCTGCTCCTATGCACTATGGCGTGTGGAACTATGTGAAATCGATTATGTACATGGCGCCAGAAGTCTATAAATTATGACTTCTGGCGCTATGTGTTTTTTCAGTGCATCTGAAAATGATCCAGTTCACATCCAACAAAACGCCACGAGTCTTTTCAGTTCGATGCTCCGAACTGAAAATTCCCGAGGGATAAATAACTTCAAGAAGCTTGCTGACATTTATACATCTCCTCACACAGCATGGCTGCGAGTTATAATTGTAGTGCCATGAGCCATATTACATGGTTCATGGCACCATGTAATATGGCGTGGGGGGGCCATAATTTCTGCGCCATGTGATTATGGCGCTGGGAGCTATACTGCATGGCTCAGGGTACTATGTACATGGCGTGTGGCACCATAAATGCTGCGCCATGTAACATGGCACCACGCGCTATGTAGATTCTGACATTATGGCGCTGGGAGCCATATTGCATGGCTCAGAGTACTATGTACATGGCGTATGGGGCCATAAATAATGCGCTATGTTACATGGCTCTGGGCGCTATGTGGATTTTTTTCAGTGTGGAAAAGCTTTAGAACCGATATACGTTGTCTATGCTGTTATAGACAAGAAGGGAAATGAGAAAATCTATATTATAAAATCACTTAAAATTCGCAAAAACTCTCATGCGTACCAAGCAACCATCACTTGTTGAAGTATATATTTCCTTACGTTTTCTCCTCGGATGTCTACTTCGAAGGTTGGGCGTTTATATCTAATAATAGTCTAATATAATTTATTTGGTCAAAAAACTCAATCGTTCTAAAAAATATATTACTTCAAAGTTGTTGCGGCTTTTCGTTAACTTTTTTGCACAGTCATAATCCTCTTACATAACTAAAACGAAATCGTTTTTTCTTTGTCTTGTTAGCATAAAAAATTCATAAGAGCTAGACACCTGTGAAGCATCATCTTGAAATTCTGGAATAGATTACCTATAGCTACAAGCAATCATGTCAAGTGTCAAATAGAAAAAAGTCGCAAGTCATAGTTTGATACCTAGCCACCACCTTTGTATGTACCATAAAAGTCTCAAAAAAAATCTTGATGACTCTGCGCTCGTTAGAGTCAATATTTTAAATCAAAACTTAAATAGACTCTTGAAGATTACTATGCAAAAAATGCACGTGCTAATTTATGCAAATCACGCTTCACCTTCACCCCCTTTTCGATGATTTGACTTGTTTTGCGGTAACATTATAGTGTAACTACCTACGAGTACAAAAATGTAACTTCCTCATAGTTGTCTCACCTTAAGATGCATACACTTAAAATGCATGAATAAATAATATCCACACTGTGTTTTTGCAGTTTCTGCAAATGTTGGATGCAGATTTCTATTTTTAAGCTAAGTCAATGATTGTCGTGTTATGAATAGCTGTGAAAATGCCAAGTATATTGTGTGTACAAAAATTATACCATGTTATGTAAGATTTTGGTTAGTGATGGTTATTCAGAAATACATAGCCAACTATTCATGACAAAGTAAAATGCTTGCATAGTAAAATATTAGTGTACAATAAAAACTGGTAGTTTCTCAGCGATATCAATGTATTTTGAGAACAACATGCGTTTCGAAATAATTATCGTCAACTTGAATTCAATTAACCAGTACTAACAACACAAATTACCGAGCAAAATTTATTTGAAATTTATCTGTCGTATTTATAAAAAATATAGCTTTGCTATTTCTAGCCTCATAGAAATTCAAATTAAAAACTGTTTAAAATGTAAACGGTTTATACTGTAAAATTGATTTTTAAGCATATCATATGATCATTGACATCTCTTGATGTTTATGCACAATTACATACAATCAAATATTTGAAGTAGCCTTGAATTCCAAATTGAAGTTCTACAAGTTTATTTTCATAGCAGTAATTGCGATATGTTGGAAGCCATTAATTGCACAAAACGTGGAAAGTCATCGAAAGGTAAGTAAGTTCCTGTATCTGATAAAATTCTACTTGGTTTGCTGTGCGTTAGAAAGTAAGGGCGAAGACATTCAAGGGCTTATTCAAGAGTTACTAAAAAGACCAACTTTATTTCTTTTCTTACTTGGGACCAATAATGCCACATCTGATTAATTTGTTTTAGTAATTTAATTATTGAAGCCGAAAGGCTGAAAATTTGCGTGAAGCCCGAATATGAGGGTG
Source organism: Nemotelus pantherinus (assembly GCA_963978885.1). Lineage (NCBI taxonomy): Eukaryota > Metazoa > Arthropoda > Insecta > Diptera > Stratiomyidae > Nemotelus > Nemotelus pantherinus. Next base: position 48,962,415 of record OZ022265.1, on the reverse strand, counting down.
AGCTGGGCTGCCTTGGTCCGTATTTAATTGCTGAAGTTCAACGTCTCCACTATGGGCCTGATGTCTTCTAGGATTTTGAGGTGGTCTTTTGGGTCTCCCGATTTGTACCTGTACACCTGTTGTAGGCTTATAACCAGTTTCGCTGCTTCCTCCTAAATTTTGAGGTGTAGCGGCTCAAGGTTTAGAAGGGCCTACATTCTTCCATCTTTTGAAGCTTGCTGAGCCTATTAACAGCAACTTTTTGTGTAATTTTTGTCCACCACAGTGAAGCCCCATATATGATGATAAGTCTCCCCATTTGTTTGTATCTTTATAGTGTATGCCTTGGAGATAGTCCCTATTTTTTTCTTCTATGATACTGCCAAAGCTTAAACCCCACAAAATTGTGCGTAAATTGTGCATTTCCAGTGTGCGTCCAAAGATTGTCCTCCATCTGGAGTTCTACAAGTAGTCCTAGATGCCGTTGGTGGCCTTTAGACAGAGCGTTCAGTATCCTGGCAGTCTCTGGAATGCTATTGAAGCTTTTGCAAAAAGCGCTTGAAGTCTTCTTTTTGGATGTACTTAGCTCTTTCTTGTATATTTCGAGTGCAGGCCATGAAGTCTCACTGTAAGGCCATTTTGGTAGCCTTCTCAGCCCGTGCGTTTTGGTTGCCTGTATTTTTGCCATTTTTACGACATATTTTCCTAGTTCAAAGTAACTATGACCAGAAAACGAGGCTCCTGCTAGGACTTTCCACTTCTTCACTAAATGGACTGCACTGTTTAATAGCAGCGTGAGGTCTAGTACCTCTTGCCTTCTTGCCCTAATTTGCTGGTTAGGACGAATTTTAAGAGTGGCTCACATCAAGCGTTGTGTGATGAGCGCTGATATCACATCTAATAATCAGAATTTTATTCTCCTCAGTGGTCTGCGAGTCCCTTGATGTTGTTACTTGGAACCGAGTGCTCATCCCCTGCGAAGTAGGCTGTTTCTCCTTCGATAGGTATTTGGGCCGCCACTGAGTCACTGCTGGTATATTTTGGAATTAGAAGAACGTTAATGTTTCTGTTATTTATTATCGCCGCTCTCGGGTTTGTTCACCTGAGGCCCAGTTTAACGTTCTATTTGTTTTGTATGCAACCCACTTATTCTTCTTTTGTCTACCCAGAGCTCTTGCATTAGCCCCATGTTATAGGTACCCAAGGTAAAATTGCTGCTTACTTCCGGCGTGGCGGCTTTGGCATGATGCAGGTTCACCTGTAAGCACCTCATTCGTGATCCTCCATTTGTTGGGAAACACTGGGGCTCTTTGTTACCCCCATATTCGCAGTTGGAGTTTCCGCTGGGTCTAGTGCTTTTTCGCCTGACTTTTTAAAGGTTAACTTAACCTGCCCAAACCGGCAACATGTCTTTATTTTGGTGGGTGATGCTTAGTCTGCCGCTATGACTAGAATGACTTACCTTTGTTTTTTCTGAAAAGGGCTTTCCCCGATTTGACATTGAGGACCTCATTCTGGTATTCTACGAAAGCCAAAATCCTTTCCGTAGCCAAGTCCATTGCGTTGTGAAAGCAGCCAACAAAGGCCTTAGGGTTGGGAATCAGAAATGCATCCGTGACTCATAGGTTGGCCCCTTCCCAAGATCTTGTCTATTGGCTCTACGGCCTTATCCACTCTGCCTTTGATCTGACCTTACAGAGAGGGACGCGTAACCTACTTTATCGGTGATACTGAGGAAAGAAAGAGCAACGCTTCTCTTTGTCTCCGCCAGTATCCTCTTCTCCAGGGCATTTTGTACCTTATCCATTTAATCAGCCGTGAGAAGTATTTCAGGAAAGTCCTTCGATATGACCGCTACTTTGACCCCCTGCAAGGCTCTGCTATAGGTTTGTTGTCACTGCCTTTTGCTGGGTTGAGAATGTTTTGGAGCCACATCGGTGCACTTTATTTTCTTTGGCTGCCTGTCCTCAGAAGTACCATCTTTGGGTCTGGACCTTTCCTTTTTGGTATCTGGTTCCTTGATTAGGAGTGGCTGTTCCCTAGTCCCCCTCTGAGGACATGCTCTTTTTTATGAGGAATTTCATGCGCTTTCTTGCTGGCATCTTCTCCTTTTTTTGAGTCTTTCGATGGCTCCTGCAAAGTCATGTTCAGTGCTTCCATACTTCGTGAGAGGTCCTCCGCGATTCGTAAGGAAGATTTGGCACCAGACGTAGAGGAGAAGGCTTCGAGAGCATCTGTCATCTTTCCTTCTTCCTGTCTGCCTTTTCCGTTTTGCTAATCTGGCTGGGATTTGTGGTCCTTGCCTTGTCCGCCTTTAAGTTTTTAAGTGGAACTATGCTTAGCTCCTTCTTAGTTTGGAGGATTTGGGCCTCGACTGTTCCCTCAATCACTTTGAAAATGCACAGAAAGTGCCACTGTTAGAAGGGTCTGGGTCCTTTAGGTTTGAAACACTTAAGGTAACCCCTCCTTTTTAGCTTTTATGCAATCGATTTTGACCCCATGAGTATGAATAATAGAAAAGACCAGCCGTATTATCCTCTGTACTCCGGTTTAGGCATAAAATTAGACTGGCTCTTGTGATCTGACAGCTCTCGGCATATGCTGCCCCACGACTGGTTTGGGTATTTTTTTCATTAAGGCTGGTACTGAGTTCGAGTTCACGTGAAATTTTGACATGTTTCCATTATCTGGTCATTCTTTCGAGCGAACATTTTGACAATTGAGAAAAGCAGAGACAATGCTCATTTCTGACGGATAAAATGTCATGAATTTCACTTTTCGATTGATTTTCTTATTGGAAAGACATTTTCACTGCTCCATTTTCAAATTGAAACACCAAATGTCACTTTTCCGCTCGAAAGAATGAACTGCACAAACTAAATTGGCGTGAAATGATTGGAGACATGTTTCAGTGCCATCTACGTTTTCAACGCGAAAGCAACTTCAAAGCAACTTTTCATGCTAAGAACACAGTACCAAACTTGCTTATTTTCAAGCTAAATTTTCGCCGAAACCAATTTCACGTGAAATTTTGTATGAAAATTTCACGTGAAATCGAACTCAGTACTATGCTTTAGGGGCTTAGTCAATAAGGTGTGTTGTCATCGCCACGTCGTATTCATCTACTACATGTTATTACTCACGAGATATTTCAGAAACACAGATTTTCCTGAACTTTTACCTTGAATAACTTTTTTTTGCACATACAATTTCGTAATGTAGTTTTTCCATTGTGTTTCAGATCGCAAAATAAACAATTCCGTTAAAAAGTCTTCAAGTCTTTTTTGTCTTAAATGACTGTTTGATAAGCATAATCATTTTTGTTTACGAGAATCGAATAATATAAATATTAGCCAATACTAATTGCTACGTTTTCATTTATTATAGAATATTTTCGAAAACCTCCAATTTCACGTGTTATGACATTTCATCTTAATTAATTAAAACTTTTTCAAGTAACCAGATATTTTTATTTAAATACAGAGCTTTCGATTTATTTAATCTGAAGTAATGTTCCTAGCTTTAAAATTTATGTATAATTACTTTCTCGTTCCAGATTATTTTTTCCGCAAAAAGCAGCGGCATGATTTCGTGGAAACTTATTGCAATTAGTTGTGCTATATTTGCTTGGGCAAATGCAACTGAAGTCGATCAGTGTCAGGGCGGTAGGTATTTCATATATTACTCGACGTGTTAATGAAGCCAGGGAAAATGTCCAGAGTGATAACATTGTAATAGCTCATAGTTAGGTATTGCAATTCAAATTAAATTATGAATCCAGGTTAATATTGTTTTGCATTTTTAACTCTCACGATTAATTTTTGCTTGTCACTATACAAATTTACCAGAGCTAGTTTTATTTCCCAATAAATGAATTCTACCAAAACGGTAGCGGTTAAAGTAATTAAAGTCAATGCAATAACGATAAAATATAAAACTGATTTCGAATGGTTTTGAAACCTCATTAATATCGTGATCTTCATCAATCTTTAACAGGACCACCAAAAATTGATATGGAAGACATCAAACTGACAAAATGTAACACCCCACCGTGTATTTTAAGACGTAAAACGACAGTTGGAATTCAAATGAAACTGAAACCGGAAAAGGAAGTCCAAAAATTGACAACTAGCGTTCAAGGTATTATTGCTGATGTTCCGTTGCCGTTTGTCGGCGTCGATGGAACTAGTGCATGTGACAACATTTTCAGCGAAGATGGAAACACAAAATTGGGATGTCCTTTGAAAGCTGGCGAAACTTATTTGTATAAAAATTCATTCCCGATCTATCCAATATACCCAACTGTCAATGTAAGAATTCACTGGGCGTTGAAGGATCAAAACAATAAAGATTTCGTTTGTTTCGAAGTGCCAGCTAGAATTAAGTAAAAAGTTTGCAAAAGTTTGAGTGCAAATTGTTTAAGCAAAAGTATTGATTGTTGTGAATAGATGTGATGTGGAATTGGAGCGTTTTTGAATAAATAATTCGAGAAAAATATGTTGGAGAGTGAGTTTTACTTTAGCGCGAAAATAACGAGAACGTTTACTTAAAATGTAATTTTTCTTTCAAAATTTAGTGAGGGTAACACAAAACAAGGTCCAATATAAAGTTATGCACCAATGTGAAACACTGCATATATATTTTTTTTTTCTACTACTTTTCAGTTGAAAGACAAAATCATGACTGAAAGTGTGGACGCTAAAATTAATAGCCTGAAAATAATTAACATTTTTAATGTGATGCACGTGGCGCTGAGCGCACGAATACATCTCGTGTTTGGGCTTTTATGGTGGGTATTACATTGTCATTGCTTTTCTCATGCTAAAACACCATTCGGAAAATATTTTGCTAACAAAGCAGATGCAATGTAGAAAAATACTATAGGTATGTTCGATTAATTGCAATGAAGCCGTTCCCGTATACCGTTTTACTGAAAACTGAAAATTTTCCCCTCTTTCAGTAAATACGATGAAATTTCAATAGGGTCTGAGCAACTGAAAAATACTGAAAAGTGAGTGTCAAACGGTATGGCGCGAGTAAATATTTTCAAATCTGCGCGGCAAGCAACATATTTTTTGCGTAATGTTGTTATGAAGCTCGAATATTTTTGTAGCGATAATTTATCACCGCTTATCATCATCATCGTGGTACAACAGCCTGGCGTCGGGCCTTGGCCGTCTGGATCGATCTCCTCCAATTATCTCGGTCACGTGACCGCGTCCTCCAATCTTGGAACCCCAATAGTTGCTCGGCATCCGCATATACTGAGCTCTCCCAACCCAACGAACTCTTGGTCTTCCACTTAGTCTCGCTCCGTCGACTCGTCTTCCATTCATGAGCCGTTTTGCCATACGTGCGATCGTCATCCATGCGTTGTACATGCCCTGCCCATTGTGTCCGTTGAAGTTTGACGCTTTTGGAGCCTTTCAGCTCATCGTACAGTTCGTACAATTCATTGTTGTACCGGATGCGCCATCCATCTCGGTCGCCAGCAGCCCCGAAAATGCGCCGTAGAACTTTCCGTTCGAAAGTGTTGAGCATATATTCGGAGGCTTGGGTCAGGGTCCATGTTTCGCAGCCATAGCATAGCACAGGTCCTATGATAGTTTGATAAACGCGGAGCTTAGTCTTTCTGTGCACATATTTCGATTTCATAATAGGGAGGACCGAGAAGAACGTCTTATTTGCTAGTTGTATCGGTCACTTGATTTCGTCAGTTTCGTAGGCGTCATTCGATAGGTTTCTACCCAGGTAAACGAAGTTGTCCACGAATTTGATGCTAAGGTCCCCTACGCTGATGGTCGTGGGCGCTGGCATCCATAACTTTCGTTTTGTCCTCGTTGAATCGTAGTCCAACTTCCTTTGCTGCGGTGTCAGAAGTGCTTCTGCATCGGTCAGTTTTCGAGCCATGATGTTAATGTCATCCGTGTACGCTGCCAATTGTGTCAACTTAGAAAGTAGCATGCCGCTAGTGTTCCGGTTCATTGTCCGAATAGCGAACTCAGGTGCCAGGTTGAAGAGGGTGGGCGCTATTCCACCACCCTGCTTCAGGTCAACCAGATTTTGAAAATGCTCTGTCAGTCTGTTCTGGAACCGGACCTGCGAGACGGAGTTGGTCATCGTCATCTTTACAAGTCTCACTAATTTGGCCGGTATACCAAAATGCAGCATGATGCCATATAGTGCGCCTCGATCGATGCTGTCATATGCTTGTTTAAAGTCGACAAAGATGAAACCACCTTGATACTTGCCAATGATTTCTTCCGCGAATGGTTTGATTCTGTTCTCCAAGATTTTTGCAGAATTTTGTAGGCCGCACAGACTAAGGAGATGCATCTGTAATTTCTCACACCGCAGTTTATCTCCCTTTTTATGTATGGGACAGATGATGCTTCTGCGCCAATCGTCTGAGGTGATCCCAGTCTCCCATATTGGCAGCAGTAGTTGAAGTAGCGCGTTTATTAAGTGCTACGCCCCACCAGACTTCAGTAACTCAGCTGGAATTTCGTCAGTGCCCGGCGCTTTGTTCCTTTTCAGTGAGCGCAAGGCGAGATCAACTTCTTCTACTTGTCGGGGGCTGTGTGGATGGGGGTTGATCCACGGTAGCATCATGGAGCTCAGCTTCTGCTGCCAGGATGTTTGATGGTGGATTCGGAAGCTCATCGAAGTCTTTACTAATACTTTGGGTGTCGCTGATAATACTTCCATCTTTGTGCTTACAGAGGCTTGTCTTGGGTTTCGTAGCCATTTTTGATAGTATTTACTAGTCTGTACGCTTGTCTGGTGTTCTTACTAACCAGGTTGACATTAATATTCAGCAACTGCTCGTCAAAGTATTTCCGTTTCTTAGCTTAATTATTCTATTGGATATTCGCCGTAGCTCGCCATATTTTTCCTTTTTGGCTCTGGTCGCACGATGGATCCATTGTCTGAAGGCCTCATTTTTTGCGTCAAGTGAGTTTCTGCATTCTTCGTCAAACCATTCATTTCGCGCTCGTCGGGCTTTGGATCCCACAATGTTTTCTGCCGCATCCTTGATTGTATTTTTGAGTTCTACCCAGAACTCGTGGACACCTGCGTTGCTGGAGTCGCGCAACATTGGTGAAAATCTTTCCTCCAGCGCGGTCGTATATGCTTGCGCCGTATCAACGTTCAGCAGATTCTTAACTGCGAAGATTTTGGGAGGGCTGAATCTCGATTGGTGCTCTGAGAAAATTCTGCACCGGTAGGTTGTTTTCACCAGGTGATGATCGGAGTCGCAGTTAGCTCCACGGTACGACCGAAAATCCATCACACTGGACGTCCATCTCTTGCTGACAATGAAGTGGTCGATTTGGTTGACAGTATGTGCGTCTGGAGATTTCCAGGTCTGCTTATGAATGCCACGGTGTGAAAAGCAAGTTGAGCTTACAACAAGGTTCCTACTGCAAGCGAAGTCAATTAGAGTTTGGCCGTTATCGTTGCATTCTTTGTGGAAGCCGTATCCTCCCGTGGTCCCCTTACGCCAACTTTGATTCCCGACTTTTGCATTGAAATCTCCCAGCAGCATTTTTACATCATTTGATGCAACTGAGTCGAAGAGAGTTTCCAGGCAGGCATAAAACTCGTCTTTTACTGAGTCTTCTTTTACTTCGGTGGCACGGTGCACATTGATGAGCCAGAGGTTGAAAAATTGCGCCTTGATGCGAATCGCACACAGCCTTTCGTTCACGGGTTTGAAGGCAGTAACGCACGGCTTGAGCTGCTTATTCACTACGAATGTTACTCCAAACTCCATGTGGCCCGATGGTTTTTCACTTGTAAAAACTGTGTGCGATTCCTTGTCGTTGATCTCGCAGCCTAACCAATTTGTTTCCTGAACTGCAGTAATGCTCAGTTTGTACTGTTCGACCTGATGAAGCAGGGCCTTTTCGGCCCCCGGTTTGTTCAGGGAGCGTACATTCCAGGTCCGAGAGAATAATCCGTTATGCGTTTGCGTAGTCGTCGTTGTTGATCCGTCCAATCGGAGGCTATTGTTCCAGGTTTCTTGACAAAGGAAGTTTTTACAAGGATGAGTTGTCGACATATCGCTCAACCATTTCCATGGAGGGCCTCGGTGATAGTTGCTTCAGCAGACTTGCCGCGTGCCAAAGTTCACACAACTAGGTTACAGGTCTGAAAAACGTGGCTAATCCTCCCTAATGACCTGAGACGCTTAGGTGTAATTCAGCCATCAGGCTGCAACTATACAAATTTTACTGAGGATAGAGTTACCTCGTTGCCGCAAACCCTCCTCCTTTCTCTGGGCTTGGGACCAGCAAATCACAAGTTAGACTTGCGATCAGCGGAGTATCACCGCTTAAAATGACTTAATAATCACTATTGTTCTCCCAAAAATCGCAAACCGACACTTTTGGTTGTCAATGTTCAAATGAGAGCGTTTCCGCATTTTTCATGAATTTCCCTCACCACATGATTCAGGAAAATTCAGTGACTGCAAGTACGGGAACAGACCTTACGTCAGTAAATTTACAAAAATAAAAAGACAGGAAGTGAAGACTATGGAGACAATACGAAACTTGGTTTTGTGTTGTCTCCAGCAACATAGAATAATAAAAAATATTGAATTTCAACTAAGTGATTCCGAAAGTAATCGTTTCTCATGGCCCATCCTTAATGTGACCACTTGCAGTGGAAAATTATTGATTTTGGTATTTCCGTAGATTTCTTGGTACCCCAATATTTCTTGTGAAAACAAAATATTTCGAAAAACTAAAGTAAGTGAAGTTTTATAATGTTTTTACCTTGAATATGATTTTGTTTTTGAAATTCAAAACCCTATATGAGCGCTAAGTGCCCAAAAGTTGGCAAAGAAATTTAACGAAATTTCAAAATGCGATAGCTTCCAAAACAATCATCAAATTGTCACGAAATTCGCAGAACAACATTATGGGCAAAATAAATACGCGTGTGTGTTTTTTAATAAATGTTAAGTCAATATTGTAGTTACGGCAAATACCTAAATATAAAACCTTCATTTCATAATACTTTGTCTACAGAGTCAAATTAAAATTTTCGAAATTCTTGTTGACACAAGAACGGTAACAGTTCACCAAATTATCCCTATTTTTAGCACCCGAAGTTTGTGTTCACGAGAGCTGACGATTCGATAACCGGACTCATTGGAAATTCTCAGATTACATTCATCTGAAGTAGAACCAGGTCAGACGGAAGTGATTTTGAAATGTAAGCAACCGTGCGCCGATGGTGCCATCTCTATAAATTCGAGTTCAGTCACCAGATTCTAGCTTAGACGCTTTACCTAAATGATGCCCACAAAATCTCTGCAATGAATGTACCAAAAAAAAAACGTCGTAGACACTGCTCAGTTCACAGCGTCTTGGTGGATAGAGAAATTCAGAAAAAGCTTGGCCATTCACTCGCTTAACGACCCTGAGATCTTTGTGAATGAATGAAATTAAAACGCTAGAGAGTCAGCAGCGTCTCTGTTATGTTTGTGTTTCCCCTCATGATTTACGGTACAGAATCTGTAGAATCTCAACTGCTCCTCTTCTTACAAGTTGTTCCCCTTATGATTTGATGCATTTTATGCTTTGTTCGCACGGTGTATGTGCGATGCAAGCTATTGTGATATTCATGTGGAGAATAGAATATGTAGGAGTTACATTGTTTCGTGTGCAGTTTTCCCCAGATCGGTTTTTTGTATATGCTTTGGGTTTACTTTCGCAAAATGAGTTTCTCGGTTCAGGTGCTTTGGGTGATATGACCACTTGATTTCTTTGGACGCCTTATATCTGCGTTGAATTTATGCAGTGCTTGCTTTAGCACATATAGTTTACATTAGGTGCGTTTTTATGCGTCTTTTTCGCAAAAACCACACACCTGTTAGAATTCTTTTGACTTGAATGTTTTGTATTGTCGGCTACACATAGATAAGAGGGTAGTTTTGAAAGTAAATTATAAAATAAAACTCGTTAAAGTGAAAGCGTTTTGAATAGATTCTGTTTTGAAAAGATAATACTTACCCGTTTCATTCGGGTTTTCAAGTGGAAAACCAAAATTGCTATGATTGTGACATGGAAGATTCACTGCGGCATCCTTTTTGATCTAGACCGATTCAACGGAAAAGGGATCTGGAAAGTGAAAATTTCGCTGTGAAAAGCGAAATTTTCGCGCTGAAAAGCGAAAATATCGCTCTAGAAAGCGAAAATTTCGCTCTAAAAAGCGAAAATGTTGCTCTAAAAAGCGAAAATTTTGCTCTAAAAAGCGAACATTTCGCTCTGGAAAACGAAAATCGTAATTTTTCAACGTTAAAACGCGTGAAGACTTATCTCCGCAACCGAACAAGCGAGAAGCGTCTTACATGTTAGGCTCTCATGACTATGCATCGGAATATACCAGTCAGTCCTGAATCGATCATGTTTGCTAAGAAGTCACGTAGAATAGTTTTGTTGTAAAGCTTGTTGCGCAAAACTCGTTGAAGTGCTATAAGTGTGATACTACAATAATATATAGAAGAAGAAATCAATATACTAGCAAAAATTGCCTATGTTCTTTAAAAGAAAACAGCTTAGTCCAAATAATCTATAATCTTTTCTCTTTTCTATCAACGGTTATTCGTATTCACAATATCATGTCCCAGATAAAAAATAAACAAGTTATGAAAGCTGTGAAATTCACATCAGCTTTCCTTTTATAATCTTTAGACAACTGCTCTCGCCCTCCCCCCTTGCACCTGCGAAAAAAATCGCTCGAAGTTATCCTTTCGCTTGATTAATGGGGTGACCAACTGGAGCTACGTATTATATGTCGTTTCATTCGTTCTTAAATAATTTTGCCAATCAGAAGGCTCAAGTGTGAGTTCTTCTACCAAATTTACGTGACTCATTTGTTTCCGTTCGTAGTAGATGCAAGCTGCGATTGCAAGCAACTCCTTCATATGCTTTGGATCCATTAATAAATTAAAAATAATTTTTTCTTCAAGTTTTTCTTAATTTTTTTTTGGTCTAAATTAATGAAAGAAGATGGAATCGACTGACTGGATCGAGGCTCAATCGTGAGTGGCGAGCTAAATTGGACTTAAACCAAACTGACTCAAGCCAAATGGACTCAGGCCGTTTGGACTGCTCGTGAATGGGGATCCTTAAGGCTGTCACTGGGAGCCTGAGTACTGCGAATGTTAGGCGGAAGCCTTGACACCCACAAGGTCCTAAGAACGTTGTCTGACAGTCCCTCTGGTATACGGGCTTGTATTTCTCGTAACACATGGGAAGAACGTTTATCGTCAAGATTTAGTTAAGTAAGTAATTGTTTAATTTTATAGTCATCGGAGACACTCACAAAATTTATTAGATTTGATTTTAAATAATTGTACTTGTCTGTTGCTGGCGGTAGTTGCAATATGTCTTGAACTTGCTGCAGTGTTTCTTTGCCAAGCGCTGCAATAATATTGAAGTACTTCATGTTGTCGCTTATTGTTTGAACGCGTGAAATTGGGCCTCAGCCTGGAAGAACCACGTCCTGGGCTGGAAGAGCCGATACCATCTTGATTTCCGTCAGGGCTGCCGATAACCTTAACACTGTGCGTTCCTAGCAGTCCTGGTTTAGAAACGAAGCTCTTGGCCAAGTCTTCAGCTCTATTGAACAGTGTATTGGATGGCACAGGTATTGTGAAATAGATCATATATCACGCTAATAAATTGGGTTTGGCAAGTCATAAGAAAACTGTTGGATTAACTTGATTTAAAACTTTTTTTTGTGTATGGTTTGTGTTAACGTGCTTAGCAGGGAGTACTCTCTCACTCCAATGAGCGTTATCATATTATTTCATTGAAATATTAAATAGGTGGAACACGACCTAGTCATAATCATAAAATTTTTAGGACTGAAATTTAAGTTAGTGAGAGTGTAATTTTCACTAAACTATAAATATGGTCAAGAATAAAATATTTCGAGCAAACTTATTAGTTAGTTTAACGGACTCTATTCTGTTAGTGAAAGTTAGCGATATTCATGTGACAAGAAAGGAATAAACGTTGTAGTGAGTGTTAATGATTAAATATGGTATATAGTGCATGTGTAACTAAGCGATTAGATTTCTTGATTTGATGCAGTTTTTTTTTTAACCAGAATCGATTTAGATTTTAGGAAATCTTGTATTGTGTCTGTGTCTTAACTAGGTTTTGAGCGGTAAATTGCAAAACTGTTTCGCGAATTCTGCGAACAGTGATTTCAGTGAAGCTAAATGCTAGATTTATAGTTGTAATGCTATTCGTATACACCATCATCATCGTGGCTCACAGTCCGTTTCGAGCCCTGGCTTCCTTAAAACATCACATCCAATGGTCTCGGCTCAATGATCGCGTCCTTCGATTCGGTGCTCCTAGAAGCGATCTGCTATCAGCATTTGCTGAGCCTTCTCAACGCGATCATCGTTTTCTGTCTGGTATGGCTTCACTCGCTTGTATCTATATTGGTGTCAATAGTTCCTCGCATTGACGTGCCGAAGTCTCAAATTGCATTCTCCAACACCAGGCTGAAGAGGAGTCAAGCCAGAGCCATCGAAGATTTTGAACAGTGTCGATAGCAATCCGACTATTTTGACTTGACTTTTGACATTGGTCATGGTCAGCCTACACAATCGTGTCAGTTTGTTGGGGATGCGGAATTCTTTAATGGCTTTATATAGCTCTACCCTTAAATCTATAAACAGATAGTACAATGGAATGCTGAATTTTAGACTTTGTTACATTGCCTGTCTGAAGGTAAAACTCGAATCAAATATCGATTTGTCTGAGATGAAGCCAAAGTGTTTTTGTCCGATCATGGCTTTAGCGTAAGAAGCTATCTGCTCTTGCAGAATAGAGGAAAGTACACAACAATGTTATATTTTTGTAGTTGATGCACATTGTTACATCTTCTTTCTTATGTATGGGGAATACTACACCTTTCCGCCAGTCTTCTTCATGCTCGCATACGCGCAATATAATTTCACAAATTGCTTGGCGTATCGTAGGCTCTCCATAATTAATCAGCGCAGTGGGTATACCATCAGCTACGGACGCTTTGTTCAATTTCAGTCGACTTATGACCCCCTGCACCTCTTCTATGTTTTATGGTGGCAGCATACCATCTTCTTCTTGCATTGGAGTAAGCCTCTGATTCTTAATTCAGCTGAGCTGACCCTTTAGCCTTTATGCCTTCAGTATCAGTCATCAGATTATCCTCTTTGTCCGTACAGCATGTGCAACGTGGTGTGTACTAAATAATGCTTTGGACTATTTGGTAGAACAACCGCACCTGGTGCAGGCCTCACTCTCTAGTTCTTTCTATTTCACAGACTGTTTTTGTGACCCTACGGATACCTTTACACGGAAACCTGGTACTCATAACGACCAAGTTATTCGATGCTGCTAGTTCTATGGATGGAAGCCCATTTGTTCTCATGCGAACTATTGGTACCGCCGAAATCTCGAAATATTGGCTCTTGACATATTTTGGCGTTAAAATCTCCCATGATGATTTTTGTATCATACGTTGGGCATGAGGCATTGGGGATCTGTTTGACCTGTGCATAATATGCTTCTTTTTTGTCATCAGCCGATTCCTCCGTAGGTCCATTAAAGGTTAAGAAACTGATGTTTGCAAATTTGCCTCGCACGTGCAAGGTACATAAACTTTCCTTGATAGCGTTAAAACCGAAGATAAAACCTCCATTTTTTGGTTGACCAAGCCAACGCCGTGGGCATTTTTTTTTTTGCGTGACAGCTGTAATATAAGTCATATTCTTTCTTTTGTAATACGCCATTCCCTGTCCATTTGATATCTTGTATTACTATTATATCAGCCTTATATGCAGACAGGACATCGGTAAGCAGCTGAGCAGTTTGAGCTCCGTAAAGCGATCTAATGTTCCATTGAAAAATTCTAAAATCGTTTAGCCGTATTCGTTTGCGTGTCATTCCGAGGCTTGTTGTTGGATTCTTAATGAAAGCATTGCGCACAGCCACCACCAGTAAGGTAGTAGAAATGGAGTGGACATGTCCATAAGATTTACATTGAAGGGGATGGTGGTAATTTTTTGTCCACTAAACGTCAAATCTGGTCAAATCCAAGTAGTTTCCCTCCAATTTGACATTTAGCGGAAAATGGCGGAAATGCACCTTTAACATGCTTTGTGCGCGAGAGAATTGAAGGGGCTAGTGGTGCAAAGTTATACCGTCGATATCATCTCCACTTCTACTACCTCACTGGCGACCACGATGAGGTTAAGATGAGACTTCTTAAAAACGAAATAATTACATATACTACATGTTACTACCCTTATTCCACTTATGGCTTTGGCTGCACCGTGGCCATCATATAGAAGGCCTGTCGTGACTTGCAATCTGACAGGTATCAAAATACTGAATTGGTCTGAAAACGTACCGCGCCTGGTCGAAATACTGGTAGCTTAGGTCCGCCATCTTGTACGTTAATTGCTTTTGCTATTTACCTTCTAAGTTACGGTCAGGGTTGTTCGCATCAGACGACAGATATTTGTTTCTGATGTATCACCCTTTTCGTCATCAAGCCGATTATCGTACTAATGATGATCGGCGTGTCAATAGCTTTACGAATGCTAACTTACTGTTTATTTGCTTGACACACAATACCATACTTACGGAAGACTTATTCAATTTTCATAGCTTCATTAAATTTCAGATATTTGTGACTCTTTAATTTTATTAACATTGGCTGCACCATGTACACCAATTTATTTAAAGCAATTCTTGTCTTGGCCGGTCTAGTTGGTTTGGCTATTTCAACAGAGGTTGAACAGTGTCCAGGTAATACGAAGAAATCATATAACGCAATTCTATAAACTTACCAACCACTTTACTTTCATAGGAGCCCCCGCCATATCAAATGACGATGTTTTCATAACGAATTGCGAAAGTGCACCGTGTATTTTCAAACGCAGAAAAACGGCCGGAATCGAATTGAAATTCACTCCGAGCAAAAGTATTGAAAAACTGACATCAAAAGTACAAGGTATTGTCAGATCGACTGCTGTCAAGTTTCCTGGCTACGATGGTACTGATGCCTGTGACTATATTTACGATGAAAGTGGCGAAAACAAGCTGGGTTGCCCGTTAGAAGCTGGCGAAAAATATTTATATAAGCGAGAGATAATGATTCTTCCAAACTATCCGCTTTTGACTTTGAAGGTTCATTTTGGACTGGCTGAACCGAATGGAAATTATGTTGCTTGCTTCCAAGTAGATGCGAAAATAACACGGTAGACATAAGACGAATGTTACGATATTCTTGTATTTTAGTGGAAATTTGTACAGTAATATAGTTTTGCTAGTATTTTTACTCAAAAATATACGATTTTATTCGGTTGGATAAGGTCTGGCTCATTCGGTGATTTATCACCATATAAATTTTGGAAAAACAATAATATTTCATTAGTTTTTATTAGTAGGAATTTAGTAGAAAAGACGACATATAAATGTGCTTAACACCGTTCTTAAGGATGAAGAAAAACCCTACATAAGTAAGAAAACTCTAGTACATCAGAACCATTACAAAACTGATTTTCGATGAGATCTTTGAGTGACTAAAACACTTGGAAAGACGAAATGCACTTTTCGTAGTATAATATCAACCATTTCTTACACAAAGCAAATAGATGAGAAACACTGTTCTATGGCCACATGCAACATTTGAATAACCTATCCTTTAAGCATTGTTTTCATCCAAGGATTTAATCGAAAGTATCAGTGATAAAACGATGTTTGAGGTTGCCATCCGAAAAATATATATCCGAAAAATCATAGATCAAAAAAGCCTAATTTCAATGAAAAAACATCACATTTGGTGTCAGAAGTGGAATTATTTCGCGTTCGCACTTCCATAGATGTTTATTTAGTGAAACTTCAGTCAGTAAATTATGTAAAATGTGAAAACTCGTAGTGTGCGCACTAAATAAAGAGTAAAGACTCTTGGGTAGTGATTATTGTGAGAGATTTTGTGGGCTAAGTGAAGAACAATGCGAAAACTAACGAAAGAGTTAGCATTGGCGGAACTGAAAGTAGGGTGTCCGAAACGTTATTCATCGACGCCTGCGAACAGAATGACTATGCTACACTGAAAGAAAAATCTTGGTAAAACCAACAATTTTCCTTAGTTGTTTTTGCGTCAACTACGGGCTATAGTTAAAACAACCATAAAAAAATAGTTGATTACTTTTATGCACCATGACGCGTGGTTGATAAACAACGTCCGTGGTGCAAAAAAAGTAAGCAACCACAAACAATTGTCAGGATGCAGGGGTGGATGGTGGACCGGTAAAATAAAACCATCGCTTAATGTATATTAAAGGAAAAATAAAACTTTATTTCTTGACGCGAAGCGTCTTCACTAGACAACGGACATTCTTCGACTCTCCCATAAACTATCCTATTACTTATTACTAATGCCGTTCCTCGACGTTGCCAGATTTCTGACACAATGGTATTCCAACCATTGTTTGTGGTTGCTTACTTTTTTTTCCATACATATTACGAAATATAGGCAGGGGAGGCGTGAATGCCGCAGTTGAATTTGGTGAATCACAATGCACCGACAATGCCGCTGTCAATGCAACCAAGGCACCAACCAAATTCATTTTTTTTTCTTTTGTATTGCTAAATGCTGTTGTGCGAGGATTAGGTTGGCTTATCACAATACACATCAGCCATCGCTTGTCTATTCCACCAGACCATTCAACCTAATTCAAACAGATTTAATTCAACCTAAAGGTGATGCCAACCTATGGTAGGTATCACCGCTAGCGGTGCGGCAAAATTAGATATTTGGCAAATTCTGCCGCTGCCGCAAATTCGGCCGCAGCTATTGTGCGCGTTACCATACAAAACAGTGCATTCTAATTTTTTGACTGCGCTTTGCCGCAGCCCAATGCTATGCCACAGCGGAAAACGCTGTATTGTGAACAAAATAGCGTCGTACAAGGTAATATAAAGGCTTCACTGCATAACATGCATATGAATTATATCGAACAGCAAACCGAACACAATTTTGCCATGTATCATATGAAACTTCTATGATAGAATAGGAGCATGAGTATGAGGAGTATGAAAAATCAATAGTTTGCCTTAGTTGTTTTTGCATCAACTAGGGCTATAGTTAAAACAACCATAAGAAAATCGTTGATTACTTTTATGCACCATGACGCGTAGTTGATAAACAATTTCATTCGGAGCATGAAAAACGTCCAAATGTTGAAACCATTCTACTTTGCGTAGAATAATTCCAAATTACGTTTGCTGAAATCAACTATTGCGAAGTAGTTTAAGTACCATAAAAACTGTTGATAATTCGAAACGTTGAAGTTTTGAGTGAATTGATGAATATTTTTCTATTTATCAACTGTTCTTCGTGGCTATGAAACAATTAAAACAGTTGATTTCATGAACGTTGTGATATTTTTTGTATAACCAGAACCAACTACTTTTATATCGTTAAATTAACTATATTAACATAGTAAAAATAACTATTTTCCGTAGTTCGTTTAACGATTTTGAATGAATCGTTGCAATACTATTAAAAATGGTTGAATCAACCAAGAGTTTTTCTTTCAGTGTATCATGACTTAAAAAGGCTTTAAGTATTTAAAGGCTTTAAGATCTGGCAACATCTGAATTCTCAGACGAGAAAACCAGTCAACAACTTGTTAAGAAAGAGCCAAGGAGAAACATTTTATGATAGATTTGATGCTCAAAATGGGTTCCAATATGAAGCAACAATCTCAAGGCAGTAAGCATGAAACTGGATGAAAAACTCAAACAACCGGCCAGGAAAAGCAAGCAGCAGCTGATAGAAGCTAAACAGCTGTTCCATCAGCGATTAGACAGTCGAGTGGTGGAAGTGAAACAACAGTTCGAGACACAAATGCAAAAGTCGTTAGGACTTGAACAAGAAATGGATCTAGTGAAATTGGATTTGTAGCACGTGAAAACCATAAGAACTACTCCAACTGAACCTACTGGCAGTAAAGCTCCCACAAAGTGTCCATTTTCGACGGACAAAAGTCATGAATCGTCTATGAGAAAAATAAGTTTGAGGCTCTTGCAGAGTACAACAATTGGAGTGTACTCCAAACAATTCCAGTGGACAATTACTCTAGCTATTAAAGCCTGATGAGTGCTTCAGCTATCAGGCATAGCGAAGGCCACCAAAAAGAAGTTCGTCGTTCACAGCTAAGAACACGTGCACAGAGCCTATCGAAGACTTTGCAGCAGCAGGCAGAACATCGATATGAGACGGTAAAAGATGCTTTTGTTCAGGGAGAACGTAATAAGGAGCTTCAACAAACACTTCGTTGGACTGACAAATGGGCGTCAAAGGATTTTTCGGCCTACTCCTTTGACTTACGAATCAGTGATTTTGATGTTAGAGTCTGTGATGTACATAGAATCCATCAGAAAAATAGCTAATATTCCCAGTATATTAACGATAGGTGAAGTTCCCTAATGTTGGAATCGTGGAAATAAGGGTCACTCGAGGCGTAATTGTCACAAGAAATGGAAGTCGACGTATTGCCAGGAATGTGTGCATCGAAGAACAGTTGCCACCGGAACCTCGCCAACATGCGTAGCTCCCTGACGCTGGAACCATCGAAAGAGGGGACACCTGAGTCATGACTGCTACAAGAAACATTAACTCAGATACTGCCAAAGATGATCTGTAAGATACAAGCAAAATGAGGAGTCTAGACCGTCGAAAATAACCACTTATTCTTAGAGAACGGCAGTGAAATCAGTAGGAAACAAGTTCGAAGGTCGACATTTGGCCCACTGGTGACTCTGCAACATTATGTATGCTTTCGAAACGTTATATTTTAATGAGCACGATTTAAATCTGTAGGGTCAAGTCAACATCGAAGTTTGTAGTATCAACATTGACACTGGAGCTGTTAAGTCATTCCTTATAGCGGATATGGTGAAGTCATGAAGACATAGTAACGTTGGGAGGTAGGGCTTCAGATGATAACTGGTGAATCTACATGAGTTCTTGGTGAGATCGTTCAACAGATACAATTCGTAGATACGGTATTCCAGCATCAGTTCCTGGTAGCAAAGATGACCGATGAGTGCATATTGGGGATGGACTTCTTGGGCCCTCACAGTTTCAGCCTGAGCTTGAGAGACCGGAAAATCAAATGGAGAAGCAATGCAGTTCCATTAGCACGTGTACCAAAATGGAGACATTACCATCAAATAGAAGCACAAGAAGAACACATATACGTAGCCACGAGACGAGTAGGTAATTCATGAGAACATGGAGGTATTCAGTTAAGCACGGTGCACTCTCTCATATATCCGGATCTGAGCGAAAAAACGTATTGGGTACAGTTTCTTGAAGAAAGCATATTAGACCGAAATGTACAATATCGTCAAACGACCCCAAAACAACAGCGGAGTACGTTTCAAAATTATGGCAACGACTAAACTATATTCAATTAGCAGTGAGGAAAGCCAAGAAAAATCAGTACAATTCAACAGCGGTTTCAACTGTGTTTCCGGAAAATGATTTGCTGTGGCATCCTGTTAACGGAGTGGCCTATGTATTGGGAAGGACCGTGTCGCGTAAACAAACAGCTCAACGATATAATTTACCGGACACAGCAGTATCGCAAACACCGATCGAACATGAAGATTGTGTAGGACGGGTTAGTGTTGCATGTACACCAACATAAATCATATTTCATCCTATCAGTGCCAGAACTAATGAGAAACTTCTTGAAATATCGTCTCGTATCTAGATCCTCGAGTAGCGTTTGTAATTCCCCATGACTTTGGGCGAGAAGGACTATATCATCTGCGAATCGTAGGTGACTTAGCCGTTCTCTATCTATGATTAAGCCTCTATTGTCCCATGCTAGGCCTCGAAAGATTTCTTCCAGGGTGGCGTTGAAGAGTCTTAGCGATATGGTATCCCCCTGTCTAACACCTCTTTGTGTGGGAAACTCTGGCGTGTCATCGAACTGTTTGACTTTCGCTTTGGCGTTCCTGTAGATGTTGGTCAGTGTTTCTACACATGGTTTCTCGATACCTTGGCTTATAAGTGCTCTTATTATTGCCTCGGGGTATATTGAGTCGAAAGCTTTCAGGAATTCATACTCATTCTTCAACTCCGCCGCTCACAAGTCTAACTTGTGATATGCCGGTCCCAAGCCCGGAGAAAGGAGGAGGGTTTGAGGTAACGAGGTAACTCTATCCTCAGTAAAATGCGTATATTTGCAGCCTGATGGCTGTAGTAAGCATGAGGATGAATCCCAAGGATTTTATCTCTGCAGGTGGCAGCCAGACTGAGTCTGGAAATCCACCCGTGCTCAGCACGGCAGGGGCTCGGATTCTGCAGGCCCCAACCTCATGTATGACTGCAATGGAGGACCCTGGTTGCAGTGGAAGCTCACAGGTTACCATCGTGGAAGACTCCATGGCCAGCAAGTTTTCGGACTTGCTGATAGCATCCCCCCTGATCACAGGCTCCGGAAAGGCGAGTACAGCACCAGCTGGAAGTCCGACTACGGCCGTACCAGGGGTAAAGATGTTTCTTCCCGAATCCTCAAATAAGAGGAGAAGGGATGCATTAGAGGAGGTAACTCCGACTAGTGCAAATGAGACGCCCGCTGGAAGTACAGATAGTAAGAGTGCTCATTCCTCTGAACTCTGGAAACCAGTGGAGGCTCTCAGTCGCAGACAACGTAGGAGACTGCGCAAAAGGGGCAAGCTGCCGCCGAAGGCTGACGGAGAGACAAATGCAGCATTAACTGCAGGTGTTTCCCTGGAGACTGGACGTCAGGCAGCGAAACCTCTGAGCCGACCCGGGGTAGCGAAAGAAAGGTTGGCTGGTGATGCTAAGGTCGCATGTTCGGAGCAGAAATGTTCTGGACCGGCGGCTGGATGCAAAGCTACGCCTACTGGACTTCGTGAACCAGGGAAAGCTCTTAGCCGTCGACAGAAGAGGACTCTGTTCAAGAAATCGATGATTCCTGATGCAAATCGGGATTCAGCGACGACGCTGAAAGGTAAGGAGGGACCGGTCACACCGAAGATCTCCCAGCCGGCCAGCACAGAGGCCAAATCTGCCAGCGGCGGCGCACGAAAGAGACGCAAGGTTGAGGCGAAAGCGGATACCTGCATCTCTGAGCGCAAGGTGCCGAAAGGTGTCAAAATCTGCGAGAGAGATCTTGCAGAGGCTGGCCCTTCTGGCACAAACACACCTTCCACAAGGGTAGGGAGGAGAACGTATGCAGAAGCTGCGTCTTCTTCGCTGGTTGTTGTGATAGGTGTGTCTGGCAAGGGTGGCAAACTGACCGAAGGTCAGTGCGCTATCCTTAAGAACGAACTGTGGCGAGAGATAGCGGAGTCGGGACCAGTTTACAACTTCACGCAAGCGAAGTTTGTGGATGGTCACCTCCAAGTCGCCTGCTCCAATCAAACATCTAAGGAGTGGCTCACACAGATCGTTTCTAAATTGGGTACTGGCAGTCGGCCCAAATTTACCATTTTGGACTCCGACCTGGCCAAACCCTATTATGTCAGTTGTTGGATCCCTGGTCCTCGCAAGAGTGCAGGTGACATCACTGGCATGTTCGGCAAACTGAATCCGGGCATCGATGCGAAACACTGGATCATCAAGTACATGAATCCCAGGAAGAATCCCACCACAGGTGAAGATGGTTTCAACCTGGTGATCGTACTTGACCAGAGAAGTTTCTCGATGCTAAGAGACAGGTACCGGATGGTGCTGAGCTACTTCTTGTATGCGGTTAAATTTAACCAAATCAGGAAGTGGTGAGGCACGAGCTTTTGTGACTGTCTATGGACAGATCGCCAGAGCAAAACGCAGAGATCCAGTGGAAATTCTCTCCCATAGAGTTTCTTTCACTGGTCACGCGGACATTATCTAAGGGTCCCTGCAAAGGGATCCAAAGATTTAAACTCCGGACGTTTCTGTGCCTGAAGGTATAAGATTTGTCCAGATCAGCTTGCGGCGTGCCAAGGCTTCGTCCTATCTTTTGAGCGAAAAATTGACAAAACTGCAAGCCTCCCCCTACATTGCACTTGTACAGGAACCGTGGGTTCGAGGCGGTAGGATCTACGGACTTAGTCCAACCACGGGGGCCAAGATCTTTTATGATGAAAGGTCAATACGGCCGAGGACTTGTGTTCTGGCTTCCAATCTGGTTGATGCCACCATGCTCAGACAGATTTCAAGCCCGGACCTGTCAGCGGTCGTCGTACAACACCGAGAAAATGGTAGGCTTAAGCGCACGATAGTTGCCTCAGCTTACTTTCCCTTTGACTCCTTACTCCCGCCGCCGATACAGGAGTTAAAGGACCTGGTTTTGTACGCTGAATCGGAGAGACTTGAACTTGTGGTGGGCTGCGATGCCAACTCCCAGCATACCAGCTGGGGTAGCAACAAATGTAACGCCAGGGGTAAAAGTCTCTTTGATTTTATAACTTCTGCCGGGCTGATGATTTTAAACACTGGGACTACTCCCACATTTGTCACCCCAAACAGAAGGGCGGTCATTGATGTATCGCTATGTTCAGCTGGAATAGTTGGATCAATGACTGGATGGAATGTATCAGATGAGGATTCACTCTCTGATCATCGCTACTTGGTGTTCTCTTTAGCCACGGATCTAACACCCGTGGTGGAAAGAAGAAACCCAAGAAACACTGATTGGCCTACGTTCAATCGGCTTCTTGCAGACAAAGCGCGTCCTAGTGGTAGGATAAGATCGCCAAAGTCAATAGAATCCCGGTTGAGCACTCTGAATAGAGACCTAATGAGTAGCTATGAAGAGGCCTGCCCGATCAGTAAGAGCAGATGTGGCAAGACGGTTCCCTGGTGGGATCGGGAACTACAGAAGCTAAGGAAAAGTACCAGGAAAATTCTCAACAGAGCTTGTAAGAGCAACAATGAGGATGACTGGATCGCCTACAGATCTTCGCAGAGAACGTATAAGAAGCTGGTGAGGACCTCTAAGAGGGAATCATTTAGATCTTACTGTGAAAGACTGGAAGGCGCACGGGAGACGTCTAGGCTTTGCAAAGTCCTAGAGAAGGATCAATCAGCTAAGCTAGACTCTCTAAAACGCTCGGATGGTGATTTTACCAAGTCCAAAAAGGAGTCTTTGCAGACTTTACTTGGGACTCACTTCCCGGGAGCCCCGGTGATTGAGTCGCAGAAGGCAAATGCGCCTGTGACCGAAATCCCTGCTCTTCGCAGCAGTAGGAAGTGCTGGTACACAACTAGATCTGTGGTCACTAGTGAAAAGGTCAGGGATGCAATCATGTCTTTTGAGAATTTCAAATCGCCGGGCCTGGATGGTATCTATCCGGTTATGCTTAGGGAGGGAATTGACCACTTGGGGGCAGACCTGAGAGAAATCTTCTGGGCATGCCTTTCCTTGGGGTATGTTCCGTCACCTTGGCGAGAGGTTAAGGTAGTTTTTATACCTAAACCGGGGAGAGATGACTATTCCGATCCAAGGAACTTTAGACCGATCAGCTTAACTTCGTTTATGTTGAAATGCCTAGAGAGACTTGTCGAACGACACATACGTACTACGGCGCTTAGGTTTAACCCTTTGAATGATGAGCAACATGCGTACCAGCGAGGAAAATCATGCGAGTCGGCCCTTCATTCTTTGGTGGCCAGAGTTGAGGGAGCGATCTCCAATGGTGAGTATGCGTTGGGGGTGTTTGTGGACATTGAAGGGGCCTTTGATTGCGCGCCCTTCGTGGAACTATGTGATGCTGCGAAAGTGCATGGCGTGGATGATGTCTTAGTTAGGTGGATTCATGCCATGCTGACGCAGAGATGGTTGCTGGCGGAAGCTGGATCCGATTGCTACTTAAGAACAGAGGCGACAAATGGATGCCCTCAAGGGGGCGTCCTATCACCGCTCCTGTGGAGTATGCTAGTCGACTCCCTGCTTAACGAACTGCAACAAGAAAGGCTGCACGCACAAGCTTATGCTGATGACGTGGCCGCACTGGCTGTCGGTAAAGATCTGAATGTGGTGTGTAGAAATACACAGCGTGCATTGGATCTGATTGGCAGCTGGTGTTCGAGGCACGGCTTAACAGTGAATCCTGGTAAGACGAAACTTGTTTTGTTTACCAGGAAAAGAAAACTGAGAGGACTAGTGCTTCCAATCATGAAGGGTGTAACACTTCAACTTTCAGATGAAGTCAAATATCTTGGAGTAATCTTGGACAAAAAACTTCTCTGGAAGAAACATGTGGAAGTGAAGCTTACTCGAGCTATAAAAGCCTTCGGGCAGTGTAAGAGAGCTTTTGCTACCACATGGGGTCTAAAGCCTCGTGTAGTGATGTGGATCTACACAGCAATAATTAGGCCGATGTTCACGTACGCATCGGTGGTGTGGTGGACTATCGTGAGGCTATTGTATGCTCGGAAAAAGTTAGCCACGCTGCAAAGGACGGTGTGCCTGGGTATCTGTGGTGCCATGAGCACTACTCCGGGTGCGGCCCTTGATGCGCTTCTCAATCTGCCTCCTCTCGACATTCAAGTTCAGAGTGTGGCGATGAGCTCTGCCCATAGACTAGCTCAGCTTGGCTTATGGGTAGGTGAGGACGATGTGGGGCACTGCTCTATTAGGAGGTCGATGTGTGAGATCTCTCCGATTCTCGCGATGCCTTCGGACGCTCGGGTGCCCTTCCTCGACTTCAGAAGAAGGTACGAAGTAATCCTCTTAAGCAGAAGTAGCTGGGATGATCCCGATCTGTGTACGAGGGGATATTCGGAGATCTTCTTCACGGACGGCTCGAGGTCAGATAGTAGATCTGGAGCTGGTGTCTATCTACATTCATCGAATGGCAGATGGGCTTTCTCTCTTGGAGAGCACGCTTCGGTTTTTCAAGCAGAAATGTTTGCTATCCTGAGAGCTGCCTGTTGGGCAATTGAGGAAAGATGGAGGGGAAAGAGCATTGCTATTTGCAGTGACAGTCAAGCTGCACTGATGGCGCTGCGTAGACCCCTGACAAACTCGAAAATTGTCCAAGAGTGCAGAGCACGATTGAACTCTGTCGCCAGATTCAATAGGGTGCATCTGCTCTGGGTACCGGGGCACTGTGGTGTTGAGGGGAATGAAATTGCTGACGTCATTGCGAAGCAAGGTTCGGAACTTCCGCTACGGGGCCCTGAACCCGCCTTGGGTGTGCCGACCGCATCTGCACGTGCCATTATTCGCAAGTGGGTAGATGATGCTCACAAAGATAGATGGACGGCTGCCGGTGTGGCCAGGCACACGAAGGTATTCCTTTCAGAACCCAACCATGTGACTGCGGGATTCTTGCTCAATAAGAGCAGGAAAGTTTGCAGGGCCATGGTGGGTATTCTGACTGGACACAACTGCCTAGGAGGACATATGTACCGAATAGGTGTTGTACAGGATGACCTCTGTTCATCCTGTCTAGAAGAGGCTGACTCTGCGGAGCATTTCCTCTGTGAATGCCCAGCGTTTGCACGTCTCAGATATCAATGCTTTGGCTGGGATGTTGCACGCATGCAGACGATAGCCTCTTTTCCCCTATCAGTGATCCTAGACTTTATCAAGAGGTCTGGGAAACTATGGTAGGCAGGGGGTAATGAGTACAATGGGTCCTTTGGCCTGAGTGCTTAGAGGCGCCAACGCGCCTCTCCCCCAACTCACACACACACACACACACACACACACACTCATTCTCTCGGCTCATGATTTCTCTCAGAGTGTGAATGTGGTCTATGGTGCTAAAGCCACTTCTGAAACCTGCCTGTTCTCGAGGCTGTTCTGCGTCTAGGGCTGATTGTATTCTGTTATTGATGATTTTAGTGAATACTTTGTAGAACGCAGGGAGTAGACTTATCGGCCTGTAGTTTCTAATGTCTTCCCTGTTCCCCTTCTTGTGGATCAGAATTCTATTGGCGCTGTTGTACTGGTCAGGAATTCACCTTGTTTTGAAGCAGCTTGTGAATACGTCCGCCAGAATCTTCCATGTTTTCCTGCCCGCGTATTTCAATAATTCCGCTGTGATGCCATCATTGCAAGCTGCTTGGCATTTCTCATTTGTTTCAGCGCCGCTTCCACTTCATCAGTGAGAACTTCTGGGACATCTTCTTCAGGTGTATATATATATATATATATATATATATATATATATATATATATATATATATATATATATATATATATATATATATGTATGAAATTCACAGATGTTATTGGCATATTGATCTAGATGAAGTTGAAATAAGGATTAGCTCTTTAACAGCGGCGACATTTTAGTAAGTTTTCAAGTACCAATTTATTTTCAAAAAAAAAAAACCAGTATGAGGAATGAGAATTAGTAATGTTTTAAGCTTGATGTAATGTTATATTCTAACCTATCATACAAATTTGTTTTCGATCTAACGACGCAATTGGAAGTTATCAGAATATAAAGAGTTTCAGGTTTGCCACGCCGAAATAATTCAAAATTTATCGCAATTTAAATATTTTTTGTTGACTTTCACTATATGGACACTATCATTTGCAATTTGTATGGTATCACGCGCCGCTAAAAAAGAATAAAAAAAACTGCCGCAACCTTAACAAGATATCCAAAATATTTGCAGTAAGCATTATGCCTCGTGTGAATTTCCTAATGATATCACGTTTATGTAACTACAGAGTGAGGCACTCGAACTGCAACCAGCTTCACACTGCTGTAATTTTCAAACCGTTCGTATCATAGATGCCAAACTTTGCCTGATGACAGATAATTTTATTGTTTATAAGCGTGTCATTTGCAACTTGCGTCTCAGTCTTTTAGAAAAAAAGTTTTACGTGGTGGAATTCAAACGTGATATATTTGGGTGGAAAATCACAAGGGGCTATCGTTAGAGGCCTCCAACACCCAAATGTGGATAAATCATTTGTTTCTCGTACCATAGCTTGTAACTGCGATACTGGCAACGTAGAGAAACACCATGGTGGTGGTTGGAAAAAGACAGCAACATCGAAAGAAACGGTTCGGAAAGTGAAGAAGTGATATGAGCGAAATCCACGACACAGCGGCAGACAAATGCCCCGTGAGCTGAATACTATATCGCCCCTTTCAATCCAACGAATATTGTTAAATGAGCTCAACTTAAAGTCTTACAAATTACAAAATATGCATGAACTTACCGACGCACAATTAAAAGTGAGACTCGAAAGAGCGGAACAGTTGCTTCGTTTGGCCTAAAGTGGTGAGCTGCCCAATTTGGTATTCTCCGATGAGTCACCAGTCGTAATCGAGCAGTATCGAAACAAACAAAATGACCTAGTTTACTTGCCAGAGGGTTCAGCCAAAAATTTGAACCGTCGGATGGCCACTAGCAAGCAAGGAGCGCCAATAGTGATGGTGTGGGCCGCAGTATGTGCCAATGGCCACTCTCCGCTCGTATTTATCGACCGTGGCGTCCAAATAAACACGCGAAATTATCGCAAAAATGTTTTGGAGGGAATATTGAAGCCTTAAGCAAACAAAGAACAGGACTCAGCACCATCGCACAGAGAACGCACCATCCAAGAATAGCTAAAAAACAACTTCCCGTGCTTCATTTCATTATTACATTCCACAATGGATGCAAAATTCTCCGGATGCTAGTCCGTTGGACTTTTCGGTATTTTGAAGAGCAAGGTCAGCACTAAAAAGTACCAAAGTGTTGATCAGCGGTGGCTCTACGTATCGGGCTAGTGGGGCTTAGCCCCACCATCTTTTTTCATTCCAAAATGAAAAGAAACCTATCTGTATTTCGATTATTACAAACAACTATCAAATTTGATTTTAGCGAATCAAATTATCAAAATACTTCGTTCTCCTACTGTTTTTAAAATCAATTAAAATATTTTTGTCTCGTCTTCATAATTCGTATGATTAATTCAATTTAAGAGAACTTACTTCACTGATGCAATATGCACACGATGCTCTTTTCATATTCTTTTTCTATATTCTGTTCCGCATGCAATGCGCGCCGGGTTAAGTTGACGTAGCACAAAAAAAAGAGGTAACGAATGAAAAAATTCAATGAGTGCAAAGTGTGTGCATACCATACGCAATGGCTAAAAGAGTAATCAACGTACTAAGTCCCAAATTTAAACTTCTAGTGATGTATCGCTTTTTTGTCGTTCGCTTACTGAATGAAGTATGTATAGTATCAGGGGGTTACATTGAGCTCTTTATTTTTTGCAATTGAAGAGTAAATGATGGTTTTACTTTTACAGTGCTTGTTAATATTATAGTTCAGGCAGCAATTGTGATAGAAAATTGTGTGCTTAGCTTAAGCATGATTTAATATGATACATACAAATCTATACGTATGATATTTTATGCAAAATCGTGATTGCATTAAAAATGTGTGAGAAAATTCTATATATAATTGATTGCAATATAATTGTTTGCAATATAATTGATCTTTGAAGACACTTTTAAAAAGTTTTCATACGTCAAATGCGAGAAGTGACAGTTTTCAATTTTTGTGTTCTTTAAAGCATAAATACTTATTGGTCAAAATTTACCAAGGTCAAAGAAGTACCGCAAGATCGACGGTTCTTTGCTGGAATTTACAATCCCCGAATTGTAAAATCTATTTCTGAACGCCTGTGGCATCTAATTTTTTGCTTTGATATGATTCGATGGGATTCTTGAGACATTTTTACAATAAGAGAATCAACCAAATTAATAAATTATATGAATGATGACGATTTTTTTTCTTCTAGTGACTTTTTAATAAAATATTCCTTCTGGCGAATATTCTTTATAATGTTTTAAATACACGCAGTACATATGGTAGCCTAGGTTTTGATTTATTAATTCAATTAGAAAGGTTTGAAATTAAGAGAGCCTAATCATAAGGAAAAAAATATCCATATGTGAACCTCATGTTATAGGATAGTTTTTTAATCCAGTTTAAATCAGTTAAAATTGATTGAGTTTAAATCAGTTAAAATATGTCATCTGGGGTGTGTTCAATGTGCATGCTATAGCTGCTATTAGCTGCTAATTTAGCAGCTCTGGCTGTCCAATGTCACGAAATAGCTACTTTCTGATGCTTGCTATTTGACAGTCGGGCTGTCCAAGATTCCGGAATAGCTGCTAAGGTAGCAGCTATTCGCTGCTCGTAGTCTGGAGGATAGCTAGAAAGTAGCTAAGGCAAAATGGCCGTGCGTACACAGCTGACATGCAGTTTAAACGTAATTTTCAATTGGAAATTGAAATGAAAAGAAGTTTTTGCGCTTTTGTGACACAGGAGATGAGGAATAAATTTGAAAATAGTGACAGCATAAATTAAATACAGGCTTTTAAACACTTAAACTCAACTCGATTTTTAAATTGGCTTGTACACAGCGCAGCTCATCTTGAGTTTTTAGAAGGCGAGCATGAAACGTAAAAAGCCGGGTGCACTGATTCCTGTATTATCAAATTTTCAAGGTTTATTTTTTGCTCTTTTTCTCATATATGGCGTCAAAAGCCGTAAATAAGTGATAGGTTTTAAATATGTTAGGAAAATGTTAATGGATTGTGCAGCTGTATGTTGAAAGCTCTTAAATTTCATACAGTTTTCAAAGTGCAATGGAAGTATTGAACTGATCCACGAAAATGCAAAAATTGCAATAAAAAAATTGAAACAAAATGATTTTTGAATTTCCTGTGTAAAGGCTGACCTTCATAGCAGCTCTTGGCTGTCCAACATCCATAGCTGCTTCACCTAGCTACTGCGAATTTTGACACTTGCTAAAGTGATGCTATGCTATGCTTTTGGAGCAGCTATAGCATGCACATTGAACACACCCCTGCTATTGAATTGTATAGCTTAACTGTTAGTTTAACTGTCTAATTGTTTAGAATTTCTAATATAAGTAAGGTCTTTGCATGTTAGCCCCACTCACATTGATTCCCACGAGCCGCCACTGGTGTCAATCATCTCAAGCAAGCGCTTCGCCGAGAATGGGGCAAAATACCGCAAACTCAAGCATGGCCTTACTCAAGGCTATAATCAACACCAAAGGCGGCCATATCGAACGTTTGGAATAAATTCTTTGAAAAAAATTAATGAAAAAATTAAATTATTGCGTTTTGAAAAAGTGCAGTTGGAGCGCCTCACCGTGTAGTTATCATAAAACGAAATTTAAAAAAAAAAATCGTTATAAAAAATAAACGAAAAAACCAATTTAGGCGAGTCAATTTCAAAGCGAGTGATGCTGATATTAATAGTTAATTAAAGTGTGTGCGAGAGTTTAGTGAATGTTAGAGTGTAAATAAAGCGATTTGGTTGTGATAATTATTGTTTCGAATAGGAGTAGTAGCAAATAGTAGTAATAATAAGCAATCTGTTTTATTTCGTAGACAAAGGAAGTTTCAAAACCACGAAGGTGTTTTCAAGTGAAAAACACAACAACATTATAGCATTAGCATTTATTAGTATAATCGCCCTGAAAACGAAAATTTACCGTGCAGAACACGAGACTAAGAATGAAAAACGATCGTACTTACGAAAATAAAACTGGAAGAGCGACCTCACTAATTGTATATCTAGTAAAATATTGCATTGAAGCTTCGAAAGTGACGTCATGCCATCACTTTGAAAAATTATTAATTAATTATTTTGATAATGTCTGATACACAATTATTGTAAAAAAAATATTTCTTAGCACATTTCCACTCTTCCCGATGACATGCTTTCACATTCAATGTCATCTGCCACTGTGTAGGCGACAGATATTTTTTCCGATATGGTATCCAGTGATGGGCATTGTAATGAATAAATGTGTAGCAGATATTGTTAAAAAAAAGTAGCAGATTCAGAAAAAAAAGTAGTAGAAATTAGACATATACATATATAGTGTATAAAAAAACCGAGAACAACTACTTTTTCTGAATTCTAAGAACTTAGCCAGACGAACAGCGAAAACACTGCTCAGCATTTTTACAGTAGTTGCGACAGGCTCGGCGTTTTCTTATCGCAGATGTGCTTCAGTTAATGCTTAATAGTTCATCGAAGTTTCATCAGTGCCATCTTCACTAAAAAGTAGTTCCTTGGGAAAAGTAGTAGATATCATTTGCTACGTAGTAGAGTAGTATATTCAGAATAAGGCAGAAAAAAGTAGCAGATCTACTACAAATGTAGTAAATGCCCATCACTGATGCTATCTCTCTCGTGTCCAACTATCGCCTTCATGATTTGTCGATCCTTTCATGGTTCAGTATGATTTTTGATAAGTAAACTTATAGAAGCTCGTGGAATTACTTAGTAGCTCATGGCAAGGTATCAAATATGAATGAAATGTCTGAATTTTTCAAACATTCTAGGCAATTAGCAAATGTTACTTTTCTGATGATTGTTTTAAGTTATATGCTTCGTATTGTTTCATGCATTTATTCATTCATTAAGCTAAATAAAATTTTGGTAGCCAAATGAGAAGCTAGAGAAAGTAGTTGCGAAAAAAACAAATAGACATTTGAGTTGTTTTCATCATGAATTGCACCGTTTTTGGAGTTCTCAATTTCAATAAAATTTTCAAATAAAAACTGATCATTCTGATTGGATTTTAGTGCCAATTTCTAGCATAAACACAAACCACTTTCCGTTTTGTATAACAGATTTTCCATTCTCCAAAGATGATTATGTCAATTTCCGATACTGGACGTTTCGCATAAGCTTTCGTATGCCACCTGTCACATGCGCACACCTTCCCGTAAGCTTACATACGTCAAGAAAGACGTGCTCACAGTTGGTCAACCTGCCACTCAAAAGAAATTAGACTTTTCGCTGGCATTGGCATTTGTGTTGTTCTTAGAATATGGCGTTGAAGTCGAATTCTGAGGTGAGTGTTGAAATTTTTATCATTTTTATGGAAATTGTTATCAGTGACATAAGTGAAATAAACAATCACATCTAGGCGATAAGGTGTTTTAATGTTGGCAATGATCCGGAATGCCAAAAAGTGTCTAGCCTAAATAGATTTCGAAGTGAAAAGGTTCAATTGGAATGTGAGAATTATACGAAAGTTTCGCAGTCACGCCCTTCATGCGTTAATGATGAATTCTTACTTGAAATTAATACATATTTGTTTATGAATATTTGGCATTGTGATACGGGTGATAGTGCTATTAGGTTTTTATTCGATCTAGGGTTGAATGCGTTGGGATTTCATGATTATTGCTATGATTCATTCTCGACGAATTGTTTGTTTAAACTAATTGTTGACTAGACTCTTTTGTGGAATTGGCTGTTGCTAAATGTTCGGTTTAATCTAAAGCCGCTAATTAATCCCACTGCATAGGGAATTGCTCTGGTCTATGACTTGAAAGAGTATTATATAACGAATCGTCCTCAGATTCCCATTCCCGTGGTAATTTTGGGTCCGGCTCGGTTTGTGGGAGTGTCGTGGCAATGAGCAGAGCACGGTGCTAATGCGTGCGTGCAGGCAAAGGACAGTCGCGGGGGGTTTTATCGATCGCCCGATTCACTTTGCAATGCTCGGAAGGAGATCATTTGACGTGACTAGGTAATTCCCTGTATAGAGACTGGGAAGCCGGAATGAAAAGCAGCAGGGTTTCGGCGGCCAGGTGTGTTCGAATCGAGGAGCGTGATAAAATTCACCGCAAAGGATGTGCGTTTCGAAGGTTTCCTATGGTTGTCCATCAAAAGTGGTTTTAATTGGTTGATGGAATCAAGACGGGTGATTGTTTTGTAGTGGTCGTCTATTTGGTGTTTGTCGCCTGTTACATAATCAATATTGTAGTGTCCTGTAGCTGTGCATAGTATGAATATGCCGATGTACCTATATACCTAGTTCTAGAGACTTCAGTTGTACGAAATCTTTTCGATTGGAGGTATATGAAGCTCTTGAATTTATGGGAAATAGAGATTGACCGGTTTTTTTTTATAATATCGAGTCGAAATTTCTGCAGCTAAACGATACATACTGCTGTTAAATCTTTCGCTTTCTTCGAAATTGTCGGAAAATCTCCTCATGGATGAAATAAATTAGAAGGAATCTTATCGCTGATATGATTCCTGTTATTAAAACAGCGTAAAACAGATCTATAAGAAATGGGCCGAAATTGGCGGCCTAATGCAAGCCGCGTTGGCGGCAACCCTGTTCTATAACCTAACCTAAAATATATATTCCAATTCTACTCGAAGTAGCTACTATCATAGATGCTCGAATCTGAGGAACTTCAGCCGTCGAGACTTTTACACACATTGTATCCATTGGACACTTGCTTTAGTTCACCGTGCAATACGTCAAAGGAACATAATTTTTCTCAAGCAAACTGTTTAAAAGCACTTGCTCTAAAGCTTCTGTCCACTATCATCAATGTCTTGCAAAACATCTCATTCCTCAACCAAAAAATTAAGATAGCAAGTATATGTATATCTCTTTCCCAAGATTTCAGCGTTCACCGGACCGAAGCATCTAAACATTAGTTGCCCGTATTCGCTAAATAACAAATCGCCAAAGCTTCGAAGAACCATATATTAACACCAATTACTTGAAACTTTGAAATCTTTTTCTATGCATCTGATTGAATATGTCAATTTCGGATTTATCATAATGATTTACGTGAGCAGCTCACAAATAGTGTTGGTGGAGGTTTTCTATGACGATATTCAGTCAAGCCAATCAATTAGCAAAACAATAAACATATATCTAAGTGGTGTAATGTATAATGAGGGAACGCGATTGATTGTATATTTTGTGATGTCTTCGTTGTGGTTGTTGTTGTCATGTATGATTCATTTTGATATTGTGACGTTGAACCGAACTACTGTCGTTGTTTTCGATGGAAATTTAGTCGAAATTAACATTTAAATTCATATAAAGTGAATAGCTTTCAAGTTTCTACAGGTTTTTATTTAAAACTTGGGGACTGGTTCGAAGATAGTGCGCTAATAGGAAGAATCATTAATTTTATTAGTAAAACCGATTATCACATATGAAGTTAGTCGAACGATAAACAGATTTTAGTTTGTAGCTTAGAGTTTTCAATTTACGAATGGAATGTCTGAATGATACTATTTGACATTGATGTGGTAGATTTGTGTAGACTCCGCCGATATTTGAAATGGCTCTTCAAAAAAGCACTATCTTTTGCTCGTAGCAGAATTGTTTGCTTCGAATGTCGAGCAGTTTTTCTTGTGCACATGTTAATTTTGCCTTAAGGGAACATAGCTCCTTCAAATTGAAAAAAAAAATGTTATTTTCAAAGGCTTGTTTTTGTTTGAATAAAAAGACATATCTTAATGAAACTTTTTACACATACTTTATTTGTCTTAGACTACATAAACAAAATTGTTAAAAAATTTTCGTGGCCCCCTGTTGTCTGCTACAATTTTTTGGGAAATACACTAAAAAAAACCTGGCGTGCATGATAACTGCCCTCAGGAAAGTCTAAAAAAACAAAAACGGGGTTTTGATCAGCATCAAAGCGGCCTTGGAATGAACTAAAAAAAAATTTTGTTGAAAAATAACAAGATGGCGTAGTTTTTTTTCGAAAATCGAAGTTTTTTCCCCAGAAATCGGTTATAACTAAAAAAATTCAATGCCGATTTTTTCATCCGTAGTTCATTCTGAGCATTAACATGTGCAGATTAACGTGTTAAAATTTCGGAACGATTGGATAGT
The DNA here is from genome assembly GCA_963978885.1 of Nemotelus pantherinus. Lineage (NCBI taxonomy): Eukaryota > Metazoa > Arthropoda > Insecta > Diptera > Stratiomyidae > Nemotelus > Nemotelus pantherinus. Next base: position 48,927,707 of record OZ022265.1, on the reverse strand, counting down.
ATTGTTTTTCTTAATTATGCACGCCAAGTTGAAAAACGTCGTTTCGAGAAAATCGCGTTTAAAGTTAAAATAAAGTTAAAATAGTTTTTGCCATAAATCTTACCGAAAATTAATCTGCGATGCCTGGACCATACAATATACATCCTTTTTGCTCATACTCCTCCTCTTCCAAAGATTTTTGCTCCCTTCGAGCAGTTCTGGCCTCTTTAGATGCCTCAGTCGAGTGTTTTTCCGCTTGATTGATTCTTGCAGTATCTCTATGTTCTGCATGTTCCAGCGCACGTTCGCCAATCGTAACTCCCATTACTTGCATTATTTTCATGATAGCCATAAATCCTTCATTAAATGTACTTGCAGAAATATTTGCAGCCATATTTAGTACGTTTTTCCCACAAAAAGTATGTTCGGGGGCCAAATTCCAAACACAAGAATTATAGCTTTCGTTATTATTCTGCGTGAAATTGCCCAAGCAGCGCTTTAATATCTTCTGATGATAAGTCATCATAAATAGGCTTTAAAATTTCTTGTACCTCATCATCTAAAGGTGGAGGATGCTTGAAATTGTTTAATGCATTATCACCATCTGCCTTCGCCTTGCGCCAGTTACACCAAGCCGTTTCTCCAACAGGACCATAAGAGTGTTGAGGGCTCTCATCAGTTGAAATTTTGTGGTAATATGCTGCCCAAATTTCCTTGCGCATATTTTCAACTGAATCAGGATTTTGTCGTATAGCTAGGCCATAATATGTGGCTAAATTTTTCATTAATTTTAGTGTCAGTTGAACTTTTTTCGGACTTTTTTTTTTGGAGATTCTACACTATTTTAGAGGCATCTTTTATAGCTATTTTTTTTTGTTTTTTGCCAAGGCTAACTTTTTTTTTGCTTCTTTTAAAGGAGATGACTCACTTATCTTTGTCTACACTTTGGCTTAAGTCGATGTAGCAATGTAGCGAAGTGAACGAAAATCATAGAAAAAATTACCTTGGGGCGCTTATTATTAAAATAATTTTATATTATTAAAATCATGTTTTTAAAGCTTCATTCTAACGTATTCAATCAAAAAAAAAAAAAAAATGGATATTTTTAAAATTTGGAGGTGCTAAGTTGCCTTAAGTTGAAAAAATGTGAAGTGCAAACTATATTGCACCTCTTGGTACATATTTCCACATCCATATTATAGGAATGTGAGAAGTAATTATTTAACGGTATTTGATGCACAATTTTCACCAAAAAATCCCCCATTGTATATTAAATTTACACAAGTCTCACAAAGTCAATTCAGTTTAGCACACCCAACAGAAATACTACTTTGATACAATCGTACAAATGTGGTATGATTTTTATTTTGTCAAACATTTTCATACGTTATTTGATTTATTTTTCCTAGTAGGAATAGAAAGTTTTCTGAGTGAGCACATACTTTTGGATGAAAGTGTACACAAATTATTTATTTTAGTTCACTTAGTTTCTTGAAGGAGTGCTTGTATAAGAGCATATTTTCTGTTTGATACGTTTCTTTTGATTTTTCCTAAAGTTGTGACACAGTCGTTTTATCAACTGAGTTTATATCATTATAGTTCGATCAGCACCATAAGTTACCTAATTAGCAACCTTTGATTTTTTCCATTTTTCTATCCAAAACTTTTCAATTTAACGAGCAATTGTTTCCTTTAGAAGCTAGATACAGTGGTTCACAGCTAAACGATGTGAGTACTTGATATGAGGAAAATCTTTAAAAACTCCCTGAATATAATAGGTCCATTTATTAAAAAAGGAAAATTTTTTTTCAAATCATGTTATTTTTCATTTAGAATAAGACCCACGTACTTAGTTTGCGACTTGACAATCTGGTTGGGCCTATCTCAGAAATCTTTTACTTTCCCTTGAAGAGTATAAGATCGGTTTTATCGGTGTTGATATCAAAAGCTACGGTGTTTGCCCACTTATTAACCAGCCCCCGAGCACACTCGACGAGCTGATAAAGGGCATGTGGGAAGCTACCCGAGACTAAGATCACAATGTCATGTGTATTGGCCACAACCGTGAGTATCTTGCTCTCCAACTTCTTTAAAATTGTATTTGCCTCCAGGTTTCACCAGAGATGAGATAAAACTCCTCTTTGCGATGCATCTTTGTGAATTTATGATTTATGCTACCCATTCCGCATATTTGAACCTTTGCTTAAGCAAACTGATTATCCGGCTGCATATAACATGGTGGCTGTTGTGGAGACTTTCCTAAATCGCTGTTGTATGCACATTATTCAAGGTGCCTTGTTTATCCCAAAAGGGCTTCAAAGCGTACTGTAATAGAGTGCCTTTTCTATTATCAATATCAAAAACTACCCTATGGAGTGCCGCCCCCACATATTTTCTTTGCGTGTACGAGTTTCTGGCTCTCGAAAAGATATGAGATCTAACTCTCTTCTCGAAATGAAGATTTAAATGATGATATTTCCATAATAGGTATGTCATCAAATGCTTGTATCTATACCATTTATATACTACTTTCTTTAGCTCGTATCAACGTAGTTTGAGAGTAGATCAATAAGTATTCATTTTAATACAACGTCTTTTTGGGCAATACAACAATTCTTTACATCCTCTCAAAATACGATTTGTTAAACACTTTGAAATAAATTTCTGTTCCGACGGGAATCTATCTGTGTGGGCTAATTTATTTCCAGCAAGCAAAGTCTGGCGAGACCTGTGAATGCGGCCATAATTCGTATCGCGATTCATGCAATTCGGTTGGACGATTGAGTTTGTGCGTTTTCGTGGTGGGATTGACCGTTTTTTGCCAAATGGGACCTTTCTTTTAATTATTACATTAGCCCATTAATTCGCTGCAGTATTTTTTGCGGTCGTTCCTGCTTTTTCTCAAAAATCAATTGAAATTATACGCTTCGAGTCCCAAAAATATATAGCCATGACCTAATAAGACCGCTATTGCCTTATTCGAAGCATTTGCAATTGGGAAACCCATTAAACATTGCTGTTGATTGAAAATATTAAATTTTGGTTAGTAAAACATCCAAATCCTTTCCGTGTTAGGTAAGATTAGGTAATAGAAAAAGACTATCTTTTAGGCGGCCTGAATTAGGCCGCCAGTTTGGGCACATTTGCTAACCTCCGCTGGCTAGTTAAAGCTATAACGTGACTACTCTGCCAAATCGAAACAACGTAACGGTACTTGTCACTTCAGCCAACTGTTGAAAGTTGTAGGAGCCTAGAATGTACGGGTTTTTAGTAGTCGGACACTCGCAGAGTATGCTCGATGGTATCTCCTTCTATTTCGCATCTCCTGCATAAATTGCTCGATGTCAATCCTATTCTATTTGCAAGAGATGAAGTAAAACAATAAGCAGTCTAAGCGTCGCTCTCAAGCAGTTTCTGCTGAGCTTGAGCAATTTTCTACTGTTTTTTTAATCGGGAAATTGTATCAGCGGCTGATGATGTTAGGTATATCCTTAGATTTGTTGAGTTGATCAGTTTTTTGAGTCATCAGTTTCTTGGAATCGAACTGGTAAAGTTTTACAGGATATTTTAATTTCCAAAAATGTCCGCTACGATACGTGCAGAATCTGGAAAAGTCAGCCGCCCGAGTTTCGGTTGAGTGAGTTATTGCCCGTCTTGTTCGAACCGTTTTCGTGACTGTAATAGCTTTGGGCTTTATTGGGCTAATGTGCGAATGAGTAGTCCGGATCATAAGACGCCACTTTTTCTAAGCCCGTTCGTCGGGGTCACCAGTGAATCAATCTACTGTAGAGATGTGCTTAACTGCTCTTTTTACTGAACAGTGATCGCAGAGAGCAGTTTGAGCAAAGAGCAGTTTAGAGTAGCAGCTATTCAATCGCAATTGCGATTGCAGTTTCGTGCGTACGAAAAACCGCTCGCTACTTTTGATTGCTCATTGCCAGTGTTTGCTCGTTACCTTCTCATCGCCTTGGATTTGTGCTTGATACAGCAATTTCTAGTCTCAGATTGCAATCGCATTGTATGCTTACAATGTGACTGTATTTTTCCGTGGCGATGGATGCTCATGCTTAGAACAGATGTAGTATGTTTGGGAATACGTTGCCTGCATTAATTCGGCACTTGCTAGCAGAAGAATGTATTGCCAAGTGCTTGGTAAATCGTATAGCAGTTTTGTGGTTTTCAAAATGTCATACATTGGATGCAAGCAACGTGGTGAAATGTTATGCATGTACATTATTATGCAGTCTGTAATTCAATTTCGAAAATTTATTTTTCCTGGCTAATCTAAAACAATCGGTTTTCCACTTCGCCTCACCGAAGCATGAAGTTTGTCGAAAAATTTATTGAGAAATGATAACAAAATGTTTACGTGTATTAAACATGCACCCACTACGGGGCCAATCTCTTCGGTAAGGCTGGACATGATTCACAGCCCCGGTAGGGTTGGAGTGCAGTCACGAGCACCGCCGCAGAAGCCAACTGGCGAACCAAAAAGGATCTCAACATTTTTAGTGCTACTTTCAGTTTTTGGGGCGGATTCGATTTTGACGTATCTTAGAAAATAGGCCGCTTTTTCCCAGATTTGTATGGAAATTTTGCCCGAAACAACTCAGAAAGGTCCCCAAATTTATGCTAGGCCAAAAAAAAAAATTTGGGAAAATATGGACGTTTTTGTCCAATTTCCCTTATCAAAAATTTTGTCGCCCTTAATATATCACTAATATACTCCTCGACCACTTTCAATCATCGAAAGCGCCATAAAGGCAGTTTTTGCCAAACTATGGCCAAAAAACCCCTAACTCCCCTACAAAACCGAAATTTTTGTATCACATCAATATGTCTTGGCCCGCTATGTCCGAAACCACTCTAACCCAAAATTGGCCGATTTTGTCCGATTTCAGCTACTTTTGCCGTATCTTCGAAACTAGGCCGCTTTTTCCTAAACTTGTATGGAAATTTCGCCCGAAACAACTCAAAAAGTTCCCCGAATTCATGCTAGACAAAAAAATTTTTTTGAATATATGGACGTTTTTGCCCAATTTCCCCTATCAAAAATTTTGTCGCCCGTAATATATCACTAATATACTCCCCGACCACTTCCAATCATCGAAAGCGCCATAAAGGCCGTTTTTGGCTAAAAACCCCTTACTTCCCTACAAAACCGAAATTTTTGTATCACAGCAATAGGTCTTGGCCCGTTATGTCCCAAACCACTCTAACCAAAAATTGGCCGATTTTGTCCGATTTCAGCTACTTTTGCCCTAAAAACTTTTTGAATAATTGAATAAAATACTTTGCAAGTCCGAAAATACTCGCAAGGGTAGAAAGAAAAGAAACTGAGTAGATGAGCATTTAAAATTTTCTGTATTGCAAAAGAGCAATGAGCAGTTGAACAGCATGAACAGAAAACAATCAAATTGCTCACTGTTCGCCTCAAAACTTTCTACTCAGCAAAAGAGCAATGAGCAGTCGAACAACATGAGCAAAACACAACCAAATTGCTCACTGCTCTTCATAAAACTTTCTGCTCTGCAAAAGAGCAGCGAGCAATTGAACAGCATGAGCAGAGAGCAATCGCACTGCTCACTGCTCTTTTCAAAGAACAGTGCGATTAGTAGCAGTGATCGCAGGAGCAGTCCCGTCTCTAATCTACTGAATATCCAAACATTATTTTAAATTATTTATAAAGTGTAATACATTAGAGCCTGCATATAACGAACCCGGTTATACCGAACTTCCGGTTATAAGGATCCAATTTCAAATGATCGAACGAAAAATATATAAATTCAGTACATTTCCCACCGGACATAACGAACCCGCTTATAACGAACTGTCCGGATATAGCGAACCAAATCTTACAAAAAATATCCAACGTTCCGCTTATAACGCACTTTTATACGTATAATTGGAGGATTCCCCAGGATGCGTTTTGTATGTGTTTTTCTTCAGTCGTTTGCTATGATTGTTATTGGCAAGATGTCATCTGCTGGTGGTGTAAAACAGACGCGCAAAGGCATATCATTAAAAAAGAAGTTTGATATTGTGAAGCAAATTGAAAGTGGTATTAAACAAAGTGATTTATGCAAGAAAATGCAATTGAGTAAGTCAACAATAGTAACGATATGGAAAAATCGTGAAACTATCATACGTAGTTTCCAGAACAGAAATTCGGATACAAAGAAATTAAAGAAGTCCAAACATGATCAGCTGGATCAAGGACTTATAAAATGGTTTTCGCAACGCAAAATTCGAATGTTCCTATAACAGGCGCTGTCTTACAATCGAAAGCGAACGAGTTCGGAGAAAAACTTGAAGATAATGACGAATTTTCTTGTAGCAAGAGCTGGATTGAACGATTTAAAAAGTGCCATGGTATCGTTTCCGGAAAATCAATCGGAGAATCTGCAGCGGCAGATAAGGATGTGGTTGATGACTAGCTACAAAACAAATGGCGCGCGCTTAAAGAAAATTATAGAAGCTGTGACATTTTCAACGCAGAAGAAACTGGTGAAATGGTATGGTTATTGCCTTTTATAGTTCGTCTCAAAGTAGTTCGAGAAAAGGAAGACAAGGTAAAAGAAAATTTATCCTTTCGGAAACAAGTAGTCTTTGTTTTTGCGGGGCGAATTTAACCGCCCCTATTAGCATTAGCTGCGACGTACTTGTGCGAAAATGAAAATAATTGATTACTATATTTTCAATGTACAACGTCTGCTTGGTCGCCGACTGATTTGGATTACCTAAACAGACTGACTTAATTGTGTCACATTCCGGTTTTATATAGTAACATTTTTAGCCAATGAAAAATATACTAAAATGTATGGATTTGGTTTTTAATGTTGTTTTTAATATTAAGTGTATTTGTTCTTGTCTTCGCTAAGTAAAGTCTACAGCTAATCTTAGTGCTCACCACTTTCTTGGGATGTCGCTAAAGTCGCCAAGTGTATATTTTGAACATGTTATGACATTCTATGTGTTTACGTTTTAGTATACACTACACTGGCTTATTTTATAAGCTCACGCCAAGCAAGACACTAAAATTTAAAGGAGAATCCTGCTCCAGTGGAAAGCTTTCAAAAGAGCGAATAACGGTTATCGTTGCAGCAATCTTATTAATTGGTTTTCATTTTTCAAAGGATTGAATGTTGATTGTGCATTGTCCAAGTTCTACTCTTTCTTTTCTAACTTTATCTTTCGTTTTACTCTCATTAAACGTCCTCTCAAACCTAACGATGTCCCTTGGCTCACATTGAAAGTCTCTGATGCTCTTAAAGCTAAGGAAAATAGTCGTGAAAAGCGGAAGAAGACGGGTTCACCCACTGACCTTCAGGAACTCCGTAGTTTGCGTTTTGAAGCTAAAAAAGTGCGCAAGCAGACAATGCGTGATTACTTTTCGGACATCGAGGCTTCAATCTTTTCTAATCAATCCAAATCCTACATCCGTTCTCTCAAATCCAACTCTTCAGTTCCTGATTCTATGTCTCTTGATGATGTTACTGCTTCCACTCCTCAGGCTATTTGTGATTTGTTTGCTGCCTTTTTTTCCTCCTCCTTTAAACCCACTGAATACTTCGATAGCTCCCACTGTCTCCCGAACCTCTCCTGAATTATCTATGTTTAGTACCAATCCTTTCGAAGTTGAAATGCTTTTGCATATCTTAAATTTTAATGCCAGATCCGGTCCTGATGGTATTCCTAATATCCTTGTTAAATCCCTCTCATCATCGCTCTGTGTTCCTTTAGCTATCCTTTTCAACATTAGCCTTACATCTGGTGTATTCCCTTCTTTATGGAAATCCACCAATATTTTCCCAATCTTCAAATGTGGTGATCCTTCCGTTGTTTCCAATTATCGTCCTATATCCCTCCTCTGCTGTTTCAGTAAAATCCTTGAACGTCTTGTCTACAATAGAATTTATCCGTCTCTACAACCCTTACTTGCTCCTGAGCAGCATGGTTTCATCAAGGGTCGCTCTACATCGTTCACCAATTTTGTAGCCTTTGCCTTCGATTGTCAACGTTAAGTTGATGTAATTTACACAGACTTTTCGAAGGCTTTTGATTTTGTGAACCATAACCTGCTGCTCCTTAAACTTAATGGTTTCGGTGTTTTTGGTCCCCTCCTCTCCTGGTTTTCCTCTTATCTTCATAGTCGTCCTTGCAGAGTTACTTTTAATGGTTCCATTTCCTTTCCTATATTTCCCACATCCGGAGTTCCTCAAGGTTCTATCTTCGGTCCCTTACTTTTTATCTTGTTTGTCAATGACCTTCCTTCTGTTATCAGTTCTCCCTGTCTTTTATATGCGGATGACTTAAAATTATACAGAGCAATCAGGTCTGCGAACGATTTTGATCAATTGCAAGCTAAGTTGTTTGGTCTTAATTTCTGGTGTCAAGACATTTTCTTGCCACTGAACATTTTGAAGTGCCATCAGATGTCTTTTGCATATAAAAATACTCCAAATGTGTTCTCTTATTCTTTGTCTGGTATTTCCCTGTCAGTTGTGCAGCATTTTAGAGACTCAAAGTTAAGATTTGATGTTCATGTCATGAACGTCCAGGGCCTCTAGGATTGCTGGATTTGTCTTGCGTTCTTCGTTTATGTTTACCAACATTTCCTCCTGTATTCATTCATTTGTCTCCTTAGTACGCAGTATTCTAGAATACGCGTGCCAAATCTGGTCTCCGCGCTTTCAGTATTTATCTGACGCCATTGAATCTGTTCAGCGCAGGTTCACTCGCTTGCTTCTTTTTAAATTCAATATCCCCTATTGTCCCTACTACTCTCGTCTTTCCCGCCTTCGTATGTCCTCGTTGCAATCTCGGAGATTGTTCCTCGATGAGTGTTTTCTCTTTAAACTTTGCCAAGGCATTTTTTGGTCAGATCTTGGGTCCCAGATAACTGGACGTGAATCTAGTCGTCCAAGTCGTTCTTCTGAGGTTTTCTCTGTTCCGTTTGCTCGTACGAAAGTCTATTTCCATTCACCTTTGCTGCGTCTACCCAGAATGCATAATGACCTTAAGCATAGTCCTCTCCCGCAATCTTTTTCACAATTCAAGCATGTATTGAAAATGTTATCTTGAATTGCTATTTACCTTAGTCCTAATTTTAGTTTTCAAATTATTTAATTATTTTTGTTATTTCTTTTCCTTTTTACTAATTTTCGAAGAAAAGTAGTATTAAACTCGTTTCGCCGAAAATTCATATTTTTATATATATATATATATATATATATATATATATATATATATATATATATATATATATATATATATATATATATATATATATATATATATATATATATATATATATATATATATATATATATATATATATATATCATCAAAATGATTAAGGGAGATAATCTCTGGAGTGGCCAATCCGATTGAGCTGAAACTTTCGGAGAACGTAGATGTATATAGTAGGTAGGTCCACGACTTGCTAAAATTCAGATATCCTAAACCTTTTGGCGGCGGCGAGCGTTTTAGTGAATTTTGAGGTACTCCTATATTTCCAAGCAGCGTGAATTTTTGTTCAAAAAAAGTATTGGGAATGAAAACTTATTATGTTTTAAGCTTGCCTATGACAAAAAATTTGAAATTTTGAGCCGTGTGTGGGTACAGCGTGCCTAAAAGTAGGCAAGGATTTTTTTTTCAAATATTGATTTGTCATTACTTCTGACAAAAACATTGGATCATCGTGAAATTTGCAGAACGTATTAGTGTTGACTAAAATTTAGCATACGTGGATTTCCACGGTCGTGCGGGTAACCCTGTAGCTGCGGCAGGCTCTTGAAAAAAAATCCTTCAAATCATTGAACCTCCTGAAAAATTTTTGATTTTTGACAAAAAATTCAAATCATTGATAAATTTTAACGTTTGTGCATCATGTCAATTTGAAATTTTTAAAATTCCGATTTGCACAAGAACGGCAGCCCATCACTAAATTACCTCTATTTTCAGCACTCGAAAGTTCTGTTCACGAGAACTGACGACCGGATTATCCGATCATAATGAAATTCACAGAACATGTTGGTATCAACTAGGACCAGGTCTGATAAAAGTGATTTTGAAATGCGTTCAACCCTGTGGCAGTGGTGCCATCTTGAAAAATCACTGAGAAAAAAAAACAGCTTTTTGGCCTATAACTTCCGATTCAGCCATCAGATTTAAACAAAATTCACACAATATTTGAACCTTACTTAAGGTAACATTTGGTGAAAATTTGGTTGAAAAATTAGCATAGAGTTGCCAGCTATGGTGATTTTTGTCTCCTAAATCTTGCAAATTTGCTCAGCAAAATAAAGCTTTTTCCCCTATAACTTCCGGTGCAGTCATGATATCAAAATGAAGTTTATGCCTTAAATAGATTTTGATGTGAGCCAAATGTCATAGGAATTTCGTACAAAAATCATGAAAGGGCTGCCAGCTATGACCATTTTTGTAATTTTTTGGAATTTCTTTACTGCGCGATTATGTCATTAGATTTGCAAATGGGAACGATCCTGCAATGAAAATTAACAACAAATATTAACGCTTTAAAAATTTGAAAAGTTTTGAGGGTGGTAACCCAAAACAATTTTTCACCCGTATAACTTCTAGCGCAGTGATTCAATCGAAACGAAATTTATTGGTTGGGTTTAGTTTAACGTGAAGCAGATTTGGTATATATTTTGCTTTGCTGCTGACACAGGCTAACCAGCTTTAGCCATTTTCGTAACTATTGCATCAACAGATGCTTCAAATTACATACTCATATGCAAAACATTTGCAATAAAACTAAGAAACCAATTTTTCAATTTTCCGAGTTTTGAACATTTTTTGGATGGCAGCCTCAAACAACGTTAACCGCTAAAGCTTTCGACGAAATCCTCCGATGAGAACGAAATTCAAAGGATAAGTTGATTTAAGTATGAGCTTGTTATGGTAAACTTATTGCTGCTTCGTTGGGAAAATGTTGCCAGCACTGAACATTTTCATCATTTGTGTTATAGTTGAGTTCTGTTGCTTTGAACAAGGAATGGTTGATATGATTTTACAAAAAAGTGTATTACGTCTTTCCACATTTTTTTGTCACTCAAAGACAATTTCTTCGAAAATTAGTTTTCTGGCGGTTCAGGTGCGCTAGAGTTTTTTTATGTTTCATTCTTTTATTTTTGCTTTCTTGACGCTGTAATTGGAATTGTATCTGTAGCGCAAGGGATTCATAAATAAATAAATAAATCTATTGGGAACTGAAAAAAGAAAATTGCTTGTCATTGGCAAATCTAAAAATCCCAGATGCTTCAAAAACGGGAATCTATCCGTCGACTACGAAGCCAATTCTAGAGCCTGGATGACGGCTGATATTTTTGGGAATCATTTGCGGCAGTGGGATAAAGAGTTAACCAGAATAAATCGGAAAATTTTATTGTTACTGGATAATTGCCCTGCTCACCCCGATCTGAAAGATTTAAGGTGCTTTAAATTGGTTTTCATGCCACCAATACTTGTGTTGCAAGACTTGTTTGAAATCTGCAGATTTGAATAAGTTATAGCTGGCAAGCTTTGGTTTTGACTTCATTTCATGTGTTTTCCCCATCACTAATATTGTTTAGTTTTCGAATACATTTGTATTAGCAATAGATATAGAACGTGTCCAAAAGTATTAAGACGTGATTTTGTTGTATCTTTATTATAAACTATCCTTGATAGTGCGACACAGTTGACCGACTGGCATTCCTTCCAATTTTAGGATTTTGGATTATATTTTTTTTTGTATGAAGTTGATTGACCCTAAATTTAGCCATGTCTATTTCGGAAAAAAATGTATGATATAATTATTCGAATAAAAATTCTTGATATTGTTAACTTTGAAGATTTAATTTAATTGTTATTTAATATATTCGACTGAAAGCCTACAAGTGAAACTTTTTTCCATTCATACATAATATCCTAAAAAAGATTTAATTGCGCGCAAACTTTAATTTCATTACGCTTTATTCACCTCGTCGTTTTCAATTGAAATGGAAGAAAAACCGATTCTACGATTCGCATAAAATAACCGGATTTCTATTGAGCTTGAACTTGATTGTAAACGAGTTCTCAGAATACGTTCAATATGTAGATTAGATGGCGGCTGGATAGTAGTGAGTGTTAGGAAAATATTGGAATATTGTTAAGTCTGGTCGAGATTCTCAATCGAACAGCATAATATAGTTTATAACCTTGTAAACAAAATGGATACATGTGATGGCAATGTGCATTCGTTGTTGGTATTGTTATTGACTGATACGTTCGAATGACAGTGGATTTTTAATATATTTGCCTTCATGCTTGATTAAATGCATATTTTTTGTTCTTGATGAGGATTGTAGATATTTCCAGACAGGCTTAACCCTGGAATGGTACGGTAAATTTTTGGATGATTTTAGGTATATATTTTTACTAAAAAGAAGGCAACAATTGTATTAAGCACATTTTTTATTTTACCATTAGACATAAAAAGATTATATAGCTTCAAGTCTGATGGCAGTCGGAGTGGCCAACTGGCTGATGCGCGACGAAATATATACCATATGTGAGTAAAAATTACTCATCGGTACCATTCTAGGGTTAAATTGTACCCCCCTGTAATCTGCTTACTTTGAGGAAAAAATCAAATTCTCGTTCATCATTTATTTTGTACTGTCAATTAGGGAAAAAAATGGACACTTCACTGTTAGTAATTTATAACAATTGAAGTAGACCCACTCAATAGTGTAATCCCTTGTTTTAAATTCATCCAGCTCACTAGAGTCATGTGGTATTTCTTTTCGGGGAACACTTGTACGATAATTTGAATCGTTAATCGTTTACTCAAAAAAGCAGAGTACCCTGCACGACAAGTTTTTAGTGTTTTTCTCTCCAAGTTAGCCATGGAGCATCGATTCATGTTATGCATACACTAATTTCGTACACCAAAAAAAAATCTTTGAATTCATGATTCACGAGTGATGTTGATAAGGTGAATTTTATTTCAAGAATTGTTTTGATCGCTGTTGTCGCGTTTGAAACATGAATGACGATAAAGTGCTCTTTGAGACGATAGAATGACGTCGTCAAAAACTTTGAGTGTGATTAGCACATTATTTTTTTTTTGTGTTTGGGAAATGATAACGGATAGTTAATCACAAACTTGAGCGTAAAGCTTAATATTGACTTGGATTTCGGCGAAAATTAGGCTTGAAATTTAACAAGAGTGATAAAGTTGCTTTCGTAATGAAAATGGAGATCGAATCTCGACTCATTTCACGCAAATTTATTATGTGCAGTTCATTCTTTCGAGCTAAAAATTGAATTGTGCAAACGTCTTTTCAATAAAAATGAAGTGCTTGACATTTCATCTGTCAGTTTTCTGCAGTCTCCGCGTTTCTCGATTGCTAAAATTTTCACTCCAAAAACTGACCGGATGATTTAAAACTGTCAAAATTTATCTTCACGATTAAGCCAATATCAGCCTTAACCCACATGTATATCTATCGCACTTATGTCTTTACAAAAAGTAAAGTAATCCCATGACAATCCTTTTCAGGTCTAGTTGTTGAAGCTGGTAGAGGGCTTCATTTCAGTGAACGAGAAAAAACCTTATGTAATAACCTTAATACTCTGTACCGTACATTTATGACACCCATACACAAACACATTCACTATAAAAACTACACATACCCTATAGTCCAGGGAAGGTTGACATGGTACTTCGGAAAAATTTGGGGAAAGCTGGATTTTGGTGTGAACCTTGGTACTGGCGTGCTGAACTAAATGTCGAAAGTTCCCATCGATCCGAGTGCTGCGTTACTTTTTATACGGGGTCAGAGGTCACCAAAAGTGACCTTTCGCAAATATCTCAGTAACGGTCACGTCTTCAGAAAAACAATGTATGACGAATTTGTAGCTTAGAAAAAGATTGTATAACTTTTTCTTGTAACGTTAACCGTTTTTGAGATAAGTTGATCTAAACAGTTGTTACAAACAGTATGCACTCTCTCAACGGCATGTTTATATTATCCGACTTTGATTACGACTTGGAATATTTGTGAGTTTGTTTTTCTGTGTTTCAGAGGCCCAGAAAAAAATATAAACGAATACATCTACTACACTTCAGGATAGATGAAGAACAAATGTTATAATGGTCTTTCAGAAATTCTCAAGATAATGTTAATATCAAGTGGAGTCGTCGGCGATGATAAAATAAACTGTTACAATGCTTATGAAGTTGGTCTCATCTCCATTAAAAAACATGACTGCTCAAAAATTCGATAGCATTAAACTAAAACGTGCTGATAGAGTGCTTCATCTTTTAACAGTGTCCATTTCTATAAAAATTCATAATGAACCTATTGATCTTTATTACTATTTCAACGAATAAGTATTATAAAAAGATTTGACACCCAACTTCAAGAATTTTCGGAGTATGAACTAGCTCCATACCCGTTGTCACTCCTCGATGAGAATGGAATGCGTAGAAACAAAAAGACGGCTATTTCTCAATGCTTTTAATCAGTAAATGTTGAATTAGCTACCACAAATGTAACATATATTATTTACGGAGGGATTCTTTTACATTGTGCTATATGGAATAAAGAAGAAACATTTGATGCAAGTTTTGACACTTTTTCTTCCCCTAGTGTAGATGGCAAAAAAAATCTGCTAACCAGATCCCCGGGTGACCAATTACCACGGGGTATGTGAGGTTTGACTCACTTAAAAAAAAGGACCATCTACAAGCCCACGAAGTTCCGAGTCGGGATCCGCCTAAGCACTGCTTCGACCCGGTCGTGCTGACTCACCCATTGGTAACCACGGACTTCAAGAACTACCAAAGCTTATGGGTCGGTAAGGCAACCCTCCTCCTGCTTTATGCGCACCACTTTCTATACGTATGTTGAGACTGCGCGCCAGTTCTCCTCGTTTCGCAGCATTGCATTCACGGTGGTCTCAGGCGCTACCAGGCCGATCGTGGATTCAAACTTACGAAGCGACTGCACATAAAGAATGTGTGCTGGCTGAGCATCAACGAGCTCAGTCGCACAGTACCGGCAGTACGGTGTGACCACCTTACCCATTCTGTTCAGGTATTTCCTGAAGTAACCGTGCCCTTTCAAAAGTTGACAAAGGTAAAAGTTTACCTCTCCGTGTCTCGGGTTAAGCCAAGGTTCAATCAGACCAATTAGCTTAGCCGTCCAGCGTCCTTTATCACTTTCACCCCAACGTTGTTGCCAAAGTTGGAGGGTCAGTGTATGCCCATGCGTCAAAGCCTCAGTTCTGTCCAGCTCTGAGCGAAAGAGGTATCCTTCCTTGCGTTCTCACGCTAGCAGATCGATCGAGATTACTTCCAATACAACCATCACAGCCCCTTCTGAAACTGTGCTCATTATGTACAAAGGCATTATAGTCATAATGCCGTAATTGTATTCAATGGTTATAACGACAATAAAAGAAAATATCAAAGCTGCAGAGCAACGTCGTTGATATGCGAAAAATTCTTCATCCGTTAATATTCTCTTTGTGCGTCCCATGATTGTTCCAACAAGTCAAGAACAATTTCTTCCGAATGCCAACAACAAGTGTATGTGTGTGTGTTTGTGTGTGTGCTTTTGTATGTGTGTGTGTGTGTGTTTGTGTGTGTGCTTTTGTGTGTGTGGGTTGGGGGAGAGGCGCATTGGCACCTCTAAGCATTCAAGCAAAAGGAGCCATTGTACTCATTTCCCAGACTTCTTGATAAAGTCTAGGATCACTGATAGGGGAAAAGAGGCTATCCTCTGCATGCGTGCAACATCCCAGCCAAAGCATTGATATCTGTGACGCGCAAACGCTGGGCATTCACAGAGCAAATGATCCTCAGAGTCAGCTTCTTCTAGGCAGGATGAACAGAGGTCATCCTGTACAACACCTATTCGGTACATATGTCCTACTCGGCATTTGTGTCCAGTCAGAATGTCTATCATGGCTCTGCAAACGTTCCTGCTCTTGGTTAGGCTCTGAAAGGAAGACCTTCGTGTACCTGGCCACATCAGCAGTCGGCCATCTATCTTTGTGAGCATCATCTACCAACTTCCGAAGAATGGGACGTGCAGATGCGGTCGGCACGCCCAAGGCGGGTTCATGGCCCCGTAGTGGAAGTCCCGAACCTTGCTTCGCAATGGCGTCAGCAATTTCATTTCCCTCAACACCACAGTGCCCCGGTACACAGAGCAGATGCACCCTATTGAATCTGGCGAAAGAGTTAAATCGTGCTCTGCACTCTTGGACAATTTTCGAAGTAGTCAGGGGTCTACGCAGCGCCATCAGTGCAGCTTGACTGTCACTGCAAATAGCAATGCCTTTTCCCCTCCATCTTTTTTCAATCGCCCAACAGGCAGCTCTCAGGATACCGAATTTTTCTGCTTGAAAAACCGAAACGTGCTCTCGAAGAGAAGAAGCCCACCTGTCATTTGATGAATGCAGATAGACACCAGCTCCAGATCCATCTGTCCTCGAGCCGTCCGTGAAGAAGATCTCGGAATATCTCCTCGTACAGA
Organism: Nemotelus pantherinus; assembly: GCA_963978885.1. Lineage (NCBI taxonomy): Eukaryota > Metazoa > Arthropoda > Insecta > Diptera > Stratiomyidae > Nemotelus > Nemotelus pantherinus. The sequence goes on along the minus strand of OZ022265.1, from coordinate 48,911,187 downwards.
GATCTGGATCGTCCCAGTCACTTCTGCTCAAGAGGATTACTTCGTACCTTCTCTCGAAGTCGAGGAAGGGCACTCGAGCGTCCGAAGGCATAGTGAGAATCGGGGAGATCTCTCGCATCGAACCCCTAATAGAGCAGTGCCCACATCGCCTTCACCTACCCATAAACCAAGCTGAGCTAGTCTATGGGCAGAGCTCATCGCCACACTCTGAATTTGAATGTCGAGAGGGGGCAGATTGAGAAGCGCATCAAGGGCCGCACCCGAAGTAGGGATTAATTTTAATATCGAGACCCCGTAAGCAGTTAAATCAATTAAAGGAATTCAAATCAGCAGACAAGCAGACATTGCCGGCAATGCCACGGAGCTTATGTCCGAATGCTTGCATTGTGTCATTCGGGGACAAGCAGCAGCTGACGTAGGTGATCCCTCCGTATGTCACCCATAGATGATCGTTGTCATAATCGTAGTTGCAACTGCAGGGTCCCTGCTCGTCCGGGATCCAAATTGCCATGTTCCTCGTAGCATCTGCCAACCAAGCAGATGCATTCCTCCTCCTATAGAGCTCGTGGATCAATATGATTTAAGCCCAATGTTCGCAGACTAGCTGAGTGAGAAAGTCCTCCGCTGACCTGCTCTTCCGTGCTTTTTCTTAGCATCGAGCGAATGAAGATAACCGTCTCTGTATTTAAAAAAAAAAAAAAATTAAAACACAATCTTTCTGGTTTATTCAAGTCTAGAATTCGAATGATGCATTTACAATTTTATTGAAATAATGTCAGTTTGTGAGATTGCAAGCTTGCACTTACGTGCCCAGTTTTACAATCGTCATTTCCCACAAGAATTGAAGTATAGAGCTATTTTTGTCGTTCGCGTGAAATCTAACACCTGAACAATGTCTATTCAAATTAGTCTATGCCGGATTCGTAACTAGCGCATCTTTAAAAACCCGGCACGCACTTGATCCCTTTAGATGCTTAGCGTCATTCCCGGGATGCTTCTCAAACATAATATGCACTGAGCTGCCTGCTGCCCGGTGCCCAACCTGCCTACACTTCCAGCAGCAGGCGCTGCGGTCCGGACCCTTGCAGCTGCTCCTAGTGTGGTTATAGCCCGGACACCGGTAGCAGCATGTCACTTCAGCCCACCTTCGCACTCCGGGGCTTATCATTCCTACCTGGATCTGACCAGACTGGAGGATTTTGCACGCTGGTACCTCATCCAGCCCCACCACGTCTCTCCTCTGTTCCCTTGTGTTAGGTTAGGTTAGGTTTAACTGGCTGCCACAGAGCCACACATAGACCCATTGGTCTGTAGCGATACGAGATAAATGGACCCGGAGGAGGAAAGTTCAGTCCAAACGGCCATCGAAGGCTCCAGACTTTTTTGCGAACTGAAGTATGTTCTTCAGCCTCTGCTCTGCTACATGTGAGAGATCTACCAGCCAGGGCTCACCGAAGCAGCGCTGCCTGGTTCTCCCCAGTGACGGGCAGTGGCACAGAAGGTGTTGTTTTGTTTCTGAGACTCCCGGCTCTTGACACTTCCTACAGGTGTCGCTGGTTAGGAGTCCCATTTTCATGGCATGGGCTGCTACAAGACAGTGGCCAGTAATGATGCCGACCAGCCGCTTGCAGTCAGTCCGCGTTAATTCGAGCAGGTACTTAGTCGCTACGAAATTGTATGACCCCCACATGATTTTGGTTAGCTTCCAGGTTTGAGTTAAACGCCATCTGCACATCGTACCTTGCATCATATTGGAGTCGATTGAGTATTTGATTGTTTGGATTGGAGTAGGAATGCCAACCGATCCTGGCAGGAGAAGGCTAGCCTCGTGCTTGGCTAACGCGTCCGCCTCCTCGTTTCGTTCAATGCCCCTGTGACCAGGAACCCAGAAAATTCTGACCCTTCTGTTGTTGCTTAGTCTATTCAGGGCCTGAATGCAGTCAAGTACACACTTCGATTTGTATGTGTAAGACATCAGAGTTTTAACCACCGCTTGACTGTCTGTAAAGATGTTGATTTCCTCAGTTGTGGTATCTCTGGCGTATGCCGGGTCTGCGGCTTTACGTATCGCAAAAACCTCCGCCTGAAAAATCCTACGGTGATTAGAAGCCTAAAAACTGCTTCCATAGTTGCATCTGCAGAAAATGTTGCAGCACCCACTTCGGCAGCCGTTTTAGAGCCGTCAGTGTAGATGCTAAGAGTTGCTGCGCCCATTTGCTGATTCCACTCCTGCCTATCCCCCACAGTCGGCTGATATCCCCGCTCGAAGCACAGAGTGGGGACCAAGTAGTCGGTGCTACCTGCGTGCCCCCGCTCAATTCTGCTGTGGCCGAAGGATCGTGGCTCGTAGTGTCCCGATTCCCTAAGCCTGACAGCAGCTTTTGCGGCAGCGCCCCAAAGAAGAGGTCAAGCGGAGGGAGATGAAACAGGATAATCAGAGCAGACGAAGGAGTCGATGCTAAGGCACCTGTGGTAAGGCACCTGTTTCTCATGCTGGCAAAGGTAGTCTTATTCACTGCTGGTCACCAGACCAAGCATCCGTAAGCAAGGATAGGCCTGGCTATCGCCATATAGGATCAGTGCGTTAAAGCAGGAGCTGGACCCCACGTTTTACCCAGCACTCTCCTACTGGCATAAATCGCATTGCTTGCCCGCTTTACTCTCGCCTCTAAATTCGCCTTCCAGGTGAGCTTGCTGTCCAGAATAAGACCCAAGTACTTAGTTTGTGACTTGAGGCTTAACCTGGCGCCGCTCAACCTGATTGGAGGTAATTCAGGAATTTTGTACTTTACAAGATCAGTTTTATTGGAGTTGATGCCGAGTCCCACGGTATTCGCCCATTCCTCAACCAGCCCCAGAGCATACTCGATGAGCTGGCCGACTGTGTGCGGAAACCTGCCCGAGACTAATATCGCAATGTCATCGGCATAGGCCACAACCGTGAGTACTTTGCGTTCCAACTTATTCAAAATTGTATTTACAACCAGGTTCCATAATAGAGGAGATAGAACTTCTCCTTGCGGTGTGCCTCTATGGACCTTCCTAGTGATCGGTGACCCCGCCCACTCAGCTGTTATGAGCCTTTGCGTAAGCATATTGCTTATCCAGCGACAAATAGAGGGGTGGGTGATGGTTACGTGGACGCTCTCCATAATGGCTGTTGTGTGCACATTATTAAAGGCGCCTTCAATATCTAGAAAAGCTCCCAAAGCGTATTCTTTGTAGCGGAGTGCCTTTTCTATTTCGAGAACTACCCTATGGAGAGCCGTTTCAACTTATTTCCCTTTTATGTACGTGTTTTGGGCTCTCGATGGAGAGTCTGATTTTTAACTCGCTGGCTCCCTCTCCAGCCTCGCGTTTGATGGCGGGTGCCACCTCTTCGTTGACTATGATGTAATCGAGCTGGAAATCTACGGCGGCCCGAATGGAACCCTGCAATTTCGTGCGGTCCTTGTAGCGCACGATTGCTAGAAGGACCCCTCCTTCTGCGACCTTTCTAATTGCCATTTCATCCGATGATACGATTTGGTCGATTACCTCCAGGACTTCCGCATAGATCTTGTCCGAAATTGGTTTTACCATGACAGCGTCCACTTTTCTTCCGCTGCCTCCCTCTGTTTTCCCCTTCTTCGTTTTTCCTACCAATTCCTTTTGTTCTCTCTGTGGGACACTCTTTTTCAGAACCTTTCTTGGCCCAGTAGGAGCAACTGCTGGTTTGGTGACATTCCCTTTTTACTTCTTATGAGTGACCGTCACCCACTTTCTGCGGTTCGAGGCTGAAATATCATTCCTGACCCGAATTTCCTGCGTTTCTTCAGGGTGTGATTCAGCCACGCGCCTACTAGGCCGTTGTCGATCAACTCCCGGGTTTCCTATGAAAGTCAAATGCAACAAGATGAAACAACGATAAGTAGAAAAATTCGCGACATCTATCCAAAAAGACGGAATCATTGTTGTCCATCTAACATAAATTAAGTAACATTAGCACAATGTATTACATTTTGTTTGCATGTGCTCGACCGACCACTTATATTTTTAATGTGAAACATTAGTTTTATCGTGACTGATGGCGATTAGATATGGCCGATAATAATGTACATTTAAAGCAAATATTTGATGTCGTAGTTGATGATTATCGGCTTGTATTTAATTTCAATATTTCACAATAAAATACAGCAAATTACTGTAATTAGCATCATAGCAAAGACATGTATAAGGCTATTGAAGCGGTCTTGTGACGTTTTTAGCAATTGTGTTAGACGAATCATTCTCGTTAGCAACAGCGAAATGGTTTCGCTTCCAGCTGTTGATGATATAATTGAATTGTATTATAACGTTTTTATAATATTGACATCCACCAGATACACTTGAAATATTTTCAAATAAACATGTCGTATTTTGCCACTTTTTTTTCGTCGATGATATTATGTGAAAACAGGACAATAAACCTGGTTTTATTCATCGACAACTTTTTCGAAGTGAAGATTTGTGTTATACAATCGTCTATAGTTCTATTATGACTGTAAAAATGTGTTAAAAAATGATTCGAAATAGTGTTAACTATCCTAAGTGAAAGATTGCTTCCAGAAGTGATAATGTGAATACGGAAAAATTGACAAGTTTTTAAATGTACGTATGTAGCTATTTTCAATCGTTTATTTTAATTTTGATTGGAGACCCCTTTGAAATAATGTTTGGACTCGAAAATTGACGCAAAAGCCTGAGTATTTGGTAGTCAACATATGTGTTAGCGTCATTCTTTACAGGTTTGTTTCGGTTTTATCTGGATTTATGACGTTCAAGTTTTTTTTACTAATTTTAAACCCGCTTCGCCGAAAATTCGTCATATATATATATTTATATATATATATATATATATATATATATATATATATATATATATATATATATATATATATATATCTATATATCTATATATCTATATATATATATATATATATATATATATATATATATATATATATATATATATAATATATATATATATATATATATATATATATATATAATATATATATATATATATATATATATATATATATATATATATATATATATATATATATATATATATATATATATATATCAGCAAAATGATTAAGGGAGATAATCTCTGGAGTGGCCAATTTGATTGTGCTGAAATTTTCGGAGAGCATAGGTGTGTATAACATGTAGGTCCATGACTTGCTAAAATTCAGATATCCTACACCTTTTGGCGTCGGCGGGCATTTTAGTGAATTTTCAGGTACTCCTATATTTCCAAGCAGTGTAAATTTTTGTTAAAAAAAAGTATTGGGAATGAAAACTTATTATGTTTTAAGCTTGTCTATGATAAAGAATTGGAAATTTTGAGCCTTGTGTAGGTGCTGAGTGCCTAAAAGTAAGCAAGGATTTTTTTCAAATTTCGATTTATCATAACTTCTAAGAAAAACAACGGATCATCGTAAAATTTTCAGACCGTACTGATGTAGACTAGAATTTAACACGCATGGACTTTTAAAACTGTGCGGGCAACTCTGTATTTACAGCAGGCTCCTGAAAAAAAATCCTTCAAATCATCGACCTTCCTGAAAAATTTTTGATTTTTGAAAATGAATTCAAATTATTGATAAATTTTGACTTTTGTCCACCAAGTCAAATAAAAATTTCCAAAAACGCACTCAAAACTTCTGTTTACGAGAACTGGCGATCGGATAATGCGATCAATATGAAATTTACAGGACATGTTGGTATTAACTAGGACCAGGTCTGATAGAAGTGGTGCCATTTGGAAAAATCGCTGAGAAAAAAACTGGTTTTTGGCCTATAGCTTCCGATTTAGCCACCAGATTTTCACCAAATTCATGCAGTAGGCGAACCTTACTCTAAGATAGATCTCAAAAATTAGTATAGGGTCGCCAGCTGTGGCAATTTTTGCCTCTTAGATATTGTGAATTTGCTCAGGAAAATAAAGGTTTTTTCCCCTATAACTGCCGATACAGTAACGAAATCAAAACGAAATTCATGTGGTAAGTGGATCTTGCTGCATTTCTAATTCTGTAGGAATTTCGCTGAAATATTGTGAAAGGGTTGCCAGCAATGATTAATTTCATAATTTATTGACATTTCTTTATCAAGCGATGTTGTCATAAAATTTCCAAATGGAAATGATCCTGCAATGACAGTTAACAAAAAATACTTACATTTCAAAAATTTAAAAAGTTTGGTCGGTGGTAACCCTAAAATTATATTCACTCCTATAACTTATATTCACTCCCATAACTTACAATCGAAACGAAATTCATAGGGTGGGTTTAACACAACGTGAAGCAGCTATGGTGCTAACACATGATTGCCAGCACCAGATAATTTCGTAAATATTGCACCAACAGATGGTTCCATTTTGTATTCATAAGCAAAGCATTTACAATTAAATAAGCAACCGATATTTAAATTTTCAGAGTTTTGGAAATTTTTTGGTTGGCAGCCCCAGACATAGTTTAATCGCTGAAACTTTCGATGATATCCTTGGATGAAAACGAAATTCAAAGGATAGGTTGATAAAGCACGAGCATGTTATGGACAAATGTTGCCAGCACTGAACATTTTCATCATTTGTGTTATAGGAAATGCTGTCAGAAAATGATATTTGTTCCTTTGAATAAGAAATGGTTGATATGATACTACAAAGAAGAGCATAACGTCTTCACACATTTTTAAATCCCTCAAAGATAGTTTCTTCGAAAATTAGTTTTCTAGCGGTTCTGATGCGTAATCAATTGTAATCAAATCGGCAGAATTTACTTCTTTATGACGCAGATGTAGATAGTTTGATTTTTTTTTTAAATAGAAGTAACCTGTTTCGGCTTCAAACAAAAAGACTGGTTCGAAGACTTACAAAGACTGGTCACATGCTATTATAGACAGGTCTCGTGGCTAAGCTGAAAAATTTAATTGCATACTCTTCCTTATGGACAAGTTGTTCCTCGTCAAAGCTTAAAGGGTTATTCCCCACTTATATACGTATATGCTGGAAAAATAGATTTGACCAGCTTAATAAATTTTATTTGTGTCTTCGGACTTGAGCAGCTTCCAGGTTAAGTGTGTTCGCCCTTCTTCTGTCCCGCCAATTTTCCAGCAGACTAGTTTGATCGATACATGCATGTATGTACGTACGTACCGTCAATCGTCTAAATGTTGTCCCACTAAAAACATGAAAACTTGGCACGAATCAGTGTATGAAAATATGAAATTGATTGCTAGGTTGTTGTCGCCGCCGCCGCGACTGTTGTCGCCGACATTGCCGCTACCGTTGCCAGTTCCCTTAATACATCGACCTTGTCAGCAATTTCGAACGAGGCTCATACATTTGGGGGTTTCTTTAGCCGAGAGAGAGAGAAAGAGAGATGTGCAAAGAACGCGATGGCTGAAGTTTTCTGGATCGACTTGTAAAGATAAAAGATTGTTTCGTTACCGCTTTTAGCTAGTTTAGAGGCTATAAGAAGACCAAGAGACTACTAGGTTAGCAACAAAATGATTGTAAAATTCAAATGGTTTTCTCGGTGTCACTACAGGCAGGAATGGGCAATTTTTTAATTATAAAGCTTGACGACGATATACGTTTGTTAAGCGTACCGCTAGGCCACTTTGGACCTTATGCGCTATGTGGACATATAGTTCGTCATTCATGCATTATCATCACTATACGAATAGACAACTACTACATATTGGTCTGCATGATTTTAATCAAAGCCAGGATAGGAAGTTTCCGTTGATTGGAATGCCTACGGGTATAAGTACATGTATGTGTTGAGTTTTTGGCTTGCTGTGGACGGTAACAATTATCATGCGAAATGACTAAGGTCGAAACTAGAAAAGTTCGAATTTCATTGTCGAACCCACCGAGACATATGACTATAGTGACGAGATCTCATGACTAAAGCGTAAGGCCTGGAAAGTAATCAGATACGCCAAGATTATTTTCTGTATACAAAGCTGCACCGATGTCTACCGGTGCACTGGATAGGTCTAGTTTTAACTGAGCTGCACCGCTTTTGTTAATATTCCATGCAACTTACTAATAGGTAGCACATTCAATGTGCTAATGCGGATTTTACTGGATTTAATTTGCAAATATGGTAAATAGTGGCAGTCCAATAAGCACGACAAAATATTGGCTATAGACTGGGTATAATATGATTGTTGGGAACATTGATCTTCTGAAAGTTTCAGTCATATCACATTTAGATAATATTCACTTAGACTGCGTTTTGCTGCTCGATTGAAATGAGTTTTCAGGAAAATTGATATTAGGTTCAAATGAAGGTATATAAATGTCATAGAAGTTTTATGCGAATAGGTAATTCTGGTTTCATTCCATCCTACGATTGAAAGTTTCTTTTCCCAAATGGTGTAGAAAAGCGGGTATGATTGGGTTTCGGCCTTACTGTAGTGTTGGTCTTATTGAGGGTCAGCAGCATTCAATATGATTACGTTTCATTCTGACATATCTTGTTCCTCGAAACAAAATCCAATTCCCTAAAAAGAAGTCGCGACTTTTAGAGGTAAGATAGTCTTCTACTGCATTATTGAAAATGTTACGTTGCAATAGTGCAATGTTAGGAGAATATGGGGATTGGGTAAAATGTTCCAACCAAACTTTTTGAGTTTTTGTGTTGCATTCCTTGCAACATGCGGTCTCTGGTTGCTGCAATGAAACACTGTACTCTATTTACTGGATAAAGCTTAGCAATATTTTTTTTAAAATTAAAATTAAGCTTGTAATTTAGCCAGAGTAGTACTCACATTTTCACGTGAAAAATTTGCTTTCGCTATGAAAATGCAGATAACATTACCAGTATGACCATTCACAATTATTCCATTCACGCCAATTTAGAATGTGCAGATCGTTCTCTCGAGCTGAAAATTGACATTTGATGTCAATAAGCCTTTGAGTTTGAAAATCGAATAGAGCCCAAAGTCTTCAGTATGACAGATAATAAAAAAAAATTGTTTGAAAACTGAAACACTGGACAATTTATCCATCAATTATCAGCAAAGTCTCTACTTTTCTTCATTGTCAAAATTTTCACTCCAAAGGCTGACCAGATAATAAGGACTTTTTCTTCACGTTGAAGTCAATATCAGTGTTAAAGATGAATGTTACGTTGAATTTCTCGCTTCGAAACATTCTGAACGAAATTTTTTCTTTAAAATCTGGGGTATTGAAAACCAGAAACTATATCAGGGAAATTCAATTACTTCCATATTGCCTTGTGGGCATCAAAATTTGAAGAAGTTATGTGCTATTTCACAAAAAGTTTTCTTCTGCTTTAGTCCCTTACATGTAGTGATGGATCGCTCAGGAGCGAGCCAATCAAAAAGAGCAACTCTTTTCAAAGAGCTATCTGAGCCAGTTCTTTACAAAAAGAGCAAATCTTTTGAAAGAGCTATGTGAGCCATCATTTAGAGCTACTCTGCACACTTCATACCTTCACTTCAGCTGCAAGAACAATATTGCGGAGCTATTCGAGCAAATAGAGCTTATACATATACGAGGGTGGGGTGAAAAGTCTCCGGCCTGACCAAGAAAAACGATGTTTTTAAATTGTTTTTGCTTTATTTTACAACATAATCTCCATCAACACTGGTAAATTTCTCATAACGGTGTTCTAATTTAGTTATACCAGTTTTAAACGTAGATTCGTCAAGCTCCTCAAATTACTGATTTATAGCTTGGATAACTTTTTCGTTGCTCTTAAATCTTTTACCACCAAGCCATTTTTTGAGGTTAGGAAACAGGTAATAGTCGCTGGAGGCCAAGTCTGGAGAGTAGGGAGGATGCGGCATCAATTCAAATTTCAATTCGTGGATTTTGGACATGGCAACAATCGACGAATGCGCTGGTGCGTTATCGTGATGAAACAAAATAGTTTTCTTCGCCAAATGAGGTCGTTCAAATTGCACCTCGTGCTTCAAACGTTGCAAAAACTCTGCGTAGTATTGACCAGTGATAGTCTTAACCTTTTCACGGTTAGCAATGTATATGATTCCTCCTCCCAAAAAACAGTAGCCATAACCTTGTTTGCCGATAAAATTGTTTTTGCCTTTTTTGGTGTTGGTTCCCCTTTTCCAACTCACTGTTTTGACTGTTCTTTATTTTCAGATGTGTAGTGGTGGACCCAAGTCTCATCAACAGCTATGAATCGACGCAAAAATTCGTTTGGATTACGCCTATACAGCGCCAAATTGTCGGTAGAAATGTTTTTTCAAATCAGTTTTTGGTCGAGCGTTAGCAAACGCGGCACCGACCTTGCACACAGCTTTTCCATGCTCAAATGGTTGTGCAAAATATTTCGCACTCGTTCAGCTGACATCCTACAGGTCTCAGCTATCTCATGCACTTTTAACCTGCGGTCTTCCAACACTATTCGATGGATTTTCTCAATCATTTCTGAAGTTGTGACCTCAACGGGCCGTCCTGAACGAGGCTCGACCCATTTTAAATTCACACGACTCATTTTAAATTCAGAAACCCACTGCTTAATAGTTGAATATGATGGGGAGGAGTCTCCTAGTGTTGAATCCATCTCTTTTTTTATTTGTTTTGGTGTAAAACCTTTCAAATAGAAGTATTTGATGACAGCACGTTTTTCCAATTTTTCCATTTTCACGAAAACAACGGAAGCGTCTCGCGCACTGTGCTCTCAAACGCAAACTAACGTAGCGATAGGGCTGAAACTGTACATACAAGGTTGGTAGGAATGGTACTGTAGGACACCGCTCCAAAAGTAGACCTAGTGGCGCCATCTCTTGGTCAGGCCGGAAACTTTTCACCCCACCCTCCTACATACGTCAATACTTCATTAGACTATCGTGTGTAGTTGAAGCGAAATTTAGCCTCTTCTAAGATCGGAACCTGTACATATGTATACGACTATCGTATTGTACAGAGGAAAGAGCCAGCTCCGTGTGAACGAAGAATGAATGAAAGCATGGAGCCAGCACCGTGTGCCATGCGAATAGAATGTGAATGATGAGTACTGTGCGAATGATAAGAACTGTGCGAATGATGAATACTGATCGTGTGCGGTTATTGATGGCGATATTTTATAAGCACACAGTGTGCGTTTTTCTTGTATATACTTTGCTCTTGTTCACGAGTATTTGCACTTTTTTACCGTATGCTGGCTATTCATAGGTGGATTTGATTTTTTGAAGGCTATGCTGAATGTTTTGGCAATTAGAAAATTTGAAAAATGTTGCATAATGAGGGGAAAGTTAAAAGAGACTGTGAGCTAAGATTTGCTATCGATTGTGGTAGTTTTCACTCGTCATTTTTATTAATGTTTAAAGATGAGTAGAACGTGAATATGGCTATATCTCGGGCACGCGCCATCTGATTGAGCTGAAATTTTCAGGAGACATTTGTGTACATATTAAAAATGTTAATTATCTTTAACCCTCTGGTGCCAGTGGCCACTTAAGTCATATTTTAAGTATTATTATAATTCTATCAACAAATTACTTTCAAAAAAATAATTTTGCATATTATATTTCAAACGAGAAAATTTTAACAATTGTGAATGGCGATACCTTTTGACAAGATTATCAAATCATTATAAAACTTAGAGAACATATTGATACTGTAAAGTTGATTTTCATGAACGTGCTGGCAACCCTGCAGGTGCGGCAAGCACTGAAATTGAAAACCTTCATATTATCGACCCTCATGAAAAATTCTCGCTTTTTAGAAAAAAGGAACTCATATATGAATTTTATGCTTTGTCTAAACAGTCAAAGTAAAACTTTTGAAATTCCACATCGGACAAGAACGATAATCCTTCCCCAATTTACCTATATTTTAAGCATCAGAAACTAATGGGAACTCAACGATTGAAAATTGTGGCCACTTCAGTCCCCTGAGAACGAGTGTTTTCAAAAAGTGTATACGTGCTTACTGAAAAGAGATCTCGCTAATCGCCAAAACGAACATCACAAGTGTTATTTTTGCACTATAATATATACGATACAAAGATTTTCATATATGATTATTGTTAACAATCCGATTAATTTTTAATTCAAGGTTTATTTTTAAACTGGTGTTATATCTTATGTTATATTTTCAAAGTTATGTTATGTTATTGTTATTAAAACAAAGTTATGTTATTCTGGTTTATTATTATTATTAAAACAACAAAAACAGCAGTTGAGTTTACAGTTTTGCTAGCATGGAAAAAGTTGCTTGAAATTACTCTTTTGAATGGCTCTTAAAGAGCAGCTCTTTGAAATGAGTGAGTTTTACGGAGCTGGCTCACTTCAAAGAGCCATATTGCCCATCACGACTTACATGGCACAAGGCACGGGTAGTATATACAGTGGCTCAATGAAGAAGTCGGACACATACCTACTTACACATTCCAAGAGAGAATAAACAGTCCAAGAGTACGCTTCAGAGAAAAGAAAATATATTTTGCAAACTACCTATTGTTTAATTATGAAAAATTGAATTCTGTCTGGCATGGACTTTACAAGTTTTTTTGTAGAAGAAAAGGTCTATTTTGCCCATTCAGTATGAAGTGCTGATTCCAAATCTTCCTTTGTTCTAATGGTATGATTTTTTAACTGGCTCTCCAAATGAGCCCATAAGTGGTCAATAACGTTAAAATCATAAATTGTGGAAGTGTTTCCAGCACATACCGACAATTATAAAGCAGCCGCAAACGCAGATTGAGTGCTTTCTGCTTTGGATCGTTACCTTGGTAGTTCTCTTTTATGATACAGCACTTTCTATCAAATTTCGCTTCAGAATTTTGCTATGCACAAGGTTTACTTGGACCAGCAGTGGATATACAGCCCCAAACCATCACCAAACCACCTAATGTTTGACAGTACATCGCAGATTACGCTCTCTGAGTTCCTCATTAGATTTTCGCCAAACATAACAATGGCTAGTTTACGAGCACTTATCTGGGGTTTTTATTAGCCTGTAGTATCATACAATCCATGCCTCGTCAGACTTTGAAAACAGTCTAGGTCTAGCACTTATTGGTTTATTTTCCACTGAATTTGTTGATTTAGCACGTCCAATTATGTCAGAAAGTGCGACTTATTTACCAATATCACGAACTGATTTTCCGCCTTTATGATACTTTGTAATAAGTGCTCTTACTTCTAAAGATGTTTCAATTTCACTCACGTAAAAAATGAAATGTATGGTTTCAAATGGTTTCTTTTGTTGTCTTAAAACTGTCAAGTAGGCAAAATCTGGAAAACCCCCTGTTAAGCTCAAAAAGAAAAAGAATTTTGCCATGTGTCCAAGTTCTTTTTCGACATAGATTTTTGGTATATTTTCACTTCTTGTATTTTTTATAGCCCTCATATTAAATTTTGTTACTGATGTTTCTATTTTTCATAGGAAAACAATATATAGTTTGTAAAAAAATATTTTCTTTTCCCTGAAACGTACTCTGGAATGTTTATTCCGCAGCTTAACAGTGACAAAACTAATTTTTGAAAGTAAAATCATATTTATTTTTTAAAATAATCTCCTTGTAGCGAAATGCACTTCTTAAAACGTTCCTCTAGCATTTTGATATTCTTGGAATAATACTATGTTGAACCGTCTAAAGTACACCTCTGTTATTTGTGAGAAATATCTTTTCCTGTAGCTATCTTCAAATTAGGAAACAAAATTTAATATCAGTCTAAACATGAAACTAATTACTGTGGCAATTCGAAAAAGCAATCAGCAGCCTAAAAGATTCAATCAAAAATTGCGGTCGCTTGTCCTTGATTTTCTCGTCCAATTCGTCCAATAATGTAACATGCACCATGAAATCCTGCACTCAAATCTCGATGGACTCAATATTTCCGGTCAACTTCGCTCCTGGCTTTCCTCTTACCCTCGTGATCGTGCTTGTTTCGTGTTAACTCTTGCACTTATTCCCCTTTTCATCTTACTTCTGGTGTTCCATAAGGCTCCATTCTTGGCCCTGTGCTATTGCTCCTGTTCATTAATAATCGTTCTTCTCTCTCTAACTCTCCATGTCTTTTGTACGTTGACAATCTAAAAATATTTAGGTTGATTGGGTCAGTAGATGACTGCTCACAACTGCAGGATTGTGTTGGACTAGCAAAGGGCTGCCAGTAACAAAGACTTTCGTTATTATCGTATCAACAAATGCAATCATTAAATATTTATAGGATAAACATATCAAATGAATATAAGTAACCCATGCTTAAATTAGAAATTAAAAAAATAGAAACATTAGAAATTTTTGGGATGGCAAAACTGCCGATTGCTTTCGATGCAGACATCGAATGAAAACGAAATTTGCTGGGTGTGTTTATCATAGCGTTAGGTAGTTGTGGTAGATTTTTGGTTGCTATATGATACCTTCGATACAGGCTGGCTGTAATAAATCGAACGAGCGGACTGCAAAATATGGTGTTTGAACTGTTATACAGGAGAGCAAAGCCAAGATAAGACAAAAGAATTCGGGCATTGCTTAACTTGCTGCTGAACGTTCGGATGAACGCACATTTTCCGGGCAATTATTGCCCTATAGAAGCGATGCACCAAACGGAGCAAGCTTACAGTTCAATGCCGCCGTTAAGAATATCAATTTCTCAACTGAGGTGGGCTATTAACTCCTTTGAGCCGTTTAAATCTCCGGGTCCTGATGGCGTACTTGCGGCTGACATTCAACAGTCCATGGAAGTATCGCTACCATGGCTCAGAGAGATCTGTAACGCTTCTCGTATGTACCCACCAGCTGGCGGGAAACTAGAGTTGTGCTCATCCCTAAAGCAGGAAAAGTTTCGCATGTAAGCCGAAGGACTATCGTCCAAGAAGTCTTAACTCTGTCTTGCTTAAGATTTTGGAAAGGATCATTGAGTACCATATTAAAAGCTCAATCGATCCTGTGTTGATCTCGCAGTCACAGCACGTCTCTAGAGGTAAGTCGGTTAAGACTGCTCTTCACCTCCTCATTGAGCAAGCTGAGAAATTTCTTGCTCTAAAGGAATATACGCTTGCCGTCTTCTTGGACATCGAGGGGGCCTTCAACAACGTAAAGTCTAACGCAATTGTTGAGGCACTCTCGGTGCTGCACGTGGATGAGCGGCTGATTGCTTTTATCGTGTAGTTTCTCAAAATTAGAGTGGTAATCTTTTCTCTGGGGAATGTCAGCGTAAGACGAGGAGTCAGTACGGGCACACCTCAGGGTGGGGTCCTCTCTCCCCTGCTGTGGAACATCACAGTGAATACTCTCCTAACGAAACTGGACCGTGCCGGCTGCAAAGTGATTGCTTATGCGGACGACGTAGCTGTGGCAATGTCGGGAAAGTATTTATCTACTCTATCGGAGATTTTAAATCACTCTCTTGACATACTTTCACGTTGAAGTCGTGAGTGCGGCTTGAATGTGAATCCTAGCAAAACGGAGCTAGTACTGTTTACAAGGAAGTACAAAGTTCCCTATTTTGAGTTACCCAAATTAAATGGGGTCTCCATTGAACTGAGCCAAAGGGTCAAGTACTTTGGGCTTATTCTTGACTCGAAGTTACTATGGACCTACAATGTAGCAAAGAGAGCACGGAAGGCTTTCTATGCACTTTACTGCTGTTAAAGAGCCATAGGAGCGAATTGGGGACTATAGCCGCGTAATGTTACTTGGCTTTATACTGCTGTGGTTAAGCCAATTCTATTGTTTGGGGTAGCGTTCTGGTGGCATGCTGCTCTAAAAGTTACGTGCAAACCCTCGTACACCGACGGCTCAAAGCTAAACAATAGAGTCGGGAGTGGGGCATACTCAGATGAGCTGAGTCTCAAGCTGTCCCTCCGTCTACCAAACCACTGTAGTGTCTTTCAGGCAGCCGTTGCGGCTATTTTTCAGGCAATCGACTGGCTTCTGTGTAATCGAATATTCAAAGTCAATATTTGTATTTTCACAGATAGCCAAGCAGCTATTAATTCCCTTGCTAGTCCTTGTACAGTGTCCATGATTGTTGCTAAATGCCGTGCATCTCTTGGGGAGATATCGAGACATTCGGTTGTTCTATTGATTTGGGTACTTGGACATAGGTGTTTTCAGGGCAACTGTGAGGCCGATCAGCTAGCAAGGCTTGGAAACTTTTTACCGGAAGTCTCTTGCTCCTCAATAGGAATACCCATGACATCGGTCAAATTGTGCATCAGGCGAAAATATTTTGAGGACGCTAGGAAGTCCTGGGCAGAGGAATCATCCGGTGCGATAGCAAAGCAGTCCTGGTTATCCATGGATGCGCATCACACCAGGCAGCTTTTAGGCTTAACTTGAAGCGCTCTGCGTTGCACTGTGGGCGCTCTAACGGGACACTGCGGCATGCGCAACGATTGGGCGTAGAGTTTAACAATTTCTGTCGGAGTTGTGGCTCTGAGGATGAGGAGGAATCCGTCCTCCCATCTCATGTGCCAGTGCCCGGTTTTGGCAAGGAGAAGGCGGCGGCACTTAGTGCACCCTATCTCTCAAACCTGACAGAACTGTCCCTGGTCAATTTAAAGGGGATAGTCCGGTTTGTCAAAGTAAGCAGATGGTTTCTTGATTTCAGTGAGTAGGAGAGAGTCACTAATTTATTGTGGTATCACAACGGGCCTATCTTGTGCCTATGTGTGTCGGTCGCCAGGCCTCTGGAGATCGGCAGACACTTCAACCTACCTACCTAACTTGCTCTGACGTCACAATCTGTTATAACAAGCTGAAGACAAAGACATAAATTCGAAAAGGCCCTCGGAATTGCATTTGACGATGATGGCTTTCTTGATTTCTTGATTTTCGCTTGATTTTTAAATCTTCGGTGGTAATAGCAAAATTTACCATTCTTATCTTGATTTCGTGTACTTCATCGGGATCTTAGGCGATCGATTTCTGGGACGCGGATCTTGGCTCCTTCAGCTCACTTCTAATCTGCCGTATGTATAAAATGTAGTATGTGATGTGGATGCAATTGCAGCTGGAGCAGCGTTGAGCTCTTGTTCCTTTTTTAAATAAAAATTATGCCGCGCACGTGAACTAGTAGGTACTGTATCCATCAAACAGGTAGCGCATCTTCTGTTAGCTGCAATTCTGCTGACGGAATAGATGCGATGGCTTTTGCTCGCGCAATGCGAATTCCATCAGCACTTGCGTCAGGTACTGCTGAGAGGACGCAGCGAATCCATCAATC
Source organism: Nemotelus pantherinus (assembly GCA_963978885.1). Taxonomy (NCBI): domain Eukaryota; kingdom Metazoa; phylum Arthropoda; class Insecta; order Diptera; family Stratiomyidae; genus Nemotelus; species Nemotelus pantherinus. The sequence continues at coordinate 48,893,979 of OZ022265.1, read as the reverse complement.
AGCTGCCTTTTCAGCCCCTTATAAGCGCGAGTTATAAATCTTATGAGCGCGAAGCTTAGCATAGTTTTTGGAATATCAATACGAATGTTTCGTAGGGGTCACCAATTACAGAGCAACAATCATCTCCAAAAGCGTTTCATTTGCGGCTCATTTCTAGCTCCTTTCCCAGTTTTGCTCTTCCGAATGATAGATATGTATGCTTGATGCATATATTCGAAGTACGTTAAACTACTTACTCTTTTAACGTTGTGATTAGAATGGTAGTTCAATGAATCTTGGGGCTGTAAGTCGATAATTTTGGTCGTGGTCGGTCTGGTTGGATCTCACCATCTACATCATCTCAAAACTATCTGCGAATATTCTTCAACCCCTGTGAAATAAATATCTTTTCGTGCGAATTTCACATGCTTACGAATACTTCACTAGTAATGCTAAGTTCCCAAAATAAATATTGGCGTTCCCCATCGACTAATTGCAACCAGGAAGATTTGACTTGTGTTAATTGATGATCGACCGTTGATAGATTTGTAGCACCATGAACCTTATGGGCCGCTAATTACATGCATGATTTATGCAACGAATAAACCAGCTTAGCATATTAACACACGTGCACTAAGTTCTTCTGTTCTTAATTAGATATGGAGCATAATTTGTTTGCGTAACCTATTGCACTCATTACCCAATAACGAAATGGAGGATCATTTTCAGATACAGTTGCCCTTAAATGACATTGAGTTCACTAATGGGAGCAGGCATATATGCAAATCAGATAGTAGTGTGAGCCCGTTACATTTTCCACTGAAGGCTGGCGATGTGTATCACCATTTTAAGATACTGAATTGCGTACAGCATCATTGGTATACTCGTAGAGCAGCAGCAGGTCCAACAATTTATGAATTGAATAGATTCGCTATCGTCGTTCACGTGACGTAAATAAAAATTGCAATTGTTGATTTTTATAATGTGAAACAAGTGCATCATTCTATGTTACATACGATGAGCATGATCACCATTAGCGTACATGTGGTCTCTAGTAGTAGAATATATACGCAGTCTTATGGAGAAGAGCCTTCATGTACATACAGAGACTGTAGTTGCTGATAGAACATTACTTTTTGGTTGGCGATATCTACAAAAATACCTAACGTTTGGCAAAGGTAAAAATGCCGGCCATGCTCTCATTATCTTCTGTGTGTGTGATGATGACATTCGTAGGAGGACGGGGTTTATCAAAATGCCGGAAAAAACCAATTGTTCAGTGTATTTAATTTACTCTCTTGTGTCTCATCGCTACTACTCCGACTGCTAGTTATTACGTTTGTGCATAGCTAGAATATCTTTAGGATAAATGAACCGCCAACGGTCGATAGCTAGAAACAGAATCTAATATTATGCAGAGACGACACTTGGTATATTTTGTGTTTTTGTTGTTATTTTTGTTGCTGTGCTTCAGTCAATTTGTGACTAGTTGTGTAGCTTCATGATCATTTCTAGTACAGAGTGAGGTCCCAGAATTGAATCGCTACGTTATTGGGTTTGGAATTGCCAGGTGGGGCTTTTGTGGAAAAGAAGCGTCGACCTAGAACTTCTATAAATACTTGATTGGCATTGGAAATCAGCAAGCGAAAAATGATTCGTACCGGTGAATTAGTTAGTTATACGCTATCTTCCTTATGTAATTCATTCAATCAAATCAGTTTGAATGAATAGTATAGCACTGCAATGTCGTACGGCGTATTAGATATGTATGTACGTGCCAATGATTGATGACCTAAGATTCAATTTATGAATTGATAGTCTATATCAAAATTATTTGCTATGCGGAATCTTTTTAATTTCTTCTCCCAGAATTCTCGTAAATATCAAAACTACTATATTACACTAAACACCAAAAGCGTATATTAACAAATAATATTGACGTGAATACGAATCAACCAGAATATTTCCTAAAAATAATTTATGTATGTATAATTGTGTCTGGCAACCTCTTATCAGTTTGTTTGCAGTCTACCTAACAATGCAATGAAATTGTAAGACGTGACTTAAGATTTATTCCAATAACATGTTACCGCCTAGAAAAACTAGTTTCGGAATCTATTTCATTCTCAATGATTCGATGATGAATCTATTTCATTCTCAAGTCATACGGCCATCAACAGGCTGAAGATGATAAAATTTCGCACTTGTTATTTTTTAGTTGACTTGGCAATAATTAAACAATAAGTTTCTCTCTGTTTTTTTGTTCGCGGCTGAAATCGTTTTGAAGTTCCACGGTAGATAGAACTCTTATTTATAATTTCAATTGTTAGAAAAACAATACCGAAAGAATTTTACATTTTAATTTTATAAAAAAGTTTTTTATTCTTAAAATATCCACCTCATCAGGCAAAGTTTGATATTGATAACTCTACGTGCCGTAAGATTTGTCAAATACTAACAAGCTCTTTTTCATATGACCTTTTTTTTCTAGACCAGGACTCGAAGAATGTGTTTGAATCATTTATTCAATTTTCAATCATTTATTTCAATTTTGCATTTCATTTGCCAAGGAACTGCTGACAAATTACAGGATTGATTAGATGGCAATGAATAAAGAAACAACAATGGGCGCATGTTCTCATGGAACGCGTGTTCCCCGTACATAATTTATAGTCGGTATGTTAGGTTGAGTGACTGCCAATCGAAATGTCTTGCGGAAAGACACACATAGGGACAGTAGAAGCCCGTTGTGATGCCACGGCAATACTCTTCCTTAGCCACTCTACTTTGGAAACCATTTGGTTCCTCTGCTGAATTATACAATATCCTTTAAGTCGGGAAACGATAAGTCAGTCATACCTTAGAGAAAGGGATTCCGAGTGAGGCCATACTGCTCCTCCCTTGATACTGGCCCATGAAATCAAAAGCTTTACGCGTTAAATTTAACAGCAGGCTAGTACGACTTTTTTCCATGGGGGCCTAGGACTGTCTTCCGATCGCACAGGATAATTCTACAGCGACGGACTTCTTCAAAGTGTTTTTGGCTAATGACTAGTTCGACCGATGACATTGGTGTACCTTATTAGAAAGGGTATGAGAACTCCGCCTGCAAGGTGTCGCGCTTTGCCAGTTCGTTGGCCGTATAGTTGATCTATGCCCAGATACCCAAATCAGTTGCATTGCCGAATGTTTCGACACCACCCTAAGAGATTTACGATATTCAGCAACAATTTTGAAGACTGTCGAATGACCAGCAAAGAACCAACAGCCATTTGGCTGTATGAAAATACCAATATTGTCCCTGAATGTTCCCACCATCTCCGAACGAAACACACACAATGGTCCGGGAGATGAAAGATATCTTTGGATTATGCTAATCCGGGTACAAAGCGTTGCCAAATTTATTATTCGGTGTTTAGCCATTGGTACACACGTGAGAAACCATTCTATTCATCCCTACCCAAAATTTGAGTTGCAAATTTTAAATCAAGCGTTATGTAGTCGACGTCCGCTGAAGCGGGAACTCGCTCAGATAAGATTCTAGCTTGGCCAATTGCCAGTTCTAGGCCATGGCGAGATGCAGTGCAGTTTCACAGCAACCAGATTAGATTGCTCTTAGACTAGTAGATCGGTTGGTAACCAATGAAGCAACACGTGGAAGTCTTAGTAGGGTTGGTTTGGAGAGCTTCTGTCACCAAAAGTGCAGCCAACCTTCGCACTTTTTCTACCACCGGTTGGTTGGAAGACTTAAGAGTAGCGTGCCACCAAAACATCACACCATATAGTAGTATCAGTTTAACCACAACGGTCTTTTGCAGCCATAAAGTGCACCGAAGACAGCCTTTCGTGTTTTTTACGCTACCTTTTCGTTCTATGTTAGCTTCGAGTCAGGGTTTAGTCCGAAATATTTGAACCTTTGGTTCAGATCAATGGGAGCTCATTTCGAATTCGGTGAGTCAAATGGAGGAATTTTGTAGTTTCATATTTATAGTACTTACTCTATTTTACTGGAATTCATATTCATAGCGCATTCATAGCTGAAGCCCTGTATAAATATCCTTCTTATATAAAAGCCTTGCCAGGAAAAGATGAAAGGAACGAATATTTCGGAGAAGAGCAACTTAAACATTTAATCCATCTAAAACACTGTCTAGTTGGCGCAGCGTTACTAGTTCAAACGCCTACCATCAAACGAGCAATGAACCGCATAAAAGTAAAAATCAACACAGAGCCTGAAAGAGGTTGACACTCGAAACACCTATCAATCAACCATGGATACGGGTATCAGTGATTATCTGAGTAACCCTGGAGTTGATCATAATGTGAACGACGTCTGGTAACGCCTCAAAAGCATTGCCATTTGTACGGCTACAAACACCTTAGGTCACAAGCCTTAGAAACGGTCAGAGCAACTGGTTTGATATTGATTTCAAAATACCTGCTGAACATAAGAATATCTAGTTTTTCGGTCTACGATAAGTTGGGGTTTAACGGGTTCATGGACAAATTGGTTCGTGAACTCGAGCAACACTCTAAGCGCTCAAGTCAAAATTACCCCTTTGCCTCAATGTACTCCCAGCGTACCAGAGTTTCCCGGATCTATTAATAAAGTCTATGATGAATAACAGGGGGTAAAAGTCTATCCTCTGCATACGTGCAACAACCCAACACAAGCATTGATATCTGATACGCACGTTCTTTAGGTATTTCCAAAGAAAATGTTCCGCAGAGTTAACATCTAAGCAAGATAGGCTAGGTAGTACAATACCAATACAGTATATATGTTCTCCTAGGTAGTTGTGTCCAGTCAGCATAGCTATCATGGCTCTACAAATTTTTCTATTCTCATGGAGGAAGAATCCCGCAGTCCCATAGTTATACTCCAAGAGGAAGGTTTTCGTGTGCCTGGATGGATATCGACTGCCCACTTTCGAAGATTGACGTAGGCGGATGCAGTCGGCACACCTATAGTGAGTACTGGACCCTGTAGTGGAAGCGTTGAGCCATGCTTTGCAGCAATTTCGTTTCATGGCACCCAAAGCATATGTACCTTATTAAATCTAGCGACATTGTTCAACCGTATCGTGTATTTTTGAACAATTTGTGAAGTATTTAGGGTTTTACGTAACGCCATCAAGCAGCTGTCAATATAGCGAGTATTTGTGTTTGAAAAACTGAAACATGCTCTCCACGAGAAAAAGCTCACCGATCATTCGGTGAAATCTGGTAGCCAAGCCCCGCATCGTCATTGTTTACCCATAAGCCAATTTGAATTATTTCACGGCTAGAACTCGCCGCCACACACTTTGTTTGAATGTTGAGTAAGGGCAGATTGAGAAGCGCATAGTGCTCATGGCACTGTATATACTTAGTAAGTAAAGTAATCCTACGACAACCCTCGTACGGGTCTAGCGGTTGAAGCTGGTAGAGAGGTTAAGTTAAGTTTAACTGGCTAGCACAGGGCCACACATATATTCATTTGGTCCGCAGCGATACCAGATAAATGGACCCGGAGAAGGAAAGTTCAGTCCAAACGGCCATCGAAGGCCCCGGACTTTTTTGCGAACTGCAGTATGTCTTTCAGTCTCTGCTCCGCTACATGTGAGAGATCCACCAGCCAGGGCTCACCGAAGCAGCGTTGCCTGGTTTTCCCCAGTGCCGGGCAGTGGCACATAAGGTGTTGGATTGTTTCTGAGACTCCCGGCTCTTGACACTTCCTACAGGTGTCGCTGGTTAGGAGTCCCATTTTCATGGCATGAGATGCTACAAGACAGTGGCCAGTAATGATGCCGACCAGCCGCTTGCAGTCAGTCCGCGTTAATTCGAGCAGGTACTTAGTCGCTACGTGATTGTATGACCCCCACATGATTTTGGTTAGCTTGCTGGTCTGAGTTGCACGCCATTTGCACATCGCACCTTGCATCATATTGGAGTCGATAGAGTATTTGATCGTTTGGATTGGAGTTGGAATGTCAACCGATCTTGACAGGGGAAGGCTAGCCCCGTGCTTGGCTAACGCGTCCGCCCTCTCGTTTCCTTCAATGCCCTTGTGACCAGGAACCCAGAAAATTCTGACCCTTCTGTTCTTGCCCAGTCTATTCAGGGCCTGAATGCAGTCAAGTGCACACTTCGATTTGTATGTGTAAGACATCAGAGCTTTAACCACCGCTTGACTGTCTGTAAGGATGTTGATTTCCTCACTTGTAGTATGTCTGGCGTGTGCTAGGTCTGCGGCTTTACGTATCGCAAAAATCTCCGCCTGAAAAATACTACAGTGGTTAGGCAGCCTGAAAGCTGCTTCCATAGTTGCTGGTAGAGAGCTTCATCACGAATTTACAATCAATGTTAATACGAGTGTAAAGTGATTAGTTCCACGACTCACTTTAACTCTGATTAGATGCTCTATTCAGAGCCAGGTGAACTTAAAGTTTGGTGTGCGGTACCTAGTCCGAATCTGGATTCGAAGCAGGGATCCCACACACAAGAAGCCAATGTTCTACCCATTAGGCTAATTAAGCTTCCTGTATATACCTAGGCCCATTAAAAACATCCACATTGCGCACTCTTATGCAACATACCACGCGTTTATGATCGCGTACACATTGTACATAGTAGTCCAATCTATATAATATCGCCCCCAGCGCTGACACTTGATAAAATCCACATACAAGGGTGGTCTGAAATGTTTCCGACCTAACAAACATAGAAGACATTTTCTTTAAATTTGTTTTTATTTTTTCTGCATAGTCTCTCTGTACGTGTACACACTTCTCCCAGCAATGCTCTCATCTTTTTAACTCGTCCAAACAGTACTCGGCGCTTTCTCCGCAAAATAATTGTTCACGAAGGTGATTGCCTTCTCATTTGACGAAAATCTCTGTCCTCCGAGCGCCATTTTTAAATGAGGGAACAAAAAGAAGTCGCTTGGGGCTAGATCTGGTGAGTAAGGAGAATGGTCAAGCAGGTCAAACCGTAATTCGCGGATTTTCGCCATGACAACCGCTGAGGTGTGAGACGGTGCATTGTGTTGGTGGAAAATGATTTTCTTTTTCTGCAAATATGGCCGTTTTTTCGCTATTTCTGCCTTCAGCTTGTGAGGTAATGGTGTGTAGTATGCTCCTGTAATGATTTTTCCTGTTTGAAGGTAATCAATTAAGATAACTCCATGACTATCTTAAAAAACAGTCGACATCACCTTCCTAGTCGGAAAAACCGTTTTTGCTTTTTGTTGAGCCGATTCCCTCTTCGCACTCCACTGTTTCGACTTTTTTTTTGTTTCGGGCGTATAATGGTGTGTCCAAGTTTCATCTACAGTAATTAATTAGTGCCAAAACTCTGATTTATTGCGCTTGAATTTCGCCAACAGAGCGTTGGAAATGTTCATTCGAACACGTTTTTGGTCTAATGTGAGCAAACGCGGCACCCAACGTGCAGACAGCTTTCTCAGGCCTAAATCTTAATTCAATATGTGATAAAGACGTTCTTTGGACATATTCATAGCGGTTGCTATCTCTCTCACTTTGATTCGACGATCGTTTAGCACCACTTCGTGAACTTGAGCTTTTGAATGTTTCGAACGTTCATCGTCTCCCAAAATTTCACAGTGGTAAATGATGGTGCAGAATTCCCGTACACAGAGTCCAACTCATTTTTGATTTGCGTAGGCGTATTGTCTTTCAAAAACAAATATTCAATGACAACTCGATACTCGATTTTTTCCATTTTCACAAAAACACTCATATCGACTCACTTAAACGATTGTCAAACAACAAATGCGCCTCCAAAATGGCTGATATTTTGGTGAGTACCTGTCAAAAGATGCACAACCACATTCCTTAGCTATTATTGACGAGTGCTGCCATCTTCACGTTAAGAACTTTTCAGACCAGCCTCGTTGAGAATATTACTAGGTAACATAGGCTCTTATGTAACATATAATTGTATTTACTTGAATCATATTTTGTCAAATATTGTGAGTGAAATGTTTGTAGCACTAATTTAATTATGATCGTACGCGCTATGTACTTGGTACTCTCAGCTATAAAATATAGCTGCAATGGTCGTATGAAAAATCGATTTTTGCTTCATAGCGAACGTTTTCATGCCTTACGGTATTTACTACTGTGCACATAATCCTGACTTCCAAGCACATAGCCTTCACTCCCAGACATATAGTCTAGACATAAATCATTGTAGTGGAATATATAGCATTTTTGTTGTAATAAGCTCGCGTAGCTTAGTATTCTTCCCAAACAAATTCGTTTAATTTTCAAAATTACTAAAAGTTTTATGAAAGGTTAGTAATCTAAGGCTCAAAATGAAGAATTAATAATAATTCCGATCGAAGGATTCCATCATTTGCCTATTTATATTTACAATCTTTCTATCAATAACTTGAATACTGCCGTCTTCGAATCATAACACCATCAATTCTTCTTAATTAATAAGTTTTTTCTCTCCCCATCCATAGCAAACATATTTCACGAGGCTCAATCTCACGTGCTTCGCATGTCCATAATGCAGTTACCTCAACATTGGAAAATAATCCTAATAAATCCATATGGCGCTCATATTACTTCGAGTTTACGCTCTCACCCGCATTCTCTCTACCTCAGTCTCATTCGAAATACAGATAATAAATAAAAGGCTACCTTTCAAGGTCAGTTCTTCTTTCACCCATCACCTTTCTGCGTCTACACGTACGTACGTAAATATATTTATCTATCTATCCATCATGATACAATCCAGTTTATGTGGTTGCTATACCACCTTCCCAACGCTAGATTCAGTTCATGGCGCTGCCAAGCAAATCCACTCCTAATCGACAACATGTGGCACTCGTATTAATTTAGAAATGTCCCATATAAACCGTTTAACAAAGGGAAAAACGAACAAAACAGAATGGAAATTATGATAAATTTTCTGCAATTTTTGTGTCACACTAGTAATCCACATACACAAAAGCATTGGGCATCGAATATGAAACGCAGAGGGACAATGCGAATTGCATGGAAATATTTAAGCCGTATGCAGTCCGGCATTGCCATGTCTGACCATGGATGGCTTGATGCCGATACCACTACCACCCCTACCTACCACCCACCATACATCAGACATAAATTACATTCTCGTTTGTGCACTTGTTTGGTGTGCTCTAGAATATTAAGAGTGCTTTTAGACTGGCGTGAAGTGGGTCCACAATGTAGGACTCGTTCGCCACGATATGTGATGTTCCCCTATAATTCTAGATATGGGTGCTTTGCCGGTGGGTCAGTTTCAGTTGTTCTTGCGCGTACGGCGGCCGTTGCAAGTGCGAAAGAGACAAAGGCTTCGAAAAAGATTACCCCCTTCGACTGCGCAATCTGATGTAAAAATTCAATTACATAACTCGCGTCGACAGAATATGCAGTTTTAAGAAGTATTTGCAAATTTTTTTTTGTTTGGATATTATTCAAGTAGAACGAAAAGATTCTTCAACGAAAATATCCTCTCATTAGAAATAATTGGAGCGAAAAAGGATCGCATTGTAAATGCATGTCAAACTGGAGTCATATCGGCTCTAGACTTTTCCTGAAGCTATGATGTCATACTTACAGTTGGAGTAGTTTTTCTTCCTTGCTTGGAATGTCGCCTAACCATCTCCTTTCGTCCCGTCGGAATGATTCCTGGCTTTAGAGTTGAAAGAAAGAATAGACTTGAAATAGGTATCTAACAGTATGGCTGAAATTTTACAAGGATGTAGTTTATGAGGTTTGTATTGATTTTAATTGGTAAGACCTCAGCCCGATTGTTATAGTATGGGAAAGAAAGAGTAAGGAAAAACCAGAACTACATTTGGAATAATTGTCAGAAACGTAGTCTCCTCGTTTTATAGAACGTATAAAGGGTAAAAGATTGATGCTCTGGAATAATTTCTAAGTCATGTGGAAAATTTCCAATCGATAAAAAAATATTTGTGTAAAATGCTTTGATATTCAGAAGTACTGATTTCCTTAGTTCTTAGTGTTGACATCTTTGCTTATTTGGGAGTTTAATTTGTGATAAGATCAAATTTCGAGAGCCACATCGTCATTCACAATGCCATTAGATCAAATAGATAAGCATAATTGACAAGTTTTCATGTGGGAATGTTTTTTAAGAGTACTGATTAAATCGCGAATTTTATCATCAACGTTTACTTTACGACATCTTTTACAAGTGGGTTGTTGCCCCTTTTATACGCTCAAAGTCGATAACGGGCCAGAGAAATAAGTGTTGATGTTGTTTTTATTGCATTTACTTGTGATATGTTTGTCACACAAATATGCTCTTCTAAGCATTGATTGTTGAAATTCCTTTTATTTTATTATGTAGCCAATCATATTTTCAAGTTAAAAATATTTTGGTTATGAAACCTCGTGCTCTTGCTGCAATAAAGAACTTTCGAATGAAAAAAAAGAAAACAAGATAGAAATGCTTTTTTGCTTGCGATCGCTGCAAGAGACTTCAACATTATCTATGTGTTGGGAATACTAATTAAGTCACTTAAGTCTTCTGCTCGAATGCAGACAGAAGTGATATTTTTGTATAATCATAGTAATAAAAATAAGGTCTCAAGTCTGAGGTGAAGGATTTAAAGTACAACCAAGCATATAGAGCAAGAAAGGTCATCAAATAATTGCAAAGTTGCCGAAGCCAAATACTCATCCGAGGATAATTCTCCCGAAGAAAAATACGAGGTCTTCGTAACCTCTTTTGCTAAGTAACCAGAAAATGCATGAAGACTAGCACCATTCTCTTGCCAGCGCAGTAAGAGCTTAGTTTTCTCAGATTTCTTCGTTGCAGTTATTGTTCGCTTTATTAACCGACTCTATGTATATATGTGAGGCACTGAACTTCGTCTCCATCACTTGTTTTTTAGACGTGTGTTTTTCGGTGCCTGGTTCTGCGTTTTAATGATAATTTGTTTGATTGTTTAAGTACACCCACTGCCATTATATATTTGGTTGTTCTTTTATTTACATGCAGTCCTATATTTTTCGTTGACGCTTGAATTTTAATGAAGAAAATTCCGATGGCTCGATAATTTCGGTACATGATGACAATACCGTCAATCCAAGCCAATAATGGGGTGAAATTAATGACGATTATGCCCTTCATGCTTACCTCAGCATTTCGGATCGCTTTTGCCGACGCTAGGCTCACGAGAACACAAGAACTGGTAACCCCTTGTCGTAGAGAGCTATTAATATTGAATGGCCGTGATAAGGGTCCAACTGCCTTAATCTGGCTTTGCACATTTGCCATGGCTAGCCGTGCCAGACATATCAGTTTGGTTAGAATAGCGAACTATATCATGGGCGTGTAAAGATTTGTCCTGACTAAACCAATAAGGGCGACTTCGAATTATAAAAGAAACTGAGTAATTTTCGCAGGTTTCATGGTAATTTATGATACTTAATTTATGCAGCAGTTGTCGGCTATTTAGGACAAAGGTAACGATTACTGTATGGTTGGCACTCTAAGTCAATGTCAGCTCTGTAGCAGATTGGCGCTATATCATTCCGGTGATAATGCTTCTTAATGTTGTGTCCGCTATATATGCTTTTCGCGAACTATTTCTCCACCTTCTGTACCCATTCCTCCACACGTATCTCGTATAATGTTTCTGTATTACTTTCCTTGTATCTTGTCTTTGCTTTGAAATGATTCACTAAAACTTGAACCATTGATGAACTGCCATGATTTTTTGGTAAAGATCACATATTTAAATTTGCCTACCAAAAGGGTAAATCAACTATATCAGCTACGCATAAGCTGGTACAAATAATAGAAAAGGCAAGGAAATCGCACTCTGCGCCTGCATGGACATAAAAGGAGCCTTTGACAATGCAAAACATGACTCGCTGTACCACGCTCTCTAGACGAGGGATGCCCCTCAAAAGGTGGTAAAGTGGGCGTGTAAAACACTAAGGTATTGAGGTATGTTTGCGGAGTTGGGGGAGGTAATACTAAGGGCGGACACTAGGAGGGGATGTCCACAGGGAGGGGTTTTATATCCCCCGCTATGGGCCCTACTAGTTGATGACCTTCTCGTGATCCTCAATAGTAAGGGCCTAACTGCTCTCGGTTACGCGGACGATATCACGGCAATAATAAGAGGCTCACACATGGATACCTTCAGGAGATTCAGAATGCAAAAAACCTTAAATGAAACAACCCAATGGTGCGAATCAAAGAGTATATCCAATAATCCTCAGAAAACTAGCATAGTACCATTCACCAGAAAAAGAAAAATCCAAATAGGAGTCCTAAATATTAAGGGCTCAGTCGTATGTTTGCAAGAAGAGGTAAAATATCTAAGAATCCACCTATATAGGAAATTCACCTGGTACAATTATCTAAACAATACGACACTGAAGGCCACTAAGGCACTTTGACGACAAAACAAATGTTTGGACCCAAATGGGGACTTTCTCGAAGGGCATACAAACAAATGATGTGACCCATCATCAAAACCAAACAAAAAACTGCTGTTAATAGGCTCAACAAGCTTCAAAGGATGGCCTGCCTGCTGATAACAAGAGCAATGAGCTCCACCCCAACGGCAGGAATGGAGGTTCTTCGAAACCTAGAACCACTACACCTCAAAATTTAAAAGGAAGCAGCGAAACATGCTATTGGCCTACAACAGGCCTACAGGTACAAATCAGGAGATCTTAAAGGCCACCTCAAAATCCTGGAGGACGTCAGGCCTATAATGGAAATGTCGAACTTCAGCGACCAAATCAACTTCGGGAAAAGGCTCAAGGTCACAATTTCATCGAAGACAAATGGGAGGATGGCCCACCTCCATCGTACAAAGGAGTGCAAATTTGATATACCGATGGTTCAAAGATAGATTGTGGAGTAGGAATAGGGATTGTAGGTCCCAAGTGCAAAAGGCGTTTTCCTCTCCCACCATCAACCAGAACTATCTGCCATACTATAATAATAAAGATAAAGAATACTAAAAGCGGTAGAATTAAGATCCTATCGGATAGTCAAGCGGCTCTCAGGGCTATCAATTGCGATCAAATAATTTCAGATATCCTCTTAGAGGTGAGAGGTCCTAAATGAAATAAAGGCACAGAACGGCTTCGAGTTGATATGGATTCCCGGCCAAGAGGGCACCAAAGAAACGAGGAAGCTCATAACCAAAGCCAAAGAAGGAGCAAGAATGCCCTTCACAGGTAATTCTCCGTAAGGAAACTAAAACATGGAGCAAGAAATTGAGTGAAAGCTACTGGCTTAATCTTTAGGGTCTATAACACTCAAAAAAATACCTTAGCTTCGATAACAAAAGAGCAAAAAAAGCAGTATTTGCAAAAGTGTCATAAGAGCCACGTGGAACACTGACAGGCGACCGTCCCTGCAAAAAGTATCTCCACAGAATAGGTAAGGAGCGGGACGACTTTTGCAGGTACTGTGGGGAAACGACAGAATGTGTAGAACATATTGAATAAGTTGTTGTACCCCAAAATCAGCATTCAAATGTACACATAAAGCTATCCTTTTATATCTAAAATTTCAGAAGACTGACTCTTAATATCGCAAGCACCTATTTTGATACTCCTTTTGCGTATTGCTTCGTCTCTCACAGCCCCTCTCAGGTGACGCTTCCAATTGTCTCGGTCAATTGTCTCGTCCTCCAGTTACGAAATCCGAGCAGCGATGGCAGCGATGAACCAACGTTTTCTGGGTTTTCACAATCGACCCTCGGCTTTTCCTTCAAATACCTTTTTAGGTACTCAAAATTCGTCCATTGGCTGCATTTGATCAGCCCTTTGCAGCTTCCTTAGTCTGATGATTGTGGCGACCTTTTGGATCGTCAAATATTTCGTACAGCTTATGGTTGTACCTTAGCTTACCTCATGTTTTGTTTCAATTATTCGCGTAAGGATCCGCAACTTTGATAGAATGCCGAAGTGTAGCATTATTTTACACAGTATATTTTGGCCAATACTGTCCTATGCTTGCTTTAAGTCTACAAAAATAGGGTAGACGTCGTTGTAACTTCCAACATTTCTCGAGCACTTGTTTGACTGTGAACATTTGATCAGTCGTCGATCGTCCAGACCTAAAGTCTCCTGGACAATTTCCTCAATGAAATTGTCAGCGTAGACTTTATGTTCGAATATTTTATAGAACGACAAAGTAGCGATGTGCCTCTTTAATTTTCCCTTAGTGGTTTTTTTTTCCTTTTTTGTCGATAGGGTTTATGATGGATTTGCGACATTCCTGCGGTATTCACTTTTGATCCCAGATGTGCTGGATCATTTTTTGAGCTAATAGCATGCTCTCTTTCAATGCATTTGGAATTGAATGTGTAATCTTCTGTAAATGTTTTGAAACACATTCTTTGCGAAAGCAAAAGTCAATTTTCATTGTGCTTTTGATGAATTTTTCGTGGCATTTTCTTCCAATAAAATAATCTATTAAAACTTCCCGAAGATGATTATCTATTTTAATTTAAATATCTTTTTTCCTTTAAAAGATAGATATACGAGGGGCATTCAAATATAAACGAGCTTTTTGCAAAAAGAGGTTTATATTATTTAAGAAGAAAACACATTTTATAGTTCTTTTTCTACATTGCTATCCTCTTTAGTAATGCATTTTTCCCATCGAATAAGTAGTTGGTTCATGCCGTTTTCGAAGAATGACTTCGGTTGGGTATCCAACCAACCACGCACATACTGTTCAACCTATTGATCGTTCGCAAAACGCTCTCCTCCAAGTGCTTCCTTGAGAGACCCAAAAATATGGAAATCGCAAGGTGAAAGCTCTGGGCTATAGGAAGGATGACCAAGTGTCGCGCAAGAGCAGGACGTCTCGAATGGGTTGCTTGCGCTTTTTTGACCGATATGCAGCTCGAACCTGGTCAAGAAGTTCACAGTACTAAGCGGAGTTTATTGTGCGACGATTGCGAAGGAAATCAACGTGTAAAACTCCTTGAGAGCCCCAAAAAACGGTTGACATCACCTTACCGGCTGACAAGCGAGTTTTGGCTTTTGATGGTCCCGGCTCCCCCTTTTTTCTCGACTCCGTAGAGGCCCATATTGACTGGGGAGTGTATTGGTGAACCCAAATTTCATCGTATGTCAAAAAAGCCTGCCCTTCATTTTGAAAACGAGCAAGAAGCGTTTGATAAACTTCAACTCTCGCATTTTTATTCTCTTGAGTATGTGAACGTGGAACCCACCTTAGCGAGATTTTCCGGATTTCACGGTGGTCTCGGATGATGGTGTGTACACTTTAGATATTTATTACAATATCTTTTTCTCGCTGTATTTCTGAAAAGTATTGCCGGGACTTTTCTAGGGTTATATAAAAGAAATAGCTGTATTTATTAACTAATTATCTTAAGTCAATTTATCTTTTTATTTATTTGTATTTAAATCAAATCAATACAACTTTTTTATAAGAACATTTAACTATATCCCAATCAAATTGACAGTAATGAATGCCAAAGTTTTATTTTTCAAAAACTCAAAACATTTTTATCTTAGCCTTCTTGTTTCTCAAATTTTCATGTGGTGTGTTTTATGTCAAGTAGTGTGGTGAGTAGTGAATGTGTGAATGATATGTGTATGTGTTCTCGTATCCACAACACTTCCAATACTGATTCCCGTTTCCTTACTGATTGCTTTGCAGCTACATTGGAGCGACGATATCTTTCAATGAGCTCGTGAATTGCCAGGCGTAGTGCTGGAGAGAAGCCATCTTCAATCACTCACATTTTCTACTTTTTCACGCCCTTCCCTGAACTCGGCACCCCAGGCTTTCACTCGTGGCTATCAAAGTCCATTCTCCCCGAACTGTGTACGCACTTCGTCGCGAATTTCGGCTGGTTTAACGCCTTCGTTCGCTAAAACTTTACTATAATACTTTGCGCAACTGAAGCATGACCCTTTCTTTCGCTCATTGTAAGGACTACTAAACAAACCAGTCGGGCCAGTCGGCTTGGTCGGCATCTAGACGAATTCCCCCCTATTCTTAACAACGCTCTGCCTATCTTCGACACGGTTTCTAAGTCTTCAAAAGTAAAAGGCTCGTTTATTTGTATTTGAATGTCCCTCGTATATTAATTTCTTGACATACATCGATATTTCGAGGGTGATGTGCCCTCTTCTTCAGCGTCTTCAGTATCGATGTATACCAAAAACGAAAGCTTCCTGTCACACCTGTTAAATACAAGAACTACGAAGTAGAACATTAAAAAGTAGTAGAACTAGCAACATCTATTAAAAAAAGCGGCACACAATCCTTTAGTAAGGCAGCTCTGTTCACTATTTCGGATTTAAATTGTTCCATGGTTATAAAATCTACATATGTGATACTATTTTTTTTCTATTATTCATCCCTATTCGCTATGAATTAACTTCATATCTAAAACAATGCAATATAATAGAAGATTAGATGAATCGAATTCAGTACGACGTACACCCTGCTCAATAGTTCTATTCTGTATACGTACATGAATCACGTACATATGTTATATCGTCTCCAAGAAATTAAACATAACATATGAATAAGATTTTCGACTACAAAATGTGCTTCTGTTGCTGGGTCGACTACATACATACACACATTTGTAGATCTGAAGCTTCTTGCAAATTGACCACTTCCGATTAATAGAATCTCTAAGGCAGACATAAAATTTTCCGTTTCCTCGATGACACAATTTAAATTAAAAGAAAAGAAAATTATTTCTTCATGTACTCTGCTGCAGTTTTGAGTGTCTGTTGTTGTTAATGATTATGCCTGTCAGACTGTGGACTGCTCGGTTGACTATCTGGCTGATTGACTGGCTGAATCTAGATGTGTAAATTAAGATTTACATGGCTCTAATTAATAAGCAAGGTTATGAAAATTATAAGCGTATGATGAGATTGTGTAGGTTAGAAGGGGTTTAGGAATAATATATTGAGATGGGAAGCGAGTGATGTTGCTAATATATGTATTTGTATAATGGGTAGCGGTAGTAATTTTTTATGAGCAAATTAACTGGTTGGATATTTTTCGTTGATCATTCTTATTCGAAAAAGCACATAAAACGGATGATGCAAAAGGCTGTAAAGCTACCAATATTTAATGAATTCTAGCTTATATATTAGGAATCTTGATCGAAAAAGATATTAGAAATATTACTTTGACATTTAGTCAATTAGCCTGTCATGGCGATTGCAAATTCTCAGCTATTTGGCGCCAATTGATATAAAATTCTATTCGACAGCTACCTAAGATAAAATCTAATCATGATTTTCTTTTTACAATTAATAACGTCAAATTTCATGTCCATGGCAGTCATTCTTAATATTGAAAAAGAAAAAAGAACTTCAACCAAATTAATATGGCGCCAAGCACGCAACGAAATCTATCAGTATTCCTTTCCAATAAGAAAATCAATAGAACAATCCGAAAAAATGAATAGATAGTCAATATGTATGGGATTAGATAAAAGTCGTACAAGTTTTATATGACATACCTTTGATACGACATTTCAACATGACTCTACCTTATGACCGTTGACGAACATGCGAATAGCTGTAAAATTCTCCCACATCGTTTCTCGCTATGACGTATGTAAAGTCAGTCGAAGTTTTACTATGCAGACGACAACTAACAATGGGATTTTATCGCAATGAATGCCGACCGCTTACAATTGATTAGAGCCCGTGTAATATATATGAATATCAAACTACACCTATTAAACGAACAATCATTTCATTCAATTGCAACAAAGAATAAGCCAAGCCAAGGCAGTCCAGCCATAGAGTGGCGTCAAAAGTATTTCGATCGTTAAGTTCACATGCAACTAGCGAATCCAATCCCGGGATCCCGGATCCCGGGATCCCGGTCAATTTCTGGTCCCGAAAATCCCGGGATTGATGAGTTCTAATCCCGGGATTTTCGGGATCAGAAATTGGCTGGGATTTCGGGGCCGGGAGTCAAGTATTATCGGCAATCACGTTACAGCAAGACTCGAAAAGTGCAAATAGAATCCATATTTATGAGAAAACAATTAGCTCACATCAAAATGCGTAAAGAATAGAGCAAAATAAACCGATGTAACAGTTAACAAGAGAATACAAAGGGGTTTGTAAATAAATAAGTATGGACTGTTTCGCATTTAGTGCATTCGTTACATCGAATGATTTGAGGAAATTAATACTAGCGAATGCATACACAGATTTACCAAAATCCTTAACAACAATCAAAAAAAGGTTGTTGGCTATGCAAGCAGGATAGAGAAAATAAAAAATAAGATATAACAGGCTAGTATCTCAGGTGAACGGTTCAGTTTGATGTTTGATGAATGGACCTTGACTGCAAATAGGCGCTATATAAATATAAACATCTACTTAGTAAATTCTTACTGGAGCTTGGTGGGAGTAAGAATATCAATGACAGCTGGAAACTACCTAGATATGAGTTTAATGTTTCTCTAGGAAAAAACATTGTTACCATCGTAACTGATGGGTCAAACGAAATGCGAAAAGAAGGCAGACTAGTTGGTACAGAGCAACATATTTGTTTGGCGCATAGCATCCACTTGGCAGTTTGCGATGTTCTCTATAATATGAGGTCCATTCCAGATTAAAGTGATTTCCCGATAGTCTGAACGGCGACCACGAAGATTTGGATGGTCCTGAATCAGCTAACAGCTAACTACGTCGCCTGCAAGACACGCTAGATCAGACGAAGGACATCAGCGCATGCATAAAGAAAGTTTGTTAGGTAGTTTTATATTTTAAAAAAGCTCCAACGAAAAATAATAACGATCTTTAAAACTATGTCGGATCCGAGCAAGGCATTTAACTGTCTCCTTTAAATGGACTGTAAAACAAGATGAAATAGTCTCTTGACAATGCTCGAATAGTTTCCCATTTTGAAAAATAGTATACATTAATAGGCCTGCAATATTCAGAGCAATTAGAAGCAACAGAGTTTGATTCGATTCAGAAAATTATTGAAGTTTTACTCCCTGTAAAATTGGCTGTGACGGCCTTTAGTCGCAGACTTGCAAATTTATGCACTGCTAATACTTCATCAAGATTTGTATTTAGGCTGTTAGGAGAAAAACGGTCTATTCTTCTGAATGCTATGAAAATTGCAATATTGGACCGAATAAAAGAGCGTCAGTGTACCGAGCTATCTGGTATGCTAAGCTATCTCCAGAATCCACATTGTACCAGCGAAAATTTACCAAGTGAAATAAAATCTCTATTTTTGAAACCAAGCAACGCAAATATTAAAAAAACATACTTCAATGATCCAGATGCTGAACCCTATGCTTGATAGCCAAAGAAATGAAGAGAACCTAGTAGATACCCATATTGAATCAGAACAAGGTAGTCGTCAATTAACGCTACAAGAAGAGCTGCAAAAGTATGAAAATAATCAATCATGAAATGCCGCAAGAAACTAATATAATTAAAACCATTGCAAAAGAAACGAATCTTTTCGAAAGTGGTGGCACTTGCATAGTTTGGATCAGGCGTACCAATATTTCTTGACCGTTTCCGCGGTGTCCAATATCGGGAATAAATTTAGAAGCAGGCTTGGAGACGATACTTTAGATGCTTTGCTATTGCTTCAATGTTACTTCCGAAAAACCCAATGAACTTTGGTCGAATTTTTTATGTTACTTTATTATGTATCTCAATTCTAAGAGTTATGTTTTGTTGTTGTGGTTTTTGGTCGTGATTTTTTGTTGTAATTTGTAATATATGTAATTTTTAATATCTGTCTTCATACTGTCAACGTTTTGGATAATTAAAATTATTGTTTTTATTTGCATCAATAATATAAAAAAGTAATAATGCAATTTTTTATACAGTTTTGAGCTTACTTATTGTTGTAGTTTTGAAATGATGGCAAATAATATAATCTGTTTACTAGAAACTTGACTTATTTTGTTGTGTTGTATTATGAATTTCAAATCCCGGGATCCCGGGATCCCGGGATTTGAGATTTTTTAATCCCGTAATCCCGGGATTGAAAATATGGTTCGGGATTGGAATCCCTACATGCAACGTACATGCAAATAATTTTCATATGCACAATTTTCAATTTTTCTAGTAGATAATATTATGAATATAAATATCACTATGATACTGATACGATCTGATAAAAATGCTAATTTATTTCTAATCGAAACTTTCGAGTAGATACCAATTCGTCGAATTGATACTATTTGTAGAATGAAATGAAGCATCCAATTATAAATAGTAAAACAATGAGTATGTTACCACACCAATGAATGGAATCTTTCGAAAATGGTTCAAACACTATAGTCGTGAAATGATATCTAATCGATGGCTTACATAATGCTTGGATCACGTGAGTTTGAAAGTTGAGGATTATGCCTTCAAGTCGAATGCGCGAGAAGAGAACTCATTTCCACCCCTCCTCCGCTTCGATATGATGAAGAATTATTAAATCACTTTTATAATTACCCATGGAAGTGTAAACACCAGAGCTATCTGCAGTCAATAAAGTCTATGGAGGATTTATTTAATCAGATCTCGTTCATAGTGATTAGTGTCGCAATTAACGATGATTTACAAGAAGTAGATGTAGCTTAGTAATTTAAAACCACCCATTGCAGTGTGATTATCACAAAGCGCAATATTTAATATTATCTAGAGCTTAGGAAACACCACAAGACTTATGAAGTGCTCAACTTTATGAAGATAAGTGCTTGTATTAGGCGTTATTAATAACATTATGGGATTCAGCAAAGCTATAAATCCTTTTGCTACCACAAATCCATTGACCATGATAGCCGCAGTGCAGTAGAAATTGACTGAAACATCTGCTAGAAAATTTCGGTTGTAGCTATTGATTCCAAATTCTAAGAAAACCTTGCAACCTAGTGAGTGAAAATATCAAAAAAATTTCCGTTCATTTAGGAACCCGGTTATTTTGCGGTGCCACTACTTCAAAAACAGGAAGCTAATTCAAAAAAATCTAGGAATGAATGCTGTAAAATAGTCACTACTCTCAGTTTCATTATCATCTTATCAGGACTGGTCTAATTTGGCATAGTAACAATTTACGGTATTATATTTGTCTGTACTTTACTACATTAAAGTATTCTTTATCCGTATACTGCTTCTATCCTTCAAGCCGGTCTAATCAATCTGCCTCATTGGAAACGTCAATTCAGTGTTTTAATCAAACAAAAATTATCGACCCACAACTACCACCACCATTACCACCTCGGTATCATTTTCGACTACTGTATTATCCAATAATGCAGAAAATTCCGCATTGCTCAACTGGATCATTGATTTTTATCGGTCGAAACTACAATGAAAATCACACACATTCCATTTAAAAAGATATCGGGACTAATAATCGTTGCAGACACCAACGATAAGACCAGGTTGTATGTACAATTGTTCGAGCTATCACGGCCAATTATGTGCATATAATAACGCGTTCGAAAAGGAAAATGCCGAACTTGAAATGTCAGATACTCACACAATCTATATTGCATAACCATATGAAGAGCATAATGACTTTGGCAACGATTTAAAAAAAAATAAATCCCATCTGATCGATGTGTAATCAAATTGATTTTTGTTGGAAAAATTATTAAAGTGAGCACAACATAATCGCGTGAATTGGTAGACACGTTTGACGGATGCAATCAACAGCACTGACGTAAATAACTTGCGTTTATTTTATCTTTCAATTAAAGATCAAGATGTCCGCTGTGTTTTGGTCAATGTTGATGCAAAGTGCTGAAAAATATTTTAGATAATAATTACTTGTGAATAGAACATGCTAATAAGACATTTTGTATGGCCACTGAATAAGTCAACAAATAGATGTATGATTTACTTGAGGTCCAACGCGGTGATTTCTAGATAAGCTTTTCACAGAGTGTAACAAATTATCGCTTATCTTCTTATTTTTTAATTGTATTGATCATATAATAGAGTAGAGACATATGTAGGAGTATTGATAATTTTTGTCTGCTGTAGGAAAAAAAGTGAGGTACATTTCAAAAATAGAATTTGTTTTCGATGGTTAATGAAAGTAAACTAAAATTATTTGCATATGTGCCTTTACCTAGCTATTCGTTATTATAATGTAAGCAGCACATTGCAGGCAAAATACGAATTTTATTATTTGGACTCGAAAGATTAAAGAGCTGGCACTGTGAAAAAAATCACTAAAGCAGAGGATGCAAATTATTAGGGGAGCTGCAACTCTCTTTTCGAATCTACGACTTCAGGAATTTGAATCCATGGCTTTACTGGTCAACGTGTATTAATGTTACAAGCATGAACCTAATAATGAATCTCCTTGGAAAACAAGTATAATGGTGTATAATGGTGTACAAGTACAATGGTGTATCCAAGTTTCATCTACAGTAATTAATCGGCCCCAAAAAGTCTGATCTATTGCGATTAAACTGCGCCAACAGAGCGTTGAAAATGTTTATTCGAACGCGTTTTTGGTCTAACTTGAGCAAATGCGGCACCCAACGTGTGGACAGCTTTCTCATGTCTAAATCTTGATTCAATATGTGACAAACACATTCTTTAGACATATTTATAACCTCTGTTATCTCTCTCTCTCACTTTAACTTGACGTTCGTTTAGCACACATTTACTGAACTTTAGCGATGTTATCGTCAGTGATTCCAGTTTTTGAATGTCCCGGACGTTCATCATCTCCCAAGCTAGTACGGCCACGTTTAAATTCAGCTGCTTAAAATTTCATGGTGGTAAATTATGGTGCAGAGTCCCCGTACACAGCGTTCAACTGATTTTTTATTTGCGTAGGCGTATTGCCTTTCAAAAATAAATTTTAACACTTTAAGGCTCAGTTAGCGAACCTCCGTCGCGTCCGTTCCGTCTGCTCCGTTTTATGACCGGACGCATCGATGATTATTGAGAGTGCGTTGCATCTGCTCCGTCTGTCAAAGGCAAAGGTGGTCAGTTTAGTTATTTTCGTGGTGTAAAATTCATATTCGAACGCGGGAGTAGTTTTAGCTGTTTTGTGATTTGTTGGTTGGTAGCTAAACGTATGAAAGAAGCAATGTTTCATCTTAATTGGACAGTATGTATTGCATATTCAGATATTTTTTATCTACTCCAAACGAAATATTTTGGCAGTCATAGGTGGACACTGGTATTTTACAAAAAATATTGATAAATTTTTATTTATCTGGAACTATTCGTCCACCAGGGCAAAAGAGATGGCGTTCAAAATTAATACAATGACTACATAATTAATTTAGTATGGTACAATAACGTAAACGCTTATTTTACATTTCTACTCGGGTGTTTGGTTTCGGAGTCAACCAAATTTCGAACTATAATAAATTACAGCTATTATTATTTTTGTCACGTTATTTTCAAGCTTGCTATTTCTGAAAAGTTCTCACTGAAGCAACAGTTGCGAAGATAAATGAAAGACAAGCTAATTTAATGCAGACATCAATTTAATCGGTTCAACAAACGTTGACTGTTTTTTGAACCATCGGTAAATTAACATTGTTTCATCAGTAATATTTATAACTATAAAATACGCTAATCAACAAGTTCTACAGCATCAACATTCGATTAATTAAATATTTCAGGAAAATTATTTATCTATTGCACAAAACATTTTGAAAATATATTCACCTTGAAAAATTCTTAGCTGACAGAATGCCTTGCAAAACACTCACCACTCATTCTTAACTCACCTTTCTCTCTCTCTCTCTCGATGCGTCCAAAGATGAAATTTGATCATCTCTTGCGCTCCGTTCCGTCGGACGCACCGGTTGGATAACTATCGCTCCGTCTTCCAATGCAAAGTATATGGAACTTTTTATATTCAACTCAAACGGAGCGGACGGAGCGGACGCGAAGGAGGTTCACTAACTGAGCCTTTACCAACCGCTAGCGGTTCTACAGCATACGCGCGTCCGACCGGCCGCTCAGCCGCAGATTCGACATTTTACGAAGCAACGCAATTAACGCAAATGTGCAATGTATCTCGATACTAATAATAAAATACAGATGATATAACAAATAGCAATTAAAGTGGAATTGCTTTTGCGGGATGATTAAAATTGAAAATTTTATTTTTTTATTGAAATTTTTTTTTGACAAAGTGGTTTCGAAAGTATGCACTGATTCTCATCAGACACCAGCTCACAGTGCATACTTGACTGATGTGACGACTTGCAGTTGGAAATCATTAACTTTTATTTAAGCTAGTTGTGACAAATTTTAACATCTCCGACTTATATCCATCAATATATCCATCAAATCAATAACCTTTAAATAGTAATTGTTTAAGCCGATTAATAGGCTAGCGGTCGGTAGGCGTGCCAATAAAAAGCCCATTAATAGGCTATCGGTCGGTAAAGTGTTAATGAGAAGTCGATACTCGATTTTTTTTTTGCATTTTCACAAAAACACTCACATCGACTCACTCAAACGATTATCAAACTACAACAACTGCGCGTCCAAAATGACTGAAATTTAGGTGAGTACCTGTCAAAAGATGCGCAACTTCATTCTTTAGTTTTTACTGACAAGTGCTGCCATCTTATCAGACCAGCCTCGTACTTGCGTCTGCTAAAATTGGTGATACCCTCGAATAAATAAATAGAGATAAATGTGGTCGTGAATCAAAAATCATTCTCTAAACAAATTGAAAATGATTGAAGAAGGACGTCAAGAAAATACTGAAAAACCGTCGCGTCTGGTATTTTCTTCCGCAGCAGACATAGTTTCATGATTATGTGATCATTAATAAAAAGCCAAAAAAAGAAAAGGTGCAAATATGAACCCTGCGGAATTACAAATAAAGGAACTGACAATTAATACATATATACGGCCATGCACATTCGCAGAAAACCAGGGGAAAAGGAGGGAGCAGGGGAAAAACCCATAGCAGTCCAACTTCCAAAAAACTCCATTGACCATAACTTTAAGATCGTTTTCTACGAAAAAGTAAGACCCGACAATGCTGTTTGAAGAAAATGCACGCTACACTGTGACTCGAAGTGGGTGCAATTCCGTCTCTGTGCTTAGTAGTGATGGGCAAAACGAGCACACTTTGCTGTGCTAGCACACCTCGCACACCACATTTAAGTGTGCTGCACTGTGCTCTAAGCACACTTAGCACACCAGCACGCCAAGCACACTAAGCATACCAAGCACATCAGTAAACACAGTACGCGTGTAGAACCGCTTGTGAAGAATAGATTTGAATGGATTGGATATACGATATAGTAGATTTTTTTACGTGTGCATACATATGGAAAGTAATGATCAGATATGCATAGGAATTTGTATTTATTTATTTATTTATTTATCATGCTTTCAAGTATGTTAAAATAAAATCTGCTTTTAGATAGTGCAGATTTTCGTACTTGCGAGTATTTTCGTAGTTGCAAGTATTTTATTCAAATATTCAAAAAGTTTTTAGGGCAAAAGTATCTGAAATCGGCCAATTTGGGGTTAGAGTGGTTTGGGACATAACGGGCCAAGACCTATTGCTGAGATACAAACATTTCGGTTTTGTGGGGGATTAAGGGGTTTTTTTAGCCCTAGTTTGGCAAAAACTGCCTTTACGGCGCTTTCGATGATTGAAAGTGGTCGGGGAGTACAATAGTTATATTTGAAGGACGAAAAAAAATTTTTGATAAGGGAAATTCGGCAAAAACGTCCAATTTTCCCAAAAAAATTTCTGTCTACCATGAGTTCGGGGACGTTTCAGAGTTGTTTCGGACGAAATTTTCATACAAGTCTGGGGAAAAAGCGGCCTAGTTTCGAAGATACGGCAAAATCAAATCCGCCGCAAAACCATCCGGAAACACTGAAAGTAGCACTAAAGGCGCTAAGTAGGAAAAGGTTGAGATCCTTTTTGGTTCGCCGGTTGTCTTCTCTGGCTGTGCTGAGGCCTTCCTCGTAATTGCAGGTCGCCACGATGGTGTCTCCAACCCTACTGGGGTTGTAAAATTTACAAGACCGCAGGAGGTAAGGTACTCCTGGACTCATGTCCAGCCTTACCGAAGAAGTTTTATCATTTCTTTTTATCATTTCTTAATAATTTGCTTCTTTCCGCTTTTTTCTTCTAAGGAAGAAGTTAGCCCACCAGATTGCATTTCTTTAGAAATCTAAACTTTAGCCCGTTCGATGCACTCTCTCCATGCTCTCTTGTACAATAGAAGATAGAAAATATTATCTAATAAATAACTCACATCACGTTTGGAATCATTAGGTCTGTTCCCGTACTTCAGTCACTGAATTTTCATGAATTTTCCTGAATCATGTGGTGGGAGAAATTCATGAAAGTACGGGAACGCTCTCATTGCATTTCCTGAAAAATGACAACCAAAAGTGCCAGTTTTCGGTTCGTGAAAGAACAATAGTGATTATAAGGTCATCCTAAGCGGTGATAAAATATCGCCACAAAAATATTCGACCTTCATAGCAAAATTACGCAAAAAATATGTTGCTTGCCGCGCACATTTGAAAATATTTACTCTGCAAGATATACTTGTAGAAAGTATATCTTGCAGAGAATGCTATATGATTTGCCCTTTAGCTGATAAGCTAAGTAAATCGGATATCTTATCACAGTCTGATTCAATTGATTTACTCCTAGATCTTTAACTAGCTCCTCTTTATCATTTGACTTCTTATACAGCTTGATGAAAGAATTTAGATCTTGCAGAATGGAACATCAAGATACTATGAATCTTTACTAAGACACTTTTCAGTAGCTCAGACCCTACTGGAATTTCATCGTACTTACTGAAAGAAGGGAAATTTTCAGTTTTAAGTACAACAGAGTACGGGAACGGCTTCATTGCAATTAATGGCGATTAATCGCAATTAATCGTAGTACGGGAACATACCTATTATCAAAAACATCTTCAGATGGACTTACTGCTTCAGAATTCATACTATTCCTCTCTTTCAAAATGCCCCTGCCCAATAGCAATAGTCGACATAATAGTCATCAAAACACAATCTTTATCTTGTTCATCTTCGTAATTTTTAATGTTTCCGATATTTTCTCTTTGCTATTCGTTTCTACCATAATTTTGTTTTTGTCTTGCACATCAAGATACAATCTACCATCTAATTTTCAAAATTCTCTGCATAAAATTAGCTCTCTATTACCTGTAAAAAGTATTTAATTTCCTACACCATCCTTCGTTGTGATTTCTCCCTCATTTTCATCAATCTCAACTACTTGGCTTCAACTTGTACTTAAGTTAAATTGCGATATTTGCAATATCAACTACACAATTTTTTGAACACACTATGGTATCAATATAAACTACACTATCCTATACTGCCGTCCTAAACATAAACCATATATCTGACATTGTTTTCATTTTTGTGTTAACGCCAGATTCGAAAACTACATAGTATATGACATCATTCTGCAAAATATGAAAAACCTATCTTTTGTGGTAGTATGTTAAAACCACAAATGAAAAATCGCCCCATCTACAAAAAACGTAGCACTACTTAGCATAGATCTTTTTTCTGCAGCAGATAGAAGGTTTATGCTAAGTAATGTGTAGAAAGATGGATTATACTTAGTAATGCTATCATTTTTTCGTTGCATGTTACGACAAAACCGTTCTATCTGCTCAAAACCTATTTTCCACAAATATTCTCAACCTGAAAGCATTTATTTCAGATGAACCGCAAATAAACGTATTTGTATCCGTGTTTAAACTTTCATCCCGTTACAAATGCACTGCCAGTACAAGTGTGCTGCCCAGTACAAGTGTGCTGTCCAGTACAAGCGTGCTGCCCAGTAAAGTGTGCTGCCAGTACAAGTGTGCTGTTGTCGACACACTTATAAAGTGTCGCACTCGCACAACACACCGAAGTGTGCTAGCACACTGTGCTTAGCACGCACAGGTGCTGCCCATCATTTGTGCATAATTCTTCCTAGTGTTATATACCATAGCATAGATACTATGTCACCAATACTAGCTTTGTATCAATAGTATAACTACTAAAGAATTACATTATTTAATGAGGTTAGTACTGATGACTGAAAAGCATCCGCTGTGAAAATTCGAATGAAACGACAACTTAAATGACCAATGAGAATGAAGTTACCCCCAAAAGTGTGTATATATTGAATGAGAAAACAGATACACTTCCAGCCCCCCAATAATACGAAAACAATCTTATCTTATTCATGAAAAACATATTCCTTCCCAGAAAACCTTAAATGTCATTCGGGATGGCGAATGCAAACATCATGACATTCTTTTCAGATTTTGGGGTCAGTGAGCTAAAATATTTGTTCGAGTTTCGTTTCGAGCAGAATAAAGAGAAACCAGAACTACATCCTCAACCCATTCTGTTGGGGAAATGTAAAATAAAGTTGTTTTTTCGAATACATCTCTATACTTCTGTATGAGCGAAAGTCGAGATGCAGAATAGAAAACTTTTATCGGAACAGCATCTAGGATACATATATCTGTTCTTGCCAGTTTTCCGGATCCCTTGCTGTTACAGTCGTGGCGTCGCCAGTAGGGTTATAATGTGTTCAGCATGGTGACGCAGTGTGACGTAATTTGTGCGCATTCGTAAGGACTATGCTTGTATGCTTTGTTCCATAAGCTCATCCAAAACTCCCAACAGAAGTGGTATGTGTGACAAGCAACGCTTTCTTACGTATAAGAATTAGGGTAGTTTTTTGCAGGAAAGCGGCGCGACTCCGTAGGAATGCGAATCATATTTTTGAGCTTAGATAACGTTGCGCCGAGCGATTTTCGAGCACAATTTTATTGATAAGTGTCGTAAAAGTTGTACCGGCTGCTATCTAAATCGACCAGGTCGATATTTCGGAAAATTATTGTAGGCTCCCAGCCCCAGGTGGTGGTGGTGGTGGTAGTACTGGTAGTGTGTCTGTGAAAATATCGAATATTGTGTGGGATCCGCTAGGCCTACACGATATGGTTTCCCCTTAACTGAAATGGCAAAAGAAATCGAAAAAGCTTCGGCGTATGCGATTTGAGCGATTAGCACGAACGCGACTACATACGACCACAAGAACAGAACAGCCAGTGCAAAAGCCAGTGGCAACGGTGGCGAAAAGCTTCTTTGCGAACTAGCAAAGCATCAGTCGAGCACTGTCCCCGTACCAAAAAGGTCGCGAGTATCTACAATTGCTTGTACAGTACAAAGCAGAGTAGAAGGAAGGACGGAAGGAAAAGGGAGAATTCCTTATTACAGGAAAATTTCCTTCTTCCACTTAGGCTAGGAAAGAAAAGTTGCAAGTGTGATTTTTTTTCCGTCGAAAAGAAAGAAGGGGAGCAGTGAAGTAGCCGAAACGGTTGTTTTCAGTGGTTCTTTCGAAACGAAGGAATAAGAAAATTTTTCTGTAAAATCGTTCATTCGCGGTGTCGATTCGCTTCTGGAAAGGATTTTCTTCCTCGAAAATCTGCGAGTGCTGTTGTGTCATTCCGGGCCGGGATAAAGTGCTAGTGAAGTTTTCAGTTTTTGTCGAGAAGTTGGAAGGTGTTCCCATAGAGAGGAACCAATAAGGTAGAGCAAACGAATTCTTAGTTGAGCTAGATAGATTTTCATAGAACTATTTTTGCAAATAACTACAAGTGTGATTCACGTTAGTTAAGTGATGATATCCTTTTTTTCACTTCAGTGATTGAAATTAAACGATTCGACGAATCATCAAGCAACAAAAAAAAAACAGTGTTGTTCACAAACAAGTGCCATTAAAATGAGAAAATTCGAAATTTAATTTGAAAATTGGTGTGTGAACGAGAAAAATTCGATTGAAAAGGAAACCTATATAGCTTTTGCACGAAGTCAATTGGAAAAAATCGATTTTTCAACTCACTCAGATCGTTATTGATTTTTACCCAATCCGATAAAATTATCTGGAAATTAAGTCAAAGTTAATGAAAACTGGTATTTATCAGATAACTTTTCATATTTCGTATATAATTTATTTTGTGAATTATTCGCATTGATTTTCCGGCGTGAATGCGACATTTTGGATAGTTTTTCGATTGAACGGATTGTTGCATAACGACTGCCATGGAATTACTTTTATCTTGAATGCTTTGTTAATGGTTCTTGTGCAAGTTATAGTTTGTGTTGCTTTTTCGTTGCATTTTATCATCCCGCATAAAGATTTTGTGTTTGAGAAAAAAAGATATAAATTGCGGTTTCATTAATCTCATTAGTTTACACACCATCCGATTTTACTGTTCCGGGAAACGAAAAAAAAACGAGTATGCAGAAGGTAGGTGTCACAAAAAGGTCATATTTTTTCATGATGTCATAAAATGTATAATTTTCTACTCTTTCTATCTTCTTAACTCTTACGGAATGTATGTAGTTGCAAGATCGATTCGATATTATAATCTTCCGTCGAGTCGGAAAAGTTGCACCGGTCGCATATTAAGCCATACATAAATATGTTCCATCGTTTGCTATGGGGGTGCGGTATGGTATGGGGTGGTTCCTGCATTGATTTTTCACTGGGGGCATCAAGTGCTTTGGGGAGAGAATAACTTGGCTCCGTTTGGAAAAGAGCATTTAGTATGAGACCTGTGATTGTTCGCTTTTGACTCGGATAATACACGGGTGAATGCAGTTTTGCCCCTATTTGAAAAATCGAAATAGAGATTTGTGTTTGTGTCCAGTACACAGATGATGAGGTTACCGGGGCGAATCAGGCTCTACAAATACTGTGTAGGGCTGTAAGCCAAGCCATCATTATTTTTCATGTTTTAGAGAAAAAAAGGAATTCATACTGCTTTCAATTGTATGTCTTAATCGATTTCCTCCTTTTTATGAAAAATATTTTTCAATGAGCTCGAATCTAGTTTAGATATTAAAAATCTATGATTGTTCTGTGCCTTCATATTACGTAACGGTGCGACTATTATGTGTAAATGCTGGCATATAAAACTACGTTTCCCGTTTACAAACAATATCGAATGGAAAAAAATCAACAGGATGCTCTCGATAACGTATTCATCGGATCCGTTGAACGTTCTGTGCACGCTCTGACTTGTTTTTATTCCCGATTAATCGAAATGAATCAATACATAGCTGAAGCGATTTTTGCAAGAAACAAAAATATATTCCGGTATGGCATTGTCCAAACTTATCTCCAATAAG
This sequence comes from Nemotelus pantherinus, assembly GCA_963978885.1. Lineage (NCBI taxonomy): Eukaryota > Metazoa > Arthropoda > Insecta > Diptera > Stratiomyidae > Nemotelus > Nemotelus pantherinus. The sequence goes on along the minus strand of OZ022265.1, from coordinate 48,862,825 downwards.
TCATCAAAGGTCATACAAATATTTACATAAATAATTCTGTTTTTCTCGAGTCTGTCTAGAAAGCTTTTAAGACACAAAGATTTTCGAAGACATTCTCGTCTTCCAAATTTTTGATAAAAATTGGAGCTGCATGTTGACTCAATCCTTTTACTTGATCCCATTGTTATGTAGCTCGTACCTTTGATGCAAGGGTAATATTTTATGTGTCACATGAACGAACTAATTAACCATTCTCGGCCAGATTGTTTACCGTATCTAAACAACGTTCTACCATATAAAAGAGTTAAAACAAACGATAAACTTTTGAACTTGGTTCCATTATTTCTGGGACGCTTTTCAGGAATGTGCTAGATAAAAATAAATGACGGCTCATACCTGAAACGCGTTATTATTATTGTCTGGACATTGTCTAAAGCTTTAAAAAATAATAATTCAGCTGTACCGTGCCACGCATTACTCGTGCAAATAATTTCTGTTCTGTTTGTACTAGAAAAACAAATTCCATTCAATGTGCTCGTTTCTTTGAATAAGAGTCAAAATAATAAAAAGATATATATCTACGAAATCTATGTATGAGTCATTAGATTGGCTTTTAACAAATTTCCGTGGGTAATTTCTCGTTATAGTTTTCATAAATTGTACAGTGACTGTTATCTCGACTATTGGGACACATGTATATTTGATTATAATTTGTTTTTTTTTCATTGACTGAACTAATATTGCAAACTAGCTTACATAATCAGCTGATTACGGGGAGTCGTCCATGTGTCTCACCCTCGACAAAATCCATTGTGCTGAGTTGAGATGAACTGAGCTGAGCTAGAGCTGTGTGCCGTTTATTTAACTGATTAATAACACCGGCGAGGAAAATGAGGTTTTGTGTTTCGTTGTGATTACATCGTCTACATTGAATTTGATTAAGAGATACTATTGAATCGTTATTCGCTTGTCAGGTATGTTATTTGAATATCAGAATGTCAGATTGTATGACTTGAAGATTTGATTAGTAATTCAGTCGCTTTGCACTGCAGTATTATCATTTTTCGATGAAATCGGATTAGGAAGGATTTGTAGAAGAGTTTTGAGCTTAGTATTCAGCCTTGATAATTTTGAATGAATTGATATCAATGTATATGTAAATAATAAAAAACTAGAGGTCCTTATGTGTGAACCGTTAATTTTTTGCAATGTTTTCAACTTTAAAATGTTTTGAACTGGTTCATTAAAGCCCTTCACATCGATATTTAGAGTGAGAAAACTGTAATTAGGGCACAAATCTAAACAAAGAGTCCTTAAAATGTTCGTTTTAAATTTTTTGTCTATATATGCTAATCACGCTGATCTGTTGAATAATAATCACGCTGATCTTCTAATCAACATAGTGTCATTGAATCTTCACTGACTCGTCTTGATGCTGGTCTTTTGTTCACTCTGCAAAATCCTTTTTCGCTTAATCTGTCTTTCTCCCTCTTATTTTATAATTTGACTGCTTCCAACCCACACAATGTTAAACATCTCTTTGTAATATTTTCCCCCCTTCAGTTTACTCTAGTCCATTCGTTCTTGCTTTTAACAGCTTTGGGTGTAACTCCCCATTCGTGACTCTAACCCTCTTGAAATTGAATTGGTTATGTCATCACTTGGCTCCAATGGCTCTCCTGGCTCTGATGGCATTTCCGATTTTTTTTTATGAAAAATTTAATTTCTTTCCTATGTATGTGCTCCGTTATTGATCTTACTTATCTATCATACCATACAAAGTCTACCTTGTCTCTTTAAAATCTATGTATGATATGTATTTAAAAGAATATATAATGCCTTCAGCCATGTCTTCGCAACTCATTAACATGTATTTATAAAAGGTCGATGCACCTCTACTAACCTATTCGAATTTTCGCATGCATTTACTGCTGTCATTGGCAGCAATTATCAAGTTGATGTAATCTGTATTGTTTTTCCCATAGCTTTCGCATGCATTCATTTACTCATGAGCTACTTCTGTACAAACTGAAGCATTATAGTGTCTGTAAGTTATTAATTTCCCATAATGAGTCGTACTTGTCATATTCATTTTTTTTTCTTTCAAGTGGACCTCAAGGATCCATTCATGCACCACTTTTGTACAGCCTTTTCCACAAAGATCTTCGTAGTGTTTTTTTGTCATATTGACTTTAATATGCGCTGATAGTTTGAAAATTTTTCGGGTAGTCAAAAATTATGTTTACTGTCTGCTTCTTCATGCAGATATAAATGCTCTCACTGTTCATCGTTGTTTCCTGGAGTTTTTCCATATATTTTTGGCAAGAGTTTCTCGGATATCTGGATTTTGAGTTTTTATTACTTAGGAGCGACATGCTCATCAGTCACAGGTCGAGCCTGGACCACATCAATCGATCAAACAAACTCTGGTTTGCCTACGCATCCTGTCCAAATGGATAGTCATTGCATTTATCTTTTTGTCCTGAGTTTCTGCTGATACCTCTGAAGCAGACATCATAAATTACATTCACTGGTCCTATCATTAAGTGCTTTGAACCTCGACGGCGTGCTGTAAATATTTGGCAAAATGATACTCAAGCTTCAAGCATCATAAATTCTAGAAACAACATTGATTATTGGTCAGAGTTTGCATTATCGAAATGTTCGTGGCTTCAGAACTCAGAACAGAGAGATTTAAGGAAATCAAATAAGCGTATACATATACGAAAGTTAGTGAAGCAATTTTACTGCAAAGGTAAAATCTATAATTAGAACAAATCGAGAGAATTACTACCTCAGATATTCCCTTTGGTGTCTCCGATACCTAAAATCTACTATTTTTTGGTTATAACGTGTCAAATGGCCTACTATCTCTATCTCTATGTTCCTGTTAGCGGAGGAAAAGTCTGTCAAATTTGTCCACAGTGCCCCTAGTTTTCCTTCACTACTACTAAAGCTCTGCTTGAGGCAAATTGCTTCACTTCTCATTGCTGTTTTCATTTCCTTGTATCTATCTCTTCTGAGCTTCAGAATCAAACTGGAACAATTAAAGCTCTTTTTTCTTAGCTTCCTCTCATGACTTTATTTGTAAAATGGCTTTTGCTGAGAGCTCCTGTGGAGAAACTCTTCCTTGGTGTTTAGGAATGACCGGGAGAGAGCTTTAACACAGAAATCATATTGAGGCGGAGTACTGTTAGTAAATCGCAATTCGTTTCTTTGTGCTCTTTGACATTTTGTTTGGCCCTTTCTTCTTGCTTGAGGTGTGCCTCCTGCCGTCATCTACTACTGCTTATTGCTGCATATATTCGTTTATGAGTGTTTCTTTAATGATAGGACCAACTTTCCTTATTCACCTATTGTTGTCTGTGGATATTTCCAACTTGCCGTCTTTTCAATGGAATATAATATAATTGGCAATCGTTTTCAGAAACACAACGTCCACTACCCTTCCTTATCCCGCTGTACTATGTCCCAATTTATTGTGACATGACACAGCGAATCTTTACATCCCGAATGTTCATAATCAATTTTTGGTCTTTGTTCTCTCCAACGTTTGCTCCATTAAAACATCACCATCTTCATGTCTTTGTCGTATCTTCCAGTTTCTTTAAATATCAAGCTCACTGATCAAAATCGAAAAAAGATTGCTGTTCGGCCGCTTTTCAACGTCAATTATGAGATAATCGCTTGCACACTAGATGCTATCAATTAGTCTATTTTCATTCATGAGCTAGAAATTGACACATTTCTTACATATTTTTACAGTTTGGTTTCGAACCTAATTTCACTATACATCCTCATGGCACTTTGTAAACCCTTTAGTCCGCGTTGGATCTCTATTGCCGTGTCTATTGTACTCCAAAAAAGGCACGCATGGAATATTTACAAAACACGATCAATCACTTCGAAATTTCCGCAGACCTCAATTAGAGGTGAAAAAGCTGTTAAAATAGTTTGCTCACATAGATAGAATATCTGTGATTTATTCGTCACATTTTTCGCCTCTACTTTCACACTTTTAGAAACTCCCAGTCGTTCTAAATTAAAACCAACTCAGTTCACCCTTTTGGCTTAAAGTCCCTAAGATCTTTCCTTTTGACGTTAAAACTTTAATGTCTCTTTTGAACGTTACTAACAGTACTAGTTCAGATGGAATTTCAAATGTGTTCTTCTACTTTATTCAATTTAAGCTTATCTATTGCTGTTTTCTCATCCCTTTGAAAGGTTGCCAATGTTTTTCCGATCCTAAAATTTGCAACATCCCTTCTCTCATCTTTGTCGAAATATTTTGAACGAATTATTTACATCAAATCTATGGTGCTATAAGCCATCTGTTCTCTGAGGAGCGGCATGGATTTATCAAAAGCCACTACATCTAAAAGCTTAGTTGATTTGGTAAATTTCGCTGCCGATTCGTATGATGACGGACAAGTTGGCGTCCTGTACACGGATTTTGCGAACGCATTTGATAGCATTAATTTTGGTATCTTGTTGGAAAAGCCTCGAAAATTCGGCATTTCTTATGTTCTTCACATCTGTATCTCCGCCCATAGTGTTAATCGTGCTTGTAGTGTCATCTTCAAGGGTGGTATTTCCTCACATGTTAATTTATCATCTAGTTTTTACCAAGGCTTCATACTCAGACCTCTCTTCTTCGTGTTGTTAATTAATGACCTCTTCAGCTCTGTTTCTCTCCTGTACGCAGATTACCTTAAGCTCTTAAACAGCATGAATGACTATAATAAGTTGGTTTGAGCGTACGCTCAATATTCTTTAGTGTGCTGTTTGCTGGTTTCACAATCAAACCTGTACCAATCTGCTTTGGGTTCTGGTGTTCTTCGATCGTCATCTAAAATTTTATCTCCATGTATATTTTATTGGATCTAAAACTTCAAGGATAGCATACTTTCTCTTGTATCACGATCGGAATAAATTTTAATCTGAAGGCGAAAAATCTGTTTAAATAGTTTTAAACTGTCGGAACAAATGAAGTCTAATATTTTCATGGTGGAATATTAATTTTTTGTATCTATTCTAATATTCTTGTCGGTCATGCTGCTTAGCTCGCTTCAAACGCATTAATCGTCATCAGGGCAGATAACCAGTAATACATTTTTGCCGTATTTACTTAAATACTTTATTGCGGAAATTTGTTACCGTAACTCATAATAAATCACACATTTCTGATCCCACCAAATACAGACCACAACTTTGGTGCTATGCATATCTAGTTTTTGCTGAGACGGTTTTAATTTATCTGGCTTCAGTTGATGTTGTTTACGTTTAAAATTCTCCTAACGTATCCATTTTTCATCACAATAATGCTTCCAATTCCACATCTTTAAATTATTTTTTAGATAAGTTTTCCATGCTATTTGGCCTCCGTGACAAAATCGTCATTTTGAAAATGTCGAAACTATTCTTCACAAGTTTTATTCGATCGAGCATGATTATCGTGATCTTTTGCCAGCAAATGAGACATTTCCGTGGCACTCTTTATCTTGTAAATGATGATTTGTTGGAGTAAAATTCGTCGTTTTCAACCGAATACAAGAAATACTTGTTTATGCTTAACATAAATGTCATATACTAAAAATGACAACTTAATGTCACATTTGTGAAAAATAAGTGCTGCCAGATGTAAAAAATACAAATGGTAGTAAGTATTAACGGCATCTACAAAATTATATTTGTGCATCCAAACTTTTTCTTTCCGTTACAAATCAAGAATTTGATATTTACAACAAGGTCTTATTCGAGTTCAAAATGTTTTCAAAATAGACTGAAATTCTTTCTGAGCTATCAACTTCTCTACTGACATATTAAAAAAAAACCGATGTTCTTACCGAAAGATCAGTTTTTCCTTTAGAAGCTAGATGTATTACAATTTCTTGTCGGAAACTGATATTTCGAGGCAAATCTACACTTCTTCATAAACAGATAATTGACCAATATTTTTTTGTCCAATGATTTCTTCGAAATATCGATATATAACAGTATATTTAAAAATATCTGTCTTAGGAAAAAATGTTTTTTTCTTCAATAAAATCCTTTGTTTTGAAAGCTAGAAAAAAACCCCGCACTTTGACTCCATATTATTTCGACATCATCGTATTGGCGAATTCAGTGTCAACATCACATTTTACTCTAAACGATTTCGCTTTATCACCGACTTTCTTATCTCTTGTAAAGTCTTTTCTTTTCACATTTTTAATTTTCTTTCAAAGGTGCAAAACAATTTATTTAGCCATCAACTACTAAACGATACGATGTGATATGACGCCGATGTGATAAACAATAAAAGTAAAAATGATAATATGAACACTGAAATTCAATTGTCGCCATAGATGCTTATTTTAATGGTTACTACGAGTATGAGGGTTATAAGATGATGTGATAGATACTGATGGTAGTGATAATAGAAGCACGCCAAGCACAAAGCTCTGTTTGAAGAATTAAATATTTGACATTGGAATACAATATTTAATCGTTTATTAAGACTTTAAGGGGCTTGTGGGATTGTTTGTTGTACATTTGTATGTGGTGTCTACCGTCTACGAGTACAGGTGGTGTTAAGTGATTTATACAAGTAGATACATGTCCATGTACGTGCACAAGTAGAAGAATGTGCTAGCGATACGAAAACGAAGGGGTCGGACTTTATTGAGTTTTAGTTGGTAGCAGATACTTTGTATGGCTTCGACTATTAGAAATTTGTTGAAAGACAATTTCAGTAAAATGTACTTTAGCTTAAAGGGACTTGGATAGAGGTGGGATTTGAATGTTTCTTTATCGAATAATAGCATTTTAAAATATTCTAGAACTATCGGTTTTTGCAAATGTTAATGTGTAGCACAATGCCTTAATTCATTTTTGCTCTCCTTTTTACATACAACTATGTATTGTATAACAAAGTACATAATATCTCCATTGCTTTTGATCTCATTATCCAAACGGTAGCAAAATTTTATTGTACAGCGTTTTCTAGACTTAAGGCAAATGCAAACATAATTTCCGACACATGTATAGCATCCAAAAGATAGAGCTCGAGTGACTTGTGTAGAGCTTCAGTGAAAGCTATGTACTTCAAAATATTTCTAGTAATAAGAACTCAGGATAACGAAGTCAAAAGCAGAGTAGATAACTGGCACAACGGAAGATTTTATGGATTTCTATTTTTATGGAAGATACCTAATTATTCATTTCCTACTTGAAAGTCTAGTTGGAATTACGCTTTGTTACTTCATTTTTATTTTATTTAATTTTATGAAAAGTACAGGTAGCCTAGTAGAGCACAGTTGAGGGGTGTCTGGTTCGAATCAAGGTACGAACGGTAGACCGTGCACCGAGCTTTGAGATGACTGAGGTCAGAACACGTATCTAAGTCAAATAAGCGGTAAAATCGGGCGTGCGATTAATCATTTCACACTCATGATCAAATTTTGATTATGAAAATCGAGTCTTGACTATTTCGAATCCCCAAGGCTTCAAATAAATTGTAGTTGCTTTTCGATTTTTCAAAAGTAAATTAATCTCACTACAAAACTTTTGTGTTCTGCGGATTGAAGAGACTTCATTCACAATCAATGTATACGAATGTAGTGTGACAAGTCCACAATTCACTTTACTCCTGTTTTAATTCAGCCAAGGACTCAAAGTTAGATTAACTAAAAGTCCAGTGAATGATCACGGCGGAATTGTTTTACTTAGCTTAGATAATTATTGCTTAATTTCATGTTTCTAGATTGCAGTTGTTGTTTGATCTTATAGCCAGATGATAGTTTCGAAGAATCTCCCTAATAAAAAATGTTTGATCCAAATCAAGCACATCCTAAAATTGCATATTCTCCTCCAAATTTGTGCTCTCTTTTACACCTTCGGTCTTTTGAATTTTTCCGCCGTCTCATGTCTACATACATTTTCCCCAAAAAAATCTCACATAGCACTAAACGGCTTTAACCTCTCGATATAATGTAAATTAATTGTCAATCACATGTGCTAATTGCTATTTTGAATAAATTCATATCGTTCGTACGTCTGAAGATTTATTGATCGTGATTGTGGGATTTTATTTAGAATAATCTTGTTTTATGTGGATAATGCTGGTAAAAAGTTGTTTTTTGCCGTTTGAAGATGATTTTTTTTAGGTCGGTTATGTTAACATTTCGTTTCTAAATGGTATTTATATTATCTGCGTATATGAAGTTATTCTTTTGTAACCTAGCAAAATTTTTAAAATCAGCAGATCTTTTTGGTTGAGTAAATCAGACATATATGATTATAATGTAAATAACTAAAGGATAATTTGCTATTTTTTTTGACTTGACGATAACTGTCATGGTTTACTGTCAAGCTTGTGTAGTCGAGTGAAGAGAGCATCGGCTACTATCGTCCCTGGTTCGAATCCACTACACTGAAAAAACACATAGCGCCAGGCGCCATAGTTTATAAGCTTCTGGCGCCATGTACATAGTCGATTTCGGAATTGTGATAAAATATAGCGCCACACGCCATAATACATGGCGAAAAGTACATAGGAGCAGGCACTATGCTTATAGCTCTCCACGCCATGTACTATAGTCCTCCACGCCATGCACTATAGTCTTCCACGCCATGTACATAGCGTGGAGGACTATAGTACATGGCGTGGAGGGCTATAGTATATGGCGTGGAGGGCTATAAGCATAGCGTCTGCTCCTATGTACTACGGCGTGTGGCGCTATATTTTATCACAAATCGACCGAAATCGACTATGCACATGGCGTCTGGCGCTATGTGTTTTTCAAGTAGTCCTTCAATATTGAAGTAAAATGATAATAAACCCACGACAATCCTTATTTATGATCAATGCATACGAGTGAAAAGTTACGAATTCCACGACTACTCCTAAGAACTTTCAGAAACCAATTCAGAACTAGATTTACTCATATCGGTCCGTAGTCCTTCATCTAAACCTGAATTCGAACTACGGACCCCAAGCATTACAAGCCTTGCTTACCCACTAAAAACTTTAAAAAATACACGCCAGAAGTCTTTTAACTATGGCGTCTAGCGCTACGTGTTTTTTCAGCGCACTTCTATCGACGATATTCAAGAGTCACTTGCTGACATTTATACATTCCCTCACACAGTATGGCTGCGAGCTATATTTGTAATATAGCGTGTGGGGCCATAATTTCTGCGCCATGTAATTATGGCGCTGGGAGCCATACTGCATAGCTCAGGGTACTATGTACATAGCGTGTGGGACCATAAATGCTGCGCCATGTTACATAGGACCACGCGCTGTATAGATTCTGACATTATGGCGCTGGGAGCCATATTGCATAGCTTAGAGTACTATGTACATAGCGTATGGGGCCATAAATAATGCGCTATGTTACATAGCTGTGGGCGCCATGTGGATTTTTTTCAGTGTGATGATTTATCAAACATGATCACACAGTAAAAACTATGTTTTTTGAGTATCCGAGGAGATCGAGTTTCGGCTGCTAGCGTGGGAAGCTCAGTGTCAAATCCCGCATAGGACTTCTAGTTTTTTAACTGTGATTAGGCTCCCGAGTCAAATCAAGGATAAGGGATCAATCAAAACTCGTACACATTGACTTTGAGTGGTCTCTACTAACTTCAACCGCCACACTAGACAAGGTTTTTCGTAGCACTTCTGTATAATTCTGTTTCCCAATCTCAAACCTTGTCGTGTAGAATAGTCTGTTTTAAATTTTTTTTGATGAACGTGTGCTTGGGGAGGATGTTCTTTCCATGTTCTGTTCTGGATGCCAATATCTTTTATTATTATTAAACCTTGTTCTTTGAAATTGTGTAACTATTTTCTTTCGAACATCAATTCATGAGCGCTTTGAACACTATGTCCAAGAAGCCCAAAAAGATGCTCTGCCATCATTTATGTGTCCAGAATTTTGGCCAAAAACCGTGCATTTCGTAGAGAAATGCCGAGACATTCGGCAGGTAGCTGCACATAGGGGTACTCCGGGCAATTGTATGGCTGACGAGCTGCAATGCTTAGCAGCTTGCTGCCGGAGGTCTCATGGCTACACCTATGTCAAATATTTTTAAGAAGTCCTGAATAGTAAAATCATCATGTGCGATCGCAAGACAGTCCTGGGTCTTTATGTGCAAAGGTCGCACCAAGTTGCTATAAAGTTGTGCTCCTCGTTGTGTAGTTGTCTTTTTCAGGGGCCAATGCTTCATAGGGCGGCACGTGCAGCTGTTGAGCGTAGGGTCCAACGGTTTTTGTCGGACATGTAGCTCAGAGGATAAAGTGGAGTCTGTTTCCCATCTCATGTGCTAGTGTCGAATTCTGATGAGAAGATGAATGGTCTCACTCGGGGCGCCCTCCCTCTCATGCCTGACTGATCGATCCTTTATCGACTTAAAAGGTATTGTACAGTTCATCAAAGAAACCTAATGATTTGCAGAGTACAGTGGCTATAAATGTGCATATCCGTGGTTCCATAACGGGTATCTACTGTCCCTGTGTATGCCATTCAGCAAGACCTAACCTATCCTATCATTTATGTGAGCTTTAGTCAACATAGTACAGAGCTCTCAATCGATTAGGAGTACTAACCCATCCATATATTTATTGCAATCCTTGACAGCTGCTGAACAGATGAAAGTCTATATGCGTCCCATTTCGTGTGATAGAAGACTCCTTATTGACATGAAAATTCAAAATTACTTGCACAACCTTGTCTATTCACTTCCAATTCACAATGCCTGACTGGGGAAAACATGCAGTTGCATTGTTAGAAAGCTCATAACAATTGGTTATAGTTGTTTAAAAAAAAAGAAATTGTCAGAGTTTATACTTTCCCCATGCTTCGCTCTTGTCCAGTTAACCCTAACAATTCTCTTTCACCTACTGAGTAATTAGAAACCTTTATACACATTTCTTCGTCCTCACCTTCATATTTAAAGAACTTCCTTACAAACACTATTACTTATAACCTCTTTGGATGGGTTCCAATGTATTTTCTTTGAGGACAGAATGCCTTGACATTTAGTGATTGATTCTTCCACACTCAACTCTCTTTTCAGTTCATCTATCAAAGGTCTGACTTTATACAGCTTTTAACTTTGCAGCTATGCGGCATCATGAAATCTTCAATCTAATGCAAATATGATAATATGGCTGTAAATCTGTCCCTGAGCATAGTCTTGCATATGAGAATATTGTTTAGATAGGCCGCAGAAGAACAGTGGTCTGTCAAAGTTGGTGTTGTGTTGCATTTCATGAAAAAGTTTGTGCCAATAAAGCTATTCTCTCTTGAGGCTGAAAACTTATCTTTTTGGGTAGCATAGATGTGCACGATTTCATCTAAAATGGAAAGGAAAAATATCTGTTGGAGAAGTACAACTAAAGAAATTCTCATCGATCGCTTCGGTATTATTCATTTTCGATTCGTCTCTTTACTTACTTTCTGGTTTAATCACTTCGTCATTGGCGTACTGGTAAAAATAGATAGACTTTCATTAACGGGGTCAGTATGGATTGACGATTGCTCCATTTCGTGTTTTTCTTCTTCATTCGACGATAACATAAACATAAGTCATCCAACATGTCCAAAGTCTTTGCCAAAACTTTACCGAAATGGATGTAGGTAGTTGGAAACCATTGAGATTTTGACCATCAGATTGATATATTTGAGAACCTGTGTCAGATTCTGGAATATCTTCGAAAATTAATGCGTACATAATTATTACCGCTTGGTGCAAACCTCTAACCGAAAAATTTAACGGTAAAGTTTCTAGCACTGAAAAGTACCAACAAGGAGAAACGAGTTTCAGAGCGAGCATTTTTTTGGATTTTCGTCCAATGCTCCTTTTTTCAGGTCATTGGATATGGCCTCTCAGAAATCAGGCAGATTTATCTCCCTTGGAACGGAATTTATGTTACTTCTTTGGCATAACGGCCAGATCCGAAGTTCGTCCAAAAAATTATGCTGTCAACTTACTGAATTTTGTGGCCCTCCGATCCTTCTTGACTTCATAAGATGTGTGAAAGTAGTTGGTTGAAGCCGAATTCACATGTCGTTAAGTAACAACACAGTCAAATTGGTTTAGGCATTCTTCGTAGAGTTTCCTTATTTTCTTCGGGTATCATTCTTCTTCCTTACAACAGTATCTGTTACTTTTTGAACTTTGTATGTTTTCCAGCTATGATATTTGCCAAGTGGCTGGAGGCCTTTACACTAAGGTGTTGGCTACTGTCCTATTACTTCTCGACCTACTAGTTTATGCCTTTATTTACTTGGTTTTTTTCTATCTGTCTTTTTTTATGCTCCTGTGATATTTAAATAATTTGGCAGTGCAATTGACCGCGTTATGACGGTATGTTTATTTAAAATAATTATTTGATGGGAAAGATTTGCATTCGCGAAAACCCAATTAAGCTGAAAAGAGTTGATTTATTGCTAAAGAAGTGATACTATGTACTTGAAATAATTATAAGGAATTGAACTCCAATTTTGTGGCTAGTCCTGCAACAGTAGACTTCAGGCATACTGATCGTATTTACGTTTCTTTGAAACTTACTCTTTTCTATTATTCAGCCGCCAGATTACTTTATTTTTAATTAACCAAAAGAATTTTTACTAATAAAGTTTTATTGACTTATCCCACCGTTTTGGATAAATAAAAGTCCTTCGTTTGTTTATATAGTGAAATACAAATTTATTCAAAGTATGTTGCATCTAAAGTTATATCCCTTACCCCATCTTTGCGGAAATTTTTGGGATTTCCTCTTCGTAGTCAATGAATTAAACCGTCCTTCAGAGAAGTTTGACTGCTTGAATCGGAATATATGACAATGTAAAGGTTCGATGTCTAGCAGATGGAGTAAAACTTTTCAGGCCAGTCCTTCAAAGTTCATAGTTTTCAACTCGTTGAGAAACATGTGGTCTGCCATTGTCCTGACGATAAATTAATTTTCAGTGTCGATTCTCATATTCTGGTTGTTCATGGTACATAGCTCGTTTCGAATGAATTTATTGTAACCGATAGGAATCGCCAGTAATAGCTTCAGATAGTTTTATTAACTCATAATATCGTGTATTTCGGTAAGCAAGCGACACAGCTGAGTAAAGAAATCTTTTTTATGCTTCGAACAAATGTCATATACATACTGAAATTGAAAGCCAATCATCACACCTGCCACATACTGTCAAATGTCAAAGACAAGTCCTGCCAGATGTAACAAATATTACAAGTAGCAAGATAAACGACATCTTTTGAAAAAGCGGTATCATATTTGTTCACCCAATACAGTTTTCTTTCTGCGGCATGCTCTCATTCATAAAACTATTTTTTATTTATAAAACCACACAAACATAATTCCTCGTCAAAACTCCGACCGCATATACCTGATCAATAGTCTCATCTTGAATTCAGAATTTGCACGGTAATTGCTTTCACGCTTGAGATATAATTTCGGTGACATGGTCCTATGTCTTGGCATGCATGCATGCAAGCACCAACCGAAATGCGAAAGCGAATGCTATGTAGATGAAATTAGATTTTCTAAAAATAAATTATTCTCACGTATTGTTTACAATTCATACATCAAACGATTCCAACGGAAGTTAAACGATCGAGTGCTATGAAATTTTGTTTCAGTGCACCGCCACTAATCACAATTAAATCTGATAACGTCTGATGACGTTTTTATTTTCTAATGGTGTCAGGTATGAATGATAGCGTGTTATTAGCGGCTGTTTTATGCTGTAGACATTTTTCCGTATTCACTGAAATTGCCCAAACTTTCCAAGATTTCACGGCGTCTTATCAAATTAATGTTTCTGTACAGTAAACAAACAAGCAATGACGCATTGTTGACTCTAGTTAACATTGATTAACTGCAGTGCAATTATAAAGAAACGATGAATTTTTTAAGATTGTATTGCAGTTAATCAACTCCATTCATTAGCAAGATTGTAGACTGATAAGATTCATGCATTTCAAAACGATCAAGATTTGCTTCGGTTTTGGTCTGATTTTTCTCTTAATAAAATTCTAATGAGCGCTTCTAGAATTCCAATTCAACGACAAATTCTATTAAATCCCAAAGTTATGCCAGTATCTACAACTTGTCACAATTGTTCAACTTTATTTGCAGAAAAAAATATAATTGAATTCACGCTCAAATGATCTAGATCTTCGTATTTCTTTGATATCACACTTAAATACAATTGCGTATATATCTGCATCGTTACAATCGATATGAGCACCGACATTCTCATCGTCTTCGAAATTCTAATCTGATCGAAATGATTTCAATTGATTGACGTCTAAAAATTACATGCCACAATATTCGCGCCTAGTTTTTGTTATTGTCCGCGCCCGTCGCTGTCTGTCTGGTCAAGAGCAATGTATGTGTTGTGAAACTTTTTTCAATTAATAAATTAAGATTGTAAACGCCAAGGCAAATAAGAAGCATAGAAAAATGAACCTAATCGGATGTGATTGTTTATTGAATCAATATATATATGTACTTATTGTTTTAATGGTTCCATAATATCTAGTATAGTATGTTTATTGTAGATATACAATACAATATTTTTGATAAGTATATTTTTTCAAGGTTTTCAAAAGTGATTTTATCAATAGATTGAACAGAAAATGAGCAACATTTTTCAAGTTTATGTATTATTCAATAATCATTTGTAGATTTCTTTCAGAATATGTGAGTTTGTATGAAATCAAAGTATTTGTTGATAATGCTTCTGTTAAAAAAACTGGCAACTAAGGTGAATTTTGGAAATAAATCAGTGACAAGTATGATGTCTGAATACCGATTAGATGATAATCGAGTCATTAAGTAACTGAGAAATGAAAATCATAATTTCAATTGAAAATCATTCGAACTATGGTAATCTATTAAACGCAAATAGAGGCCAATCAACGCTGCCGATAACTTTGAACAGAAAATGGGCATTCTAGAGATCCGACAGACACTATCACTGGCATAGCATAAGTATACGAGAGCGATTTTATAAATCAGTGTCATTAGAATGTCAGGATATTTTTATGTTCACATTGAATATATTTTTCAAAAAAGTCTCCTTTCAGCTCGATACACTTTTTCCTTATTTTCCAAACAAAAACTTCGAAAAATGCGTTTCAATTGTTTCACATCATCTCACTATAATATGCAATACTCTACATAAATGACGAGTACAATCTCATCGCTTGGAAAATTCCCATCACATCACCATCCTTCAAGCAGGTAAATGCAGACAAATCATCAACTTTCGTCAAATTGCATTGCTACCCAATTTAAGTAAATTTTAGATAGAGCCATCCTCCCAAATCAAAAAAAAAAAAACTGCTCTGCCATTGTTCTCAAATTAACACTCGGGTTTGAGCCATAGAGATTTACAGTCATATTATAAACAGAAGAGATAATACTTAACTTTGTATAACATTCCTTGCCGTTCTGGATTTTCTCAGGGTTCAATCCTTGGACCAAGTCTCTTCAATTTCTTGTTCCATAGCACCTCAGTCAATAATATTCGAATCCATCAAACCGTTCACTGTAACGACCTAATTCACGCATAACATGTTCTTCTGTTTCTCAAAGAATAAGCACCAAGAGTCGTTAAATCCTCAGGGCTTTCATGCCGGATTGAGGATTCACGCCAAACGGTTCCAAATTGGCACTTATTTGCTATCGCAATGCTAGCAGAATACGGCACTGGCTCCCGGAAGAGAAAATATTTTTTCCCCCGCAAGTGTTTGAGGTAAAATCTATTCCTTTCAAAAAAAAAAAAAAGAAAATACCTTGGAGTCAACTTCCACCACTGACTAAAAGCGAACCTACACGCAAGATTAACACTGAAAAAGGCAAAATCGGCCAACTGTGGGCCTTCACGGCTTCTTTTCTCCAAATTGGTAACAGGAAAGCACAAAGAGTCTCATGTATAAAATTCTAATTTAACTCAGAATAGTCTATGCTCTCTTTTGTTTAGAATACTACACCCCAAATGGCGGTGAAGGATTTTAAAATTTTCCATAGAGGGTTGACTCTCCAAAAGTATGTTTCGAAATATCAGCGTTCGAATAAAAAACACTTTCCGAATCAGATCCTCTACGAATGTGATACTTCAGTCGCTTTTTTATATTTTAATATTCCTTCTATGTTTATTATACTTTTCCTCGGTCTCCTTAATAGCTTTATCACAACGAGAAATTCACTAATTTCATTGTAAGAAATCATGAAAATAACCTCTCTTGACAGATTTATTTGATTTTTTTACCCATAGCTTAATACTAAGATCCGTTTCATCTGAAATTATCATACAAAATTAAAAACTATCGAAGATGCTGAGACAACTCAGTCTGCTATATATATTTTTCAGGCAGATCCAGCTTATTAAATTAATTCTTACAAATAGCTAGTTTATCCCGCGAAATGTACCCCAATTATCTTGTCAAGTGTTGGCAATATGACAGGATATTCCCGGATATATCACGGAACAAATAAAAAATTTTTTTTCAAAAGAGATTTGGTGTTCTGATAATCTTCCTTATTAACGCTGACAACTGTATGAATACTCACTTTTGAATATACCATTAAGTCGATCAGGAGTGTTGCTGAATCAAACATTTTACGATCACATCGAGTTAATGGTAGTGAAAGCTAAAACTGTCTTTGTCTTTACAAGACATCATTCGAAGAAATTGAATGACATTTTCCTGACTAAGACACCCTTTCGTCGTGACGAAATTGTGTCCATCGAAAAGAGGTTTTTTAAATTTCTGCCTTCATGGCCTTTCGTGGTGAGAGCCCTTAAATTGACCTAATTAGCAAGAGCCTTAAAAACTTATATGAATAGAAAGGCAACTTTTCAATCTTCATGTATAGCTTTTGCAAACTTATCCGAAATCCGAGAAAAAAGTTTGTATGAATTTAAATTCCAGTAAAGTAAATAAATAATATGGACGCAAAATCCTTTAACTGTATCAATTTATTGGACCGGAGTCTGTAGATCAACATTAATAATCGTTAATAAGAAAAGTACTGATATATTACGAGGGCAGTTTGATAAGTTTTTCGAATTACTCAAATGCATGAATATGCAATTGCCATAAAATAGAGTTTGTTTTTTTTTGGGGAAGAATTGGAACTGAAATTTAACCAAAATTCAATTGTATTAACAAGAAAACAAATGTAAATGCTTTAACTTGAATTATACGTTTGTTTTTAGAGAGCTCAGGCTGGCATTTGTGAAAGACAAAAAGTTAAAGTTTTAAGCATTCTTCGAGAACCTTACTGTCACCAAAACCCACAGACTATTTGATGTGGACAGAAGTGAAAATATCAACAATCAGAACTGCCAACATCGGATAATAGGCCATCACTGCTGCAGAGAATACCAGTGCCTTCGCAGCTCACATTAAAAAGGTTTTCACACCTCTAATTACGGCAATATGCGATGTTCCATCTGAATTCAGCGTTGAAAACTCAAAACCAATAAAAACTTCAGCTAAGAAGGACCAAAATATGATCATTCACGAAACCTGCTCTAAAAAATCTCTAGGAATGGGTCTTCATCACCAATGCTATGCTCAAATAGTTGTCATCAATCTTATTTTCTTGCCTTTCTAGTCTCTTCAACGCTATCTTCCGAACCGGATAATTTTCTGAATCATGGAAAACAAACATGTTCATAATATTCTCAAGCCTGACTTTTCCCAAGTGAAGTTATACATACCTCTAAGTCTTGTATCTTGAGTATCTATAATTTCCGAGAAAGTTCTGCTAAGAAAACTACTTTCAGTGCTTGAAGATGCGAGAAAAACTCCGGAACATCAATTCGAGTTTCGAAGATAACACATTCCAACAGGTCTATCGAATCGCATCAGACATCAAAATAGCATTGGAAGATAGGAAGTGCTGTTCTATTCAAACTTTCGACAAAGTTTGGCATGAAGGATTGATCTTCCAAATCAAATTAGTGCTATCGAAAAACTTCCATGATATACTTTCTTCCTGCATAATAGACCACACATTTCAGGTTTGATACGACAGCCTTTAAATTGTTAAATATCAAGCACATGCTGACGTACCTCAAGGAAGTGTATTGGGACCTGTAAGCTTCGTATTTGATCTCCCGATAAGCGACAAAACAATTACAGCTACCTTCGTAGACGATATTGGCATTCTGTGTGCTGACTCCGATTCAGCCATAGCATCCCGAGTCCTACAAGCCCACATCACACTTCTTGAAGAATGACTGGCAAAGTGGAGAATCAGAATGAACGAAACCAAATGCATCCACGTGCTAAAATTAACTTGTCCTCAAGTATATTTCTACAAGGTACCAATATCTCAAAGCTTATAAAATCTGTCCTGAAGCCAGGCTGAACTTTTGGCTTACAAGTCATCGAACAGCAACATTATCCTGAGGAGGTTACTAAAAACTATCATCTGACCCTCGTAGTACGTCCGTAATGCTAGTCTCCACAAAGATCTGCAGATCGAAACGGTTGCAGAGGAAATATATTGCAGCACTTGCTCAACAACTTGCTCATCAATCAAGCTGACGAAAAGAATGACTTTCTAGATCTTCCATTAAAGACCTTTGTGTAATCAATTGCTTTTTTGCGACTCTACCGAGAACAGATTCCCATTATAACATTGAAAACAACAACTGGGCGGGAGTTATTGTTGTTTAATGCGTTTAAAGCACTGATCACTCTCTCTTAATTGCGTCCAAAAGGATCACGTTTCCAAGCGGTATAGCTAACATTAAAAAAAGACCCGCCAATTGGGAAACATAGTCCGTTATTCATATTATTGAAAATAATAATGACAATAAATATATTTCGTTGCACTCTTGCACACTTATAACAGGATATTATTTCTGAATATATCAAAATATTATGTGATAAGTATGTAATGATATGGTGGTCATTATGGCTATCATTCAATTTTTTTTTTACATAGTTATATTAAACTTGTCAAATGTTGCTCATTTTAAATCATACTATAAACCAAGATATAAAGTAAAAACGAATGATTTCTAATCGTTGTATATCGATAATAATATACGAAACAATCCAAAATCCTTCTAACAATTTCTTTTTTGTTTCATTTCGACTACTTTTATCTTCTATCTGTTGCATCGTTCAAAAAATATATATCAATCTTCCGTCGATTATCCATTCGAAGTGGGCATAAGAGAAAAGAAATAACAAAGCAAGCAAGGATTTACTGCGTGTGTGTAATTTAGTGTGCGTTAATTGTGTGTCGTAATTATTATTGTGGTGTATTCCATTATTGGATATATACTCTTTAAAGTTGCGCATACAATTGTTTCGTGCACGCCAACGATCAGGTGTTGAAAGATTCTTAGAAAGGATCAACTTCCGACTGATCTCATCAACTTAAAGAAATGTATGTAAAAAATGACAGCTAAGTTTAGCGTTTTAGTTGATGTTGTTGATCGTATTTTAGACGATATGGATGTTCGTATAAATGTTAATACGTTTTGATCGCTTTGATTTAATTGTTTTCATTGAATTTGTGAATATTTTTTTAGCATGCAGTTAATATTATTATAGAAACTAATGTGCTTCAGCGATAAATGCTAGACAGCTTTTTGAGTTTGTTGTCCCGTTCGTAAAGACTTCCATAAATTCAGCATACATAAATACATACATACAAGCAGAATACATATATACATTTTTTTAAGCAAGATATAAAATCGTTATTCTAATTATTACCCTGTCATTATTACTATGTCTCTGACAGACTACTAGATGACTTGTTTCCCTAGACACTATGGTCATAGTTTTCTTTACGCGTAATAACCTTCAGAATTATTCCTATCAAAATCATTATTTTCGATTTGTGTTCTCCCGGTTGGTTTTGTTTAGACTTATAGTGATACTAATGATATGAATAAGTAATCCAGTGCTCTGATTGGCAAGCAGCAGAAACAAATCGTTGCTTGCATCATTTCGGCAGACTTGGAGAGTAAATATAAACCAGGTCATATGTCAGAGAGTGCAACGCATGTCTATGAGCCCTTTCATGTGTGTTGTTTTGCTTGGGCCTTAACTTCCACCAATAAGTAATTATTGTGGAAAATCGATAAATAGTTCAATTGCTGCATACAACCTGATGCTTAGCAATATTTTTCCACCCCCAAAGAAGCACAAACTCCTCGGCAATAAAATGACTTTAAAAAAATTCTTACTCATCATAATTCGTGACATTTTCCATAAAAATAAATATTCTTAGCCAAAGAAAACTTGCCACCGATTAACATGTATCGGTATTTTTATATTCGTTTTTCCTAATATTTATTCTCTTCCCAATGTCTTGGCTCGCCATGTCGTCATATCTTGATTACTACCATACTTTAGCATTTATATGCAGTTTATGCTCGAAGAGAAATGTAAACGAAATATTCGCTCATTGTATCAGTGTATTATATGGGACATGCGCTGTACTATTTCCTCTAGAAAGAACTTTTTCTTCTTCAAATAATGTGTTAGTATGATGACGACAATATACTGCTGCTCCTACCTACATTCAGGCTGTTTTCATGTGTTGTTAAGAGGATTACATCGATTTTTTGTCGTTTAGTGTGTGACACTATTACATAAATTTTTTCCAAGTCGGAACTATGCCAAATATTTAATAACGAGGAGCACTAGAATTTATGTGAGGGCAAAATATTGCATATGGTACTTGTTGTCTGTGATGAAGTAATTGAAATTTTCGATTGCGGTTAATAGAAAACACGAGCAAAGCGTCTATTTGTCATAGTGGGTGAGAAGTTCTATGGAAAGTTTTTAATAATAAACTTTAATTCGATTCTCGTGATCCGTTGGGTTCGTCCAGGAGTAGATGAAACGACTAAGGTCGTGACTTGATTTGTTGTTGATGTGTATTCTGTTATTGACCGAATTTTTAATTCTTGATAAATATAGCACTTATTGCTATCCCGTGCCACTCATAGACACACATTGAAGAGATAGATACTCATCATTTATTTATCTAATTAATTTCCCACAACCATTGGATTTATTTTGGCCCCATTTCGCACCATTTGATTCACTTCATAAAGAGGCTTGTAAGAAATATAATCCTTACTTTGGTTGAGAATCCTATTTCTGATTGAAATTCCTTGACTACTGTACTTCGATTAAAAATCCAATACTACAATATAAATGGTATTCTGTAAAAAAGTAAAAATAAGGGTACATTACCAATTTACTCACTTGATTCTTATCGACACAATACGACCAAGCAAGTTCCATTATTCTATGGTCATTCTATTGCATTAAATTTTATTTCCTTACACCAAACGGTATTATTTTTGCCACTATTGCTGTTACTATATTTGCTCGAATCAAATGTATTGATTTCAAACCCGACTGGTTTAAAAATTGATATCAATGTGTAAAATCAGAAATCTGTCAAATAGAATCACGATTGATTCTGCCGATAAATTGCAAATAAATTCTTCTGAGGTCAGACACAATAGAATGTACGGGGAAAAATTTAACGGATTCGATCGAGCTTATTATAATCTTACCTAAACAGTGAATCAAATGATTATTTGAGGATTAAGGATCGCAGCAGAAATATTTTCCTTCACTTAAAAGAATCATATCCTTTTCTCTTTCATCTTCTCTACACTTTTTCTTTTACTTTTTCCTCATAATATATTACCTTAATAAAAAAACAATTTACATACATCAATATCATGCAATACATATTTGCTATTTTTATTTTTATGTTTTTTTCTCGATTTCGGCTTAATGTGTTGTTGTTGTAATATTTAGCATGGAAGGGAAGACTCATACAGAGTCGCTACAATTTCTCCGAACGAAGGTGACAATCTTACAGCGGATGGACTCTATAAGGTAGTATGCAATCATCATTTAGTATCATTTTAGTATTATGATAAAAATTATAACTCATCATTTAATTGCATGTTTTGTTTGTCTTGTGAATGAATTGCTGATATACACTTATTGCTGCTTGTATTGTCAATAAGTTTAAGTCAATTCGAAAAAAGCATTACTGCTTAATGTTATTTCAAAATGTATTGATACAAAATTATCTTATTTTTTATTGATGTTTGCCGTTGATTTGAATTTAAGACATGCTAATAGTGTACGAAAACACAAAACTGATAAATATATTTGATTGTATTTGATTTTAATGTTTGTCAATAATCAAATAGTATATTAGCATCTAAAATATTTTTAAATGGGATTTGTAAGTAGATCTAAAAATATTTGCTTGATGTGGGCTATAAATGGCATATTTGACAATGCTATAGAAATTTAATGGAATAAAATTAGAATCTAAGTTCAAAAAGGGATAGATTATAAATAATGATACATTCAAGAACATTTAGTTATCGTATTGAGGTATCTAATTCTTTAGAATAATATTTGCCTATATTGTCCGCAATTCGAGATGAGACTAATGTATTCATAGTCGTTAAGATATCACTAATCATATAACTAAACATATTAAGTATACATGAATAAACATATTAAGCAAAACATATTAAGTATACATATTAAGTATACATGAAAAATTACATAATATGCACACGCAGGATAGAAGAAACAAAGCGTATTTTGTCCATGTATCCAAGTATTTCTTATTTATACGTTGTTTTCATCCAGTGTATAGATAATCAAGTCAAACATTAAAATATATATTCCAAAATTTGACTACTACTGTCAACTTTCATCATCAAATTGAATTCTAAATTTGCATTCTTCAATTTAAGAAGATTCACACAAGAAACACTGAAAATTTACAAAGTGCACCACTTATTTGCATCCATGTATTCAAACATATTTATGCACATATTTCAGCAAAGTTTAGCTCACATTTAACTCATTAAACTTGCCTCATTTGCCTCATTATATGAACTATCATATACTATCATAGACATATAAAACTAAGCAGATGTGCGATACTGTAAGGAATACCACGTCATTATGCGCATGGATGTCATTCAATACCAAATATTAGTGCAAATCTTCATGAATATATTCGTTAAAGTATTATCTACTACGATTTATTCGCTAATACCGAATAGTACTGAATACCTTAAAGAATATATTCGTTAAGATGTTGACAAATATTTAGTATTAGGTAGTATTTTAACGAATGTATTCGTTTTGAGATTCACTGATATTTAGTACTAGTGATTATTTAATATTGCATATCATAATATATTCGTGCAGGTACTCACAAATATTTGGTATAAAGTTATATCTTAGCGCAGAGCCAATGGTTTTCGTCACGGTACCGCATATGTACTCAATGTTATATGTCCTTATAGTTTATAATAATTCATTTAGTGAATCATGTACGAGCGACAAGTTTAATGAAATTTGCATGTCGCTTGTTCTTATTAAACTGTAAAATGTAAATTCCATAACGAGATTTCAATTATTTGGAATTTAATATAATGTCGAAAGAAAGTTGACAGAATTTATTTTTGGATATTTGACTTGTTTAGTTACTCACTTGGCGAAGAGCACATGCACATGTGTTTCATTGATCGTATCATTTGTTTTCATCCACAAGATATAATTTTTTGGATGATTTTCTTCCTTATTAACAAAATCCACGTAGTTATTTTTATGCCATTTTATTGTTTTGAGCTTAATCAGCAGTAGCTAAATCTAGCCAAAATAATGTAGAGCCGCCATGAGTTCTTACAAATGGCAGCAACTTTTTTTTGGAGGCAAAACGGCTTTTCCACGTTGACATATGACTGTCAAACTAACACCTTGGCCCCAAATTCTTCTACAGCAATTGTCAATCATTGACATTATTTTTATTTGCTGTCGAATAACACTGTGGTCCAGGTAGTTGTATTTAAAATACGACTCCATTATCCATAACTATGCAGCATACATTTTTGGTCAACATTTTCTTGAGCAAAAAATGCAATGTTGTATTGTTTAATAGTGTTCTTTTTAGTACCATTTAGGTTTTTTTTGGAAGTCTTAAAAAGTAATAATGGAATGACCATTGTCTTAATATAAAATAGTGCAGAATTTTTTGCGAGGATCCATATTCATCTTCCAAGCTTCTTATTTCACTGTGCAGCACCAGTTATTTTACTCCTTCACAAAATTTGAAGCAAATCACTAACATGCCATATATTTCCTACTTGCTGGAAAACTTCCCACTTAAAACCGATTCTGCAAAGTGTTGAAAAAAATCATCGTTTTAGGTAAGGTAGGTCGACTGTTATCAACCTCGTAATAATCACCTCTGATATTCTTACTAATATGGAAAAAGTTCATCAAACTGATGCCATCCATACTGACTTTAGCAAAGCCTTTGATCGTGTCAACTATGATATTCTGACATTCAAATAACAGATGCACATGTTTAACTGGTTTGACTCTTGGCAGTCGAATTGTTTAAGGGTTATTATCAAAAAAAAACAACAATTGTTTCCTCGATAGTACCGCAGAGCATCCACCTATGACCCCGCCTGTTCAATTTTGATTTCGGAACCGGCAAAAGTTTTATCTAAAATTCATCTTTTTATGCAAACAATCTAAAAACGTGCCTATCGTTCCCTCGGAATCAAACCCGGATTCCTTCCAACTCAAATTTCTATCCCTTGAGAAATGGTGTCTAATTATACATTTTTACAATACCAAAATTTTAGTTAATTTTAGGTATTAAAGTCATTTGCATCTACGATAACAACCTGCAAAGTATGATAACTGACTAGTAAATGGTGCTACAAATATCTCATGTAAATATATACATCATGTCAGTTATCAAAAGTACAATCCTTTTCAAGACAGCTGTCGAAATTTTAGCAAAAGACATCATTCAAAAATAATTTCGTGCGGCCATTAAATATTTCTATTTGAATGGGTAAACACCGAAAGAAATTAAAGAGAAGTTAGATAAAGTTCGATGAAGTCCATAGAATATCTTCACCATCATCTAAGACAGTTTGTTTTTGGGTGAATGACTTTAAAATAGGTCGCACCAGTACAAAAGCCAAACTGCGATCAGATCGTCCAAAAGATGTTACCTCCGAAAAAAGTGTATGAAATTGCATGTCCAACATTTCAATGGAATAATGAGTTGGACATATTTTACATGGGAATAAAAAAATGAAAAGGTTGTCTAGAAGGTGGGTGCCGCGTTTGTTCACAGTGGACCAAATACGAAATGGACTCATTATTTCTGAGCAATATTTAGCCATGTTTAAGTACGATCCAAACGAATTTTTTCATCGTTTCATAACTTTTGGTGAAATTTGGATTCATCACTACACACCAGAAAACAAAAACTAATCAAAACATTAAGTGGAAGCTGATTCAAGTGCAGCGAAGAAAGTCGTACCACCAAGAAAGGAAGTTTATGACCACTGTATTTTGGTATTCTTGGAGGGTAATTTCCATCGAATATCTCGAAAAGGAAAAACCCTAACTAAGGTGTATTAGCCATTATTTTTGGCCAAATGATTGAAAAATAAAAGAAAGACGGCATCATCGCATAACTTATGTTTGGGATGCCTTTTAACTGTTTCTAATGGAAAAAAAACTTTGCATTTTCGTCATATTTAACTGTTTTATTTTCGTTAAAAGAACTATAATAGACCCACTATCTTGATTCCTATTTTGCTTTTGACATTATTAGGGACTTCATCAATATGGAAGTCTTTTCCAATAGGTTTTAAATGAATCAGTCAGGCAGACGAGACTCACGCGTTTATTGAGTAAATACCAATATACTGTGTATAGGGGGCCAATAACAGATGCTGCAAAATATTTGATTATTTTGGGAAATTCTATTCCCCATCTATTTCCAAAACGAAGTTTAAGACTGTTCTCTCCAAAGCACTGACCTCGAAAATTATAATGTACGAAATTATATTCCCAAAAACACAAAAAACCTTCATCCTGTCGATAGGCATACTTCATATTAGTTTAAAGTGATTCATGATTAATTTAGCCTAGGGTGTGTTATAAGTTGTTTATACGCCTTACTTCGGCTTGAAATAAATAAAGTATAACTAAGGTCTTTAGAATCTACGTACTCATATGATTTCTTCCTACTAATTTGATATATAACATTATTAATCAGATATATTTTTAAAATAAAGAACTATCACCTTGAGAGTTGATTGTAAAACTTAGTCCACTATCAAGATTCCTCCGATTTTTGATAATGCACCATAAATTGATACATCTATCAACATCCATTCGCTTGATTCGCTAGTCAATTTGAATCAAACGCATTAGCGTAAATACAGAATATGTTCTGGAAAATATGTTTTAACACATCATATCAGACTTATTTCAGAGACCTTCCCTGTATGTCATGGCCATCACTATTTTCAAGATCTGCTTCAATCTGTCGGACAAATTTTCCACCAACTTCCCAAATGCTATTTATGGAATTTATTACACTTTCCATCAAGCAGTATGTAATTCAAGAGTAGAAATTAAATGAGCGTTTGATTGCTTCATTCGATTTGAAAGAGTCCGCTTTCAAATCAGCAACGTAAGACATAAATTATTTTTTATTTGATTTTATGATAGGCATTGTTTACTGCTAGTAAGTAAGTGGAATTTGTGTAATTAGTACGATACTTTAGAAATAGACGAATTTGCGATTTTTTGGTTTGGATTATTTGGAATTTAACTGAATTATTAGTACTTAGGTGTTTTGGCTTCAGTAAAAATAATTATATAATAGCAAAGATAGAAAATGTTTAAGCATCAGAACTTAATAGACTTGTCAGATAGATTTCTCATATACTCACTGTAAATTTTTCATAAAAACCTATTATACGAACTGTTTTTCCATATTTAGTGACAAAAATATCAATCTCAGACAAATTTCTCACATTTAAATACCGATCAAAGCTACAATTTGTGCAGTTTCTCTCGGCCAAAATGCAACATTTTCTACTAGTATACATTTTATTAATACAGAAGACTCCAACGTAACCAAATCATTGTTTATATTTGATTTTAAATGAAAATATCGTAAATTTCATTTCGTTTCTTGGTGAAATACCAAAGAAATTCAACTTTCAGCTATCACACACTGCCTTTGCTGCTGCTGAAATATAAAATTTAAATATATTTGTTCTCGTATGATGCTGTCACTATTGAATTTATATATAAGAGCCGGAAAGGTCAGTAGTTTGACGGCCGAAAGTATTTTTAACGTGTCTCATTTGCTACTTATAGTTTTCGATGTTTGTTTGCTTTGAGCTGGTAGTCAAAATAATCAACACAGATAAATAAAGGACCTTTTTTAAAACAGGATAGTATATAAATCCATCTAAACTAATAAAATTGTGTCATTTTTATATAGAATTCTTAATTTCAAATATGTAACCTACAATTTTTTTGTGGCCATACGACTGTTAATTCTTTTTAGAATCAGATGGTCTCTGTGCGTCACTAGCGATTGCCCTGGTGACGTCACTAGTGCTTGTGGTAGCACAGAAAGTACATACATACTGCAACGCTCCTGGTTTCGAAAAGTTTCGGTCAATGTTTGTATCGTGATTTATGCCAAAAATAAATAAATTCTTGTTAAACGACGACTAAGCAAGCAAACTTAGTGTTTCGAATTCAGTCCACAGCGTCTGGATGAAGTAGGAGCACATTTTTGGCGGGATTTCATATTATTGGTGACTAGAGGGGAGAAAATGTCAGTAGTTTTGGTGTATTAGTTCAGCACCGTTGAAATACGCATGCTTGTAGCTTTAAATTTAGCGTAAGTTGTATGTAATTCGCAATGAAATATTTCTGAAAATTGTAAATCATCTTAAGTTCAAATTGACGGCATGAACGTCTTTCTTTTTTTACATTATCTGCTTATTTCATTCATTACTACTTAAGTAAGTACTCATTCCAAAGCTATAAGCCCGGAGAAGAAAAAGCACGTTGATAAGGTAATGATTTGATCCTAAATCAAACAAAAATCTTCTTAAATTATTGTGAACAACACTGAATTCAATGACTGAAGTTAAAATGCTTATAAATAGGATAATATTATCAGTCTAATGTGCCGTCTATTTTCGATGATCTTGAAATGAACAACATAATCATCTATTGGACTTTCTTTTCGTATACTAAGAATCAAATTCTCTCGTTCGCGCGTCATCAACGAAGTTCAAAGTAACATTTAAAACATTGAAATTATGCATAGAAGTCATTGAAAATAAAACGGATTAAGCTGATATACTTCTAACTGAATCGATTAACTGGAATCTTTATTAATTTTATTATTGAACTTGCAGTCACGCCGCAGGATGCCGCCTAAAAAAGCGCCCGTTAAAAAGGGCAAAGAAAATTTAGATGACCTAAAACAGGAATTAGATATCGATTTTCACAAAATCACACCGGAAGAACTATATCAACGATTTCAAACACATCCAGAAAACGTAAGTATACTCTAAATTATTGCTAAATATTGTTTCAAAAAATAGCAAATTGATGGAGAATTTTTCAAAACTTAATAACTTGTTTAAATAAAGTTCGATTTCGGAAAACAATATATTTCGAATATCTACGCGTCTTTCGACTAATAAAAAACGTGCATTTGTTTCTCTGCCAAATCAAAATCAGTATTTCGTTCATTAACAAATCATAAAACTATAAAAAGCCCAATTTGAAATTCGATTTTTTTCAAAGCAAAACAGCTTTGATTTTATTAAACTGTGGATACACTTACAAAAATACACATCTCTCCACACACAATCCACATTTCTCCACACACAATCGCATTTCTCCACAAACACTCAAATGCAGGCTAAGAAAAATGTTCTTTTGAAGTTTGAGAAAAATTAATTATTATGACTTGTTGTTTAAAAAAAGGAGTTTTTCATGGCAGAGAATTTTTCCTTCATTGTTTTTTTAATGTTTCGAGTTAGATTTAATGTACTTAACATTCTGTCGATTAAATTAAACTCCGATTAAAATTGTTTACAACAGTTATAAGGTTAAGTATATTTAATCTAACTCCAAACATTAATAAAGTATGTGCGATGATTATATTGAGCAGAGAAAAAATTAGTCGAAAAAAGTAAAGGAGCCATATACAGCCAGTGCACTAAATAGCAGCAGTGCTAATAGCGTTTTTTGAATGACTCTTAAAGAGCGACTCAGTGAGGACGATCGAATATAACGGAGCTGGCTCACTTAAAATAGTCGTTTTTGTCTATCAATAGCTTCTGTTGAAACTTATTCAATCGGAAATTTTGAACGGTATTTTCGATTTCAAAATGCCATAATTAGCTTTTAAAATTTCAAAAGTTGAGGTCGTTTCCGTATCGCAGCAAACGAGTGTGCTGTCATCCAATGTTTAATCGATACACCTTTAGAAAGTAATCACTCTTTTCTAAAGTATCGTTCTGTTTGATCAAACACTTGATCAGTCGAAAAAAGCTTTGTTCTCTAATTGAAAAGCAATGTGTGGTTTTATTGCATAGTTTGCCAATTAAAAAAATCCGTCAGCTTCTTCAACAGAATGGTGGGTTTGTTTTCGCTTGAATAGAATTTTTCTTCTTACCTCGTGACTTGTATTTCAATCTTTCAGAATGTAATTTCCCTATTTTAAGAAATTTTGCTAAATGTGGGGCTTCTTTGTTTCGTTTCTGTATGACGTCGGGTAAATTTAGTTTCATCAGTTTCTATACAGTGCAGTTGAGAATTATGTGGAAAGATAGAACGTTCAAATTTAAAACAGAACACAGAATAAGAAATGCCAAAACTACCTGCTCTTATGTTCCTAATGGAGAATGACATCAAATAGATAATTGTAGTAGAATTTTCTGTATTTGCAAGTCACAGATACGAGCCACTGATTGACTGCTCTAGTTGGTTCGGTCTTATCTCTACGGTCTAGTTCCCCAAATCAGCGATTCTGGTAACTTATAAGATCCTGTCGTTCACAGAATGATAAAAATAAAGCTTTGAATTTCCTGAGAATAAAGAATAAAGAGAATAAAGACGACTCCGCTTTGCTAGTTATAGCAGCTGATGAAGCCTCGACCTCCAAAATAACTGAAGGAGAAGGCAACGTTAACTTCCGACTCGGGCAAGTCTGGTCGACCGTTAAAAAGTCAGGAGGAAATGTACCACGTTCGGCGGTCACTTCAGTCATCAGTTTTGAATACAGTGGAACCTGTATGGAGACAACACCAGATCTCAGCAGCTCTCAACCCGCTATATATATATGTCTACAGGTGAACTTGCATCATGCCAAACCTGCCTCGGCGAAAGCAAGCAGCAAGTTTGCTTCCGGTACCTATAACATTTGGCTAATACAAGAGGCAAAATATGTGGCCTAAATACAAAAATAGCAAGTCAAATTGGGCCGCAGGAGAAGAAAACCCAAGGGTGGCGATAGAAATTAACACAAACATTAAGTTTCGTCTAATCCAAGACTACATCAACAGGGACAAAGTGGCACTTCAAGCACAGGCCCCCCAATGAAGGACGTATAGTAGAGGCGATATTAGCCTCAGTCTACTTCCCCAGTGATGCGGACCAAGTACTAAGTAACGAAGGACTGGTAGCCCACTGTAGAAGAAAGTACAAAGTGCTAATAAATAGCTGTGATGGCACGGCATGGGGGGAGCACTGATGTTAACGCTAGAGGTGAGCCAATCTTAGAAATTCTCTTAACCAGCAATTTAGCTGCATCCCATAAAGGCAATACGCCAACGCTACTGACACTTAACAGGCAATAGGTACTGGATCTTACGCTGGTTTCAATTAGTGCAGCGTCCTGACAGGAGCTTCGGTCTCTTGGACATATAATCTTCGAACCAGGAAAAGATAGCGTAAAAAGGATCAAGTAAATCAACCAAAACGGCCTGGGTACGCTATCGAAATTATCTTACAGCGGGATTTCATGGCCTGCAACCGAATTACATTACGAAGATGGAATTGGAGGACACGGTGGGTAAACTCAACCAAATAATCCTCGAATCCTACCATGGCATCTGTCCTGAATAAACTAGTGCCCCCAAAATGTGAGTGCTGTGGTGAACAGGAAATCCGAAAAGCTTAGAAGAGCTTCAACAATTTCGTTCAAGAAAACCAAAATACATCGAAGGGGAGTCTTATCGAAATAAACTCCCAGAATGCAACAAAGAGCTAAGGAAATCCAAACGAAAGGCTGGAAGTGCCTTCTGTGAGAGTCTGAACAGCATACCAGAGATTGCAATGGTTCCAAAGGCCATCAAGGGCATGTAGGAAATCTCAATCACCACTGATCAAACGAATCATCGTAAAAAAGGTAGAATCATATATAAAATTGTTCAAACCCTGTAAATTATTAGGACAATGTGGGATCTACCACAAAGGGCCACATTGATACTGAAAATCATCCGGGTACACATTCTTAGAGTGAGTTTGAAACTCAGCTATAAACCAGAATCTGAGAGACAAAACAAATACCTGGACACAATCGATGACTATTTTCGAGGCATACACTCTAAGCAATGAAATAAATGATGAAACCTGTCATCTTATATAGATAATGTGCCTGCTTATTGCAGGAGCAATGAGCTCCACTCCAATGGCAGGTATGGGGCTCTTCTAAACCTTTGAACATCTACACGACAAAATTCAAGGGGAATTGTCAAAAGAGACTATAAGCCTACAATAGGTCTGCAGGTACAAACCAGGATATCTTAAGGGCCTACTTAGGCCCATAATAGAAATATTGAGCTTCAGTGATCAAATAAAAACTAAGGTAACCTTCGAGAAAAGGTTCAAAGTCGCAATACCATCAAAGAATAAATGGGAAAACCCAGGTGCAAAGTACACTTCCTAAGAAGGCCACATTGCACTAAGCAGGCAATGTGGAAGGCTGTTGAATCGATCCAGCAGAATTATCGACCATACTTAAGGCTACGCATATACTAAAGGTAACGAACACTTAAAAGATCAGCATTAAGATCCTATTCTCAAGGCTGTCAATCGGGATCAAATAAATTCAGCTATACTCTTAGATACGGAAGAAGCTCTAAATGAAATAGGAGTATAAGATTGCTGCGAGCTAGTATGAGCCCCCGACCTTGATGGGTACCAAGGAAACAAGGAAAGCCAAAGAAGAGACGAAATTGTCATACATTAGTTTAATCTGGAGAGTTTGACACGCTCAAAACATCACCTCAGCTTCGACATAAAAAGAGCCAAAAGAACCAGCGACTTTTCGTAAAAGTGGCATAAGAGCCTTATGTAGAGCTATAGCACTCCATCCTTCTTACAAAAAGGATAGGCAAAAAGCGAGACGATTGCTGTAGATATTGCGCAGAAGCGGCAGAGAGTGTAGACCATTTCCTCGCACACAGACGAATATTAGAGCTTCTCACTCAAAAACGAATATTAGAATTTGAACTTACGAATCGCTGGCATATTTTATTGACTTTTGAGATAAACGTTCGAATTATCAATATTATTTCAATCTGGAAACGCTATTTTATCCGGCGCTAAGCATTAATGCTTAGGTTCATGATTGATGCATAACTAAAAATCGAAAGAGAGTTGAACAGCCCTCAATTGTTTGAAAATAATTTGATGTGTATCCCGAATTTCTCCATCATCTGAACATTTTTGATTACATCCAACTATTCATTTTCCTTTAAAACGTAAAATCGTTGTCCTTAAGCCAATAAAAAACTTAAAAACTAATTTACTTATACATTTTCAGG
Source organism: Nemotelus pantherinus (assembly GCA_963978885.1). NCBI lineage: Eukaryota > Metazoa > Arthropoda > Insecta > Diptera > Stratiomyidae > Nemotelus > Nemotelus pantherinus. The sequence goes on along the minus strand of OZ022265.1, from coordinate 48,830,111 downwards.
GTTTAAGTCACGCCAAAGCTAAAGAAAATCTTGAACGTGATGGACCGAATGCGTTAACACCACCAAAAACCACACCAGAATGGGTTAAGTTTTGTAAAAATTTATTCGGTGGTTTCGCCCTTCTGCTATGGATTGGTGCGATTTTGTGTTTTATCGCCTACTCAATTCAAGCGAGTACAAGTGAAGAACCCTCTGACGATAATTTGTATTTGGGTATTGTGCTTGCGGCTGTAGTTATAGTCACCGGTATTTTCTCATATTATCAGGTAAGTTAAAAATACTCAAAACTTTTACTACTAAACGATACTAAACTGAGTTATGACATTTCACAGGAATCGAAAAGTTCCAAAATTATGGAATCTTTCAAAAACATGGTGCCGCAATTTGCAACTGTGATCCGAGAAGGTGAAAAATTAACGTTACGAGCTGAAGATATTGTGCTGGGCGATGTTGTTGAAGTGAAATTCGGTGATCGTATTCCGGCTGATATTCGAATTATTGAATCTAGGAACTTTAAGGTAGGAAGTTCGGTTTAATTTAAATTGTGAATTCTACAGCTAGAAAAGCAATGTAATTGCAGGTCGATAACTCATCGTTGACAGGCGAATCCGAACCTCAATCACGAGGAGCTGACTTTACCCATGAAAATCCACTGGAAACCAAAAATCTGGCCTTTTTCTCGACGAATGCTGTGGAAGGTACAGCCAAAGGTGTTGTCATCAGTTGCGGTGATCATACAGTGATGGGTCGTATTGCTGGTTTGGCATCGGGTCTGGACACTGGCGAAACACCAATCGCCAAGGAAATTCATCACTTTATCCATTTGATCACTGGCGTTGCTGTGTTCCTCGGCGTTACATTCTTCGTTATTGCCTTCATTTTGGGATACCATTGGTTGGATGCCGTTATCTTCTTGATTGGTTAGTATCTTTTGTCAAAATTGCTTTGGTTTCCGTATGCTCTTCCAATACATTCCTAAATCACAAAACCCATCATCTCAGATTTGTGAAAGGTATGACTTCTATTTGTCTTGTCCATAGGTATCATTGTCGCTAACGTACCTGAAGGTCTTTTGGCCACTGTTACTGTATGTCTTACCCTGACTGCTAAACGTATGGCATCGAAGAATTGTTTAGTGAAGAATCTGGAAGCCGTCGAAACTCTTGGATCGACATCAACGATCTGCTCAGATAAGACTGGAACCCTGACACAAAATCGTATGACTGTCGCTCACATGTGGTTCGATAATCAAATCATTGAAGCTGATACCACCGAAGATCAATCTGGCGTTCAATACGACAGAACCAGCCCTGGCTTCAAGGCGTTGTCTCGGATCGCTACTCTTTGCAATCGCGCTGAATTCAAAGGAGGTCAAGATGGTGTTCCAATTCTGAAGAAGGAAGTTAGTGGTGACGCTTCAGAAGCTGCTCTGTTGAAATGTATGGAATTGGCTTTGGGAGATGTTATGTCGGTTCGAAAGAGGAATAAAAAGATCGCTGAAGTTCCATTCAATTCGACCAACAAATACCAAGTATCGATTCACGAAACCGAAGACCCAAGCGATCCACGTTACTTGCTTGTAATGAAGGGTGCTCCCGAACGTATCCTGGAACGTTGCTCGTCGATCTTTATCAATGGCAAGGAAAAAGTGTTGGATGAAGAAATGAAGGAAGCGTTCAACAATGCTTATTTGGAATTGGGAGGCTTGGGCGAACGTGTTTTGGGTTTCTGTGACATGATGCTGCCATCCGATAAATACCCCTCTGGATTCAAATTCAATACTGATGAAGTGAACTTCCCAATTGACAATCTTCGCTTCGTTGGTCTGATGTCCATGATTGATCCCCCTCGAGCTGCCGTACCCGATGCCGTTGCCAAGTGCCGTTCAGCCGGTATTAAAGTTATCATGGTTACCGGTGATCATCCAATCACTGCCAAAGCTATTGCCAAATCGGTCGGTATTATTTCTGAAGGAAACGAAACTGTTGAGGACATCGCACAACGTCTTAACATCCCGGTCTCCGAGGTTAATCCACGCGAAGCAAAGGCTGCTGTCGTTCACGGTTCAGAATTGCGTGATGTGTCATCAGATCAATTGGACGAGATCTTGCGCTACCACACTGAAATTGTGTTCGCTCGTACATCGCCGCAACAGAAACTGATCATTGTCGAAGGTTGCCAGCGAATGGGTGCTATTGTTGCTGTGACTGGTGATGGTGTGAACGATTCGCCTGCTTTGAAGAAGGCTGATATTGGCGTTGCTATGGGTATTGCTGGTTCGGATGTATCGAAACAGGTAATTTTCGCTGAAAACTGTTCAAGAATAGACAAACTAAATTATTATCCATCGACAGGCTGCTGACATGATTCTTCTCGACGATAACTTTGCTTCGATTGTAACTGGTGTCGAAGAAGGTCGTTTGATTTTCGATAACTTGAAAAAATCTATTGCTTATACTCTGACGTCAAACATTCCTGAAATCTCACCATTCTTGGCTTTCATTCTATGCGATGTCCCATTGCCCCTGGGCACAGTGACAATTCTCTGCATTGATTTAGGAACTGACATGGTAAGTTTCATCCAATTTTCTTGTCATGACACATTCTGTACAAAATTATAGGAAAAAAATAGTTGATATCATATGATAGGAAAGTAGGCATATTAATGTTAAATCTAATACTTTATGTTGGATGCACTTAAACATAGAGCTGCTCTACAAATACTACAAATTAAAACTTAAAAATAAGTGAGATATGCAAATATTTAAAATGAACTAAATTAGGTACCAGCTATTGCACTTGCCTACGAGAGTTCGGAATCGGATATTATGAAACGTCGACCGAGAAATCCATATTGTGATAAGCTCGTAAATGAAAGGTAAACATGGCTTTAGAGCAAAAAGACAATGGTGCTAGATATAGAGCTAATAATGCGTAACCTTTTTCCGAGAGCTAAATGAAATCAATAGGTATTTATTGATGGTACGCTAAGGTAAAACGAAGGAATATATCATATTTGAAGTCGACCTGCCAAGTAGCTTCCTAATGAGTTGGAGCTCATTCATTTTATTATTCTCGTTAAATACAACCGATTATGTTATCGGTTGTGTGCTCAGTGGTAATTCGTAGTGAGAATGTATGTAAACGCTTAAGAAACAGCAGTTTATCCGTTAGACCTTATGTAAACGTAGACACCTTCAATTGATTTTAGTTTCCATGTAATTTACTTGCTGCTAGGTTTTGACTGGAAAATTATCATTTTCCGTGATAAAAAAGGTCATGTGGTTCGTATTATTATTAGCAATAAAGTCATTGGTTTTTCTTCGAATATAAAGTTGTGGTGTTACGCCTTGGATAGCTGAATTTGGAACTGGAATATAACGTGTTGACCAATTTGCTGAATATTTGCGCCTCCTACCGGCAACACATAACTGGAAAGTGTACCTTTTATGATTGTCAAGGGGTATATTTGGTTTAGCTTTGAAAATCTAAAGACTTTCGCATAAACATTTTATAGATCGCTACAAATAGATTTTTAAGAAGAAGAAACGAATTCATATTCATTTTTGTTTTTCCTAAATGAAGGGAAGTTCTTCTGAACCTTTGATACACACTGCTCATGAAATTACAATAAGAAACCTTTAACTAATTTGCCATTAATCGAACCAAGTTTGAATTTATTCCCAGCATAAGCTGTCAAGAGCTACGTTAATGTTGGGTAAATTCGATTTTATTTCGAAAATAAGTAGTTTTAGAGGTAAATTCTTTGCGCAAACAAACACATTTCAAAACTTGCATACAGAGGAGATACTAAAAAAAACAAAAATCATTTTAAATTAAGTTAATTTCTTGTTATCTTTTCATTTATTTTATGGATAAGTTTGGCATTACTCTTACGAATCACATGTATTAAACGTATACTAAATGCAAAATTTAGGTACCAGCTATTTCATTGGCATACGAAGCTGCTGAAGCCGATATTATGAAGCGTCCACCTCGAGATCCGGTCAACGACAAACTTGTAAATTCCAGGTGCCTATAAAACAGATTTATTTTGTATTATTTTTAAAATTGTTTCCATTGATTTCCTATTCTACTAACTTGACCAACACAAGACCGTATTGATTATTTTGATTTACAATAATACTTCGGAAAGTATTTTCCACATCTATATTATTACTTCTATCTACTGTACTTACTATACAGCGTATGGTTCTAGTTTTCGTTTTAATATGTTTTTCCATTAATTTATTTATTGTGATTTGAAATATTCCTTTCATTAATTGGCAAATAACCAACACTATCCGAAATTAGATTTTCCCCTGAAATGAAAGTTGATTGATAGCAAATTGTATAATTCGTAAATTTTCCTGGTATATTTGGAAATGGTGTTTGTCGAATACTAACTGATATTAAATGAAATAATCTTTTTCTAGGGTAGTAAAATATTTTAAATGCATTTCTATTAAACACACTAACATGAAACAAACAATTAGAATGAAGTTGAACGGACTAAGACTTCCTCGTGTTTTTTTCCTCAAATATAGATTATTAATCACGATCTTTCTTAGGATCATGTAAAAGTAGGTGGTGTGTACTCCTAAGGGAACTGTTGCCGTAAAGAAAAGTTGTGTAAAACCGTTGAAATTTGAATTGAATTGATATTTACAGTAACACGCCTGCGTTGATTGCATGGAGTTTTGATGAGTTACAGCGATTGCATCACTCTAATTACTAATCCTTTTGATTTATATAAATAAAAGCACCAGAGGAAGTCTTTTGATTAAATGATATAAAGATTGCCTGAAACTAAAAGAAAGAAGAAATAATGAATGTATAATACATTTCTCAAACACTAACACTGACATTCAACAGAAGTCTACATCGACGATTCAGACTGTTGGTTTTCTTGCTCCAGATTACGTTTATTTCCTCATCATCTTATGTATGTCATATGTTTTCCAATTGTTTATTGTTTTCAAATATTTGACATTTTACGAAACCTTAGCATTTACATACTTTTGATTTGGAAGTAAGGAAAAACATTAAAAATTAATAAGTATTTTACATTCACTTGTCATGTTTCAACACTGCATTTCATGTAGATAGCAATTGCTTTTCTGTGTGTCCATCTGTGATAAATAGACAGCGTGTAATTTGTCTCGAATTTCGTTAGTAAAAACATGGGAACATATTGCGTCTAGCCTTGTACAGGACCATTGATTGTAAATACAAATAGCATTTCCGCTGTCATGAACGCAATTGGTTAACATGTTTTCATACGAAATCCATCTTATTATAAATTTGTGTGTCGTCATTTTACTCAATTTTCATGAATATAAATAAAAATAAACAAATATTGCAAAAATTGTATACTGCCTGTTGCTTACGCAACGTTTTATAAATACGAAAAGTTCGTGCGCAGTATAATATTACTTATATATTTTATATATAATTTCTCAATTAACATTTTTTTCAAGGATTTATTGTTTTAACATCTAATCGTATTGAAGTAATTGTGCAGTTATATCTTAACTGGTTTCCATGCAAGAAAATGGTCTGTAATAATATGCAAAAACTACGCTGGTATAAACGTGTCAGGCAATAACTGAATTCAATACCATTCCACGTGCAAATAATACTTACATATTAATAAGCCAAGTCATTTGAATTTAGTGTAAAAGTATTTGTAGATAGATACCTGATTATTGTTCTCATGCGGTGGTTATTGAAAAAATAGACTGATAATTACCTTTTCCATAGCACAGGTTTAGTGAGTGAGCTTATTTGCCCACCACTTCAGAACTAACTGCTAAAATTTTTCGAAATCTTTTCAAGTCTATATTTGATTCATATTTGCCATAGTAACGGTTAATTGAAGTTAAATAGCTGAAATTAGCCCTGGAAACTCATCAGAAAAGAGCTAAATTTAAGTAGTACAAATTAATTCATCATTCACACATCGTAAAACTTTCGAAAGAATCCCAAAAAAATAACTACGAGCATATGATTGTGTATTCTGTTGCTAATAGGTACCGGCTATATCATTAGCTTATGAGGAAGCTGAATCTGATATTATGAAAAGACGACCTAGGAATCCTTTTGCCGACAAACTTGTCAACGAAAGGTAAAGATTTCGCGAAACAAAACACTCTCCTATCTCTGTTGTATGCCATGCAAAAAATCAAAAAACAACAACTGAAAATCAAATCTATCAAAGCGAATTAAACTACAGTAAAACTTTTTCTATTTCTATATCTGCTCTTAACTTTAGAATTTCATCAAATAAATATTTTGATTTATTTTGATTGCTCCATTATGAAAATATGCGTGTTTTGAAGCCATCTAATAAAGACTAGCAATGAATCAATCGATACAAAGTACAACCAAAGCATAGTAAAATTCAAAATCCTTTCGTATATTTCAAAGATAAAATCTAAAATAACATAAAACTTATGTGTATATTGCCAAGAACTTCAAATTGATTTTAAATCAACCCAATTGACTAACAAATAACTCAATTTTCAATATAATCTGATCCAATCTGAAAGTCTTGTACTTTGCCGCGAATGTTATATCTACTTTATTCACTACTACTATTCAATCCAGAAAACAACCCTTTTGCCTATCACTTTTTTATATAAAATATGCCTCTGCATCAATTTTGTATGACATTCTTCTTCCTACACTTTTCTATTCAAATATTCTTGCGTATATAATTGTTAAATCTATTATTATATAATGAACGCTCGCCATAACAAAGATAATATTAGGAAGAAAAAACATGTGTACATTAAGGTTTGAGTTTAAATAGTTTTTTGTTTCGATTCCACAGGTCCTTGATTAAATTAAATGTCATTTATCACTAATTTTTAGTTTAAATTATCATTTCGATTGAAACGTATACGCACAGTTTACAATTGGAATAGTTAAAGTTTTCAGAGACGAGTGTAACGGAAAATGTGTAGTTGATCAAAATCTACGAGGAAAACTGAGTCCTATTGCTCCAGTTCTTTTTGAAGATGAACATAATACTGGTTATTGCTAAACATACGAAATTGGCTCAATAGATTCGCGGCTTTTTGAATGAAACATAGGTTTTTTAATGTCTCCCTCAAATCTTCCAAATAATAAAATTTTTCGAGACCCTCATTGTGAATGATGGTTTTATCGTTGAAGCTGAATCTCCTGCCGCCAAGCCAATTCTTCAAGTTTCCAAACAGGAAATATTCACTGGGAGCTAAATCTGGAGAATATGGCGAATGTGGGAGTAACTTGTACCTCCAATTATTTAATTTTCTCATAGCGACTACACACGTATAGTCGCTGTTGTAGCACGTCAGCGCCTCCCGAGCCTTAGCTTTCTGCATATGACGCTTCCTATTGTCTTGGTCCATCCATCACGTCTTTCGATTATCAAATTCGACCAGCTATGCCCAGCCCCCGTCGGCACAGTCAGACCAGCGTTTCCTAGGTTTTCTTAGTAGCCTTTAATCTTTTGGCTTTTCCTTCGAATACCTCTTTAGCCACTCGATATGCTAACACAATTCTAACATAAACCACTGGCAATTGGGAGTATCTTGACGCTTCTTTGACGACCCGTTTGCGAACGTAGCGGAGCCAGTGCAGCTAATCCTGTGATATTGATGTCACCGTCCCTTTGGTCAGTTGGACTAGTTTTCCTGGAAAGCTGGAGTGCAGCATTGTTTCATACAGTATGTCTCAATGAATACTGTCATATGATGACGCTAAACTCCCAGCATTTCTCGAATTCTTGTTTGACTGGGAGTTGTTAATCGTCTAAACCTGAAGCCTCTTTGGTTTTCCCCAATGACAATTGTCACAGGATATATATTTGCAATGACTTTTCATCAAATCTTTGCTGAATCGATCCCATAAATTGGAATAGTATTTGCTATGGTTTGTTCTTGTTTTATAAGGTAATCGATGTGCGCGTGACTTTGCTACCTAACCAACACAAGTTGGCCTTCTGCATCGTCTATCGATTCGCCCGGAGAAATACACTGATTTGATTACTGCTGTGTCTCCGGTGTCTCCATGTTTCGTCCATGTATCGTCCACGACGCAAAAACTCTTTTGGATTGCGTTTGAACAACACCAAACATTCCTTCAAAGTTGTCAAACTTATCCGTTTGTGGCCAACTGAAAAAAATCGCTACATCCATCTCGCAGTTCAATTTCTCATCTCCAGGTGATCACTCTAAATCCAAATGACTGAACCATGTGATATGCCTGTGACTGCCACGATCTCGCGAGCTTTCAACCTCCAATCAACCAATACCGAATGGTTATTTTTTTTATGTATGAGGTTGGTGTGCCGTCTTCGGTCCAAATATAAATTAGGGATTTTGTTTTTTTTTTTTTCAACATAATCTTTCGGATCGCATGGAAACTTGCATGCATTCTCTAACTACCGATCAATTGCACTCATTTCGGTTCTGTCTAAGGTATTTGAATCACTTGTGAATTAAAAATCATTAAACTATTTTGAGGTTAACCATCTTATCTGGAGATTTATATACATTTCTCATCGTTGTCTCGATAACTTTGGTAAAGCGATGGTTGTTTTCATTAATATTTCGAAGGCGTTTGCTCTATTAGCCAAACTTCCCGCATTTGGTCTTCATCTCGTCTTTGCCAAGTATGCAAGTTTCCTTGTAAATGTTTCCTTCCAAGTTGTTCTGGATGGACTCAAATCCTGTGCCCATACTACCAATGGCGAGATACCGCAGGGTACTCTTTGCTCACCAGCTCTCTTCCTTCTATTTACAAATAACCTAATTTTCCCTCACTTTCAGCCCATAGTTTTGTCGATGACAGCACTCTTGATTTCGCATACTCGACAGAGTGGCCGACGTTCGCGGGACCGCTACTTGTGTTAGCATAGGTCGCATTCTTACGTCGTTAAACAGAGACATACTAAGAATCATCGCTTGGGGCTCAGCGAACCGTGTTGTTGTGTTTAGCACGTCCAAAAGCCAATGCTGTCTTCTTTCTCTCACGTCTTACCATTCTTCTGCTAGCCACACTATTTTCGTTGATGGTTTTAACATGTATTTATTCGTTTTTAAAATCTCCATCAAACTTAGCTGGAATGTCTAGATTTTCGGAATTGCGAAAAATGCCATGAAATGCCTGGGTTTCGTTCAGAGAGGCAAGAAATACTTTACTCGATTAGACATCTACAAGACTCTCGTTAAACCAAGACTTGAATATAACTCCCATATATAGGCTGCGGTATGCCGCACTGCTTTAGCAGAGTTAAACAAAGTCCAATGTAAAGCTTGCAAGCTTATTGGCGATGATGCCATTACTTCATGCATTGGATCCCTTGAGCATCGAAGTAATGTGGCCTGCCTTTCTCATCTTTATTGTTATTACTATGGTCATTGTTCTCAAGAAATATTAGGTGCGTTTTGTTGCTCCGGTCCAGAACAGAATAGAACAATATAGCAAAAAAAAAAACGATCCATCACATAACAGCTGATGCATTCGTTAAGATTGCTATGGGTTGCTGTACTCGCTGTGGTAGCGCAAAACAGTTGAAAATAAAGGGAGAAAATATCGCGCGTATATACTACCACAATCGATTGAAAATATAAAAGGAACTAACAGAAAATTACCTCTTTTAACTTTCTACACATTATGGGGGCTTTTTCTAATTTCCTAACTACCAAAACATTCAACATAATCATGAAAAATCCAAAGCCACCTCACGGCAAAAAAGGCAACTTCTCATGAGCTTTTCTTTTTTCTATCAGTACATTAGGTGCGTTTTTTTTTTGCTCCGATACAGAACAGAATAGAACAATATAGCAAAAAAAAAAAACGATCCATCACATAACAGCTGATGCATTCGTTAAGATTGCTATAGGTTGCTGTATTCGCTGTGGTAGCGCAAAACAGTTGAAAATAAAGGGAGAAAATAACGCGTATATACTACCACCAGCGATTGAAAATATAAAAGGAACTAACAGAAAATTACCTCTTTTAACTTTCTACATATTATGGGGGCTTTTTCTAATTTCCTAACTACCAAAACATTCAACATAACCACCTCACGGCAAAAAAGGCAACTTCTCATGAGCTTTTCTTTTTTCTATCAGTACATTGTATAGTTCAGCTCGTGAACAATGCAGAACAGAATTTCTGTACTAGTGAATTCACTGGGACAGGAGTGAGCCTCTCACCCTCATATCCTATTGGTCAGTGCCAGTCGTACCGTTAAGTTTCACGATTTTTTCTTATCTAGGTTAATACGATTGTGGAGCAGCTTACCATCTGCTGTTTTCCCCAGCCAAGTATAAGCCACAATTGTTTTCTCCACAACATTTCCTCCATCACTGTGCTGTAGCATAATAAAGCATCCCCTAACCTTTGCTATTATCATAGGAAAAGATTGCAAAAAGAAAAAGATAATAAATCAGATCCACGCGAAATGAATTCGTGGTCACCCGTAAAACTACTTGTATTTAGTTCCTCCAGGATACGACTTAAGGCGTCCTTACGTCGTATATCGATAGAATTTTGTTTCTCGCTCCAAATCGTTTTGGAGCGAGAAACTAATTTATTCCGATCCGTATTCGTGATTTTTGATCTCGATGATATCACGCCAGTTTCTTTACTATTGGAATTATCGCTTTAACAATTACGTTAACCAAAGTAAAATTTTGACTACACATAATCCGAGCACTTAATCACTAGAGAAATATTTTGCAAAAACCTAGCTAAATTAACTAGAAAGAAATATATTTAATATCTGTGTTTAATTATCTATAATTATCTATAATTGGCTGTCGTCTATGAAATATGTTTATACATTTATGGTATTTAATCCAGAAATCAAGGCGTAAGCTAAATTCACTAATCTATCTATGTTTTTGTGAATCTCGTATCAATTTGTTTCATTATTTGGCAAATTTTACATCTTCAGATGAACAAACTTAATTGGAATAGTTTTCTTTTGGTTTTTCTAATTTCGTTATGAAGTTTTTTTTAGTAATCAAACAATAATGAAGTGTGATTATATATTTTGCTTGTTATTCTTATATTTCCTTCAATTTTCTTTAAAATATCTTTGTACAATTTACAAAATATGTTGAAAATAATTTGTTATCAGTTTAAATGTAAACTGCAATCAGACAACCAAACCTTGAGTCTATATATAGTCTAAGGTAAGTTCTCGCCGATGTCACATTTAATGAACCCGGATTAGGGCTAATAGTATTCGAGAAAAAAAAAATCGAATAAGATAAATTTTAATTTATAAATTATATTATTTTCTTCAAATAACTATTTGTTGATTGCGTAGTCACGTGATATTAGTTTACCGTAATGTAATAGAAGTTGGTTTATTATTTTATCTTTTGTTAACTGTACTAATTGAATCAATGTTGATTTGACACAGAATATTTTAATCATACTCTTAATAGTGATTATTTCTCACTGACTTTCATGTAAAACATTTTTCTCAAGAGTTGTATTAGCACTGTGAAATAGGACGAGTCTATAAGATTTTGAAACATACTATGTTTCTTGTTTCTTGAGAAAGATGGATTACTCAAATGTCTATTAAATGTGTGTAGCTATTCGAACATCAGTAGAAAATAAGTCTTAAAATCCTCATCAGTCCATCATATCATAATTTTTCTTTTTAGTCTTGATTGAGTTGAGTATAGATGTTAATTTTTTTTATGTCACATTTAATTTAATTAATAGACACATAACCTGCCAAAACAATACTCTTAAAGTCGCAGTACAAGATAATAAACATTTGACATAATATGATGCTAAATACTACTTACATAACTAAATCTATTAAAAATTAATTTCATAGATAACTCAGTAGTAGTTTTGACAATCACAGTAAATCAATAAATTTTGTGTGAATTATGAAGAACAATAGAAAAATTAGCTGCACACCGACCATTCCTTCGTACTATCGTCCTTAAAACTAAATACAAATTGAAATTTTTGGATATATAATACAGACAATATTGTGGACGCATTCTGTAATGGATAGCATTTGAATGAGTTTGTGAAATAATTTTGTCTTGCCTTAAATCGTATATATACTATTTACAACATACTTTGTTTTATATAATATTGAAGTAGTCGGCCAGTAATTTTCTTTTTTCTAGGACATTTTTCGAATGTGTCACTTCTCACTATTTCTACTTGATATTTCCATAGATAGTCACTTAATTGTAATACCCTCTTAGCTTTACGAATATTGAATCTGCAATTTTGCCTTTAGATTGTAAGAGATGAAGGTGGCTTATGTGCACCATTCTTCGGACTTTTATTGTTTTAGAAAATGATAAAATGCAGCGGAGACTTAATAATTTTTGAGGTGAACAGCAGAGCGTTGATTAAAATCATTGATAATTGAATACAAAGTATTTTAGTCTATAAAATAACATAATGTGTGGTAGATACGACCAAAAAATGAAGAGGATGTAGCGTTGTAAAGTTTGCCAGAAACCTACACTCTCTGTTTTGGAGATCTATCTCTCATTAGAATGAAAAACAATCTGGCACACTTTGTATGATAATAAGCATGTAGCCATGTGATGATTTAATTTCCTAATTTGTAATGTACAATATTTTCCTATCATTTTTCATTTAACCTCAACAAACACATAACTCAATAAAAAACTATTATCAAGGTCCCGGCTATATCGTTAGCCTATGAGGCTCCTGAGAGTGATATTATGAAGCGACAACCGAGAGATCCATATCGTGACAACTTGGTTAATCGCAGGTCAGACTTATGTTAACAACAACAAAAAACTATAAACAAAAAAAATTTAATTTCGCAAGTTAATAATACAGACAGATTTAAATAGAAACACGTTAAAACTATATGTTAACTGTTACAATGTTTTGTTTGTTTTTGATGACAATTTACCCGAAAATACCGTACATGTTATGAAATACCACACATACCCATATCAAAATCCACCTTTTTACACGAAAAAACAAAGCAATGTTATATGATTTTTTGCTGATGACTTGACGGTAGTTGTTACATAAGATTTTTTGGCGTTGAAATGGTTCAAAATTTTATGAAAAATTTGATTAACGAAAATGACTTTATCAAAGAGCATAAATTTTGAGCTGCTGATGAGCATAGATTTTTAGTGGATTAACTTGCATTTCGTAGAGTGTTTAGACGCTTTGATCACGCATAGAGTTGAGGGTAATAGTAAGCGGACAAGCGAAATTAAATGGCTTTTTAGTATTTAAAGTCATTTTCAAGTGGAAGTAAATATTTCAGAATTGGAATGAATTGAATTGATATTGTTGGCAATTTGCGATCTTTCAAGTGAGGTTGTTTCTCTTAAACAATGCTTTGTAGAAAAATTAAATGTCAGGAAAATTCTTTTACAACGCTTAAAACTACAATTTGATAAAGAGTAATTAAATTACTACAAATATCTTATGAAAGGAGCTAAAATCTATTCAAATCTGCTAGTTTTTCGCATAAATTTTCATTAGCGCTCTCGCTTCAAGTAAGAAGTCGGTCAATAAGTCCCAAAACTACCAATAAAAAAACAATATTTTGGCAAAATTGGACTTCATTCATCAACATAGTCACCTTCAACAGATATATCATCATTCTAATGCTTCTCTAACTTTTGCATACCTTTTTTGATGGTATATATTTTGCCTCAAAATAGGCCTCAGTTTCGGCGATCACCCCTTCATTCGAGTCCGACCTCCTTTCCTGGTGCATTTTTCGGCGTCTGCAAAGTGCCAATAATCGATAGGGACCAAATCAGGGGAATATGGTGCATGCGGAAGCAATTCAAAGTGCAATTCATTCATTTTCGCAATGGACTTGTGACACGTTGCTTTGTCTTGGTGAAAAAGAATATTTCCCTTATTCATATGGGGATGTTTTTGTTTTTTTAATAAAATAAAATATCCGCTATTGACGCTTCTTCCCTTCTAAAAGTATTCGATGAATATTATTCAATGCGCATCCCAAGATATGGACGTCATAGACCAGCCAGCTTGCTGTTGCAATTTTCGTCGCTTTGGCCGAGGTTCATCGACTACTGTCCACTCAGATGATGATTATTTTGACTCCGGAGTGTAGTGGTGTAACCATATTTCATCGATTGTAATAAACCGATGCAAAGAAGCCCTTTTTATCACGATTAAACAGCAGACAACGCTCTGAATTATCAAAACTTAGTTGTTTTTGGTCCACTGTGAGCAAACGTGACATTTAGAAAAAGGCTTTCGCATACCCAAATGATTATACAAAATAATGTAAATACAGCCTTTCGATATCTTTACGGTGTCAGCTATTTCCTGTAACTTCATTTTACTGTTGGCCAAAAACATTATGTAATTTTCGTTTTTATTTTTTGCGGTTCAGTCTGAACGATCTCGTTTGAAGACTGCAAACCAATGATGAAACGGACACCTATTGAAAAACAATGTTAAACCAAGACACGAAATTGTTTTGAATCCTTGTTTTGTAAATTAAAAAAAGGATGATTCACTAAAGTAGCTGTCAATTTACAAACTAATAATCAGATTGTCATCGAATTTTGATAATTATCGTTTGAAGGTTGTTGCTTTCTAAAAATAATAAAGATGTGTCAATAGTGTCGCCATCAATATGTCGACCACGGGACTTATTGGCTAATATATTAAACATCTTAAGACCACCCATTCGGAAATTCTCAAAAACTCCATTTCAATCGACAACAATAGTTCACTAGCAGCTATATCGTTTAATTAATTCTGCTTCACTTATTTCAAGGTATAAAAAAATATTTGATTCGATACATTCGAATTGTCCGAATTCAATTCATTCCAATTCTATCAAAAATGTAAAACACGTAAACACGTTTGATTGAAATTCTAAGAAATGTTCACATGCTGTGTTTGTATATAAAAACACGATTCTACGTTGTTCTTTTATTGAATATTAAAGTAAGCACACTAAAACAAAACGATAAAACATCCAAATTTAAAGTTTGCAATATTAGTTTCATGATTGGGTTTCTTCGTCAAAATTGTATTATCAAACACATTTATTCAAAATATTAACTAACACAGACAGAACATTCTAAACAATGAAATAAAATAATAAAACAATTTGATTGTTGAGCAGTATATCGAATCGAAAATATTGTTTGGCATGCTTAAAATTGTTTGAAAATTAAATTGAACATTATTTTCTTCATATTATTCTCGTAAAAATTTGTTAATGAAATCGGAAAGATATAACTGTTTAAAAATGATACAAAACAGTATTTTCACGATATTCTGCACAACAATAATAAAAAACAAAACACAAGACTTATTATTTCGCCCAAAATGTTGGACTTGAAACTCTCTTGATGTTCAAAGCAAGGAACTAGCGGAATTTCATGTTGGAAATTAAAACGACGATATTGCATAATCAATGTTTTCTCACGTCCTCCTCGATTTCACCGGCAACTTTAACTTAAACAAATAACTATCTTTCTGCTAGTTCCCTAAAAATGCCAATTTTGGATGAAAAATGTGTACTTAGTATAGAATGTTGTATTAGAGTTAGTGTTGTATTTATTAGTGAATTGTTAATTTAATCCTTTAGTTGAATGTTATATTGCTGTAGTTGACAGAAAAGTGTTTTATTTTTTTTAGATTGTTTAGATGATTATTTTGTTGACAATCTAGTTGTAGAACGTTACATGTAATCTATAATGCGTTATGCTGATTTGTGTGTGAAAATAAGGTGAAGTCATGCAGCGCAGGCATGTAGGTAAACTAATGTTATTCTAGAAACAATGAATGTCTTTCTAGTGAGAAAGTATTTTTTTAATTATAGCTTATGTATAATTTTTGGTAGATACGTTGACTATCTCAAATCTAATTTTTAATTTCATCTGATCCTCTTGTTCATTTTTCGGGCAATTTTGCCTTCTTTTTTTCTTATATTACTTTTAAATTACTTTAAATAACTTAATACACCATACCACTAAACGCAAAATGTCAACTGACGATATTTTTGCATTTGTTCATCGGTCTATAAGTAAGTACGGTTGTTAAAATTTCAATTTCGTAAAATTGACTATATTGCTGTAAATATAAACTATGCATCGCTTCTGGCTTGTGTGCTTATGCATTTAGCTGTAAATTTCTGCTTACGCTGTACTTGGTATGTTTCCTTAAATGATGTGTGTAATGCTTTTTTCCAACTTAGACGTTAACACAAATAACTACTAACTAAACCCTTCCACACTAATATATCTGTATTTATCATAAATGATGCTACTTTTTAGTTGATCTCGCTTTTCATTTTAATACTTTTCAAATAATATTTCAGAAAGTATGATTTTCTTTAAGAATTTCGTAAAAATTATTTTGATTTCTTGAAAATGAAATACTTGAAATGGTCTATTCGGTTGTGACTCTTTTGTTTCCTAGATTTTCTGAAATATTGTTTTAAAATTCATGCTTCAATTTAAATCATACTCTTTTGCGGCTAATAAATCTGATGTAATGCTAATGAGTTGTGTTGATCTCGTTAAATTAGATTGATTTCGATGGCATATGGACAGATCGGTATGATCCAAGCTGCCGCTGGATTCTTTGTGTACTTCGTAATCATGGCTGAAAATGGTTTCTTACCAATGAAACTGTTTGGTATTCGAAAGATGTGGGATTCGAAGGCTGTTAACGATTTAACCGATTCGTATGGCCAGGAATGGGTAAGTTCTCAGATTAATTGAATTTCCTTGTTTCCTTTCTTGTTTATATCTTAATTATATTAATGTATATCTTACCAAAATATTTACGGATATTTTAAAGATTGCCACGTATGCTATAAAAATGTACAAAGGCAGAAAAAAGGAAATATTCCTTTGAGTCAGTAATCTTGTTATCCTTTTCAAATTTCCTCCATTTCTCGACAGATATTGTTATTTCGATGGTAATCTTCCTGCTTATCAGTGTGTATTAGTGTCTTATGCATTGATAAAGCAGGGTAAACGCTTAATATTAGTTTAAGTCTTTGACACTGAAGAAGAAGGCAGATTACCCACGAACTATCAATATCTTTAATTGTTTTAATGTTAACCTATGTTTTAAATTTATATTTTAAATTAAAACCGATTTTTGCCTTTTGAAGCTAGATATATTTGAAATTTTTGACAGACATTGATATTTCGAGAGTAATCTGCCCACTTCTTTAGTGTATATCGATCTGAAATATATCTAGCTTCTAAGGGAATAATTGGTTTTGGAATAAAAATATTTGATTTCGAATAAGTTAGCTGCTCTTTGTTTGGTCCAAACAACAGCGGTGCTCAATAGCTAAATAACCGGAGCGTGGATCATTTTCTTTTCGGCTGATTGTAGACTTTCTTCTATATTATCAGTGAGAAATATTTGCAAATACTGCACTATCGCTGCTCCATTCTCAATAAATTTATCCTAATGAAAAAATCTATAAATAATGTTAAAAAGCGTACTAAAAATGCATATCGATTGTGTTCCTTAACCCTTCGAGAACACACCTATTTTTTCGATCATCGAGAACACTTGGGGTCAAATTGACCCCAACCACTTTTGAACGTCTGTAGAATCGCCGCCACCGAATATTTTCATTTGAAAAAAATTGTAGATGTAGATTGACGCCTCTTTTAGTAGTTCCCATGCATTAGAAGTGGCCTAAATGTCCTTAACATACCTAAAAAAAATTCGCGAAAAAACAGTTATATCGAAAATCAGCTTTTTTACAAAAAAATCGTAACTTTGTCAATATTCAATATTTTTGGCTAATAATTTAGGGCGATACACTCAAGGTATGACAAAATCATAAAAAAATTAGCCCTATAGTGACCCTTAAAAAAAAGGTATTTATTTTGCATATTTACCGTGGCGATTGTGAGGATTTTAAAATTTGCACATTTAAAATAAATCGCAACTTTGTCAGTTTTTAATATTTTTAGCTAAAATTGTAAATGGATACTCTGAAGACATAGTACAATAATAAAGATACTTTGAAGACATAGTACATAAAGATACTCTGAAGACATAGTACATATATAAAGGGTTGCAAAAAGAACGTGTAATCATCTGAATAATCAGATTCTGATTGCTCCTAGACATAGTCGTCTTCGGAGGAATCACTGTCGCCAAAATTGTTATCATTGTCTTCAGCTAACAAATTATTGCGTACACTAGAACGCAGAATATACGTCATATTACTAAAAACAATAAATAAAAGCACTTGTAAACTTATTTTTTGGATTTTTTCTTCAAAATTGACGTCGAGTACATATGGGGTCTATTTGACCCCTCAATCTGCTTCAAAGGCTTCTCAACGACGACTGACGACTTGGGACTGTATGCGAACGGTGTAAACTGATAGTCAAGCCACAGAAATACACTTAGGAGCCTATAGTACTCCTCTTTTCCCGCAGGCCTAAGCGCTGCGATCGCCAAAAAGGTCACTGGGGTCAATTTGACCCCCTGTGTTCTCGGAGGGTTAAAGTAGCTGAATAGTTTTTCATATTACTCTAGAATATTTTCACCTCTCCATTGTCCTTGTAGCTGACTTCACGGAATATTGATTTTCTCAATGTCCTGCTCGCTTTGACTAATTATATACACTTTAAGAATATTTTCTTTAAATGTTTCTTTATTTCCTTGCTGTCTAAAGTTGTGGATCTATTTATGTGGAAAAGCTTTGTTAATCGAAGTCGGCAGCCTTACAGCCCGTTCTGAGCGTTGCCTTCTCTAATGCATTAGGTTTGTTGGATGGGCGCCGTTTTCTTTGTTTGAGTAATTGCAACCAACTTTTTCCACTGTCTTTTCAAACACAAAGTGCTGATATCATTTCTATACGTAACTATTTGGATAAATTTGTAAATTTGTTCCAGGGTCAGAAATTTTTGTCCCAAACAAATTCGTCATAGTTTTGTTGGAAAAATCAATATTTAAAAAGTTCCCTTCATGTTTCGTATGCGTATAAATTACCGAATTATTGGTTTTCTTAAAACACCTAAAATAAATCGCCTCTCCAAAAACTAAACGCTTCGGTTTATGCGAATCTGAAGCATTTGCGTATTCAACAAAAGTTGCCGGTTGTTTTGCCGTTTTCAATTCACAAAATACACCAATCTCATCGGTATTGTATAACTGGTCACTGCACAGCATCAATTTTCCTTTGAATGGTGCAACAAGTCTGGCTGAGGCGAAAGTTTTTTCTCAGGGATTTTGAACAGTCTGATTTGCTATAACCATTCTTATACGATATAACCATCGATCAAAAATGAAGTATTCCATCCCTCCAAAACTGATTTGGTTTGAAGTGTGGAGAAAGAACTCCATTTTCGTATTGGAAAAGTTTATAAGATTTGACTCTAGTACCTATTCAGAGCTAGGCTAATCAAACTGCCTCACGAAGTCAGGCTCTTCTAAGCAGGATGGGCAAACACCATCCCGTACAATACATATGCATTGCATATGTTCTCCTAGATGGTTCTGTCCAGTCAGTATGTCTGTCATAGCTCTACAATTCTTCATACTCTTCTTGAGGAGGAATCCTGCAGTTCCATGGAAAGGAGCTGAGAGGAAGGTATTTGCGTACATGGCCACATCAAAAGATAGCCATCTCTCTCTCTATGTTTTATCGAATACTCACTTCCGAAAAATGGCATATGCAGAATGGTGTCCTTACACTTCAGGTGGATTCTTGGGAAATTTTTAAGGTAGCCAGAGCTCTTCTTAACTGGAACAATGCTGCTTGATTGTCGCAGCAAATAGCGATATGCTTTCCTCTGCACTGTTCGTCAATTGTCCAACTAGAAAAGCCCACTTGTCGTTCGATGAATGCAAGTAGACGCTAGCTCCAGATTTAATATCAGACTTTGAGCCGTTCGTGAAGAATATCTGGAAGTATCTCTTCGTGCAGACATCTGGGTGCTCGCAGTCACTTATGCTAAAAAAATACTTTATATCTTCTCTCGAAATTAATTAACTACAGCGTCTGAAGGCATCGTAAGAACCTGAGAGATCTCTCGCGTCGAACCTCTAATAGAACAGTGCCCAAGATCGTCGTTTTCTTCTTATAGGCAAAGTTGTCTTAGTCGACCAGAAGAGAATCAGTCTATGGCCACACTCCAAAATTGAATGTCGAGTGGAGGCAGATTGACAAGCGCAGCAAAGGTCGCCCCAGGAGTAGTACTCATAAGCACCACAGTTACCTAGGCAAACAGTTCTTTGTAGTGTAGCTAACTTCTTGCGAACATACATAAGCTTTACAATAGTCCACCACACCACGGATTCATGATCATTGGCCTATGATTGTTACATAGATCGACATAACTAGATGAGGCTTAAGAGCCAATATGGAGGCTTTAGAGCCAATTTGTTTTTGTCCAAGATAACTTTTATATATTTGATTATATGAGGCTTTAAAGCCAATTTTTTTGTCCAAGATAATTTTTAGGTATTTGATTTCACCTTAAAATTGAAAAGTTGTACCCTTTATTATCAGAAGTTTCCCTTCATTATTGGAAGAACAAAACCAGTTGAGTTTTACCAGGAAAGACCGTACCTCCAGTCTCAATTGTCAACCCAATGCCCTTCATGTATTTCTATATACAGTAAAACCTGCTAATCGGGACACTGTATGATCGGACCACCTGAACAATTTAACCATACCATCGCCGCACTTACAATCTTTAGAAGAAAATTCACTCTGTAATCGGGGCACCTCTAGAATCGGGCCGTGGACCAGATTACATGCACAAAAATTTGTCCAGTAGTACTTCCTAATAAGACCAAACGGGTTTAAGACCAACAGAAAAAGTGTAAAAATTCGTTTTCCAGAAAAATATTAACATCTTCACATAAATTTTACATAAATTTACCGTACTGTATGATAAAAATTTTTTTGTATCAACGGTTCCCTAAGGCACGCTCCAAACATTTGTCAATTTTCTTCTCGATACTTCAAAGTAAAGCCAATCAAATCGCTACAAAATTAGAATTATTTGATTTCAAAGCATCAATCCTTTGGAAAGCGTTACAATATTCACTACGGCACACTTTGTGGCGAGGGAGTTTATGTTGATTTAAACACAGTACAAGAGTTTCAGTTAGAGCTAAGAATGTTATGTAATGCCCACACATAAATATTTGAGGGAAAGTATTATTTTTTAGAGTAACACCACAAAATAGCGGTGCCTGAAATACGAAAAATGTCTAAATGGAAAACGTTCGAAAGAACGCGTGTCAGTTGCAGTTCTGTTTAGTTTAAGTAGCGATGAAAAGAAAGATTTGCTAGTTATAGGAAAAACCAAAAGAGTAAGTGAAGTTTGGGCATGACTCGGCGGGCTAACATAAAATGTGGGATGAAGGGTGCTATTTTTAGTGAATGGATGCACACACTTGACATTGAAATGCAGAAACAAAACAGAAAAATCATAACCTTTTCTGATAATGATAGTTGTCACACCATTGACAATCTGGAAAACATCAAGCTAAAAAAATTTTCACCTAATTGCAGTTCTCATTTACAACCCTTCGATCATGGCATTATACATAACATAAAAGTAAATTATCGCATATATATGGTGAACTACATACTGTGTGCTCTGAAAAATGCTGACCGTACTTCAGAGGTAAAAAAATTAGTTTGTATATTTTAAGCTCTCTGCTAGTTGCGATCTGCTGGGTACAAAGTACATATTTTCACTTACAACTCAAAAGTGGTTTTGGAAATGTGGGTTCCCTAGAAATCTGACGGTCGAAAACAGAATCGAAAGAAATGAAAATTCAAATGTTCCACCAGACATTCAAAATTTGCAGAAGTCGATTTGTGCCAAACGAGTCTCTCCCGGAAGATTGGGAAGATGTCTTTTTTTAAGACATTTTAACTGAAGAAGCCATAACAGCTTTTGTTAGTTCAGTTTCGAATCGCAGTATTCCAACGCTGAAGATGAAGTTCGACAGCAGAATATTGATTCCATTATCATCATAATCATGCAAATACGAAACAGCCAAGCCCTCCGAAGGAACATACTTCAAATTTGCAAAAGTTAAATGATGTCGCAGTTTTAGTAAGGGTGCCACATTTTATGAGCGCAAAGCGGCAAACTTCTGTATATGATTATTTCAAATCTTTGAACTGAACATGTTTTCCTGTCAAAAGTATAACATTTGTACAACATTGACGTAAAAAACCAGCATTTTGCACTTCATGTTCCTGTGATCGTTCTTTTTTGAATCTTTAAAATCGGACCACCTGTGTCATGGAACCATTTTTTTGCAACGCTGAGGTGGTCCAATTCCAAGGTTTCACTTAACCACATTAGATCATTACTAACTGCTGGTGCACAGCATCAGCATAAGCTTGTACGTGAAACTGTTCTTGTTGCAGTTCGCTTAGCAGAGAGCCGATTAGCATACTCCACAGGAGTGGCAGTAGGAAACCCTCTCTTTTCAGAGCTTCTATAGATTCCAAATATGGCTCTATTCAGGGTGCTAAATCGAAGTTCTATTGCCTTCGGCGACTTCCCATTAAAACGCACTTTGCCTACAAGAAGTCGATTCAATTTGGCCCAGTCAGTATTTCTTGAGTTCCTTCTCTCCAAAACGAGTGTTGGATCCGTAGCTAAAGAGAACACCAAGTAGCAGTATTCAAAGGGTAAGGTAACTATTCCAGTTGCACACAGTGTTATAGACGCGGCAAAGTTGGAAGAAATCCCAGTGATTAGACAGTAGCCCTGTCGAAGCTCCTCTGGTGTTGCATTTGTTGCTGCAGCAACTGGTGCGCTGGGATCTGGCTTTGCAACCAACCAGGGTATGAATTATTAGATTTCTACAATCGATATCGACTATCATCAAACTAAAACAAAAAAAAAATGGTTTAGTTTAGAGTGTTGGTATCACGACATGAACGAATTGGTGTACCTTTAAAATATAATTCCATTGTTAAATTTCAAATTATGTTGATAATTCGGCAACTTTTTACCTATCATCTACTATTCGTGCGCAAAAAACTATTTCGGCAGCTCTCATACCATAAGTCCACGACATATCGGTAATCGTTAAATTTTTTCGATAGTCGTTATAGTTTATCGGTTAAATAAAAAGACTTCAACAATTCCCAGTCCCTCCGATTCAGCGTACTGAACCAGATCTCTGAACACCTGTGGCGGCGGTGAGGGTAAAGAGTCAAAAGGAAGGCAAGTTAAAGCGAAAGTTGTGGGTTTCAGCCCATAATTGTTCCAGTAGGTTCACAAGTGGCAAAAAATTTGGAAAGAACAGTTTGGTTGCAAAATCGAACAAGCAATATTTCTCAATTGAACTTGATTTCACATGTTCGAAAAAGTTATTTTCGTTACGAATTTATATTTTAAAAACAACAGAAACGTCTATCAATAACGATAACCGCTGACATGACCCGACTTGAAAACTGTACGAGCGTGGTAACATCAAGCAAATTGGAAACCAGAACACAAGCTTTCATCCTCTTTGGTCTTTCATCATAAAAAGGTGTTTGCTCCTTTGAGTGTGTCTGCAGATCTTACTGCCTAGAACCAATGGTCCCGGTGCAAGTACAAATTTTGCAATTTTTCTAATTTTTCGCTTAGAATAAGGGACGAAGCCTCGGCATGCTGCAAGTTGATCTGAATAAACTCAGTACCATCAAGCATAGAATTGTCCACAATCAACGGCTGAGAGCTTTACCTAGTTGCCAATGTCCAGTTATCGTTGCTTTGATCCCACTCACCCGTTCATCTGTTCTGCCCCGAACTGACAACATTTCAACCTTTATCTCGCTGATCTGATCCAAGTAGTTTCTCAGGTTTCACCACCTGGCGTTCAGTTTCCTGGGTAGTACTTGCAATTTTCACTGCATTCATTTTCTGGTGCGCCTTCGCCGGCAACTTTCCCATTTTGTGCGGCTTCTTACGTCGCCTGTGGCTAAGAGCTTCCACAGGTTTGCAGGCTCCAGAAAATATAACATTCCTACTTCCTCCGAGCGTTATCTTCTTCAGTGCCAGAGTTATCTTCTTCAGTGCTTTTCTCGTCCTCTTTTGTGAGGATTTAGGAGAGGAAATCTGTTAAAATCCACAGACACGGTCGTAGTTGAACTTTCAGTGCTCGCTGTAATCGCCTTTCCGAAGCATGCAAGCACATGAGATGCAATCAACAATCATGGATTCTTTCATAATGATAATCTATAATTTTCCACTGCAACCAGGCTCCTCCATCGCACTCATACATTAGTTTGGAGCCTACAGAAACGAAGTTCCTGCCGTATTGAGCGAGCCGGGCACGGATGGACTTTCAGACTAAGTTTCGCTACAGATATGCAATGCTTTGGGTTCACCCCATGCTGTTTTCAGGTATTCTTAGTGTGATATCTTGCGCTATACACGACCCACTACCATAACAAGGTGGTGCCCGAAAGGAGTTGTTGTCGTGTGTTC
This sequence comes from Nemotelus pantherinus, assembly GCA_963978885.1. Taxonomy (NCBI): domain Eukaryota; kingdom Metazoa; phylum Arthropoda; class Insecta; order Diptera; family Stratiomyidae; genus Nemotelus; species Nemotelus pantherinus. The sequence continues at coordinate 48,805,632 of OZ022265.1, read as the reverse complement.
AAATCAACGCGATTGTACTGCATTTTTTTATTTTTTTTCCTCCTTCCTTTCACTCTCTTCATCACTCTATCAGCGTGCACAGTACATGTGCACCATCTTTACCCTCCAGTAAGTTTTTCATAGTGCTTCCCGGATAACTAGTTTGTTGGAACAGCACAATTCTTATCAATATGGTAGACTCACTTTTATTGACTTATGATTGTCTTCATTGACTTGTGTCCAGAGAAAAGCATACAAAAAACTCTAGTGTTAATCGACATTGTGCATTGCTAATTTTTTATGTGCAATTTTAAGTTTTCTTTGAATGTCACGATATTGCTTGAGTTCTTTAACGGATCTGGCAATGTATTGGAGAAAGCTATAACCTGTTTTATTGGATCCATTTTTAATCTATCCGTTCTTGGTTTACAAACTAAAAGGTTGCTGGCTGATTTTGTTTCCCTGCTAGTTAACTCTCCAACCGTCCAAGGAATACCTGGCCATTTTAGCCCGTTGTTGATAATTTGGTATATTATTTTGCCTCTTTCAAGATTAATAATCTGTTGGATGCTCAACAACCCTGATCGAGTGTACACGGCGCCCGTTGGTATTAAGGTAAAGTGGAAGTAAAAAAGTGAAAGCACTGGATAACGATTATATCGATTCTCTCTATCTTAAGGAGGAAAGATAAAAAAAAAAAATTGTCTGAGCCATGGCTTGATAGAGACCTTAGGCATTTGCGAAATCGTAGAAACAAACTATAAAAGCGGATTAGAGAAAATACTGACGTTAGTTCTGCTATTCAGGAAGAGTATAATCAAGTCGCTAAGCAATTTTCAGCAAAGTCTCGTGAGGCTTATGATACTTACATTAGGTCAACCGGCGAAAATATAGTCCGCGACCCGAAAAAATTCTTCGATTTTGTTAATGTGAAGCGAAAAACTACTGGCTATCCATCGTCGATGTTTCTGAATAATACAACGTCTTCTTCTCCTAAAGAGATATGTGACCTATTCGCAGATAGTTTCCAAAAAGTTTTTAGTGCACCAGACCTAACAAACTCACACCTTTCTTCCTCCAATTCAACTCCGACGACTTTTGTCAACCATTTAGAAATCTCCCGCGATGAAATACGTAAAACTATTTTGGAACTCAACTGCAACAAAGGTCCTGGGCCCGATCTTCTTCCTCCGATCTTTTTATGCAAGTGTGTAGAGCAGCTTATAACTCCTTTGCATATTTTTTTTAATAGATCACTTTCGTCAGGAGTTTTTCCATACAGTTGGAAGCTTTCTTATGTCACACCCATATTCAAGAATGGTGATCGACGCTGTATTGAAAACTATAGGGGCATTGCTATTTTGTCTTCGATTCCGAAACTTTTCGAAAAGATAGTATACGACAAACTGTCTCCGCTAGTTGATTCCCGTCTGAACGAGCAGCAACATGGCTTTAGAAAAGGTCGCTCAACTACCACGAATTTGACAATCCTAATCTCAGACGTCCTATGCAAAATGGAAAAAGGTTACCAAATTGACGCAGTCTACACAGACTTCAGTAAGGCATTTGACAGAGTTGACCATTCTACCTTAATTCTTAAGCTACAGAAATTCTGTATTACCGGGTCTCTACTCATCTTGCTGATTTCCTACCTTTGCGATCGAACACAATGTGTAAAATTTCAAGGATTTTTATCGAAAAACGTTAGTGCTACCTCTGGTGTACCCCAAGGTAGCCATCTTGGTCCACTTCTCTTCAATATATTTATTTCCGACCTATCTGACGTCCTAGCAGGCATACCTCATTTACTCTATGCAGACGACCTCAAACTTTATCTGACCATTGAATCGAAATCGGATGCCCTCTTTCTCCAATCCAAACTTGATTCCCTTGATCATTGGTGCAATGTAAACAAGCTCTCTCTCAACATTAATAAATGCCAGGTTATTAGTTTTTCCAGAAAATGCACGGTCACACACAATATGTACTTCCTCGGTAATAATGTGCTAACTCGAGTTGATAACATTGATGACCTCGGTGTTATCTTAGATGAAAAACTCCGCTTCACTTTACACTACGATAAAATACTTTCTCGTGCAAACAAACAACTTGGCTTCATCAAAAGACGAGCCAAAGATCTTTATACACTTCACTCGTACGTCGTATTCTCGAATACGCTTGCATTAGCTGGAATCCTGCTTTTGAAACCCACAGTGACAGACTCGAGTCAATACAAAAGCAATTTTTACTTTTCGCCTTGCGAGAGCTATACAACCCTTATGATTTTAATAGCCTACCCCCTTATGACTTTCGACTGGGTCATTTAAACCTATCGACACTAGCCTCCAGAAGAATTGTGAAATCGGCCTGCTTCACATTCGACGTCATTAGAGGCGCTATTAATGTAGAATTCCTGAATAATAAAATTTTGATAAATATCCCTGTGAGGAACACCAGGTCCAATCGTTTCCTAAAAGAATATTCTCATTCGACCACATATGGAGCCAATGAGCCAGTAAATAGATGCTGCAGAGTATTCAACAGAATAAGCAATTTATATTCTCCTACGATTTCCAAATCATCCTTCAAGTCCTCTCTTTTCCATGCCATCCGTACCATTAACCTTAAGCTATAGCTTTTATGTCAATGTTTATTTATTGATTGCTATTTATTAATTTATTTGTCACTCTTTTTTTAATTTGTTTGTTTTTTACTTATTTAACTTGTTTGTTTTTACTTTTTCCTTTACTTTACTTTACTTTTCCATTTTTTATTTTAATTTGATGTCCTTTTTTTATATGTGATTTTGTACCTTGTTTTGGTCAATGAATAAAATAAAATAAATAAAAAATATTTTTCGTCAACCTCTTCTGCTATAGTCCCTCAAACAAAATCACGTCAGCTCGTATTGACTTTAAGATTTTTAACTCCTTTATCTTTATTTTAGTAAACCAGAACCCAGCCTATTATTTTGCTTATCATTCAGTGATATTCTTTCCAAAAAGCCATTTTTTTTTTATTTTCAAAGAAATCAAAATGACATCCAAACTATTTATATCGTCATCAAGTATCAATATTACTAATCATTTTTTTTCATTTTTTCAGACATACCGCGATCGTAAAACACTTGAATTCACATGCCATACTGCATTCTTCGTATCGATTGTCGTTGTACAATGGGCTGATTTGATCATTTGTAAGACACGTCGTAATTCGATATTCCATCAAGGTATGAGGAATTGGGCATTGAATTTCGGTCTTATATTCGAAACGGCTTTAGCTGCATTCCTATCGTATTGCCCCGGAATGGACAAGGGTCTTCGAATGTACCCACTGAAGTAAGTGTGGAATGAAATTTTATTAATTTATTTGACAAAATTTAATACAAGACTAATTGCATTCTGTGGAATGTAAGAAATATATTTGAAAAAATGGCACTTATTTTTTAATATTAATTATTGTTTAATTTTTCTCTCACACGCAGATTCGTTTGGTGGTTACCAGCTATTCCATTCATGTTGTCCATTTTCATCTATGATGAAGTTCGTCGTTTCTATTTGCGTCGCAATCCAGGCGGTTGGTTGGAGCAGGAAACATATTATTAAGCTAATTAATAATAATAAAATATGGATTAAGAATAATATTAAAAAAAATTCAATAGGAAAAAATGAAACAAAACGAAAAATGCAAAATGCAAGCTTAAAAAGTGCAAAGTTTTTCAAAAAAAATAATAAAGAAATTTAATTAAATGATCATTTGCGATAAACCAGAATATTATTTTGAACGAAGAAGCGAAAGAAAAAACGATATTCAATTTAATAAAAGAAATCAAAACAAATGCTAAAAATAAGTTTGGACAAACAAACGAAAAATTTCAATTCTCTTTTGCCCACTTTATTTTACTTTTTTTTTTTATCGGACCGAGTATTTTGTTTTAATTATTTTTGTAACTTTATACAGACTCCAACGACTTGTAATTGTTTATTTTCTAAAAGGCTTTTAATTAAAGAAGGAAACTGATTGTTTCAACCAAACAAACTATAAATGTTGCAGACGTAACAGTCTTTTTATTTTACTGTCGTTAGTTTTAGTTTCTTTGATGAAGAATATAATATTATCTCATGTCTCCTCGAGTATTAATTAATGATAATTTAAAATGCACTATTTCTACATTCGATTTATTCATGGAATAAACGATTTGTTTTTTACTTGTTATTTCGAAGAAATGAAAAAAATGTTATATGAAGATGTTTTTTTTTTGAAAAGGAAAAAAAAATGTGTTTGTTTTCCCGTCCTGTCTAATTTCCAACGATATTTTACGTCTTTCGGTATTGAATAGATTCTTTTCTAATTGTATTGAAATTTTAAAGAAAATGACGTTTGTATAATAATTAGTCCGTTTATAATGTTGTAAGAAGAACAAACCAGAAAATTATAAAAATTTGCAATTAAATAAGTAGATGACGACTAAAAGAGTTTGCAAGCAAAAACGTGTTTGTAGTTGCTTCTTTGTAATGATTATGACGTATTTGTTTGTTTGTTTTCACTCTTTAGACCTAGATAATAGTTTTCTGAATTGTAGATTGCGATTCTCTTCACAGTGTCATTCTATTCGATTTAATTGATCGGTGCTTAAGTATGATCTGTTCTGTTAGCTTGAGTTCGCGTGCAGCACGAATACCGTTCAGTTGAAGATCCTATTTAGAGAACACTACATAGTACTTGTAAAGGATGATGTTCGTTTTAGAAATTTACTAATTTCCAATTTAATTCCACGTAATAAAATGAAAGAAACGAGGCGAACATATGAAGAGATAAATAGTGAGCAATCTTTGTAGTGTTATTCACAGTACTAGAATAAAAATTTTTGACAGTAAAATGATCACAATGATAAATAGACGACATGAAAGTTGGCACACAAGAGAAAAAAATTAGTAAATTAAAAGGTGAAATATTTAAGTAAAGATAAAAAGGTGAAAAACTAATATAAAGATTTGTATTGAGTTAGACATTTACTCTTAATAAAAGTAATAATGAATAGTTGCATTGTATAGCTCTATATATGATATTCATCTCCTTAACTCGAAATTAGAACTAGAATTGGATCTAAAGGAATAATAAATTGAATGGAAATGAAGACGAAATCAGATAATATGAGTAGACCCCAGTTTCGCTTTAGCTTTTCTCTCTCACTCTCTCTAATAATGACCGGGTCAATGAATAATTGTAGCAATGTTTGTTTTGAATTTTCGCATAAAATCAAATTTTAATTGCAATATGATCATTCATTTATTCCTGTCGTATTGGTTTCCGCTTGAATTAAATGTCCATTATGTTAGCCGAGAGACTCAGCCCATTCGATGGCAACCTCCGACACTTGACGAATGACGGCCTTCAGTACGCGAGGATACGGTAAAACGAACAAACTCGTACTGATCAGTTTTTGTTCACCATTTATCTCCATCCCCACCAATGTCGTGTCTTTTCGTCTCTAATAATGAATGTATTTTTGTTAACTAATGAGTAGTGTTAGATGAGTACCAACTTTTAAATGACGAGAAACAACTACATGATTTTGAAAAAATGGGAAAATTAATTAAATGTTATTACCAAGACATATATAGAATTGCAACGCATCTTAAAACTGCCTGACTGTTGTTATATATATAAACAAAAAAAATAAATAAAAATGACAAAAAGGAACAAAGTATAAATTTCATTATTATGATATTATTCTGTTATTCATTTGTAATGAGTAATAGTTTAACTAAAAAAAGAGAAATGAGTATGATGATGATGATGAAACTATTTAAATGATTAGTTTAAAGAAAACAAAAAAGTAACGCATGTAAAGAATCGTACTAAAGTGAAGTTATTTAGATAATAGGTTAGAGATCGAATATTAAACGACTTGAAAGATTTAATTATTAAAAAATAATACAAAACAAGCAGAAACAACCAGACATCAGAGAGTAAGTAATAATTGTAAATTTTGATTGAATAATTACACTATGTAATAAAAACAAAGAATCGGTTCCTTTATTTATGAAGTTAAGTAGTTCCCGGTTGAAATGTGGTCTTATTCCAATGCAAGCAGGACTTTCTTTCTACAGCTTCAATCACCTGATGTGCTATGTACGCAGCTTCAATAAAAGTATGATAAATCATCGGATTGGCTAAGAGAAACTGTTTCCATTTGTGCACTTTAGAATGTTTTCTTTCCATGCTCTTCATGCTTGCTGCTAGTGAATTCATGCCATTGAAGAAGTAACAATGTTAGACTTGAAACGAACATGATTTTGGTGTGAGAAGCGAAGATCTATGGTCACGGCTGGTTAACAATGCAAAACTGAACTGTTTAGAAATACATGACTTGAAAAACGATTGCGCTTTTTTATTATATTGAGGTGTGAAATTAGTTAGTTTCTTGCTTATTCCAACAGAAAATAGATCTGGCTGGTGACTTCAAGGCGTAACACACTTTACTGTTTTGAATAATTATTAATTTTACAAATGTAAAATGTAATCTATTAATCTGACAATTCAGTGTATGCGTGAGTAGAAGCAAGATTAAACTTTCAGAGTAGTGCTATAAATCGTCAAATGGAAATTCGGTGTAGTGCATTTAAATCCTAATTCGAAAATGAAACCGTACGAATTGACGTGTCTTGGCAGTGATGTATAATATATGTACGTGTATCGAATTTAAGCTTTGAGTGAAATATTACGCCAAGTTCTTTAAAATTATCAGCAATATTAAGCAGGGAGCTGGAAATAGGATAAAACAGCAAAACGGATGTTGTACATGTTTGTGGCATGTACTGTATAGTACTGTATAGTTACTTACCAGTAAGGTGACATCGCATTCTGCAGCCTATCAAGTGTCGAGTAAATAAACGGCAAAGAATATGCGTCTTTTTCGCAATCCGCATTCACCTTTCTGAATTAAACAAATCAATCTCTACGACAAATAAAATTGGTGTAGATCAGGGTCTCGACGATGGCTTAACTACTGCCATTGTCATCACCCCGTCTAGCTCCATACTGATTTGTCTCTATTCTGCGGGCGAAACTGGTTAATATCGTTTTTCAATTGGACTTGCCGTGATTTTTATCATATTCTTCAGGAATTTTAATCACAACCCGCCACTCATCAATCGGGATGGCTCATCCAACAGTTCTGCCTACCCTTCAAACAAATAAGACCGGGTTCGTAACTATTTTCCAGTACCGGTATTTATTTTTGATTTTTTTCAGAATCCATTTTACAGATATTACAAAGTGGAAAAGAAATATATATACATAAAAAGAAAAATAAAAAGGCATATGCATGACAATTCAACAATCCAAATATGATAAGCAACGAAAATATTATAATAAAGAAGATTAAGAAATAGAAACAGAAAAACAGTTTTAATAATAGAATAATAAAAGTGAAAATGAATAAATAGTAAGTAATACTAAAATAATGAAGATGAAAAATAATAATAACAAATACCTAAGCAAAATTATAAGCGAACAGGCTCTGACATCGACTGAATTCATACAAATGCATTTTGGTGTATTGTATAGTGTTGTGTGGATATGTGATTGTGGGTTGTGTTATGCGTTCCCATAGATTCTTTCGTGCTCACAAAGCCGGTATTTTTTTTCTATGCTAATGCAAAAGCTCAGGGCATTACCTTTTGAAGCGAGTGCTTAGCCATGGCAGTAGGGAGACACATATGGGAGAAGCCGATTACAAGTAATTCTACATTCTTTTTAAGTTTTCAAATATCTTTTAATATTTTCAAATATCACTTTATAACAAGGGATATTGCGTAACGATGTCTAAAGAAATTGCTTGTGAGATAAAAATAAAAAAATCGTTCTTAAGGTGGGCAGAAGTTCCTGAGAATTGATAACACCAAACATAGTAACTTGCGATTTCAATCAATCAGATATAGCTTACCAATTTTATGTGTTTTTTGTTAATTTAATCTTATCGTTGCTATGCAGGTATCAAGAAACCCGGCCGTTTCAAATTTATGTTTCACTCCCCCATTGAATTGAAGTAATGATAAGGGCTGATTGATTAGTAATCTCCAACTGATTTTTTTCATTTTATTTTTTTTCCACCTAAAACTATATATCATGGGCACTTGATTCGGTGATTTATCAAATATCTCTTCAGCTCGCCATAAGGCGCGAAAAATCTTTTGTTAGCTAATGATTCATTTGGAAATAAAACGCAATCAATTGTTGTAAAAAAAAACTTTCGTTTATATAAATTTATGTTAACATTCGAACTCCCTAATTAATTCAAATATGATTTGAACTACTTTAATATCGTATATTAGGAACAAATAATTTTCGCAAAGTTTCAGATTAATCATCATCATCGCCTCGAACTTGTGTGTACATCTGTTTTGCGTAGTCTACCAGTAACCACGAGTAGTAATTGATATAGCAAAATGCCAGATCCGGCAATCCTATAGATTTGCAAACAATCCATTGAACGTTTGAATTGTACTTGCGTACAACGTAATCGCGCAATTCGCTCGAATTGATCGGTTCTGAATCGAAAGACTCGCGCGATTTGGATTCACCGTAGTTCCCTTTACAAACGCAGGTCATGATCTTGTTGTACAGAAGAACGCTGTCATCTATCGATCCCCAGACGCGATAGTAAAGAGTGGCGTATAAAACTGCTCCGGTAATAATGCTTTTCCCAATGAATCGAACCACAAAGGACTTCATGCGAGTTCCCAACGAGCTCCTCTCTTTTGACTTCGGCTTCGGTGTCTGTTTCTTTGGCGAAGGTAGCTTCTGCATATTGGTCGTGGACTGCTTTGTTTCTTTCTTAGCCCATGGCATTTTAAACCCCGACTTATTTTTTGGTTGTTCTTTGTTTGGTGGCAATGCTTTGTTGCATTTGCCAGTACTGGACCAGCTCTTTGGCATAAGAAGCGTCATCGATTGTCTCAATTCGTGTGAGACAGGGTAGTTTTGCGTAAGATTTGCCAGCCTTTGGAAGAAGGATACATTTTGTAGTTTATATTCATTCCTGAGCAGTGGTTTCACGTCGATGCGCGATGGTAGCTTAGTTTGTTTTTTACATACATCTGAAAAAGAAGAGATTCTGTATTACCGGAATTATTCAATTAAAACTGTATCTTTACAAAATTTACACGGCACATTATATTTGGGTTGGATTTTTTGAAAACGATATATATTGAAAGTTTCCCCAATAAGGATATGATAGATTTTGAGAAGTTCGATTCCTTGTATACATTTTGTTGTCATATTAGTTGATTATTAACAAAATATTGATGATTATTGATGAAAATTTTCATGGTGCAAATTAGGTAAAAATTAGATTGCGAAACGATATTCAAATTGACAACGCAATTTGAATGCCGTTTGAGTTTTAATGGGAATGGCAACTAGACTGTAGGGACGTTTGAAATGCTTGCGAGATAGTAAAGGAACACGTAAAGAAAACAAGAGTCAGTTTGTATTCAAACACTTCTTTGAAAGTATATATATGCACCTACACCACAATACGGTACTCTATTCAATAATGATTTGGATGATCTGTCTGAAGTTCGTTCGATAAATATGGAATCCAATTCTGCAATATTAAAAAACTGGAAAAGTCAAAGCATGTTAGAAGAAGATACTACCATGATGTCTACAATTTAATATTGGTGCCTCAGAGCTGCCTCCACTCCACAGTCGAATTTCCAAATATTTAAGAGAGACACCGTTCTTCTTTATCATCACGGAGGCAAAAGCGGTAGCCTGGTGTAAGTCTGCGGTGATACAGAGTTCCAGACATCGGACTTTTGTATCAGTGTCATTCAATTTGACATCTCAGCATTTCTTTGGTTTTAACACTATATTGTACCGAAAATTCATTAAAGACAGGCTCTGCCTTTGATCCTCTTTCCAATAATTTTGCATCCGCAGACTTTACGCGTTGTATCTTTCTCTATCTGCAAGAGTGGATACTCTCGTCTATCCTGCAAGAGTGGATATTTTCATATACTACCATCTGTTTATAGACTTTAAAGCCGCCCATGGTAGCATAGACAGGATAGAGCTGTATAAAGCCTTGAGAGAATTTGGCACTCCAAACAAACTGACATGATTTTGTAGGTTGACCATGACCAATGTAACAAACCAAGTTCAAATAGCCGGATTGCTATCCAGACCGTTTAGCATCTTCAATGGGCTCCGACAAGGGGATGGTCTGGCCTGCTTCCTCTTCAACCTGGCGTTGGAGAAAGGAATCCGAGACTGACACGTCAACGAGAGGGACTATCGTCACCAAGTCCAGCCAGATACTGGCTTATGCAGATGATATTGACATCAGGTCGAGCGCGCGGCACAAAAACTGAGGCTGCACAGAAATGAAAGAAAGACAAAGTAAATGGTGGTAGCATCTGCAGGAAAAACACTTGGAGTAGGTCAAACTTTCAAGATAGTTGAGCATGAATGGAAAGTGGTGCAATCCGTTAACTTCCTTGGATTAATTGTAGCAGCTGATAGCAATATGGAGAAAGCAATACGCAAGCTGCCTCTCAAATCTAGCAACGTCTACTACAGTCTGCCAAGGTCCTTAAAATGTCAAGATCTAACTCAAACATAAAAGCTCCTGCTGTATAAGACCATGGTCTTGCCAGTACTCACATATGTATCCGAGACTTGGGTTCTCACCAAAAGGCACTCTGACCTCTTAGCAGCGTTCGAGAGGAAAGTCTTACGAAGAATCGTTGGTCAAATGTGTGAAGAAAGGTGATTTCGGAGACGCTTCACAGATGAGTCATTCGCTAGCTACCTAGAAGTAGACATAATTACAAAGATAAAGCTCGGTAGACTCCGGTGGGCAGGGCATTCAGCTCGTATGAGCGAGAAGGATCATGCTTGGAAAACCCTTTGCGGCAGACAGTGTGGGAGACCTTGCTTGCGCTGGAGAGATGGCGTTGACCAGGACGCTTGGAGCTTAGGGGATCGGAACCCGGTTGTAGCACCGATTATGATGATGATATGTTTACTTATTCAACTGTTTAGTAAACTAGCTGCAATTTATCAACTCATGATGTACTTAGTTGAGGGCAGAAAACTTAGTACATACCTTTCTGCGCAAATCAAGGACTCCCAGATACTATTTATTGAACCGCTACAAACTGGATTCATAGGCCTAGAAACCGGTGTAAAGTTTGAGTGGCTTCTGTAGTATATTTGCTAGTTGCTCTTCTTTAATGTACAAACCCATTTTTTATTGAGTCGTTATGTCAGGACGATAGTTGTAAAGGGTTTTTCGGTGTGTAACGATTTACCCATTTTTTTATGGAACGGTATAAGAAAGTGAGAAAGTGAACTAGAAAACGAAGAACCGGCTCAAGCCCCTCTAAACATTTCAGCGTTAACGATATTAGCTGGTTGGCGTCAAGTCCTTTGTATCTGAATAGCCGTGGTACGAGGACTACCTTAACATTTCGCTAAGATATAGGACAAAACTCCAAAGTTAGATATGCCCAAAAGATTTCATTTGGATCTGCCTTCAAGTGGTCAGGGGATTGCATGCACTCTTAGTATGGCTGAAGAAATGCTATACAGGGCTGGCGATTTGGAATGTTTGAATAACAAGATTGTAACTCTGACGTCTAAGCTGCTGCCCGCAGATCTAGCTATGTAGCAGTATTTTGGGCAGAGACACAAGAGCCTTTTGTGTTTTAGTGCTAAGAATATGATTCTCAAGTAAAGTCTATGAGAACTCCTTCCTGGACTTGGTAAAATCATCACTATGGTATTTTGGAGTGTCCAGGTTTCCAAATTGATTTTATTACAGGACCTTGCACAGGTCTCATCAAGGTTGGAGTCTCGTTTCAACCTTCGAGTTCCTCACAGTCAGTGACGGCTCGTGACATAAATATTTGAGTCGGCCGAAAATAAAGTTTCAATTTGTCAACTTAATTTTTTGGTGCTTGGTGTTTAGAAATTGCTGTACGAACAATAAGTATCTTATCTTAAAAAAAATAAATAAATCGTCCAGCAAGAACCAAGAGGAGGTCTACAGCACTCTCGCTAGGAAAGGAAAGGAATGGACAAGTGGGTATTGGTATGATTGGTAAAAATGAAAACAATAAAGAGCAGTAGAAAAACCATGCCAAGTACGAACTATGATCAAAGGGATGGTTGAAGAGATAGAAGGAATTGTACAAAATAGGGCATTGTTACTCATAACTATTACTTAAGTATATCGATTAGAAATTTACCTTTTATAAAAAATTAAAATAAATAATACGTGCACAAATCATTAATCTTGAAGCACTTAATTCATCTTGCGTGCATAACAATGTATAAACAATTCTTGATGAGCAATTGATTTAATTTTGGATTCCGATTCGTTTATTTCACCAGCCATAATCAGGGCTCAGTCGAAAGTCTGACCAATCAATTTTTTTCTTCAATATTGAATTGCCCCAATTGTTCAATCCAAATATTAAAAATGTAATTTGCACGGCGACCATTACTGATATTCAAGAAAAGGTATACCCGTTCGGTTATTTCGTCCTTACAGTCAAATCGGAAAATAATGGACAGTTGAGAAAAACAACTAATATCAGTAGTTTCATCTACATTCCAATAAAAGCAATTTGCACTGTTAGTTTGACTGCTTATTTTATTACTTACTATTTTAATTATTACATCAATCAATTATTATTAAAACCGTTGTGTCTACAAATCTATTAAAATCAGAATCTATGTTTGAAGCAAATTTAGCTAATTCTTTAACATTTCCCTAGTTGTTGGATTCTGCTATCTCATCATTGTCTCTAAATGCCATTTCCTGTATTGATAGAAAAATTATAATATTTATCAAATACCTCATCATTTTTCGATTTTCTCGCACGTTTTGATTTTTTTTTACTGATACCGAATTCACCGAGTAATTTATGTTTCAAAGTCGAGTGGACATTTTCTTTCTAAATTTGATTCTTATTTAGTGTGCGGCTAATATCCTGCGATTTTCAGCTTTTTTTGGACTAAATTTCCCATTTTCGGCCGTGGAATGCGTAAACTTTTAAGAAAATGTTTATCTTGATATAACTTGCGATTAACCTTATTTGTTAAAAGATGATTTATTAAATCACTTTTTCTACTCACACATTCTCTAATACTTTCCGTATCCATCTCCATTGCACACTTCTCAATTCTAAATATATTCAAAGTTATTTTAATTCAAATTTTTATCTAGCAATTCAAACTCACTATTTACCTAAAAACAACTACGAAAACTACAATATTTTAAACAAAATATAGAATCAATTAAATCACTAATATAGCGCATAAGAAATGCTTTCTACTATGAGTAAACTCGTACTTGACTTTCATCCCAGTACGATCCATTTTTAAAAAAATGTATTCACTTTGCCATTTTTTCTCACATTTTGCTTATTTTTTTATTTTCCAACTGAATGCGGCTGGCCACCGAGTCTCTTGCATTGTCTCATCCATGCACGGGGTGTAAAATTCTATACGAAACACCCAAATAAATAGCTGGTATGGAAACGAAGTCTCGCATGGAGGCTATCTGAAAAGTTTTGAGTTCCCTAGACTGTGCTTGGATACGGCCAATTTTCTTCGGCCGCGATTTCAGCCATCGCTTCGCTCGGTTCTCGCTTGCACTTGCTAGACATGTTTCCTGCAGTGCTGCCACTTTGGATAACTTCGTATCATTTTGGATACGAATCGAATTTGAAAAATCTGGATGATACTATGATACGTTGTCCCCAAAATGGATACTCTTCTCAATTTTAATTTACCTGCGCGAAAGCGTTTGTTCATAACAATCATTTTTTTCAATTTCCATTACATTATATTTCAAATAGAAAAGTTTGATTGCACAATTTTATCATACTGTTATATAAATGGAAGTAGCAGCATTTTCTTTCGAAAAAGTTTGACGTTCTATTCAAAATGGTGTAAGCATGATGTGACTCAAAAAATGGACAAGAAAGAAAGTAGCTCAGGAACTATCAAAAATGTACAATAATTTATAATATATAATAATTTATAATGTACAATAATTTATATAGAGCTGAGTAGGTGAATTCTTCTAACCCTCAAAACACATAGGCCGCTGCTGAAACATATTTTATTCTAATATTGAATGCATTTCCCGTCTTACCTAAGAGTTATGCAGCAGTTTTTGAGGAATTTCGAATGATTTCTTTGCGAAATTGTAAAATCCTTTCCAAAATCTTAAGCAGGATAAATTTAAGACTTTTTGGACGATAGTCCTTTGGCTTAACATTAAAAACTTTCCCTGCTTTATGGACCATACGATAAGTGCAGGCAAGCGTTATAAATCTCTCTGAGCCATAGTAGCGATACTTCGATGGTCTGCTGATATCAGCAGCAAGGACGCCATCAGGGACCGGGATTTAAACGGCTCAAACGAGTTAATAGCCCTCCTCAGTGGAGAATTAGATATTCTGAATGACGGTGTTGACCTCCTAGCTTGTCCATTTGTGCGTCCAAAAGAACGTTTAGAGTACCTGCGCTCGAGCTAGTCTAAATGCCCTCAGGGTTCATGATGCACCACATAGTCTTCGGTGTCGTGCTTAAAACCTCACGAAGGTGATTTGCCTCGCTGATACTCTTTGCCTTGCGTACGGCATATTTAAAAGCCCTCAGCTTCGTTTTATACAGCGACCAGTCATTCGATTTTTCGAGCTATTGAAATCCTTCCTACACTCTCTTCGCTGGGTGCTGATCTCCATGATCTCCGGTCAGCCACGTTGAACGATATGAACCTATTATCAGAGAATAAACACTCTTGTAAAACCCTCCAGTCACGGAGAAGATACGAGTGCCACCCACTTCCCAAGGTAACGCCAAGAACCTCTTTACGGTTTGAGTAAAAGAAGGTCGGGCTGCTAGTATTGGCCATGAAAAGGTGGTGGGCAATGATGAAATCAAAAAGTTCCTCAGCTCGGCCATTTGAGTAAGAGCTACCCTCTACTTCATTATGAGCATTAGAGTCAGCCCTCAGAAAAAGAGGTTCACCAATTTTTATGGCTTTAGTCACAACACCCTTGAGAATGTCGCATAGATGGCTAGTGACATGATCATATGCCATGTAGTAGGAAACAAACCAGCATGTTATCCTGCAACAGCCATGTTATCCTTGTCACAGAAATTGTGTAGTAAAAGGACGTTAGTGGGTTTCTTGACAACAATACAGACACGTGGCTTGTGTAAGTTGTCGGGTACTATCACTCTGCATCCATTGGTACGTAACCCACAAACCGGTTGTTGGCAACCCATGGTTCTTGGATTAGCATTAGCTCTTCCTCTGTCCTAGACAAGTGGAGAAGCAGGGCAGCTGATGCTGCTTTGATATGGTGTGGAGATCTGCAGTATCGTCCCCATCATTCATTGTTGAGAAGGGTTAGGTCGAGGTCCTCCCCCTCGGACATAGAAGCTGCCCAAGCCCATTCCTCTGCGTCCAGAGTCATGAAGTCCAGGCAGCTACCCAACTCGGAGGTAGTCCCGACGCTGACCCCATCGGCATAGAGGATTCTGCATCCGATTCTTCCTCAAACGTTGCCCTCAGACAGGCGACAGTCCCCTCTTCAAGTAATTTCTCGGTCATTTGAGTCACCTATTTTGAGTCAGGCTTTAAATTTATCGGATCGTTGGCCTGTCCCTTCAACAAATCCGTAGAGCAAATTTCTCGACTCCGTATCTGATAATGCCCTTACAGGGCATCTAAAACTGGCAGTGCTTCTTCATTTATAATGAAAAGGGCTTTCCTTCCGTCGATTATCTACTATTAGCAGAACATTTGAAACAAAAATATTTTTAGCTTCTGCCGAGTTTTATGCATTTGATTTGTTAAAAGCTGAATGTGATTTTTTGATTAAGATTTTGATATTTTTTAAAAATATATGTTCGATTTTACAATATGCTGTGGCATGAATCGCCAATTTATGTTAAATGTCGAAAATGACATTTTATATTTCCGATAAAATGGCTGTACAGAGCCATGCAGAGCTATTATACCAAGGTATCAATTTGATACGCATTGCTAAAATTGTGGATATGATGGATACGTTTTTCTTACTAATTTATTAGAATTTGGATACGATATCAAAGCTCTGAAGCGGCAGCACTGGTTTCCTGGGTAGGATGCGGCCGCCGTTTCGCTAGGTGGATGATGCATTGTACTCATTATGTACATTTATGCTTGAATGAAATGATTTAGATTAGGACTGTTGACCGACCGTCGTATGAATGATACATTTTATTGATGATTTGCTCTTCATAGTCGCGTATATTAACTAGGATTTAAATGTGATTGAGATCAAAACAGCCCAACGCAAACGCTTCGATCTTATTTCTGTTGTAGTCCAGTACTGTATACGAGGCTTATGGCAAACTAAAGATTGAATGAGGTAAATATAGTTAAGAGGAAGCTATATGTAGTAGCTAAGGGCTTAAAATCAATTATTCATCCTTGCTATTTTTCATAATAATTTCCTACTTATGATAATTTTCTTGGTACGGCCGGGCCGACCTTGCCGCCCCTGACGAGCCGTCACTGCTCACAGTATAATCTGAATGATTCCCTCAAAGAACGTCTACCAAATTTTTGTGCATTTTCTGTGAGATCCTGTACGCAGTTCAGTCATATTACTCGTATGTGCAGCTCTTAAAGGTCAGTAAAAGCATTTTCTTGTGTCTCTCTTGACCCTTTGCAGTTCTCGGTTCCACCAAGTAACCGTCTTGCTGCATTTGCTCTTGTATCTGCCTAATATGGCTCTACTCAGAAAGTTCAGGTGGGCTTCTATTGCTTTTAGTGATTTTATCCTACCACTAGGATATGTCATATCTGCAAGACGACGATTGAACTTGGTCCTATCCGTATGTCTTAGGTTTTTTCTCAAAACCATAGGTGTTGCATCTATAGCCAAAGAAAACAAAAAGTAGTGGTGATTCAATATATATATATATATATATATATATATATATATATATATATATATATATATATATACTGATTACATTATATATATACATATATATATATATATATACACTGATTACATTATTTATATATATATATATATATATATATATATATATATATATATATATATATATATATATATATATATATATCAGGTCAGTCCATAAGTCCCCGCGTTTTTTTAAGGTACTTTTAATTACATAAAAAAACACAATTAATTTTAATGTCAATCGATTATATATTTTCCTCCATTATCTACAATCTCTTCCCACCTTTGTGGTAATTGTTGAATTCCATCGGAATAAAATTTCTTATCTTTTGAATTAAAAAATGTAGTTAGGCTGATTTGGACATCATCTTTGTTTTGAAATACTTTTCCACCTAAAAATGACTGCAGGCTTCTAAACAAATGAAAATCGCTTGGAGCAATGTCTGGAGAATATGCTGGATGAGGCATAATTTCCCAGTCAAATTCCTTCAATTTTTCCAGGGTGACTTTTGCAGTATGCGGTCGGGCATTATCGTGATGAAAAAGAACCTTCCTCCTGTTCACTAAAGAAGGGCGTTTTTTAATCAATTCTGCATTCAAACTACTGAGTTGACGACAATACACATCCGCTGTGATAGTTTCATTAGGATGCAGCAATTCAAAATAGACAACTCCTGACATATCCCACCAAACAGATAGAAGAATCTTTTGTGGGTGCAGTCCTGTTTTGGCAGTTGGTTCTGGTGTCTGATTTGCATCCACCCATTGTCTTTTCCGCACGACGTTGTTATAGACTATCCACTTTTCGTCCCCTGTTACAATACGATTGAGAAAAGGTTCCGTTTCATTGTGACGTAACAGATGGGAACAAATGTTCACTCTTTGCTGGAGATTTGATGTTGATAACTGATGTGGGACCCATTTTCCAAGCTTAGATACTTTTTGTATCTGCACCAAATGCCGATGAATGGTTCCATGCGAAGACTTTAACCTATCTGCAATCATATCCACGGTTAAAGTTGGTTCTGCCTCCACCAGGCTTTTTAACACCGTGTCGTCAAATTCAGTGGGACGTCCTGAGCGAGGTGCATCTTCTGCTGTAGTGCATCCATCCCGAAATTTTCTAAACCACTCCTGTGCAGTTCTTACACTAATAGTGTTTTCACCATGAACCGTATTTATCTCTGCTGCAGCGACTGTAGCATTTTTACCACTTTTAAAAAAAAAGTATAAAATGTGCCTTTTGTACTCGTTAGTATTTTCCATTTTTTTCACTATCACTTAACATCCGATCTTCTCAAAAACTGATTATAAAATGACTAACTCTACCTGTATATAGTTTCAGGGAAAAAAAAAGGTAGTTTACCTACCTCTTTTCGAACAAATATGACTCATACAAATGACTAAGGGAAAATACGCGGGGACTTATGGACTGACCTGATATATATATATATATATATATATATATATATATATATATATATATATATATATATATATATATATATATATATATATGTTGATTACATCATACGAACCAAAAATTTCATTCGCATACTTTTCGCACTGTAATTAGAGCCATAAGTCCAGCAAAAATAAAAGAGTCTGTCTCCTTTAGTGTTGCATTTGTTGCTGCCCCAACTGTTATGCTGGGAGTTAGCATCGCAACCAAACAGAGGTTTTCGCCTCTCCGATTTCGCGTAGTGTACCAGGCCAGGCCTTCAGCATCAGAGGGTTCCGTTGAAGCCAAAATTTTACTCCGCTTCGAACAAAAATGTTTCGGAGGTTTCGCCAGCAGATCTGTAAGAATCGATGAGAAAAGCTGATTTTTCCAAAACTTGTACTTGTACTAATATTGTACGATTACCGCTGACAGGTCCTGGCTTGAGACATGTCTCAGTGTAGTGGCTTCAAGCAGATTAGAAACCAGAATGCAAATGCTCAGGCTTGTTGGCCTTTCACCATAAAATATCTTTGCTCCCTTGATTCTCCTCAGTCAGTCAGTATATCTTGCTTTCTCAAGTCCATGGACCCTGTATTAGTACATTGTAGGTCGCATGCAGTTTTGCCATTTCCTTGCTTAGGGGCCATACTTTTTCGCCAATTTTCCATAAACAGCACAAAAAACGAAGCACGGTTTAAAAAGAGGAAAAATCATCTTGTCTCTGTCATTAATTTCATATACTCAAAGTACTTTTGCTTCATCTTCTCCATCAATCCTTATTCAAGAAATATATTTCTTCGCTGTTTTATTATTTGTTTGTGCTAGTTAAAATTTTTGATGAATAGTAAAGATGGATTCATCGTGTTTTTGCATCGCACGTTAGAGTACAAGCGAGAAAATAAAATCAAACCGAATAATAGTGTGAGAAAAAGAGTATTATAGAGAATAGCCTTTTTCTTGAGTGCTGGAATATTGTCTCTATTTTGAATTTTCGAAACTCGTTTTGCCGAAAATTCATATTTCTTTATATATATATATATATATATATATATATATATATATATATATATATATATATATATATATATATATATATATATATATATATATATATCAACAAAATGATTAAGGGAGATAATCTCTGGAGTGGCCAAACCGATTGGCCAAACCGATTGAATATATATAGTGGGTAGATATATATAGTGGGTTGGTCCATGACTTGCTAGAATTCAGATATCTTTAACCCTTTGGTAATGGCGGGCATTTTAGTGAATATTCAAGTACTCCTATATTTCCAAGTAGTGTCAATTTTTGTTAAAAAAGAGTATTGGGAATGAAAACTTATTATGTTTTAAGCTTGTCTATGATAAAGAATTGGAAATTTTGAGCCATGTGTGGGTGCAGAGTGCCTAAAAGTAGGCAAGGATTTTTTTGCAAATTTTAAATTCTCATAGCTTCTGACAAACATTAGACCATCGTGAAAATTTCAGAGCATGTTTATGTTGACTAAAACTTAACACATATGCATTTTCAAGACAGCGCAGGTAACCCTGCAGCTACGGCAGGCTACTGAAAACGGCAGGCTCCTGAAAACGGCAGGCTCCTGAAAACGGCAGGGTCCTTAAAAATCCTTCAAATCAACGACCCTCCTAATTTTTTTTTGTTTTTTTGACAAAAACTTCAAATCATTGATATATCTTAACCGTTATCTATCATGTCAAACCAAAATTTTCAAAATTCCGGTTTGCACAAGAATGGCAATCCATTACCAAATTACTTCTATTTATCCAATCTTATCCAATCATAATGAAATTCACAGGAGATATTGGTATTAATTAGGACCAGGTCTGATAGAAGTGATTTTGAAATGCAAGCAACACTGTGGCAGTGGTACCATCTCAAAAAAATCACTGAGAAAAAAAGCTGCTTTTTGGCCTATAACTTCCTATTCAGCTATCAGATTTCAACAAAATTCACACAATATTTGGACCTTAATCTAGAAAATATTCGATGAAAATTTGGTAGAAAAATTAGAATGGAGTTGCCAGCTATGGCGATTTTTGTATCGTAAATCTTGCAAATTTGGTCAGCAAAATAAAGCTTTTTCCCCTATAGCTTCCGGTCAGTAAATTGACCTTAGTGTAAACCAAATGTCGTAGGAATTTCGTAAAAAAATCATGAAAGGGATGCCAGCTATAACCATTTTTGTAATTTTTTGGAATTTCTTTACGAAGCGATTATGCTATTAGATTTGCAAATGGGAATAATACTGCAATGAAAATTAACAACAAATATTAACGTTTTGAAAATTGGAAGAGTGTTGAGGGTGGTAACCCTTAAATTCTATTCACCCGTATAACTTCCAGCGTAGTGCTTCAATCGAAACGAAATTCACAGGATGGGTTTAACTTAACGTGAAGCAGATTTGGTATAGACGAGTATTTTGCTTTGCTGCTAACACAGGGTAAGCAGCATCGGACATTTTCGTAAATATTGCACCAACAGATGCTTCAAATTACATATTCAAATGTAAATCATTTGCAATTAAAATAAAGAATCCATTCCTTAAATTTTCCGAGTTTTTAAAATTTTTCGGATGGCAGCCTTAAACAACGTCTAACCGCTGAAACTTTCGATGAAATCCTGCGATGAGAACGAAATTCAAAGGATAAGTTCATTTAAGTATGAGCTTGGTATGATAAACTTATTGCTGCTTCGTTGGAAAAGTGTTGCCAGCACTGAACATTTTCATCATCTATGTTATAGTTGGGTTTTGTTGCTTTGGATAAGGAATGGTTGATATGATTCTAATAAAAAGTGTATAACGTTTTTCCGAATTTGTTGGTCACTCAAAGACAATATCTTTGAAATTCAGTTTCTAGCGGTTTTTAATATTTAAATAATTTGATATTATTATAATTTTTTACTATCTAAAATTTAGTGTGTTTTAGTTTTATAATACCGTGTCGTATAGTAGGTAATTTGAGTGCACATTATAATTTATAGGTAATTTCAATTATATAAATATATTTTAGTTATATATTAATTATAATATTTACAATACAATCTGTAATATTGAAAAACTATTTTAGGTGTTATAATGGATAAAAACAAATTATATCAAAAACTTTTCAAATCGCTTGTTAGCTAATCCTGGAAAGAAAAAATCCGATTTACAAATCGAAGCTATAAAAATATGGAATGAAGCAAAATGTAACGAAAATGTCGAGTCTACCATCGGATCTCTGACAGAAAAAAATGAATCAAAAAGTTTAAAAAATAAGGGCTTTTTATTGAGTTTGTGGAGTAAAAAGCCTGTATCTGTTAACCATCCTTCTACACCTTCAACTTCTTCAAAACAGACTAAAACACAGCCTATTATTATTAACGCTGATAAACCAAGCAATTTTCCTTCTGCATCTGAAAAAGCAAAATGAGAAACAAAAGCTCAAGATGATATTAAGAAACAATTAGATATAATTCATTGTGATACAGCAAGTGTTTATAAAAGGAAGGATGCTGGACAACTCAATGAAGACCAAAGGTTAAAACTATCTAAACTTCAACAAGAGAAAGAATGATCAAGTGCGCCAAAAAAATATAGAGATGACCGAAAACGCAAATTGGAAGAAATTTGCGAAAATAATCCTGAAATAAAAAAAGCATTGAAGAAACGGGATATTTTGGGCAGGCCTCGACTTGAAGTTGATCAACCAATATTATTAAAAACTATAGATGATATCGCAGTTCATGGATCTGCTTCCCATGAAAAACGCAATGAAGATATTTATCAAACTATTCAAACCTAATGCGAAAACCTACTATGCGCACAAACCTACTATGAATTGACAACTCAACTGAATTATGAAGGTTTTAATATTAGTAGAAATGGAGTTTATTTCCGTTTATTAACAAAAAAAAAAGTTCCTCGACAGAAGGTAAACGTCATATTCAGACTGTTCCAGTTAAATTAATCCGCGCTCAAAACGACAGCCATATTCGTCAGTCAGATGGACAATCCTACAATACAACGACTCTTCATTTAGAAGAAATCGCTAGTTTACTTGGACCAATGAAGTTTTTTTTCTAAGTCAAGACGACAAATCAAGAGTTCCAATGGGAATAACAGCTGCAAATGAGCAGTCACCCATTCTCATGCATGTAGAATACAGAGTTAGTCTACCCGACCATGATTGGGTTGTAGCTGCACGCCATAAGCTTATTCCATCTGTATACGCTGCAATAAAAATAAATGAAAATGGAATTGGTAATTCGAAAGCAGTTGGCTACAGTGGGGCAGCCTTCATCGCAATTCGTTCAGGAAAACATTCAGCATCAAATACATACTCGCATTGTTTGGATATAGATACATTGGTTGCACTTGGTGAATTTGATGAATTTGTAAATGATGCGAAGCAAATCAAACCAGTTTTTATTATAAATGTGGATGGGAAATGAAAACCCCCCATATCAAAAAGTTATTGAGGTTGGTATTCACCATTTCATCAAATTCGATTTGGATGCTATTTTTACTGCAACGAATGCATCGGGAAGAAGTGCATTTAATAGAGTGGCGAGAATGGCACCATTAGGTAAAGAGCTATCTGGTGTTATATTACCTAACGAAAAATTTGGAAGTCACCTAGATGCTCACGGCAAAACTGTCGACAATAAACTAGAACTGGAAAAATTTTAATTTGTTGGTTTAACTTTGGCTGAAATTTGGAATTCAGTCGTTATTGATGGATATCCTACTATATGCAAATACGTTCAACCGGATGCTTTGGAGGTAAATTTCAATTCTTTGCATACAAAAAGCAAGGAATGGTTTGCAGAACACGTCAGGACCAGTCAATATTGCTAATATATGTAGTAATCGAGATTGCAGTTCGGAGCCACGTATCTCGATTTTTAATATATTATGTACCCGATTCCTGCTACCACCAGTGTCACTTTCACAAACTTGTGACGGATTAAAAGTAATAGATACCAGACGAGACGAAAATTATAAGTTTGCTCCATTGGAATTGTTTTTGCGGGATGATTAAAATTGAACAACTTTTTATTAACATTAAAAATTTTAGTCTACATTGAAAATTCTATTTTGACAAAGTGGTTTCGAAAGTAGTGTTGTTAAGATATATCAAAGTGCTCCATTGTTTATCACAAAAACAATAAATTTAAGAAACAGTTTGTTTACAATAAGAATCAAGAATAATTAATTTATTAGCTTACGATATGAAACGTATGCAAAACTTGGGAACAAAGTACATGTATGAATATTGACTTATATTGATTATTAATAGCTTTTAGTTACAATAATTGGATTAAAATGCGTATTTAACAGGTACCTCGACGAACATTAAAGGACCAAAACACTTTTCTTGACCACCCTGTAACTCCGCAGATTTTGAAAAACGGACCACACTGTACAACGACAACGACCCGTGTTTTTATTATTATATTAGCTGATCAATTATTTATATAATATATTTTAAGGATTATATTGTAATTTAATAATATATATATAAATATATTAATAAAATCAAACTTATTTTTAGAAATAAATTTCAAACTCTTAAAATTTGTATTACTCGATTTTGCATACCTTTGCTGAAAAAATAACTTAAACAAGCCAACCAACAGTTTGAGCACTACTGAAACCCCTTTGATAACATTCATTCACTAGTCAGGAGTTGTAAGCTTATTTTCATTGATTAAATTGAGTGAAATTACTCACATTAGAATTTAGCTCAAGCCCGAATTTAGATTCTATGCACTTTTGTGGCCATTTCACTCCACTCTAGTGTTTGGGGAAGTATCTGCAGATGAGCTTTACTGGGCAATTACACACTTTTTTTTTATTTAGCTTTCTGCATGATACTTGTTGTGTGACGAGCTTTAGCCAATAGAAACAATGCTGTATGATTTCGAGCGAAAACACAAAAGTGCAGTGACTCGCTAAATGTGCAATAGTGATCGTTACTTGAATGCACACCGAAGACACTTTGAAATGCATTAGCAGCGAGTTACTGCATGCATTCTTCTATTTTGCTCGAAACCGTTTTTAGTAGTATTCATCGTTTCAGGGCTTCGTTTTCGGAAGGGAGATAGTGCTCATATTTTCAATAACGGACAGAGGAGCAAGGAGAAAATACGGCAAGAATAGAATGAAATTGCTGTTGCAAAGGCAAATGCATAATGCAATTATAGATAGGTCGGTATATAATAAATCGAGCAAGTTTATTGATAAATTTAGTACGGTTCGCATAGAAGACATGGGAATGGAAGCTATGGGCATAATCTGGTGATTTGTGCTTTTAATTCTGCTTAAGTGGCCAACGGGGTTTCGCGGATATTATTGCCGTTTAACAGCTGACCGTTGGGAATGCACGGCGAGGAGTGCGACTATGAAGAAATGCAAGTGAAACCATACATGCGTTCGTTCAAGGGAGACCATGGCCCGGCCCGGCACGACAAGGCAGGCAAGAAAGAAGCTGGCAGTCGCCTTAACGAGACTGCTAGGGGAGAATGAATGGGGTGAGGTGGTACGAATGGGAGGGTTGCGATGGCATTTCTGCAAAGTTACTTGTTGTAGCTTTACGGAAAGCCAGCGAATTTTAAGGAGTCGCTGCACGAAGACCTCCGTTAGGGCTCTGGGGTGGAACATCTGGGCAGAATGTATGTGTATGTGTGTGTGCGTGCAGAACACGATTGCCAACGTACAATCCGTGCTCTCTAAATCGCATGCCTTGTTAGCAGCTGAGGGTTGGTTTCGACTTTCTTGCAATGCTATCAGAAAAGTTCAGTGTTTACCGAGTATCCTTCCTCAGTCGTCGAGCAAGCATCGCGCGGTTCGGTGATAGGTGTCGCAGGCTGTGGCTGCATTGCACTCTGTATACTTCTCTAGCGACCTAACTCACCCTGTACTATTAAATTCAACTCTTCGGAAACTCCTAATGTAGTGTTTTTCACGCAAAGAGCAATGAGTGCACGCGAAATTAAATTGTTTGGATGTGATTCAAGTTCAGCGTCGTTAGCTGCGAAATCGCTCTAGATGTTCACGGTTTAGTCATAATAAATACCACTCATAGATTCGCGGCCGCGAAATAGTGTTAACGCCGATCTAACGGATGGAATCAATGGAACGCTTCCGGAGCAGTTCTAATGATCTCGGTGGTGACGAAAGATTTGTGCGGTGCTAATTAGCGACGTTCCTTAATTCCCCGATGGTGATGATGATTGTGATGATGTCATACTTGGACCGTAGCACTGAGCTTAGCTGCCTATGACGACAACAGGTGTTCTTGCAAAACGGGACCAAGTGTTTTCGGTTCGGTTGAATGGCTGTATGTCCAAGCGATACATTAGCCGAACTATGTACATATCTTTGTGTGGTCCAAACTAGATTCGCTTGAATCGCCCAGCACAATATCTGGCTCTGTCGTGAATAAATTAAATTCTAACGACTGATCGATAGGGACCACGAATTTGGTCTAGTGCCGACCGCGCGAATTTACTACGTCTTCACGAGACCTTCGTGTGTCGCGAAAAAATATATAATATTTGCATGTTGTTTGCGTGTCATCGAGTCGTTTCATGTACTTTTCGGGGTATGATGGCCGTAGTACGGAAAACTGATTGTGAAAAATGATATTGCCGTCAAGGGGCCTGTGGCAGTGAAAGCACAAACGGGCAATAGCGGAAGATAATTGAGTTTTATCGGATGGGTGATTGTGCCAATATCTCGTCTATTAGTATTGTCTGATACAATTTCCAATTGGTTGTCTGCATCTTGTGCCTAAGATGTCTCAGTGTCATGCCTATCAAACCGTCTGTTTCCATTATCTACCTAACGTCGACGTACCTAAAGATATGCGCCCGCTAATCACTAATCAGTAAAAGAAAATACGAAAATTCGAGTAAATCAATTATTGTGTCGACGTATCGGTTCGCGTCTCAAGATAAACCGGCTATTACGAGTAGCCAGAGCATATGTGCAGTGTGAATAGTGTTTAGATGTTTACAGTTAGATATAGTTGCTGCAGTGCTCACTCGTTGCTTGCTAACGATATCTTTCGGTATTGGCCAGTGTCTCTTGAATAAACTTTGTGTGATTGAAGTCCGGTATTATTGCGGCGGGTCGCGAATTGTGTAAACGTGTAATAAATAAATTTGAACTGGAAACAATTAACTAGAAGTGTGCATCGGCGCGCGGCTCGTATGTGTTCATCGACTCGAGTAGTTCGAGGTGATTCTTGCAGTCTGACGAGGGAGCTTGAGATCAATCTTAATAATTGTTGCTCTCGAGCTCAGAACGTACGATTGGATATTGAACGTGAAGCTTCTAATTGAATGAAAGTGAAGCAGGCGAAATTACGTAAACTACTGAAAGAGGTTTCATCGAAATCTGCCTGTTCGCTGGAAAGATAGAATGTTCAAGCGGCAAACACTCGACTGGCTCGTGCGGTTATGATAGTGACCGAGATCTGAAATCAATAGAAACCTCTTTCTATGCCATTTCGAAGCTAGCTCTGCTCAATCAGACTTTTCTTCTCTACCACTGTACTGTGTTACACACTACTCAACATTCACCTGTCCGTGAACTGTACCAATCTATAGTATTCCTTCTTCTACGAATGTCTAGTCACGTATTAGTCGATAACTAAACACATAATACTAACTTGACTGATCTACACTGCTATTATTTTGTACGAACGTCTATTCTTACGGCTCTAAGACCACAAACTACGCCAAACGGATCACTACGTTATCACAGAACAATCGATATAATCAATCTCACAATGGAACAAATTAATGCATTTAGCAGGATCCAGTCCAAAGGACTTTTAGCACTGGCGGTACTAATCGTTGTCCTGACGGACTGCGAGGCTACCAATCACTCTCATCACGACATAATCGTTTGCAACGAGGGCCTAGTCCTACCTGTATGGATGCCTCAGGACAACCTCTCGCTCTTTGACACGATAATTCGAGGGTCCGTGTATTTCTTTGCACTCGTCTATTTGTTTATTGGAGTGTCCATAGTATCGGACCGGTTTATGGCCGCCATCGAGGTGATCACGTCCAAGGAGAAGGAAGTGAAAATCACGAAACCCAATGGCGAATCGCAGATCGTTGTTGTAAGGGTGTGGAACGAAACGGTCGCTAACCTTACGCTCATGGCATTGGGATCAAGTGCGCCTGAGATATTGCTGTCCGTGATCGAAATGTTCGCAAAGCACTTTGAAGCCGGCGATCTGGGACCGGGAACTATAGTTGGTTCTGCGGCCTATAATTTGTTTGTCATCATTGCTCTCTGTATAACGGTAATTCCTGATGGAGAAGTGAGGAAAATCAAGCATCTTCGAGTGTTCTTCTTGACCGCCACGTGGTCGGTATTTGCCTACATTTGGCTGTACTTGATCCTGGCACAGATTTCACCCGGCAGAGTAGAAGTATGGGAAGGCCTATTGACGTTTGCCTTCTTCCCGTTGACTGTT
The DNA here is from genome assembly GCA_963978885.1 of Nemotelus pantherinus. Lineage (NCBI taxonomy): Eukaryota > Metazoa > Arthropoda > Insecta > Diptera > Stratiomyidae > Nemotelus > Nemotelus pantherinus. The sequence continues at coordinate 48,777,691 of OZ022265.1, read as the reverse complement.
TTAACAGCATATATAGCGGATCGACGTCTTCTTATTTATAAATATCTAGACAAGAACTATAGAATGAACAAGAGAGGCGTCGTTGTTAGCGCTGAGGGCGATGCGGTCCTGGAAATGAATAATAGGGACGACGCAATCAAAACGCTGGAAGAGAACGGCGGTGTCATAACGGATGACATGCGAGACTTCGAAGAAGCCAGGAGGGAATACATCACAACGCTGAAGCAGTTAAGGAAGAAGTTTCCTCAGAGCGATCTTGAGCAGTTGGAAATGATGGCACAAGAACAACTAATCAACAAAGGCCATAAATCTCGCGCCTTCTACAGGATACAGGCTACGAGGAAAATGATGGGCAGCGGAAATATAATGAAGAAGATTCAGGAACGCGCCCAGAGTGACCTGAGTGAAATCAAGGCGGAATTGCAGAAGGTCGAGGTAGCATCCAGTCCCGAGGAGGAAGCAAAGACTAAAGTGTATTTCGAACCTGGTCACTACACGGTAATGGAATCATGTGGATCGTTTGAAGTTCGAGTTGTTCGTCGAGGTGATTTGTCGCAGCTGGTGAGAGTCGACTACGAAACGGAGGATGGAACAGCCGAGGCTGGCTCGGATTACGTCGGCAAAAAAGGGACCTTGAATTTCCCGCCAGGCGTGGATGAGCAACGTTTCCGGATCGAGGTTATTGACGACGAGCTATTCGAACAAGATGAACATTTCTATGTTCGTTTGAGTAATTGTGTAGGTCCAGCCGTATTGGCAACGCCCAAGTGTGCTACAGTGATGATTCTAGACGATGATCATTCGGGTATCTTTTCGTTTAGTACAAAAGATCATGACCTAGTCGAATCCGTGGGTACCTATCCGTTGAAAGTGCAACGATATTCGGGTGCGCGCGGTAAAGTGATTTTGCCGTATTGGACGGAGGATGGAACAGCCAAAGGCGGAAAGGATTACGATGCTGATCAAGGCGAAATAGTATTTGAAAATAATGAAATAGAGTAAGTATTGATTTAGAGAGTTTGATAAATGATTAGTATTATAGGTTTGGCATGGTTGTGTTATCTTAAGGGGTTACATAGTCCTGGAAGGAAAAAAAAACAACTTTTTCAAAAAATTGTATTTTAAAAACCAAAAATCTATTTTAATTTAAATTTACACATGGAAAAGTGTAGCGTTTCAAGAAGCTGTAAAAAAAATGTCAGCTATAAATATTTAAAACTGTCGATTGCTCTGCAGTTTTCCTCGTCCAGCCTTTTTTTGCGGTAGGCAGAATATTTCGGTGCAGGTTCATCTGAAATCAAAAATTCAAAAATGTTCTTATAGTTTATACTCTTGGCTCGTGATTGAAAGAAGGAATTAAAAAAAAATGACATTTAAAGTTTTGAATTAAGTTTGAATGTATTGTTGTCTCATATTTTTTTAGCATTTTCCCGATTCTCATCGTTTGTAAAATATTTTTTTCGTATAAAACAAGAACGAGTCGATCGATTGAAAATTTCTTATTTATCTCTTATTTTTCATGTTGAACATATAGGGTTTCATGCTATCCTAGCCCCTTCAAAATTGTGATTGTCTTCTCGGCATATAATTCTTGAGAATTGAGGATTCTAGATCTATCATTTTTTGTTGAATATTCCAGTTACCATAATAATCGTTTTCTTGTTGCTTTTTTTGGTACTAGGCATTTTTATTTAGCTTGAAATACGAGATTTTCACTCTTTATTTCATCTACTACTAATTCCATGACTACCACTTTCTTTCTTCCATTATAATTAATTTATAATATACTGTGTTCCTAAAATTAATAAAACACTTAACTTTGTCCTATTTAGCATTTATATTGTGTCCTACATCCCTACTGATTCGCACTACTTTTCAGCCAGCAGAGTTACTTTGCAGCCCTTAAGGTTCGCTTACCATAAAGCGGACTTTGCTAAAATGATGAATGAAGTCAACGCGATTCACTAATATTTTTATGAAAGGATCTTACTGCTGTTAAGCTAATTGTAAAATTTAATAATTTCCATTCAAAAATTATCTCTCGCTTTACTCTGTTTAACCAAAAAGCTCCTCAATTTGGTTATGTAGCGCCCACGCTTAAAGTAATAGATGCAACTCGTGCTAAATCTGAAAGTTTGAGTTCTGTTAGTTACTTCTTCCTCTCCTTTACGATCTTCTACCGAAATTGTCGTCAAAGAAGCTATGAGAGCAAAAAAGCAAAAGATTTGTGACCTTCTTGCGAAACACCTTTCTTTTTTCCCCAATGAAATCCCCTCATATTTTGCCGTCATCTTTTCACATATTTCTACCATCATCATCATTGCCGCTAAAACCGGAACCCGATCCAGTTATGTACCCCTAAGCTCTGGGTCTCCTGGCAAGGGAGGTCTTTCCCGCTGTCGTCTGCATAAAATCTGCCCCAAAGGGATTTCCAAACCGGCTCCCCTTTGCTCATACGAGCCACGTGCTTAACCCATCTGAATCTACCGATGTTTATCTTTATGATTATATGGGTTTCTAGGTAGAGTGCTAGCAACTCATGGCTTTAGCGTCTCCGGAATCGTCATTCCTCACACACGTAAAACCGTAAAGCTTTCATCTCGAACGCGTCTAAGAGGTCAGAGTGTTTTTTGGTGAGCACACAAAATTTCGGTAACCATGGTAAAACTATGGTATTACACAAAAAATTCCACCATCGCCAACCCAAGTTTTGTATCGCCGGCTGGATCTGGACGAAGAATATTCGTAGAGTAAGTTTAGTATCAAGCTGGATTTGGGCTTGCTGACCCTTGCCGGAGCTCATTTAAGATGTTGAACGGTCTAGGTAGCAATCCAGCTAATTTTACTTGGCTTGCTATGTTGATCATCGGCAACCTACACGGGGTATTCGTTTGCTTAGGATGGCAAATTCTTGGATGGCTTTGTCAAGTGCTAGCAATGATGTTGAAAGTGGCCTTAAAGTCTATAAGTAGTTGGCACAGTGAAATATTTTCCATCGCCTGCTTTAGGGTGCAAATCGAATCAATTATTGATTTATCTGGGATGAAGCTACATTGATATTGCCTGAAGATGGCTTTAGTGTATGGGGCTGTCTGCTTGTGAAGAACAGAGAACAGTGTCTTATAATAAACAATCATCGATTGCATATCCTTTATAAATGATCCTTTATAGAAGAAAACATTCATCAAGGTAAATTCTGCGGCGATCAAGTCGAGGAATATTAAGGGTTGATAAACGTTCACTGTAAAGACCAATCTGGTAGGTTGCACTTGAAAATAAGGCAGCGGGTGAACCTACTCTGGACAGATTCAACCGCCTCAAACAAATTACAGAAACGAGGGCCCTAAACTACAAAGCAATATTGAAGGAAAGACGAAACAAGGGAATGAAAAAGACGCACACAAGTGTAAATGCCAAAGGAATTGTGGCAAATACGTATAACAAAACCAGCGATCCGGGACGTCTTTTGAGTGATGGTATACGAATATGAATATCAAACTTCAGCTTCCGATCGAGGGAACACTGGGGTCAGTAAAATGATCCACACCTAACAGGGTGATGTCGCAAACAGTGTAAAGGAACTCCAAAGCATAAGGTTTCAATGCAAATGACGTAGAGAAACATTTGGACATGTTCAAGAACAAGTAATTACAATCACACCAGGAAACAAGACAATTCAAATCGTTTTGAAGGGCAAGATGATCGGAAGGAGCATTGATAACGCGAAAAGCTTTCAGGTCATCAGTGTACGTTAGACAAGGAGAAGCGAACACACTAGGAAAATCGTTGACGAAGATATTAAATAGCAAAGGTCCGAGAATAGATCCCTGAGGTACACCGGAGGGAGGACAGAAAGGAGAGGGCGAGGAACCACGGAGATAGACAAAGCAAGTGCAATCAAATACAAATGATGAGAGCCACGAGAGAAACTGCTCAGATATGTGCGGTAGAAGTAGAGAGCAGCGCGGTCGGCATCAAGTTCACGAAAAAAACCAAACCAATTTATAGAGTTAACTTCAACACTTAGTCTCTCATAGTCAGTCTTATGGAAATTGTAGCGATTCACTCTGCATCGCCTGCGTAGTATACTTGCAGACAGTGGAGGATGATGGCTATCAGATTTCACATAATTATAAATGGCAGAAGATAGTGTAAAAGATGTAAAAGATCATGGTTGGAAAGGACAAGATCAAGAATTTTACCATGGTTGGAAAGGACAAGATTCAACGATTCACTGCACTTACGTCTCGAACGGAAAGTTCTACAACTGAAATCAAAATTTTTAGAATTTAACTTCGCCCGACTAAATAGTTACCCGTACGATTATCGTTAGAAAAACTAAAAAGGGTTAGCGCTGAGGGATAGTTAAATTCTTGATTTACGAAGATTTTGACGAAATAATAGAACGTCATGACACAAAGAACTAGCTGACAAATTCTTATGTTGAAAACTCCGAAATGCAATGACATGGAAAGCGTGAAAGTGTATCAGTTTTAGTTTTAGTATAAGTTTTGCACCAGCAATTGGAACATGGTAGCTTAGGATCATGAACAAAAAAAAATGAATCATCCTTCTGAAAAACACAGGTTGAAAAAACGAATTTCGGAAATTGACTGAAAGATCAAAGAGAACGTACTGAACAATGAAACAAGGAATGATATATGTAATTGATAAATGTGAGTGCAATAGTAATGTGCAACAAAAATGTTACAATATATCTGGTTAACATATATTGGCCCTTCATTTTTCCAGATGGATTCAATGCTGCATCTGCTTGTAAGAATGCTGGAAAATAATTTCGCACGTTTATTGTCTGCACTATCCATTCCAATTATGAGCACATCTATCAATTCGACAGGCGATATGTCAACAACTACGTGTTCACGTGAAATCTCTTCGTTGAAATTGACAGCGATATTGTGAAGAATCACCGTTGCCGCAATAATATCTTGAAATGTATCTGTTTTAAATTTCATTTGATGTGACAAATTGGAAATTTTTTTCATACACCGTATTTTCGCTGGACAAAATTGCGACTTCATATGATTGATTCATTGTGCAGCAGTTCTGCAGGCTTGACGTATTGAAAACTCAAATTATTAATGTTGATCCTGGTTATTCTGACATATCGCATATGGCAACAATTGCAATAATTATATGGTTTTTGAAATTATTCCGTTCCAATTGCATTCCGTTCGAATGCAAAATTATTGAAAATGGTCTGATCATGAGAATTTCAGATCGGCCGAACTAGCACTCTGAAGTTTAAGTAAAAAGATTCCTGTTCGATTACGAAAAAATCTACATTATTTCCCTTAGGACCAAACCTCAAACCAAATTTCGAAACTTTTAACTACCCATCAGCTTTATAGTATATTTCTGAATCAGTCTGCATATACTTTGACTTTGAGAAGTATCATGGCATATACTTTGCCCCTGAACAGTGGCAAAAATCACAGTGGTATATTACTGGTTCAGTTAAAACCAGTATATTTCTGAATCTTTAAAAGCTAAAAAGTCAGTAGGGCCTGCCACCTTAGATATTGAAAAGGCGTTCGACTAGGTATAGCATGAGGGTCTTATTTACAAATTTTTAAAATTTGAGTTTCCGAATTACATTATAAACATTACAGCTTCATTTGTTTCTGGGCGCAAGTTCTCGGTGAAGGTAAATAATCAGTTCTCGTCTTTGAGAGAGATATCAGCAGGTGTACCCCAAGGAGCTGTTTTGAGTCCCCCATTGTTCAACATATACACTGCAGACATCCCTATTGACTCACAATGTGAAGTGGCAATGTATGCAGATGACATTTGTTTATTTACAAGTGACCACTGCCCCCACAAGATCACCCACACTTTGCAAAATAAGCTTGAAAAGATTGATCAATACTAGAAAATTAAAATAAATGCAGCAAAAACCACAGCAATCTTTTTCACCAAAGAAAGAAAACACATCAATCTTCCTTGCAGCCCTATTAACTTTTTAGGACAACGCATTGAATGGAGAACCAAAATCAAATACCTCGGCATGATGTTTGATAAAAGTTTATCCTTCAGTGAACATGTGAGCTGCATTTGCGACAAGATTGGTTGTGGACATAACTGGTAAGGTTTCTTGTTTGTCTGGTTTCGACCGACGGTCTTCTGCTCACTTTGTTACCATCTCCGCTTCTTTTCATCTATTTTTTTCTTATATTTAGTGATGCAATATAATGCTGCCTCCTCACTGTGGGCTATCATCGGCCACTGCCATGGTCACAATGATCGCCACAATGATGGACACCATCACATGCTGCCTCCTCACTGTGGGTCATCATTGGCCACTGCAATGGTCGCAATGATCGCCCCAATTATGGTCACCATTACAAATTTGCCTCCACACACTGGGCCGCTAGATGGGCCAGTCATGATTTTTCGGTTGCGCATGATGGCCCGCTTTGATGTGTGTGAAAAACTGCTCCGAAAGCCATCCATTTCCATGCTTCGCGACTGTCGGCCACTGCAAGCCATCGCCCGTCTACACAATGGGCCACATGATGGCCCACAGTGTGGAAGCGACATTACATGTTCAGCGTGGATTTACACGCTTTTGGATGTCTTTTTTCTCCTAAAATTAATAACAGAATTGACAAACTCGACAACTGTTTCTTTATTAAAAACATAATTTTTCTCTCCTGTCAAAACTCAAAACAAAACATATATTTTGTTTTCCTAAGCCTACTATACAATTCATAAACATAATTTTATCAGTGCCCTCACACGTTCATTGTTATTTAAAGTCAACATCCTTAATTGTGATCGCAGTTATCGTTTGTTTTATAAGATCCCTCTGCGCAACGGTGACTGTCTTAATTGAAAATTGTCTGTTTAGCATGCATACAGAATGGCTGGATGCCTTTTCCAACAATTTCTACCGAAGCTGTCGATACTAGAGAGAAGGGGAAACTGTTTTTCACCTCCTGTGCAAATGAAAGCCTCTGCTGGATGAAGGAAAAAGTCCCGTGTCTCATATTTCTTTGTTTGCATATCCGAAGTAGCCTCGGTGGACCTGAGAGAAATCGCCGAGTCACACCCGGGACGATTTCTACTTAATAAGGGTTGTGGACTACGCAAAACGGTATCGCAATAGGCCCATGTGTGCCTAATATGGTGTTCACACTACACTCTAAATCAAGTAGATTTAGGAGCTGTCAAGTTGATCAGATGAAGCGTTCACACTAGCTGAAGTGATTTAGAATGAGATTTAGAGCGAGAAACGTTATTCGAATTTATGTGTACAATTTTTTTTGCATGAAAATTGTTGAAAATGGTGCAGCAACATGCAAAAACATTTTCTTTTTATTTTGCACAACTTACTTTTTCTTGTAGTGTTCAATTTTCACTATTTTAGCACGAAATTCGAATGACAGTTCATTCAAATCTACTCTCGCTCTCACGGATGGAATTCAACACGCTCTGAGAACAATTCAGCCGGGACCAAATTCACAATAGTACCTGATTTATACTGGATTAACTCTAAATCAGCTTTCGACTGTCAGACGCCGAGACAAATGTATGGTTAATCAGGTAGATTTAGGTCGATTTAGCTCTGAAGCAATCAGCTGATCGAAATCGCCTGATTTAGCGCCAGTGTGAACGGGCTATTAGTGTGCTTTGTTCAGAGCTTGTCTGAAGGAGGTAACCGCTGAGCCCAACTTAATCTATCATTTGTTCTGATTTCAAATCCCGTCTTTAGAATCCTGACAAGTGTTCCTTGACAAGTACTAACTTGTCAAGCTATCTCACTGCCTTACGCTCGGTGTCCCCGGTTCCAAGTTGTTCTTTGGTGACTTTATTTCTTCTACCGAAACACCGTTAGTTTTTCCTTAATATTCGCGAGGACTAAGGTCTACTTTCACTCGCCGTTGTTGCGTATCTCCAGTAGATACAGCAAGCTTCAACTTGGACTTCTACCACAGAAGTCCTTTTAATTCGAAACTTAAATCAAAGTCTCAATTCGGGAAGTTACTCCTTATTTTTGATGGCTTGTCATTATTCTTTTTTACTGTTTTGCTACTACTTTGTTATTTTTTCTGCGCTTACTTTTAATTATATTCGTTATTTATTATAATATTTTAAAGCCTCTTTTTTCGATTATCAAAATATTTGGCTTATGAACTTTAAGCGTTAATCAATTTCTCATCTTTTAAAATCATTCTGTATTTGCAATTGGGCTCTAGCCTGTTAAAATGATTGGAGAGTAAATAAATAAATAAACCAGTAGGAAATATGATGCAAAATTTTTCACTTCAATGTCAATGGCTTTGTTAAAAAAATAGGAATTATCTATTTTATCAATATTTTAGCTCGTCCACTTCTCTATTTCAGTTGCCAGTGAAAAAAATGCATTTTGAAGTTTTTTTTTATGATTCAAAACTATTACAGAGCAAAATAAGACTATTTTCCTAAATTTTATAGAATTCCATTTTTGCCATGCATATTGTCCCGATTTTTTGCACATACTTTTTGTTCTTGTTATTGACAAGTTGCCAGATATTTGACATTAACATACTTATATTGAATAGTAAAATCAATTCCTGGCTTCGTTTCTTCATTCTGTCACTGAGTGCTTGAGTGTTTCCTTCCCAGTTTTCTGTTTTTCTCCTCGCAAGGTCGTTGACGATTTAAACGAATGAAGTCATCAACAAAGTCAGTTTGTTCAAAGAGAACAAACCCGTTCTTATTTATGGAACGTAAGTTTGTATGAGGGTTTTTTTTGCTCGAAGCCGGCAAGGATATTGGTTGAAAAAGGAAGGTCGTGTTTGTTTAAGAGGTTTGAAAAGTAATGGAAATATTGATAATAGTTTTGGAATTTGAAGTTTAAGAGGAAAATGCTATAAAGATTTGAACGGTTTGAGTAATGGTTTCAATGGGTTATGCTGAAAGGATAATCTATTCCTTTTGTGTGGCTGAAAAGTTTTGTGAAAGCGTTTAGAAAGAATTCGATTCCAAATAAAGGCCACATGTCGATTCGAATATAAAATGTTGGTACGTGTTTGGGTGATTTGAAATAATTCGGGCTTCGGGCCCCTGGCTACATTGTTTCAATACCTCTTACGATTTTTCTTTAGGTTTGGAAAAATGTCATCTAAATCGAAAAGCCGTAGCTGAGTATATGGCTGATTAACTGTCGGTATCTAAGAAGGTCTGTCCTTGCAAAAAGTTAGGATGATTTTTGGGTTGAAAATGAACGGATAAAATCTATGATTTGTATAGTGTTTTCACTTTACTCTTTTTCGCATAGAGAACAGTTTTTGTAAAATTTTATCTGGAATAAAACACATAGAAGAGATTAAAGATGTCCAGAGATTTATTTATTTATTTATTTATTTGGTACGTATTCAATACAACTGGCAAGACTGCCCAATTACAGATTGGATACCACGAACAAAATAAAATAACAAGAACTAAATGATAATATATAAATATAAGTATATAAAACAATTAAAGTTAAAATAAAATAAAGTAATAAAAAATAAAAGTAAAAAATTCAGTAAAGTATAAAAGAAAGAGAAAAAAAAATCCATTACAAACACGAATGTCCAATTCTACAATAATCGACCTAATAAAAATAGTAAGTAAATGAGTAAATATAAATATAAGTATGTAAAAAAAAACAAATAATTAAAGTGGTAAATTAAATAAAGTAAAATTAAGTAGAAAAAAAAAAGAAGAAAATTAAGAAAATAGAAAATAAAACTAATTAGAAAAATATATAAGTATATATAAAAATAAAAATATACAAAAAATTCAAGTAATAAATAAGAAAGTAAAGTTAAGTAGAGCAAAAAAAGAAAAGAAAGATCCATTATAAACAAGAAAATTAAACTAATTAAATAGGATCAAAAATTTTACTACGAACCATATTTTTGAAAATGGCAATAGATTGTGGAAGAGGACCAAGTTGAAGACTATTGTGAGTACGTAAGAGTCGCAAAACGGGAGAGTAGAAGAAAGTGTCAGTACGAGCATACGGCACTTCAAATAAAATAGAGGACCTGATTGGCCTTACGGAGTGCCGCTCAATGAACAAAAATGCTAATGAGGATGAAAGGTAGCCGCGACAGATTTTGAACAGGAAACACTCATCCAAGTAAACTCTGCGCTGCTCAAGGAGAGGAATGTTGAGAAGAGATAGACGCTCACTATAAGGAAAATACGGCAGACTATATAAACTATATAAAAAGTAAAGTACGTGTAAACCTGCGCTGAACTGATTCAACAGCGTCAGCGAGGTATTTGAAACGAGGACACCACACTTGACTGCAGTATTCAAGTACAGAACGGACTAGGGTAATAAACAGGTGGACACAAGTAGAAATACTAAATGAATTGTCGCAGGAACGAACCACGAAACCAGCAATTTGAGAAGCTTTTCTAGTGATAGTAAGTACATTAACGTCGAATTTCAGTTTACGATCAAATGTGACCCCAAGATCTGAGAAATGATCGACACAAGAAAGGAAAATACCATCAATAGCATAAGGAAAGACATGAGTGTGAAGCTTATGGGAGAAAGACATAGAAAAACACTTGGAAACATTAAGGGACAAACAGTTAATGTTACACCAACCAGAGAGAGCATGCAAATCATCCTGAAGAAGGAGAGAGTCATCAGTATTTTTGATTACCCGGAAGATTTTTAAATCATCTGCATGTAGAAGACATGAAGACTTAAAAACTGTGGGAAGGTCATTGATGAATAGATTGAACAAAAGTGGTCCTAAGATGGAACCTTGAGGAACACCAGAAGAAGGGGAGAAAGGAGAGGACGAGAAGCCAAAGAGGGAGACAATACAAGTGCGATCAGTTAAAAATGAAGAGATCCAGGAAAGCAAAGGTTCACGAATGCCATAATGCTTCAGTTTGATAAGAAGCAGCTTATGATTGACAGTGTCAAAAGCTTTGGCAAAATCAGTATAAATGACATCAACTTGATTATTGCTGTTAATTGCAGAAGCGACTACATGAGTAAACTCAAGAAGGTTCGTAGAGGTGCTCCGGTTTTTTACAAAACCATGTTGTTCCGCTGCAAAGACACAAAAGAGATTGCTGGAGGTAAAATTCGTTGAACCTCAGCTCCGTTTATTTTCAGGTGCATCGATTTTTTCCTTTCATAATATTTTGACTAATTTTCATTTAATTGTGTTAGTGTTTGACGAGATGAACTGTGAGCTTAAAAAAATCTTTTGTTCGTTAGTATTTATTAGTACTTACTCCAATGCTTAAGAACCAGCGACCAATATGCTTATTTTGCTTTCCACCACTTCTGTTGGTGCATGAAGTCCTAATTGCAATTACTGATCTCCATATATGATTTTCTTTTAATGCCTTTTGCCAGTAATTTTCATTTTCTAGTTTCCATAATCATAAACGACACAAACCATATCTAATGCCAATTTTACTTGGAACTTAATATCGATGCCACTCGAATTGCTTAGCTACATATATGCTTTCCTTATAGTACGTTTTGTCATTAATCGTATGTTTTGGGACGGATACGATTAGAGGCAGCAAAAGTAGTCCAAAATTTAGCATATGTGGTGAGATGATCGGACTCGAAATGGTAAACGTTTTGTTTGTATATAGACTAAACGAAAACGTTCCTTTCCGTTCATTCGTACATGAATGACTCAAGCCTGCTACTATTTAGATTGGTTGATGAGTGAAAATGTTTATATTGGAATACAAATTTGGGTGGGCTTAAAAAAGAGATAGTCCCTTGAAGCTCGGTCGCTTAGATCATAGGGCTGATCTGCAATAAAAATAGTAGAATGAATAGGGCTTAGGACTGAACGCAACTAGAAGTATTTTTTTGGGGAAAACTGCGACTACCAACCAGAACCTAAAACCGCCTGTTTTCTAGATAACTTTGAATGATTTTAACGAATTGTTCCTTATAGTTCTATAGATGATTCCGTGTATTTAAGTAAAATAAAATATGTTATGAATGCCTGGATATTTGGAGCGTCATCGAGGTATTACAACAAAACATGAAGAGGACATAGCTAGTGAGCTGTTCAGCCCTGAAACCTAGATAAGAACATGGTGTACCTTATTTGCTTTCTACGGAAAGTGAATTTCTCTTATATCGTCTCTCCATTATGATGCCTTATGGGCCACTGTAACGGCTGCTTTCAAAAAGCCACTATCACAATGTTGACGCAGCACACTGGGTCACTAAATGGGCTAACTCCGATTTTTCGGTTACCCATTGTGGCCCGCTTTGATGTGTTGGGGAGACCGCTCCATCCTCGGCCGTCACTATTTCCATGCTTCATCACTGTCGGCCACTACAAGCCATCGCCCGTCTACAAAATGGTGATGGTCTGCACGATAGGCCATAATGTAGAGACGGCATTAGAATTAAGAGTTAATCCTAAAAATATATTCGCTTCATTTGGAAGAAGTGATATTGATTTGAAGTGTCAAATTAAGATTAAGGTTGAGCCATTTCCAAAGCATTTTTTGTTCATCATACAGGTTCTCAATGACAGGTAGAATGCTTTGATATCTATGAACGCGAGATGATGCTTGCGTTCTATAAGTATCAATAGTGGTTTGAAGGCAATTTAAAACGTTAAGAAAAAATCACACGAGAATATAAATGTTCTGATTCTAAAAATTATAACCAATAGTATTTTGAATTTGTGAGAGATTCAGGTTGAGTGCTTTTGTGAAGTCTCTTTAATCTATTGTTGGTAAGAGAGGCTTGAATATAAAAGGTCTTCAAGAATTCCGGGCCCATGTGATTTGAATCTACACACAAGCAAATAGAACCATGAACGAGAATACTTGCCGATAATATGAAGGAGTCTCTATATGATTGTTCTCTAAGGAGGGTTTGGCTTGATAATATGATACTGGTCTAATCAAGTGTAGGGATATTATCATGCAACATGTAAGCCAATATCTTCCACGTCCGTTTACAACTAACTTCTCCCAGGTTGAGCTGGTCAATGAGTGGATATAGGTTTACACGGGCCATAAGTAGCACATTAGAGGATTAATTTGCTAATTTGCAGTACAAACTTATTGACACATAGCCTCACTGCATTTAATGCGGCTGCACTCAATGCCGATAATTCAGAGCCTTATCACATACCTACCAGGCCAGCTAAGTAACTGTCGTCTCTTTTGGGTACCTTACCGACTTAATGGTCCGAACATCTACGGAGTTCATTGTCATCCATGTAGGGCCATCGTCTCACCCTCCTCATGACATGGTTAAGTTTGAATAGGATGAACTCAGCAGCTCTGGAAGTGATTCATCACATCACCAACGTTATCCACTAGAAACACATCCGTTGGCACTTCCAGTTGACGCAGTCCATCGTAAATGATATTCTAGCGGGCTAGTCTCGACGATTGAACTCTGTGTTGCCCTTGAAGCTATAGGTCTCCTCTTAACTTCTTTATTCATATTGAACAGCAACCACCGTCTCCGCATTATGACCAACAAGTAGTTAGCAATGCTAAAGCTATGTTCGTCTGTCTGCTCACTACGCCGAATCGAACGCATTTAGGACGTCTAGCATTACTGGGAAGACGGTTGGTCTAGTACGGTGCCATTCCTTTCTCGCTCTTAATACTGCCGAAGTTGCATCAACGATTGAATGCATTTCTCGGAAGTCGTGTTGTCTGTCAGATAGATCACGAAATATCCAGGTATCCAGTAATAAACTTCAGGTTCTTCGACCGGCACTCCATCAGAGTCCGGGGTTTTCCTATTCTTCATAACAGTTACCGCGTCGATCAGTTTCTCTTCCGTAAAGAAAGGAACGTCCCTCAGGTGGACGATGATGACATAATCTGTCTTTTGCGGATGCACCGAAAATAACGAGCCGACGATGCTCTCCAAAGTTGCTACGTCTTTGGAAGTGCTAGGCCGCATACAGTTGATTCTATGGGTAACCAATTTGTATACCTCACCCTACGAGTCCGAGTTGACCTCCTCGAAAAGGGTCTGCCATTATTATATTATATTAGGTAGTTATTCTTTGCTGACGTGTGTACTGCAGAAAGCTCGGCAACCCCCTGTCTATTCCTAGCTTGCTGTGACTAGACGTGATAAACAGCTTATAATAAAAATAAGAAACAAAGGTTTAATTCTACTAAATTCTGAAATTTGTGCGGATGATAACTTTCAAAATCTTTTAACCCTTTACATAACCTATAGCTTCAGAAAACCCATAGCGCACCAGAACCGCTAGAAACACTAATGTGCGAAAAACAGTAGAGAATTTGTGCAGATTTTGAGTGTATATTTTACCACTAGCTACTTAAGACCACTACCACTAGTTTTTTCTCCTACTTAAGACCAATACACCCTAAACCAATTAAATTTCGATGACTTCATCGAAAGTTGAAGCGATGGGAAGGTATTTGGGATCGCCATTCGAAAAATGTCCACACCTTAGAAAATTTAAGCTTTGTTTACTTATTTTCACTGCAAATGTTGGCAATGTGAATACTCAACGTAAGCATCTATTGGTACGAAAATAACAAAAACGCCTCGAGCTGGCAACGTTGAAGGCAACCTACTTTGCGAATTTCCTATTGATCCGATGACTGCATTGGATGTTATAGGGACACAAAGAAATTTAGGGTTACCACTCGGAAAAGTTTTCAAATTTTCTAGATCTTAATATTTGTTGTTCAATTTCATTACAAGATCACTACAATTTAAAAATTTTATAATAAAACTGCTTACTAAAGATATGCAAAAAAATGCAAAGTCAACCATAGCGGGCAACCCTATCATTATTTTTCCAACTAGATTTCTGTTGAATATTGTCTACAATAAGTTTATAAGTTTAGTATTTGAATATTGTCTACAATTATGTATCACAAGAAGAGACAGGAAAATACTTAACTGGATAAGAACAAAAACACAGGTAACTGATGTGATTAATAGAATCAGAAGTCTCAAATGGCGATGGGCCGGGCATTTGGCAAGATTATCGGACAATAGATGGACCACGAAAGTCATGAACTGGTACCCAAGGGGAGTCAAAAGACCGACGGCGCCCGAAGCTAAGATTGGACCATGACATAAGAAAGCTAACCGGCATAACCTGGACACGTATAGCCAAAAAGGGGGGGAAATGAGAAGCAAATACTTAGGGGAGGCTACATAATGATCCGTATGCATGGTTGACAAGCTATATATATATATATATGTATATATATATATATATATATATATAAATATATATATATATATATATATATAGATGTATGTATATATATATATATATATATATATATATATATATATATATATATATATATATATATAAAAATATAAATATATATATATATATATATATATATATCTATATATATATATATATATATATATATATATATATATATATATATATATATATATCGTCGCTGTGAAATCAAACCGGCATATCTGCAAAAATTGAGTTTTTGGTATCAAAAAATTCCTTATTTTCCCCTCTATTTTTATGTCGCACCGGCATATCGTAAAGTTGAATAAAAACCCGTCTAATGGTGTTTTGCCGCTTTGCATTCACGTGGAAATAGCCCACATGCGAAAACTTTAAAGCGCTCTAGCGAAGAATGGGTATTTTGCAGATATGCCGGTTTGATTTCACAGCGACGATATATATATATATATATATATATATATATATATATATATATATATATATATATATATAGATATATATTAGCATTGAATTTTCAAATGCTGTAAATCTGACGATGAGATTTCCGTCGGATCTGAGATACTGAGAGAAACTGGAAAGTGTCAAACGGTGTGGCGCGAGTGAATATTTTCAAATGTGCGCGGCAAGCAACATCTTTAATGTGTAATAGGTCTGTTCCCGTACTTCAGCAAACTGCAGCAGTAACAGAATTTGGCAACTGGCTTCTTGTTGCTGCAAAATTTGGCTTACAGCAAGAGTGCAAAAACGACTTTCTGCGAATCTATTTTAATATATTATAATAGATTCAGGTACGCGAACAGACCTAATGTTATTATGAAAGTCGGATATTTTTGTGGCGATACTTTATCATATCTTAGGATGACTTTATAATCACTATTGAATTCCCCCACCACATGATTCAATACAATTTGAAATTAAATCCTCGCAATTTCTCTGCCTTTGTACAAAAATTAATGTTTCTAACGGTTTCTATGCGCTACAGTTATTTCTATTTATTGTTCAGTGCATGCTTTCTGCTTTCTTTCAGTTTCTTTTCATTGTCCAATCAGCAATTGAATTATATCTGTTGAATATGATTAATAAATAATTAAATATTTTAAGCTTAAGTAGAGCAGAGAAGAGCTCCGAGAGTTCAATTGAAGGTGAAGCTGGGTGCCGTACATGCAAGTATCCGCTTTTATATTCTAGCTCTTGCATATTTGTGTGAATCCCAAAAACTCTGAATGGCTTGAGGCGTAACTAGTATTAGACGCATTGACCTTAATGCTCAATAGTTTTAACATGTATACTTGACCCCCAAGTAATCAAACTGATGCAGCTTCATGTCTGTGAAAATCTATTATTGCGCACATAGTGGGTGTCGAGATCGTCATAGAACTCCTAACATTCAAGTTATTAATTGAACGGCAATTCTCTGCATGAAATTAATTGCATTCAAATGAATAGAATCAAACATGCAACAGTGGATATAAAAATAAATCCGAAAATTAAAATATGTACTACTAATCGCAATGCTAGTAATAGCAACAAGCAAATCCCCTTGAATTGCGAATATTCATTAAAAATCATTCACTGACATCACTCGTAATACTTAATTTTCGCGCAATGCGTACAGTTTACCGGCGACGCATCGATGACGTTGTCATTTGATTGAAACATTGATTTGATTTTATAATGCGTACTTTTACCCGGCATGATAAGAAATACTCCAAAATGTGACTAAATGATCTGATGCCGTCTGTCTACTAAATGGTATCTGCACGACTCGAACAGATAATCTGTTTCTTCAAATATGGAATGTGATTTTCGATTTGAGTAGGTTTTTTCGGGGCTGATAATAGACAAACAATTTTAATGGAACTACTTAGCAATGCGGTATTTTTTTGCTTTGGATTTCCTGCAAGATAATTGTGGCACTAAAACGTTGATAATATTATATTTATTTTATCGTATATGAAATGGAATTGTGATTGGCAAATATATTGCGGGTTGCGGTCAAAATAATAAACAATTGAAAAAGAACATATCCAGCATAGTAACTGATTAGTTGCAGAGAGGATTAAAACCAATGCAAGTAGATAATGATATAATTGACAGTGATTGTTCTGCTGTTGACATAGATTTCAGTAAATTGGTGACCTGATTTGATAAGATTTTGGGCGTTATTCGAATTAAACTTCATAAAACCTTTTAAATCTCACGACACATAATGTACTTAATTCTAATGAAATCGTGGCTTTATTTTCATTCGAGTTCGAACGAGATCCTGAAACTACTCACTCTATTGCACTACTTCATTCAGATGTCGTGCATTTGTGCTCGAATCCTGTAAATCGCTACTATAAAAGTTAACATCTAAATTATTCTCATGTTAATTCGTTTCGACATAATACCACTTCCTACTATACATGTACGATTAGATTATAGTTTCTATGCAAATTTCATAAAAATGCCCGCTAGAAACGCCAGGATAATTACTGAATGGAAGTGGCGGTGTACTGCTGCATATAACGGAATATGAACACGATTTGTACGTAGTTAATACGTGATCAGCATGCACGAAACTTTGCATGACATGCAGCCACACTAGTGGCAGCCAGGATGCCAGAATTGATTTTAAAGTTGCATTAAAAATCACAGGGTAGTATTTAAAGACTCGATTCGAACACACGAATTACGCAAAGTGGCCTTGTGGGCATTATATCAGTTCGCTAGGACTGCGGAGCAAAGTGTGTGTGGTGGTGGTTCATGGTCACAATGGTCGGTTCGAAGGCACCACGGGATCGTTGGTGGCCGCGCCGAGAAGAATTACTCGCCGAATGGTGTCAACTATTCAGAACGAAGCCAGCAATTCATTTCCGGGTCGAAATGAAAATAAAACTATTGCCGATTATTTCCGTATGATGAAGACGTATGAAGGACGAGAGCCAGGCGCGCGGCAAAGCATGAAGGTTAATACTTTTACGAGGAGCTGTTCGAGGCATCTTCATATATCTGGCTGCTTAAATGCTCGCCACGAAAACGATGCGAGATTGGGATGAGTCCAAGGAAGATGTGATGCGGAACTGGGTTATTGGCTTACTAATGGCATTGAGAATGATGGCGGAAATCGTCTTGGTGATTAGTTGTGGTATTTGTAGAGGGTCGAAATGAGCGATTGGGAGTTGAATTTGCCGGATTGTGGTGAACGCTAAGTGTCAGTATTTGTTTCCTTTTTCATTCAACAATTGAATGGTTTGTTAAAAGAAATTGAAAGAACACTCTAAAAAAGGTATTTCATTCTATAGTACAGTTAAACTTAGACAGAATATTTAGCGATCTTACGAATAGGAGTGTTGCCTGGAGGCGCCTCAACTGAACCGAAGTCCAGAAGAGAGCCTGCCAGGCAGGTAATAGTGATGGCGTACCATCAAAAGGGACAGAGAGCAGGGTACCCTAGAAGTGGCCGTGAAGGCCCCTCGTCCGCATAAGCGGAGCACCCTTTAATCCGGCCCCGACGGATGCTGGCTTGCCGCTTTGCTGGCTCTAAGCGGCTGGGGTGGGTCAATTGAAAATGGGGTGGATTCGCTCCCAGAAAACAAAGGGGACGCTACGTATATTTCATCCGTCACAAATGAATATATAATAGCCGTAAATAATATCATCAAAGGGGGAAAGGGGCTTTTGTGTGCAATGGACCCGATGTAGCTGTAGCTGGGCTGTAAAACAGACCCAGCCGAGACGTGACGAAGCACGTGCTAGCTAGCTGAAAAGTAGGCCCAAGGATGAAGCAGACAGCCCCTGATGTTGATGGGGCTCAAACTCCAGATGGTAGGGGGTCTCGCCACCTACTGACCTTGGCCAAAAACAACCTATTCAAAACAAAGAAAACTAACATGGCCAAGGTCCCTCCCATTATCTGAAATTCCAAGAAAAGAAGACACTATTCATTGGCCAGCCAGGCCATCGTGACTCTGAAAACAAAAGTCCTTACGATCCGGCGCCCAATAAGAAGGCCAAGGGTTACAAAACTTATAACTTCATTGTTATTCATTACTTCTTTTGTTTTATTCTTTGAGAAATGATCGATATCACAAAAGAGGCGTTCGGGCAGTTAGAAATATGTTTAACAAGCACGCAATCGTTTACAGAAGAGAAAATTTTATGACACATGACTTTATTTTACTTCCTCCGTTTGTTTAAAAAATAATACTTGACATTTTTATTTCTTTCTTCCATGGATCAAACCAGATTTAATCCATCTCAAGAATTTGAAAATTAATGCTTGGAAAGTGTACAATTCGTCGCGTCTAGAAGATGGCTATGAAGTTTATGAGGAATCGCGAAATAGATTCGTATCTGAAACCTCATCTGCCTACTCCAACTACATGACGGAGCTAAGGCAGCCCTAAAACCATCCTAAACGTTGTTGGAATTTTGTAAATTCTCAAAGGTATCATGACGGATAACCTTGTTTTTTTATCTCTGACGGCATGATCATTAACAACTCGCAAGCTATTAGTAACTTGTTTGCAGATTACTTCCAATCTGCCTATGGAATACCTCTTTGCGACTTTCACATAACTAATTTCAATCACTTAATGGTCTCCCCTAAAACGATGTTGGGAATGAAAGACCTATACATCGACAATACCACTATCCTAAAGCATCTCATAATCTTGAGAATAGTTTTCATCCTAGTCCTGTTGGATTACCGACCATAACCCTTAAACGTTGCGCCGATCCTCTCTCATCCCTGTAGGCTCAGGTTTTTAATCTATAAATTTCTTCTGGCATTTTTCCAAACTTGTGGAAATATTCGTCTATAACTCCAATTCACAAAAAAGGTAGTAGAGATATCGTGCACAATTACATACTAATCGCCAAATTACCATACGTTGCCAAGCTCTTTGAAGCTTTAGTTGCCGAGGAGCTATCTCTCCACTCTAAGGCATTTATCTCGCCTTGCCAACATGGCTTTATTAAAGGCAAATCTACCACTACTAATCTATTAGAACTTGCAAATCTAGTCATCTCTGCGATTGAAAAGGAAGTCTTCAAGAAGGCTTTCGATAAGCTGGATCAGAATATTCTTATATGTAAATCTCACAGATCGCAGACAGAATGTTTGATTTCGTGGCACTCCATCCACTGACATAATCTCCACTTTAGGTGTGCCACAAGGCACTTAGGTCCGATTCTTTTCGCTATTTATATTAACGATCTTATTTTCACTCCTGAATCCTCCGCTGATGACGCAAAGATTTTCAATATAATATCATTACTTGACGATTGTACGATAATGCAACGCAATGTGTCAAATTTTTCTAATTGGTGCGCTCTTAACCGTCTTTCACTGAATATTGACATATGCCCAATTATCTCTTTTTCCCATAAATCATGTCCCATTAATTTCAATTACTTTTTAAATGACACTCTATTAACCCGTTCCAATAAAGTTCGTGACTAAGGAGTACTATTAAACTCTGCTTTTACTTTTAATGACCACATTGACTCTATAATAATAAAAGCCTTCTGAAAAAGACGGTCTAAAGAATTCAATGACATTCGGATGACAAAAATCCTATTTTGCTCCCTGGTTCGCTCGATCCTAGAATATGGGAGCATATTATAAGGAGCATATAGATCGCATTGAATCTGTTCAAAAGAGATTCGTAATTTTTTGTTTTTAGTCCTTTCCGCTGGTTTGATCCTTTTTGCTTACCCCCTTATGAAAGCCACTCGCAATTATTGACCATGGACCTCTTGAAACAAGACGTCAAATTTCAAAGCTCTATTCGTTTCTCAATGGAAACGTGAACTCTGAGTTTTTATTATCAAAATTGAATTTTCGTGTCTGTTATGGTGAGCGTAGACATCAAAGCGCATTATCCATCCCATTTCATTAGACCAATTACACTGGTGAACAAAATTTTGTAACAAGAAAAATACTTACTAATTTTGAAACACCTACCTAAGCTGAGTACCAAGTCATATTTATTCTTATTTGATCAGATCTAGTTTTTGTGTTGCAGCTTTATCAGTTAAATTCAATAAGAATCGTTTTTTACTTACTCTTACTAATTCAGATTGTTTTGTTTTTCAGTAAAGTGACTGTGTTTCGTGTTTGTTGTGTAGAGTGATTCTTAAACTATGTCAAAAAAGTGTAAAAATGATCCTGACAAGTTCTGTTACATTTGTGGTGAAATTACTTTTATAAGTCAAAGGAGAAATTTAACACCATTAGTAAAAAAATTGTATGAAATTTATTTTGGCTTTCCTGTTGGACAACAAGATAAACAGTGAGTTCCTCATATCTGTTGTGCAACGTGCGTGGGACTTCTGACGGGATGGGCAAAAAATATCTCGGTCAATGCCTTTCGGAATTCCTATGATTTGGATGGAACCTAAAGACCATTCATCAAACTGTGATTTTTGTCTTACTAATACAAAAGGTATTACAATTAAACGCCACCTCAGCGATCCGATCTATCAAATGAATCAGAGATCAGATCCGATCTATCAAATGAATCAATGCCAGTTTCAATCCTGATTTTCAAGTAGCTTCCTCATCGATTTGTCTCAATGAAGAAAAAAAACGACATCTACTGTCTCAAGGAGATCTCAATGATTTAGTTCGTGATTTACGGTTGTCAAAACAACAGGGAGAACTATTGGGGTCTAGATTAAAAGGATGGAATTTATTGCAACCAAAAACAAGTTTAAAGGCTGTTCTGTTACATAATGGTAATAAACTTCCTTCCATACCGACAGGACACGCTGCTAACTTGAAAGAATCGTATGAAAATATGAAGTTTATTTTGGAAAAGATCGAATGTAACAAACATCAATGGAAGCTTTGTGGAAATTTAGAAGTTGTTGCCCTTCTTTTAGGATTGCAACTTGGGTATACAAAATTCTGTTGTTTTATTTGTGAATGGGACAGTAGAGATAGAAATACTCATTATTTTAAGAAAAATTGGCCCAAAAGACAATCTCTTACTCTAGGACTTAAAAATGTAAAACATGCTCCTTTAGTAAAACCTGATGAAATATTTTGCTAAATAGATCCAAGTTTTACCATGTAAAACTTGGCCCGATGAAAATTTTTGTGTTAGCAATGAATCGAGATGGTGCTGGCATTTTATACCTTAAAGAAAAATTTCCCAAAATCAGAGACGCCAAAATTAAAGAAGGCATATTTGTTGGTCCCAAAAATCAGACAAGTGATATACGATGAATCATTTAAAGAAAAACTCAACGATCTAGAAATCACCGATCAAATGACTACGAAAATATTGTAGAGAAACTTTTAGTTAACTATAAGGCATAAAGCTGCAAAAAGTCCCTAAAATACATTTTTTACATTAATATTTGGACTTTTTCCCCACAAATTTGGGTGCTGTTAGTGATGAACACGGTGAAAGATTCCACCAAGATATTTTTACAATAGAAAAACGATAACTAGGAAAATGGAGTTCAAGTATGCTGGTGGATTATTGTTGGGGACTACAACGCGACATTCCTGATGCAAAGTATAGGAGAAAGTCATAAAGCAATACTTATATTTATATTGAAACATTGATTATAATCTAATTTTTGTTAAAAAATTTGTAGTTAAAAAATAATAAAAAATTCATATTACAATAAAACGGGTTGGGTACAAAATCTCGTATTACAATATCCCGTTTACAAAATCCCGACTACAAAATACCGCATTACAAAATCCTGCAACATAAAATCCCGTATTACAAAATCTCGTATTACAAAATCCCGTATTACAAAATCATGATTCAAAAATCCCGTAGTTATGCATAATATAAAATCAAGTGCGGCGCCGCGCCTGATTCTATATTACGCAAAACTACGGGATTTTTCATTCAGCTATTTTTTTATTGTAGCCAAAATTGAAGATAGCTAAAATTAATGGAGGAGAATTAGAGTAGAAAAATTAGGCAAGGTATCAAAAAATTGAACAAAATTATTAGAAAAAGGTCTGAAACTGAAACTATCGATTATTTGAGATGAATCGCGTACAATATGTCTTCATGTTGAAATTTATTCCTATATAAAAATTAAATCACTATGTTTTTGTTATTTCATTAAATGAATAGGTTTCATTCCACGAGATTTTGAGTTTCGGGATTTTGACTTTCGGGATTTTGATTTTCGAGATTTTAAACTTCGAGATTTTGATTTTCGGGATTTTTAAGTGCAGGATTTTGTATTTCGGGATTTTGGAATACGGGAATTTCGAAACACACGGGATTTCGTTAATTCGGGATTTTGGTACGATCCCAATAAAACTATTCGTATCTAAAATATTTGACTACTAATTCTACTTTACTTGATCTCGTTCTTAACAAAATCAGCTACAATTTTTCTTGTTTCACGCAAAAAATGATTTTTTGTTTACTAGTGTTATGGATCAAATGGACCAACCTGCGCAATAGCTGGAAGCTTTAACTCGGCGTATCAAATGTTCGACTTTAACCATACTGTCGAAATGTTCAAGTGTCGACTTATCCGACCGTTTAATTGTTGTTAATAAATTCATAAATGTATTTTTGGTAGAAACCATTTTGTTGGTGAAAGTGTGATTAAATAAATAAAAAAAATAAATAAATATCACTTGTCCAAGGTAAGATAAATATTATGTAGTTATATCATTATTTTCAGCGTGTCAAACTAATGTGTGTTTGTTAAATCTGACAAAAACTCCTTTTGACTACAAATACACACTCTATGCCATTCTTTGGTTAGCATTCATTCGATTTACAAACGACTCTTTTCAAGCTGTCTCTTTTTCATACTTTCTTATTCTTCGTTCAAACAGAACCTTTATTTGCTCTTCTCCTCGAGAATAGCTTTTTTTTGGTTTTATGCGAATCGTGGTCGAGGAAATTGGTTTTTCTTTGAAATCTATTTTCAATTACGTGCGCTTTTATACTGTTCTTCTTCAATCTTCTTATGACAGTTGCTCCACTTATTAAGTTGTTCCTTTCGTTACCTGAACCGAAACGATTGAAGACTTTTGGGATTGTTATTTCATCAGATTTTTCACACACTGTATTAACCACCTGTCCAATGTTTGCGACGTTTTTCTTTCACTTTTTGTCACATTTCTATTATTACTTGTTTAGTTTTTTTTTAAAAATATAGATATCATATTCAATTCCGATGATAATTATATTTTGCTAAAATGAAAAAAGAATGCCGTTATTAAACCTAGCTAATATTAAATCTACGCAGTATTTCAGCTATTATACTTCAAAAATAGATTAGAATTGAATAGAATTTACAGACTCATTGATTTCCTTTTCGTATAAGTATTCATAATCTATAAGAACCATTGCTTTGAGAAACAATTTAATCAGTTCCACAAATAATTTGAGGGTAGTTAATAAAAAAATTCTAACGCAAAAGAATTGCTAGAATTATTGATTGAAAAAATGCGTGAATTGTGTAGATTTTGAACGCATGTTCTATCAATGCTACCTCTTATTATGATTAAACTGTCTCGAAGGTAATGTTCCATTTTCATAGGGTCACTTCATGGGCTAAAAATATCTCTAGAGCTATCCCTAGCAAGAATTTCAAAATTAAGGAAAGTAAAACATTTACTTCTTATTTTCATTTTAGGATTCTTATCATATGAAAATTCTTCTTTTATCACAAAAGCGGTGAAAATGGTCAGAGCTGTCAACACCAAGCATGACCTGCATCGAAAAGTCTGCAACAACTGTTTCACGTCAAAGTTAACAAAACCAATGGATTTCGTTTTCATCCCATGACTGCATCGGAAATAAAAGGGATATGCATTTTTTTAGGGTTTCCATTTGCGAAAAGTCCAAAACTTCGAAAAATTAAACGTTCAATACTTATTTCTCTGTCAAAGCTGGTACTGATTTAATCGTGAAGCTAAATTTTGCCATTGGGTCATTCTTTGGAGGGAATTTTTTGGCAATGTAAAAAAGCCGACACTCTGCTGACTTCTGACAGATAAAATTTCAAGCAATTCAATTTTCAATCGATTTTTTTATTGAAAAAACATTTATACAATTCAATTTTCAAATTCAAACACAAAATGTTGCTTCTTAGCCGGAAAAAATGAACTGCTGATACTAAATTGGCATGAAATGAGTGAAAACATGTGTCAATGCCATCTGCATTTTGAAGACGAACGCAACTTTCAAGCATTTTTTTTTTAAATTAAAAACGATACCAGCCTTTAGATGTGTCCGCATGCTTTCTATTTTTCTTTGTTTTTTGAGGAATGTCGTCCTCGATTTTGCCAGTCATTTTGTAATTTGCCAGTCTTTAGTAAAATCTTTCTGTCGCACACAATCACACAGAAGCCCCAATCAAATATTCCCAGCTTTAAACACACTAATTGGAAACGATTTAGGGAGATTCTAAGTGGAAAAATTTGTCTAAATACATTAGATTTGTCCAACACCAGCACCGAACAGATAGAAAATCTAATAACAAACGCTAATATGAATATCTGTAATGCCATAAATGCTACAACCCCTTGTATGGAAATGAAAAAACTACCAGAATTCTCCTACTAGCAGCGCTTACACCATAGCTCTGATGCAAAAGCGGAATTATATCCGACGCCAGTGGCAGCGAAATAGAGATATAAGCATTAAGACTCAGATAAATTGGCTAAATCGGGAAATAAAGGAATTGATCCATATGGCCAGAAACTCTGCATGAATGGAATGGATCAAGGCTCCTCGAATCTATGGAAAATTAAAACAGCTTTAAAAAATAAACATCTTGCAAACAAGATACTCCTAGAAAGTGACGGTAAAGTAATTGGCTGCGACTCAGAAAAGGCGGAAACGCTCGCTAATTATTTCCACAATGCACAAAACATCACATCCCACATGAACAACACTATCACGAATAGTATTGTTATGGCAGCAGTCCAAAATTTTCCCACAAAAGAGGTAGAGGAGGTATATATAAGCTAAAAGGTTTGGTGTCGGTGATCCAAACCCTAAAAAACCGTAAAGAACCTGGTGGTGATCGTATTCCTAACCTTGTTCTAAAAAACCTGCCGAAGAAAGCTATAGTGCTTTTCACATTTATATTCAATGCCTGCATCAAGCATGGCTACTATCCCTCAGAATGGAAAAAGGCAATCATTCTACCCGTAAAAAAGCCTGGAAAAAACTCAAGATCTACACTGAGAAAACACATGGCGCCAGACGCCATAATTTATAGAGTTCTGGCGCCATGTACATAGTCGATTTAGGGATTGTGATAAAATATGGCGCCACACGCCATAATACATGGCGAAAAGTACATAGGCCTCCACGCCATGTACATGGCGTGACAGACTATATTACATGGCGTGGAGGACTATACTGTATGGCGTGGAGGACTATACTGTATGGCGTGCAGGACTATACTGTATGGCGTGGAGGACTATACTGTATGGCGTGGAGGACTATACTGTATGGCGTGGAGGACTATACTGTATGGCGTGGAGGACTATACTGTATGGCGTGGAGGACTATACTGTATGGCTTGGAGGACTATACTGTATGGCGTGGAGGACTATACTGTATGGCGTGGAGGACTATAGTACATGGCGTGGAAGACTATAGTACATGGCGTGGAGGGCTATAAGCATAGCGTCTGCTCCTATGCACTATGGCGTGTGGAACTATGTGAAATCGATAATGTACATGGCGCCAGAAGTCTATAAATTATGACTCCTGGCGCTCTGTGTTTTTTCAGTGCATCTGAAGATGATCCAGTTCACATCCAACAAAACGCCACGAGTCTTTTCAGTTCGATGCTCCGAACTGAAAATTCCCGAGGGATAAATAACTTCAAGAAGCTTGCTGACATTTATACATCTCCTCACACAGGATGGCTGCGAGTTATAATTGTAGTGCCATGAGCCATATTACATGGTTCATGGCACCATGTAATATGGCGTGTGGGGCCATAATTTCTGCGCCATGTAATTATGGCACTGGGAGCTATACTGCATGGCTCAGGGTACTATGTACATGGCGTGTGGCACCATAAATGCTGCGCCATGTAACATGGCACCACGCGCTATGTAGATTCTGACATTATGGCGCTGGGAGCCATATTGCATGGCTCAGAGTACTATGTACATGGCGTATGGGGCCATAAATAATGCGCTATGTTACATGGCGCTGGGCGCTATGTGGATTTTTTTCAGTGTACAAAAGACTTCCGTCTTATTAGCCTACTCCCTACGCTCAGTAAAGTTTTTGAAAAAAACTTATTGATGAGATTACATCTAATACCATCCCATATTGCCAGTTTGGCTTTCGGCAGAAACTTTCAACTACCCATCAGCTTTACAGAGTATCTCAGTATATTTCTGAATCTTTAAAAGCTAAAAAGTCCGTAGGGCTTGTCACCTTAGATATTGAAAAGGCGTTCGACTCGGTATGGCATCAGGGTCTTATTTACAAATTAATAAAATTTGGGTTTCCGAATTACATTATAAACATTATAGCTTCATTTCTATCTGGCCGCAAGTTCTCGGTGAAGGTCAATAATCAGTTCTCGTCTTTGAAAGATATATCAGCAGGTGTACCTCAAGGAGCTATTTTGAGTCCCACATTGGTCAACATATACACTGCAGACATCCCTATTGCCTCACAATGTGAAGTGGCTATGTTTGCAAATGACACTTGTTTAAATACAAGTGACCACTGCCCCCACAAGATCACCCACACTTTGCAAAGTAAGCTTAAAAAGATTTATCAATACTGCTTTAGGTGGAAAATTTAAATAATTGCAGCAAAAACCACAGCAATCTTTTTCAGCAAAAAAAGAAAACAGATCAATCTTCTTTGCAGCCCTATTAACTTTTTAGGACAAAGCATTGAATGGAGAACCAAAATCAAATACCTCGGCATGATGTTTGATAAAAGTTTAAACATGTGAGCAGCATTTGCGACAAGATATCAATGTCCATTAAAACCTTCTATCCCCTCATAATTCGAAAATGGCACCTTTCGAAACCCGACAAACTGCTCATTTACCAACTTGCAATACAGCCCATTATATCCTATGGAGCTCCCGTATGGAGTACGTGCGCCAAGAGTTACATAAAAAAGTGCAAATAGCCCAAAATAAATTTTTGAAAATGTCATTAAACAAGCCATGGTACTTCTCAACATACACTCTGCATTGCACTGCAAAAATGCCAACGGTACAGAAACTCTTAGAAAAACACACGATTGCATTCTATGCTAAGCTTCGTTATATCAATAACCCTATTCTTGCATTTATTAATCGTGACATACTGCATTGATGCATAATTTATTAAGTTTTATATATACTTATACTAAATTACTTATACTTATACTAAAACTTATATTTTATATATAAGTTTTTCACGGTTAGGTTAACATTAGGATTAGTATATATGATATTTTTTTTCTTTAGATTTATAAGCAAAGTTGTCATGTAAATTTTCTTTGCAAAATTAAACTAAGCATTAGATTAATTCTTTATTAGCAAAGCTTTAACTTATAATTAAAGTGTGTAAAGACTCTAGTAGTCTGGGTCATTTGAATTCTATTTTTGTAATAAAAAAAGAAAAATATTAGATAAAGGTCTATCTATCTATCTATCTATCTATCTAAATAATACATCGACATTTTTATTCAAAATTACCGAAAAATCGAATTGCAAGATTTCCGTAACAAATGAGCGAAAAATTTTGATTTTTTAATATATATTTTTATATAAAATGGCGAATTAAATAAACTCAAAAATGCATATCTTGTTTGTGCATGTGTAATAGCTTGTAATAGCTGTTCTTGATAAATGAAACGTTTAGGAGCAAAACAAACCAAATAAATAAAATCCAATCTCAGCAAACGAATATGGAAAAAAATTTGTCTTCGAATTTGGATTTTGATTCAGAAATAATTCCTGACAACCTTTTTTTGCTCCACAGCTGCTTATTTGTCAGAAACATGTCCTGGATTTTTTTCCAAAATTTCCTAATGAACTTATTTTTGGCTCCACAAATACGATTTGATCGAAAAATTTCCTCAATTTTTATACAATTTTTGATGAAAATTTCCCCTTAATTCCCAAAATATAAAATCATGGCTGTGCCCTCAATGCTGTGCGTGCACTTGGGGTCTGACATCAGTAGGACAGAAGCTGTAACATATTCAGCCGAGACATGTGAGTAAGCCGGTGTGGAAAGAAAACTTAATTCGAAACATAAAAACAGCAACGTCCGGATCGGTCCATCTTCAGCAACAATATTTATAATTATGTTGGTGAAAATCGGGTTGGAAAAAGCTCAATAGGAAATTTACCCAGACAAACCTGAACCAACTATTGTTGAACATTAAAATAAAAGGAATAAGTGCATCGAACTAAAGGTTTCCCCGATATACTGATAGAATTATATAAAATAGACTCCAAAAAACATTTTCGTCTCTGTAAAACAAGCTCCCTGAGACCAGAATGCTGACAATGCAATATTACAGCCGACTGAAAATTATTTTGAGTGTTGAAATACACATGGTTTTCATCACCATTTTCAAAAGCTATGCAAATAATCCAATTTGGATGGATTTTGTCTAAAAATTACATTTTATAAATGAACTACTCACTACACTGAAAAAAATCCACATAGCGCCCAGAGCCATGTAACATAGCGCATTATTTATGGCCCCATACGCCATGTGCATAGTATGAGCCATGCAATATGGCTCTCAGCGCCATAATGTCAGAATCTACATAGCGCGTGGTCCCATGTTACATGGCGCAGCATTTATGGTGCCACACACTATGTACATAGTACCCTGAGCAATGCAGTATAGCTCCCAGCGCCATAATTTCATGGCGCAGAAATTATGGCCCCACTCCATATTACATAGTGCCATGAGCCATGTAATATGGCTCATGGCACTACAATTATAGCTCGCAGCCATGCTGTGTGAAGAAATGTATAAATATCAGCAAGCTTCTTGAATATAGGAGAGGATATGATCTTTGATGTCATTAATCCCTCGGGAATTTCTTTGGTAGAATTCCATCACCTAACATCAAGTGCTCTACCTCCAGATGCTCCGAACTGAGAAGGTTCGTGGCCTTTTGTTGGATGCAAACTGGATCATCTTCAGATGCACTGAAAAAACACAGCGCCAGACGCCATAATTTATAGACTTCTGGCGCCATGTACATAGTCGATTTCGGTCGATTTGTGATAAAATATAGCGCCACACGCCATAGTACATAGGAGCAGACGCTATGCTTATAGTCCTCCACGCCATACAGTATAGTCCTCCACGCCATGCACTATAGTTCTCCACGCCATGTGCTATAGTCCTCCACACCATGTAATATAGTAATCTATAGTACATGGCGTGTAGGCCTATGTACTTTTCGCCATGTACTATGGCGTGTGGCGCTATATTTTATCACAATCCCTAAATCGACTATGTACATGGCGCGAGAAGTCTATAAATTATGGCGTCTGGCGCCATGTGTTTTCTCAGTGTAGTAAATCACTAGGGGTGATCCAAAAGTAGTGACAATCGGTTATTTCCAGCTCACATAAAATTTAAAAAAAAATATTTTTTACTACCTCATATACCTTTTAAGTCAGCATAAATCAGCTTAAATAGGCCACAATTCCAGGGAGGTATATCAGTAAATGTTGCAATTCAAACTCAAAACCTTGGTCTTGACTGCTCCCGAAATATTTGCTCGCGGGAAATCGACGAGGCTCTTAACTAGCTCAACCAAATCACCTCCTTGGTCATTGATAGTTAAGCTATCTCAAAAAAATCCACCAACTTCGCTTTGCGTGATCTACCACACGATATCATTCAGCTCCACAATCAGCGGAAATTTTTAAGACGACGTCTAACCAGAATCTACCACAGATACCTGAATACCGAAAATAACCCATATAGGTACACTTTTGCTCTGATTAAAGGCTTAAGTATTCTCATTATGGTCAAGACCAGAGCCCATGTCAACAAGAAATTCGAAGAACGTCTCCAAAAAATAGTACCTAGCAAAGACATGTTTCAAGAAATTAATAAAATTACAGGCCGTAAAAGATTAAAATGTAATTTCACTTCTAATGGTAATTTACTCCCTGATGATAAAGCCACCGCAGATGATATTGCTGCTGCCTTTTCTCTTCTCTTTCGTGGTGAGAAGCATACCTCTGATCCCAATTTAGCTTCAG
Organism: Nemotelus pantherinus; assembly: GCA_963978885.1. NCBI lineage: Eukaryota > Metazoa > Arthropoda > Insecta > Diptera > Stratiomyidae > Nemotelus > Nemotelus pantherinus. The sequence continues at coordinate 48,746,242 of OZ022265.1, read as the reverse complement.
TCGTCAATACTTCTGTCTTCAACTTTCGGCAAGAAAATCAATCGTTGACCCTTTCTAGATTCAGTCCTACTAATTCTTCCACATATCCCCGCCATGGAAACTATTTTCCTCTAAAAAATCTTCCAGAGAAGTTAAAATTTTCAAATTTATTTTAAAAAGGTACTCTACTTGCTTCTTTACGCACCTCTCTGTTTTATTCAACTCTTGTCTAAATATTGGATATGTTTCCACTGTTTGGAAGCGTGTGAAAATATTTCCTATATCAAAAGTGTCAGGATCTTGCGATATCCTCAACGCCCGCCCGATCTCTCTCTTCTAAAACTTGAGAAAACTACTCGAAAGGATCATAAAAACAAATCTGAATCACTTCATAGAAGAGAACCACATCATACCTGGAACACAATTCGGCTTTAAAGCCAAACACTCCACAGTGGACGCGCTAATGGTTCTTAAAAGCGCAGCTGAGAAAAGCGCTGAAAACAAAAGGGTTTTGGGTGTTTGTCTGATTGATCTACAGAAGGCCTTCAACTCCGTTTGGATAAAAGGACTGCTGCACAAAATGATCAATTTTGCTTTCCCAGCATGGTTAATCAATTTCATTGATAATTTTCTAAGTAGCAGAAGGGTTTGCGTGACCTTCAACGGGGCTTTTTCTAACGAATTTCCAATCGAATGAGGTGTACCTCAAGGCTCCGTTCTCGGTTCTGTTTTATTCAACATTTTCACTGCAGATATGCCAGGAACTTCAAATGATTCCCCCCACAGGTTTTTTATCAATCTAGACGCAGATGATCTCCTCTTCTGGAATTTACAGCATAACTCGCACTCAAATCAGTCTGTTGCATATTATGCAAAATGGGGCTTGCAGATAAATGTCAACAAAAGTGAACTAATATTTTTAGAGGTTACCACACAAAGGAAGGGAATTAAAGGTCTAAAAAATATCTAAAATAATTATCAATGAACACCCCTTCACAGACGGTAAAATACCTTGGTATAAATGTCGACCCTCGCTGGAGCTGCAGCTGGCATGTTCAGACAAGCCTCTCATAGGCTGTATCTTCAAGCCAACCTCCATTATATCTACTCAAGCTAAAATTAGGGCCTATAAACAAATGATTAGACCGATCCTCACTTACGGTGCTCCTATCTGGTTTTCGGCCCCTGCTAGCGAACTTGCGAAGCTGGTGAAATTCGAACGCCGTATCCTACCTAATATCACGTTCCTTTACTTTAAGATCAATCGCCATTATTATCAGAATAGTAACCTTTACCAAAAAACGCAAATAAAGCCTCTCTACTCTTATTTCGTTCAACTGGAAAACAATGCAATTCACCGTGCTACAGAGCATCCCAACCATATCATTCAATCGCTTCATTGAAGACCTGGATCACAATGGTCAAACCTTCACCTTACCTTGTTACTACCGACCTTTCCTAGCTTGTTAGGAAACTATGTCTATTAACTATTAAGTCTAATTACCTTGGTTTATATTGTTGGGGGTCGGTAGCTTAGCTGGCTAACGCGTCAGTCCGAAGCAGCGATCTACTGCCCGCGGGCTCGAATCCCGCCGTGCCCATAGCTGTATTTATTTGTCTTGTGTTGTCTTAACAGTCGGCGACTGGGCATAATACCAGCGCTCCATTAATGAAGTGCCACATTAAAGCTTTAGTAGCGACTAGGTATAACACTAGCGCTTTAGAAAATAAGAAATAAATGTGGCATTTAAGAAAAAAAGAATAATGGAATAATTGCTAAGCATTCGCTTCAATGGGCAATCCCCTGAGCTTTGGCATTATCATAGAAAAAAAAAATTATCGTTACTTTTGGATCATCCCTCGTAAGTAAAATGACTTCTAAAATTGGAGCACTGCAATTTTCCGACAAAACCGAATAGATTGTGAATTTATGTTATCAGTATAGGAAGATTTTATTTTACCAGTACATCTTTGCAGTTCAAATAAAATTTTATTCGCAAACATATAACTGGATTGTTATTGTGGATTTGCTGTAACTATTTTATGATCTAATATAAAACGTGTTATCTACAGATAAAATTCAATCTTTTCCCGTACTTGCATAGCATAGCTTAGCGGAAAACTTCTTCTTATGTGTCACAAACATAATTCACAAATGTTTGTATTTTCTTTTGTAAATACAGAACGAAATTATGTTAAAATCATCACATCTAGACTGTTACCTCCTGAAAAGTTTTCCAATAGCCAGTCATGATTTATTTGCACACTGGTGAATTTTCAATATTTTCGTTCGTTTTATTTACCTGTCGAATAATTGTAGCTAACTGAATGAACTACTAGTCCTATTATTCGTGAGCTAAAACTAGTTCACAGTACATTAGTGTACAGGTTGGATACCGATATTGTACATGACACGTTCGAATTTATTTGTTTTCGCTCATTATTACACTATTCAAATAAAAGTCATGTTCGCTTACTTTTTCTATACCACTATTATTCGATGTGCCAATTAATTAAGTTGAGTAATTAAAGTGAGGCAACTGTGCCCTTTAAATGAATGTGCTTTGAATCAGTGGAAATTGGGTTGTGGCTAGTTGCGTCTTGTGAGATTGAATAGACCCAGCAGGATTTGTAGGATTTCATTAAGTAAATTAATTTGTGGTTTCAACTGCCTAAAGTAGACATCTTGTCTTATATTATTCATATTCACTGCTTGTACATAGGCAGGGCCTATCTTAAGCATAAAGTATAAAATCAACCATTTTACATGAGAACAAAACTGCACAAAACTCACTTCTGATAAAATCTCTGGTAGGATGATCAGTTCTTTCAAAATTGGTGTTAAAAATGGAGAATTACTAATTTTGGGCGTGAATATATACTTCTCAGACCAAATTTTCAAAACAGCACTTATTGTAGCTTGAATTCGGATATTGATATAAAATTTCCTTGTATTTTCAGAATGGGTATACAATTTCCTTGTATTTTCAGAATGTGCGAGGCTTGGGGAAGAATCTCCGATCAATTTCTTTCAACTCTTTTCTTGTCCTAGAGGGTATTATCTGCCTCACTGAAACCTGACTTGCCAACAATATTGACAGCAGTGAGGTTCTTTCTACGAATCACGTCTTTCGCGAAGATCGTAAATATTCTATTCTTGATCAAGCATATGGTAGAGGTGTAAAACCCTTCGCAGAGCAATCTTTCGCGAATTCGTCTTTCTCCTCCAGTTGAATGCGTGATGGCTTACATTTGCTTTCCAAACAATTTTCACTTAATAGTCATCTCTGTTTATTTTCTCTGTAGAAGTTCTTGTGCTGTTTAGGGTTTTTTTTTCCAGAAATTAGTAATTTAAATTTACATTGTTTTTTAGCACCTGATTTTTCAAAAAATTTTTGTGTTCAAAGGATGTCAGTGAAAAAGGATCTAGTTGCAGATCATTATTTAGTATAGCTATACCCAACAACGGCGAATAAAAATAAGTTTCAGCTCACACGATATGGATGTTGAGCACAAATGAGGATCAATTTAAACGATAAAATAAAACAAAACAGCAGATAAAATAAAACAAAATAAAATTTGACTTAGAAAAACAAGATTAATATACAAAAGAAACTCTAAACCAAACAAAAATAAGCCTAAAATATACGTATGTTAAATACGCAAATTATATAGAAAGCTCAGATTTTTATGCGGTGATAGCAAAACAAAACCCTTTTCTATGGATAAAATTGCCTATATAATTTATTTATTTTTCTTGCGTCGTCGTAGATCTCAAATAATAATTATTTCCATTTTGAAAATGATCGTTCTTCCGCTGAAACTGTAAAGAGTAAAGTCAACAATATTTTCAAAGATCTTCAATACTTCTACTGAAAATGTATTCAAGGATATCATTGGGAGACTCGTGTTCTTTAATGCAAGTTGTAAACATAGAAATTTCTCTCTTGCTCCCTATCAACAGGTACATCGATGACATTGGTCAAATTTGCCATCAGGCAAAAATATCTCGAGGATGCTAGGAGGTCCTGGGCAGATGAATCATCCTGTGCAATAGCAAGGCAGTCCCAGATATCCATGGATGCGCATCGCACCTGGCAGCTTTTAAGTTTAACTCAAAGCACTCTGCGTTGCACTGTGGGAGTTCTTATGGGCCACTGCCTCATGGGACGGTATGCACAACGATTGGGAGTGCAGTCTAACGATTTCTCTCAAAGTTGTGGCTTTGAGGATGAAGAGGAGTCCATCCTCCATCTCATGTGTCAGTGCTTGGCGCTGGCAAGGAGAAGGTTGGCGGTGATTGGTGCACCCTTTCTCTCAAACCTGACCGAGTTGTCCCCGGTCAATTTAAAGGGGATAGTGCGTTTTGTCAAGGAAAGCAGATGATTTCCCGAGTTCAGTGAGTAGGAAAGAGTCACAAATTATTGTATGTGTTATTGTATTTGTGTCGGTCAGCAGACCTCTGTGGATCGGCAGTCACTTCAACCTAAGCATCAAAACCTTCTGTTCACGAGAACTCATGACCCAATTATCAGACAAAAATTAAGTTCACAGAATGTATTGGCATTAAGTAGGACCAGGGCTTATAGAAGCGATTTGGAAATGCGGGAAACTCTATGCCAGTCGTGCCATTTTGAAAAATTATCAAGAGATAAAACTGCTTTTTGCCCTATGAATATTATAGGCATTATTCAGAAGGAATCTGGTAAAAAAACGATTATAGGGTTACCAGCTATTGTTGGTTCTGTATTTATTTGCAATATCTTTATTAAGGAATTTTACCGTAAAGTTTGCAAATGGTAATGATCTTGCAGTGACAATAAACAACAAATATTAAGTTTTCGAAAATTTTAAAACTTTTGCCACTGGTAACCCAAAATTTCTTTGTACCCCTACTATAACTTCCAATGCAGTCATCGGATCAAAACGAAATTCACAGAGTAGGTTGATTTCAATGTGAGGCATGTGTTATATATTTTTGGCTTTGATGCTAGCAAAGTGTGCATTATGTATTCATATCGTGAACATTTACAATGAAAATAAGTTAACAATGTTTAAATTTTCTAAGTTCTAGAAAATTTTGAGGTCCAAACACCTTTCGATTTTTGACCATAAACATATTTCTATCCCTGTAACTTTCGACGAAATCATCGGATAAAATCGAAATCGATAGAGTTGTTTGATTTTGTCGTGAGGCAATTGTGGGAGACTTTTGGTTGCAGTGATGGTAAAGTGTTGCAAGCACTAAGCATTTTCTTTGTTTATGTTATGTTGTGCTGCTTTCAAAGTTTTGGATTTGAGTTTAAATGCATTGTTAAGATTAAAGTGATTTTGCAATCGAAACAAGTTAGAGCACGTGTGGTAGAATATGCACTCAGAATCTGCACGATTCTTCTACTGTTGATCGAACATTAGTGTTTCTAGCGGTTCAGGTGCGCTAGAGTTTTTTTACGTTTAAGTTTTAAGAAAACAAATTTATTCTAATCTCCAGCAATTTACCTATTATAAATTGAAAATTAGTCTCTTGTTTCGTATAATGCTTTTAAAGTATTATAATACCCTGTAGTACGACTATGAATCCTTTTTGGGGGCCCTTGCATTCAATTACAAATGACATGAATTTAATTAACGAGCATATGTTTCCATCACGATTACCTTGTTCCATCAATCAGGTTCATTTATCACATCCAGATCGAATGTTTAACTTATGAATATCATTACAATGACGCTTTATATTACATCTAATTCGATGAAATTGGGTGTCAGTACTAAAATATTCTGTCCACAGTAAATTTGCATAGCCATCACATCGTTTCTGATGCATGATTATAAATGTATTTAATTTATTCCATTCCTAGTGCTGGGCAGCTCAATTAATCACGATAAATCAGAGCTCGTCGCTAAAATACAACATCAAGTAGCCAGTCGAATGAGCCTATAGAAATAGTCCGATAATTAGCTAGGCGTTATATCACATGAAATATTCACACGCGTTGAATGAACAAAGTAAATACATATATAGGTAAATGTGAAGCTATGTCTGCGGACATAATTTATATTACATGATGGGAAATTTCGTAGGGAAAAACATCAGAATTTTAGTATAGCGTCGTTCGGAACATTTTGGGTAAATTAGTTTAGAAGAAAATCTGGTCCCTAGAACAAATGCATGTCAGGAAAGGAAAAATGGATACTCTTGTAGGCTGGGAGTATGAGTTCAATGGGTCATTTTGGCCTGATTACTCAGAGGTGTCAGGCGGCTCTCCCCCAACCCACACTCACACACTCACTCACAAGTTATTTATCCTAAAAGATTACCGAATCCAAAAAACTCAAGCGCATAGGAATCGCGAGAAGAACTGATTTTTGAAAAAATTTAGACACATTCTGTGCTGCTTATTACAACCAATCCGTATCTTTGGATATTTGACTGCAATGAACTTCATAGGGTAGGAATGTTTCCCGGGTTATAATACCCGCATGAAATTAAAAATTTAGGAAAGTCAAACACCCTTTACTTTATCAAATATCTACCAGTACTGAGAATATTCATCATTTAAGAGGGCAGATGCTTAAAATCAACGTTTTATATGTTAAGTAGTAACAAGTGTTTTTCATTCCAAAATTTTGAAATTGGTGCAAGTGTTTACTGAAGAAACCTTTCTATCCTGTGAATTTGGTTGCCGTCATTGGATCAAAGTAGCACTTTTGTATTAAATTGAAAAAGGTATTTTGTTTTAAACTGTACATTCCTAATTTAATTTAGAGTTATATTTCCGATAAAAAACTCAAAATCAAGCGGCTATACTATTTTCAACTTCTGACGGTTTTATTTGATCATTTTTTCTTGCACACTAATAACATTACCCATTTTCCACAGAATTTGGGATTAACTTGACAGTAACTGCTTATATACTATTTTATCTATAGTTTACATGTTATATTATATACTATCTTATACCTAATTACAACTAACTTAGCCCGAATAGACCTTAAACTTATCCTAGGTCTTAAACTTGGGTTCTCCTGTTCGTTGTGGGGCCTTCATAATCTTCTATCTTCGCGGGCTGCAAAAATGGCGCATTGGAGCCACTTGTACGCCCAATTGGCCGATGAGCCTGATTGTTAATTTCACAAACCGATCTCTAAGTGGGTTTTATCATGGCCTTCATATAAAAGGCCTATCGCGACTTGAAATCTGACAGGTATTAAGCTACTTTTTAAAATGGTGTAGTCCTCTCGTTATTAAGATTTATTGGGAATTGCACAATGACAATTGTTTGACATTTCTCTGACAATTAGTAATGTGAATGGTGCTGCTCGGGTGAATCAGGGAATAGAGTCTATTTTCCTATTATCCGGACACTGGTTTCAAAGTTTTTGTCGCGTAAAAGATATTTCGGATAAGTGTCGTGAAAGTGATGTGTTTATTGTGTTGTATACGCGAGAACTTTGCAATTTGGAATATCTGCCACATACTCTCGGCAATGTGAATTGTAAACAATTGCCGTTTGTGGTTGGTAGGATTTATTCCACTTTAAAAATCATCAAATTTTGATAATCTGCAAATTCTTCTATACTAACGATATATAGGATAAGTGTCCCGATGAATTGAGGTCTGATGTTAAAGGCTTTTTATATCTAAATTGCTTGTGAAAGATCCCAAAAAAAACATTGATTAACATGACATATGAGTTTCCTCATATCTCCTGTAGGTGGATCTCGTGAATTTCTTTATAACCATAAAAAAACATCACTGTGCGGACTGGTTGGGAAAAGTAGCTTAGGTCCGCCATCTTGTATGTTAATTGCTTTTGCGATAGGCCTTTTATATGAAGGCCATGGTTTTATCCCGACTGCTGATACAGAAAAAGGTTTTTCGGCCAATTATTATTTACCGCGTGGTACAATCTCAGAGACGCAGGATTTTTCGCTTCTGTCATGGCTGGCTTAGAACAGATAAGTTAGGCTAAGCTAGATGCGAGCCTGATAGCAAATGGCTTTTGCTTTGGCTGTCATGCCAGCTTTTTCATGAAAAAATGTCTGATACGCTGAAATACAGACCAGACAAACCTCTAAAATTCATGGATATCAAATCCGAGCTACTTAAGGGACATTTCAGGTGAAGCGGACAAAGAAAAAAAAGAGAGGTTCTGGATTTCGTTCATATTCGCATAACGCAATATTCGCATAAAAAATTCGTTCGCATAATGGTACTTCTAGAAAATAAGAACGTGGATACACAATTTTTGGTTTTTATGAGGTTTAGTTGCCGAGCTATGGGCTTCAGAAAAATGGATGAAATTGATGAAAGGTTTTTTTCGGAAGCGGATTCTAGGATTCAAAAACAAATCTAGAAAACATTAAAAATATTGATTGGTGTAAAAAATTAACTGTTCTTTTTAATTTTGAAGTAGATTTGAAAACCGGATCTAAAAATTTGTGTGAAACCGGAAGTAACAATTTTAACTCGTTTTTTTGAATGATTTGGACCAGGTTGACTTTGTTTATTTTTATAACAAAACAAAGCTTAAAGTATTTTATCATAAAAGTTTAAGAATGGGATGGCGACATAGTCAAAGTAAAACTTTGGAAATTCTATGTCGGAACAGAACAGCAACCCTTCCCCAATTAACCTATATTTTTAGCATCAAAAACTTGTGTTCACGGGAACTCACGATCCAATATTCAAATACAGTTGAAATTAACAGAATGTATTGGTCTTAAGTAGGACCAAGCCTGATAGAAGTGATATTGGAATTTGGATAATTCCATGCCAGTGGTGTCATCTTGAAAAATCGCTAAGAAAAATAACTGCTTTTGGCTCTATAAATTCTGACTTAGTCACCAAATTTTGACGAAAATCACACAGTAGCTGAATCTTGCTTTGAGCCACGTTTGATAGAAATTTGGTTGAAAAATTAGGTTGGACCTGCCAGCTATGGTAATTTTGGTGTCTTAAATTTTGAAAATTTGCTCTGGAAAATAAAGCTCTTTGCCCTATAGCTTCCAGTGCAGTCATGAAATCAAAACGAGTTTCATATGATGTATGGAACTTATTAAAGGCATTGTTCAGAGGGAATCTGGTAAAAACCATTATAGGGTTGCCAGCTATTGTTGGTTTTGTATTTATTTGCAATATCCTTATGAAGCGATTTTATCGTAAAATTCGATTTGATCGTATCTTCTAGTGACAATAAACAACAAATATTACGATCTAGAGAATTTGAAAACTTTTGCGGGTGGTAGCCCTAAATTTTTTTGTATCCCTACAGCTTCCAATGCAGTCATCGGATCAATACGCAATTCGCTGAGTAAGTTGACTTCAACGTGAGGCAGATGTGAGATATTTTTGGCTTTGTCGTTAGCAAAGGGTTGCCAGCACGTGGCGTTTTTCTTATTTTTGTATTAATAAATGTTCACATTGAGTATTCACATCGCGAACATTTGCAATGAAAATAAGCACACAATGTTTAAATTTTCTAAGGTCTGGACATTTTTCGGATGACAACCCCAAACACCTTTTTATCGCTGTAACTTTCGATGAAGTCATCGAATTTAAATTGGCTTAGGGTCTACTACTACTTAGGGTGTATTGGTCTTAAGTAGGACAAGTAGCTAGTGGTAGTGGCCTCAAGTACCCAGTAGGACCAGGAATGCTTACTGCAGTATTGCAGCAATTATTCCCAGTAATCATCGTCGGATCGTTTTCGCATGACCGCACCGATGAAATTAACATTAAGATGTCATTATAAGCAACGATATTCGCACCGTTTCGCAATACCGAGAATTGATGACGCCATCAATGAAGTGGCAGTGAGGACGTAAGTGATGCCGGGAATGGATGTTGGCATCAATGCAGTGGTAGTTATCACGTATTGGATGCAATGGAACGGATGCATACCTTCTTCCTTCAGTATTTGCAACAGTGCCCCGAAACTTTCCCTTGGAGGATTATATTTGTTGTTTCTTCCTTTCCGTCATGACTACTTCCACACTCTTACTATGTTGACTGCCTTCACCAATATCAAAATCTTCTGTTGGCAATGCCTCAGTATCGTTATTTGCACTGAACGTTTGCAAAGTACGTAACAATCGATCCTGTTCACGTTTCACTAAACGTTTTAAATGACGGCGGGTAATACAATAGGAACACATCGCTTTTTTGTGCAAATATAATGAAATTCTTATTTTAATTTTATTATTCTTGAACTCACCACTGTAAATAAAAATCTAGAGCACTATTTCCCAACTTTTCAAAAAACTTTAAATATTGTAGCACTTCACTCGCAAGTAAATTACTTTTGAATGGCTCAAAACGCATAACCTACAAAAAACACCAAGCAAAGGAAACGCATAAAACAATTAAACCGAAACACGTTTGAGCTCGCATCATTCCAGTATGTACATATATCTACATTACTCTTCCCTTCACTGTGCATTAGTTTGTGCAGTAAAGTAATTAGTAGATAAACCCACATGGATTTCTGTACCACAATGATTCTTTTTTGCCTTAGTTACACATTACATTGTAATCCATTATTTTGGAATTCATAGACACTAATGAAAGAGTGCATGGTAAAAGTCATCGATGCTTGTGGTCCTACTGGGTAGCTACTGGTAGAACACACACGCAAAATCTGCACAAATAATCTACTGTTCTTCGAACATTAGTATTTCTTGTGGTTCTGATGCGCTAGGGGTTTTTTTAAACTTAGAGCTTGCAAAAGCGACACAAAAAATTGTGCAAAAATTGTAACGTCTAACTGTTAGCTAGCAAAATAAACAATAAAAACTATATTGCAGACTATTCTGCCCTACTAAGCATAAACATTCTATCTGCATTGTTCTCATTTTTGAGTTAACATGGGATTAGAAAACTACCTTTTCTTTTACATCATTCTACATAATGTGAAAAATCTATTTTTTGCAGAAGTATGTTAAAATCAATATTGAAAAATACACTCTCCATATACATATCTCCAGTAAAAATCATGGTTTTGTCATGGTTTTATAGCTTGTGATTCTTACGTGGATATATGCCAACATCAGCCTCATTGCTAACCGTTCAGGGTGCAACACGCTCGTCGTAACAAGAAACTGGTCAAGAAATGGTGAAACTCGTATTCGAAACAAGTCCTGCATGATAATATCTCATAGAAGATGCCCTTTTTCCTAGCGTAAATATATTCTTTTTGAAAACATGCAATCCTCAAACCTCCAATACTATCCCAAAAAAATATTTAACACTTTAAATCGTATGACAGTAGTTTTCCACTTCCAGTAGTTTTCATTAAATTCGTACTTTGATGCATATCATCAAACAAAAGCTTCTTACCAAATGTTCTGCATGATTCAAATAATCTAACCTTTTAGGATTAATTTTCGACTGAATCTCTTGTAAACTTAATTACCCGTTCCCAGGCCGACGTCCTTGTTTCAACAAAGATCATCAACTTCTCGAACTTTCTTTAAAGTTCTAACTTTGTTGTCGATACTGTTGTCCTAGCTCCAATTCAATGTATCTATGTACCGACACGTATGGAAATATTGAGTTGCTTAATTACTTTTGGGAACAGGATACAAAACGGTTCCGGCTATCTACACTCGCGATTGATAGGACTATGCGATATACGCACATAGTCACAAGCATGTGTGCTGAGACCCAAGCATATAGTGAGCAATTGACACATTGGCACTTCATCCTGAGTCTCTCTGGGTTATCGACTATTGAATTATTAAAGCAGTTGAGGATCAGACGGCGAAAGATAAGAGACGACGAGTGTGTGTGGCAGGGCTTTTTATTGGATTGTCAGATATTTGTCTTATCTATTAAATTTCTAATGAAGACCTTTCCGAAACTATCTGGATTGGATAGGTTGATTTCTGGATGGTGATATAAAAATGTGCAGAGGATTAGATTTGTCCTTTAGAGATGACGACAACTTGAAGAGCTGCGGGTATCCGAGACCTTTCAGATGAACGTTTCAAATGGCTTTTATAGTTAAGATATTTGCACAGAATATCCACCACGAAGCTAGGATGAGTAATTTAGTTCGCGAATAAAATTACCGAAATCTACTGAAAGTTTAAATCAATGGAAATCATTTAAGTATCGTTGTACTAAATAAATTCGGCTCTTCTCTTAAACACATCAAACACGTTCAATTCAAGCCTGCCGTTAAATTTTCCACCTCATAGATACTCATGACGGAGCTGCACTTGTCGCAAGCATCTGTAAACTGTGACCGCATCAAACATTTCAACATTAGATAAAACAAATTTATAACAGTATCTAGTTTTACAATTACGTAATAATTGCTACCTAAATATTGACACATGATCATAGTCATAGTCTCTGAGATTTTTTTCTTACTAAAGTTTTCATGTGAGCTGTGATAGATATTTCGTTTCTTGAGATTTTTTCGTCTTATTCTAACGTGCGGGAGACAGTAGAAGCCAGTAGAGCTACCAGATTCTACGCCAAAACTGTTTGCACAAACATTAGTATGCTGACATTGCCTGCGCCAAAAAACGAATGTGAAGTTGTTATGGGCTTTAAGTAGATTTTCCTTTTTTTTGGATTGCACGTATCTAGCCGTCTTTTATTTTTGTCCATGCAGTGTATGGGTGATTGTAGTAAAATACCAAAAATGATGAGCGCGATACAGTTTAATACGGAAGAAGTGTAGGTTGGAAACTTTTATATATTATTACAATATTTTATATTTGATGTACATATGTAGGCAGATAAATTATTGTCAGAAGAAAAGATGATGGCATCAAGGATGTGACAGAAGAAACAGTAAGTTAGTTTAGAAGAAAAATGGTTGGGTACTTCGAAGACATACTACTATAATGTTTGATGGTTGTTTGTGATAGTCAAAGAACAAATGGATCTGAAAAAAATTATTAATGTAAACTGAAGCGTTGCGGATGTATACCTGTATGGCTTCTTTTAGGAATCTTCTGAAAAAAAAGATTGTACCTACGAATTTCTATGTACACTGTCTGCGAGTCAAAGTTCAACTATGCAGGTGCAAAAACTTAACGCGAATACGCATTCCGTGTTCATGGGTGTTTTATAAGATTTTTGTGACGTGGCTAGGTCACGTGAGAAGCATAATGACGTGTTCCTACTTTGGTAGTGAGTTCGAAAAAATTCGAAAAACGCTACATGTAAGAATTCTGTAACGCTAATGTTGTGGGTAGTTTTGATTACAATGTGTTTCCAACTAGTTGTGGTTACTCATATGCCTGGTGTTGGCTATTTGGGTATCTTGTTCAGTAGCATCTGCCTCCAAGGTATATTTGGTCGTTGATGATAGTATGGCTGTTGAAAATTTGGTGCATATTTGCAGAAGCTTTTGACGTAGTCGACATTTTTTCGCTTTTTTCGGCAGTTATATATTTGTTATATGGTGGTGTTTACCATTCTGTCATCACAGTGCTTGGGCGAAGGCAAGATATTAACATTTTGAATGAAATACTTATTACATTTTTTATGCTGGTGATTTATTTTCAATTATAAAAATTAAAATATTAATGACGTTGGATTTGATTTTCGAAATTATTTGAGATCAATTAAATGTTCATAGACTTTGTGCTTTCTATTTGAGAATAATCGACCGCACATGTTAACAGAACATTTTTTTTTGGCAATAAAACATAAAACGGTCTGCCGATTAATTATGTGTACCAAATTTGTAAAGCTTTTGGGTATGATATAATACTGTGCATGCATTGAAAATAGGAAAATCTTATTAATGCGACTAAGTCTTAGTTACTGCTAAATCATAGTTTAATTTGCAGTTGATTCTTTGAAAATATAAAATATATTGAAAAGTGACGCCCACACTGGGCGCAAAATTTTTACAACTATTCGTATCTCAAATCAATATTATTTTTTCAACAAACAATGTTTCCATATTCATAACAATATGTCAACTTAATTCTACTAGTATGTAGTTAATGATTTAATATATTTGTAAGAGTTTTTTTTAGAATGACAGGATACAGTAGCTAAAAATGATTTTGATAGATTGAATTTAAAAATAATGAACCTATTTAGGAAAAAATAGGCAATTCTGTTTTGAAGTATTCTTTTGAGCGAAATAGTTACTACTTTTGTAGATACATTGATTTTAATTCACTGTGGTCTTTGTTGGATTCTTCCCAATGATAAAAAAGTAGACGTTGTTTTATAAGTACTACAGACTAGACTTGAGTACTACAGTACTAGAAACCACCTAATAATGCTGCAAAGAATCCTAACTGAAGCCACTAATTTCCGTACATGATTTCTTTCCTGTGCTTTTTGCAATTAATTTAGATTTTCTAACCTCCATAATTATAATCTGGGCAAATTTAGTTTAATGCCATTTTCGAATTAGCTTAGAGAGGGCAGTAACTCTGCTCGCTGCAGCGCCAGTCCGAAGTACCGACCTACTGACCGTCGGTGCGGATTTTGCCGTATGCTTATGGCTGTATTTGTTCGTCTTGTGTTGTCTCAAGAGCATAATACCAGCGCTTCATTATTTAAGAGTCACATCATAATTTTGTCGGTGAATGCGCATAAGACCAGCGCTTTAAAACGGTAGCGCTCGGAATACCAGCGCTTTAAATTTTAAGCATGACACGTAATTGGTACAAATGGAATAAACAATATCGGCTTATCCTACTGCCTTTGCTAAGCATTCGCTTAAAGAGGGTAATCCTCTCCCTTTATCGTAAAAAAAAAGAAATATTTAAATTATAGCTTCTCTGCTGATTACAGCAGCAATGAGTTCCAGTTAGCGAATCCAATCCCGGGATCCCGCATCCCGGGATCCCGGCTAATTTCTGGTCCCGAAAATCCTGGGATTGATGAGTTCTAATCCCGGGATTTTCGGGATCAGAAATTGGCCTGGATTCCGGGGCCGGGAGTCAAGCATAATCGGCAATCAAATTACGGCAAGACTCGAAAAGAGCAAATAGAATCCATATTTATGAGAAAGCAATTAGCATGCAGGTTCACATCAAAATGCGTAAAGAATAGAGCAAAACAAACCGATGTAACAGTTAACAAGAGAATACAAAGGGGTTTGTAAATAAATAAGTATGGACTTAGTAAAGGTAATTGAATTTGATCACGGTTCCCTTCTTGTCTATAAATCAGCATGAACAACGTATATCATCTCTAAAGCTTATCAAAGCTGAGAACATTGAAACGGGAAACTCGATCGTTTTGCGGAATCAGCCTCCTCCAATTTGAAGTATGGACTGTTTCGCATTTAGTGCATTCGTTACTTCGAATGATTTGAGGAAATTAATACTAGCGAATGCATACACAGATTTACCAAAATCCTCAACAACAATCAAAAAAAGGCTGTGGGCTATGCAAGCAGGATAAAAAAAATAATAAAAAATGAGATAAGACAGGCTAGTATCTCAGGTGAACGGTTCAGTTTGACGTTTGATGAGTGGACCTCGACAACAAATAGGCGCTACACAAATATTAACATCTACTTAGTGAATTCTTATTGGAGCTTGGTGCGAGTAAGGATATCAATGACAGTTGCAAACTACCTAGATATATTAAAAGAGCGTTTCGCTGAGTATGATGTCTCTCTAGGAAAAGACATTGTTACCATCATAACTGATGGGTCAAATGAAATGCGAAAAGTAGGCAGACTAGTTAATACAGAGCAACATATTTGTTTGGCGCATAGCATCCTTTTGGCTGTTTGCGATGTTCTCTATAATAGGAGGTCCATTCTAGATCAAAGAGTTGATGAAGCAGCTGATAATCTGGACGAAGACCATGAAGATTTGGACGCTCCTGAATCAGCTTACGTTGAACCCGGTCGCCTGGCAGACACGCCAGATCTGACGAAGGACATCAGCGCATGCATAAAGAAAGTTCGTAAGGTAGTTTTATATTTAAAAAAAGCTCCAACGAAAAATAATAACCAACTTCAAAACTATGTCAAATCCGAGCAAGGCATTTAATTGTCTCACTTACTGGATTGTAAAACAAGATGAAATAATCTCTTGACAATGTTTAAACGGTTTTCCATTTTGAAAAATTGTATACATTAATAGGCCTGCAATATCCAGAGCGATTAAAAGGAACTGAGTTTGATTCGATTCAGAAACTTATTGAAGTTTTACTCCTTGTAAAATTGACTGTGGAGGCCTTAAATCACAAAGATGCAAATTTATGCACTGCTAATACTTCATCAAGATTTTTATTTAGGCTGCTAGGAGAAAAACGGTCCATTCTTGTGAATGCTATGAAAATTGCAATATTGGACCGAATAAAAGAGCGTCCGTGTACTGAGCTATCTGGTATGCTAAGCTATCTCCAGAATCTACATTGTGCCAGCAAACATTTACCAAGTGAAATATAATCTCTATTTTGGAAACCAAGCAACGCAAATATTTAAAAAAAAATACTTCAATGATCTAGATGCTGAACCCTTTGCTTGCTAGCCAAAGAAATGAGGAGAACCCAGTAGATACCCATATTGAATCAGAACAAGGTAGTCGTCAATTGATGCTACAAGAAGAGCTGCAAAACTATGAAAATAATCAATCGTGAAATGCCGCAAGAAATCTAATTAAAACTATTTCAAAAGAAATGAAACTTTTCGAAAGTGGTGGCACTCGCATAGTTTGGAGCAGGCTTACCAATATTTATAGACCGTTTCCGCGGCGTCCAATATCGGAAATAAATTTAGAAGCAGGCTTGGAGACGATACTTTGGATACTTTGCTATTGCTTCAATGTTACTTCCGAAAAAACCAATGAACTTTTTAATATTTGCTTTCATACTGTCAACGTCTCGGATAATTAAAATTATTGTTAGTATATGCTTGTCTATTTCACAGAAGGTCTTTAATCTAATCGACGCATCTATCTAATTGTTTACAGCACGCCGGTGATCTGAGAAAGTGTCTTCTGTCGTCAAATCCTTCTTTTCCCAAACTAGAATGGGGATTTGTGTTAAACAAACAGCAGCAAAAACAATATACTTTATCTGCAGATTTAGAGTACGCGAGTCATCTTCTTTTGAGAGTTTCACCATTTGGCATTACTCTTTCAAAATGCATATTTGAAAAATGACGACCGTCATATTTCCTGCGGTAGTTTTCGTTACTCATTTTATTAGTTATAGGCTGTGGAATAATAATTTCATCTCTATTTGCAGGGTCGCTAAGTGGCCATTCTGAAGTATAATCATATTTTTTCACTAATAATGATTATATACCTGAGATAATTTTATCCGAAATGCTGTGATATAAAGCTTTTTGTCAACAGTTCAACGCCGGATTTCTTCCACCACAAAAAAAAATGTTTCCCGAGAGTTTTATTTGACAACTTAATTTTCGCTTAAATTATTTTGACATTTGTTTCATTTCTCAAACTTATCGTATCTTTAGGGCAAATTTTAATTTTTTCGCAAATTTTTCGTCTGAAACTACACCATACACCATGAATTCCTATTTGCGCAAATGAACGACTTGATGACAACAGACAGTGCATGGCTAGCGAAACAAACGTCAGTCAGTAGCAAGTTAATAACGGTTCGATTTGCGGTGAACAACGCTAGAAAGTTGCATTTCGGCTGATCTCGGTGCCTCCCCCATGACGGCGCCCGGTGCAGTCGCATCGCTCACACCGTCATAGGGCCGCCATGACTGCACTTGTACGCCCTGCACACACTGCACTTGTACGCCCTCTTCTTAAATACGCCTGTATTGTCTGGAACCCAGCCTTTGAGATCCACAGTAACAGACTCGAGTCCATTCAAAAACAATTTTTGCTTTTCACCCTAAGAGAACTGTACAGCCTTTAAGGCTTCCAAAAATTTACCCCTCTATGCGTTTAGACTGGGTCATTTAAACTTAACTTCACCTGCATCTGGATGAATGATGATATCGGCGTGCTTCACATTTGACGTCATTAGAGGTGCTGTTAGAATTGAATTCCTGAATAGTAAAATTGTGATAAATATCCCCGTAAGTAACACCAGGTCCAACCGTTTGCTAAAGGAATATCCACATTCCACCATATATGCAGCGAATGAACCGGTATATAGATGCTGCAGGGTCTTCAATGGCTTTAGCAACCTTTATTCTCGAACGATCCAACTATCCCTCAAATCGTCCCTTATGCAAGCCATTTGTGTACCGTAGTTTTGAAGCTTTTTTTTACCTATCGTTTTTAATTGTAATTCATTTATTTAATTGTTATTTTATTTATTATATATTTCAAACTTATTTATTTACTCAATTAGTTATTTATTTATGCGTTATTTATTTGTACCGTAAATTTTTTGTTTATTATTAGTGTTGTATTCATTTGTAGTTTTTTCCTCTTCTTGTTTTAATCTGTTTCATGTTTCTATATATGTGTATTAAATGTATGCCTTGTTTGGCTAGTAAATAAATAAATAAAAAACTAAGTAAAAGTTTATCCAGCTGCTATCGGCGCCAAAGATGAAGACCTTCCTTCCCTTTTATGTTTAGTATATTCTGTGGTATTTTGTTAGTGTTTGTATAATGTAGCGTGCTTTAAGCAAGAAGTTTTACTCTACCGCAGCTGAGCTAGCTGGCCAGGATAGCGCGCAGAGAACTCTAATGGAATAAAGCTTAGATTTAATTTAATTTATGTTGAATTGGCGACAGCTTGCCAATTCGGAGCAAATATACATTTGAACAAGTCTCCATTAGCCGATCATTCTTTAGAGGAAAAAAATTGACCATGGAGCAAAGCGGAGACTGCTGAATACAGACAGATAAAATGTCCAATATTTCAATTTTCGATGGGTTTTTGTATCACGAGTATTTGTTGGCGAAAACACTGGCAAATGCAAATGCTTATTGACATCAAATATTCTTTTTTCGCCCCAGATTCTAAATTGTCGCAAAATGAGTGGAGGCATATTCCAAGTGTTAAATGCTAGTTTTTTCATAACGAAAGAAACTTTTTCACGTGATATTCTGAGAACCAGTCTGGCTAATTTTCAATCTAAATTTTGGCCGAAAAAAATTTCACGTGAAATGTTGCATGAAAATTTCATGTGAAATCGAAGTCAGTGCCTAACTTAGGGTGACATTGTATTTAAAATCTTCAAAACTTGAACCAATTTACGCTGAGTTTCCCCCAAAAAATCTCCCATGAATATATCATTCCCCCAAAAATCCTACACCAAGCAAGGTATAAACTTAGTACATGTATAAAAAGACGAAAAAAGCTAAAACAAGAAAAAACCGCAGATGAATACAAAATGAATTAATAACGCACAAAGAAATTAGTTACAAATAGATAGCAAATAAATAGAAAATAATAGATGAATGAAAAATAAAGAAATGAATAACAGTTAAATACGAAATTTACAAAATGATTAGTGGCATAAACGGCCTGGATAAGGACAATACATGTACATTAGGATGGTGGGGGAAGGGGGATGACTGTGATATTTTTAAAAGTTGCTTTAGATATCGTAGGGGAAAAGTTCTGGATCATAACTTGAAGGACCAATTTATTGGTTAATACAATATGGTTAGTAATTAACAAGTTCATATATTTAAGGTGATATTCGTATGGTGGTAGATTGCTGAGATCATCAGGGTTGAAAACCTTACTCAGAGCGAAAAGTAAAAACTGCTTCTGAACATGAACAAATTTTTGGCTGTGAATTTCGAATGCGATAGAGTAGATAGTGCATGCATATTCCAAACCGTTTCCGTGACTCGACGATCTTTTCGCTTCTACCTGGCCATACCCTAATTGTGAAGGCAGAACATACAAAGTGTCCCTTTTTTACTGATTTTCGAAGAAAATTAGTATTAAACTCGTTTCGTTGAAAATTCATCATATATATATATATATATATATATATATATATATATATATATATATATATATATATATACATATATATATATATATATATATATATATATATATATATATATATATATATATATATATATATATATGTATATATATATATATATATATATATATATATATATATATAAATATATATATATATATATATATATATATATATATATATATATATATATATATATGTATATATATATATATATATATATATATATATATATATATATATATATATATATATATATATATATATATATATATATATATATATAAATATATATCAGCAAATTGATTAAGGGCGATAATCCCTGGAGTGGCTGATCCGATTGAAATGAAACTTTTGATTTTAGATCCGATTGAAATGAAACTTTAGATTTTTGAACATAGATGTATACAACAGGTAGGTCCATGACTTGTTGGAATTCAGATATCTTTAACCCTATGGCGGCGGCGGGCATTTTACTGAATTTTCAGGTAACCTTACATTTCTATGCAGAGTACATTTTTGCTAAAAGTTAATATTGAAAATGGTAAAAAAATGGAAATTTTGAGCCTTGTGTGGGGGCTGAGTGCCTAAAAGTAGGCAAGGATTCTTTTTCAAATTTCGATTTGTCATAACTTCTAACGAAAACAATGGATCATCGTGAAATTTGCAGAACGTATTGATGTAGACTAAAACTTAGCACACATGGACTTTCAAGATTGTGCGGGCAACCCTGTAGCTACAGCAGGCTTTTGGAAAAAAAATCCTTCAAATAATCGACCTCCCTGAAAATTTTTTTATTTTTGAAAATAAAGTCAAGTTATTGGTAAATTTTGACGTTTGTCCACCTTGTCAAATTTAAATTTTCAAAATTCCGCGATGCACAAGAACGGCAACAAATGATCAAACTACCTCCATTTTCAGCCCTCGAAACTTCTGTTCACGAGAACTGACGACCGGAGAATGCTATTAACATGAAATTTACAGAACATGTTGTTATTAGCTAGAACCAGGTCTGATAGAAGTGATTTTGAAATACAAGCAACACTGTGGCAGTGGTGCCATTTTGAAAAATCACCGAGAAAAAATCAAAACGAGTTTCATATGATGTATGGAACTTATTAAAGGCATTGTTCAGAGGGAATCTGGTAAAAACCATTATAGGGTTGCCAGCTATTGTTGGTTTTGTATTTATTTGCAATATCCTTATGAAGCGATTTTATCGTAAAATTCGATTTGATCGTATCTTCTAGTGACAATAAACAACAAATATTACGATCTAGAGAATTTGAAAACTTTTGCGGGTGGTAGCCCTAAATTTTTTTGTATCCCTACAGCTTCCAATGCAGTCATCGGATCAATACGCAATTCGCTGAGTAAGTTGACTTCAACGTGAGGCAGATGTGAGATATTTTTGGCTTTGTCGTTAGCAAAGGGTTGCCAGCACGTGGCGTTTTTCTTATTTTTATATTAATAAATGTTCACATTGAGTATTCACATCGCGAACATTTGCAATGAAAATAAGCACACAATGTTTAAATTTTCTAAGGTCTGGACATTTTTCGGATGACAACCCCAAACACCTTTTTATCGCTGTAACTTTCGATGAAGGTCTGATAGAAGTGATTTTGAAATACAAGCAACACTGTGGCAGTGGTGCCATTTTGAAAAATCACCGAGAAAAAATCCTGGTTTTCGGCCTATAGCTTGCGACTTAGCCACCAGATTTTAACAAAATTCACGCAGTAGGTGAACCTTACTCTAAGACAGATTACAAAGAAATTTGGTTCCCGGCTATGACAGTTTTTGTCTCCCAAATATTGTAAATTTGCTCAGTAAAATAAAGATTCAGTAACGAAATCAAAACGAAACTCATGTGACAAGTGAATCTTGCTGTACTTCTAATTCTATACGAATTTCGTTGAAAAATCATGAAAGGGTTGCCAGCTATGATGAATTTCGTAATTTATTGACATTTCTTTATCGTGCGCTGTTGTCATTAAATCTCCAAATGGGAATGATAATTTCAAAAGTTTTGAAGGTGGTAACTCTAAAATTCTATTCACTCCTATTACTTCCAGCGCAGTCAATCAATCGAAACGAAATTCACAGGGTGGGTTTAACAAAACGCGAAGCAGCTATGGTGCTAACACATGATTGCCAGCACTAGACATTTTCGTAAATATTGCACCAACAGATGCTTCCATTTTGTATGCATAAGCAAAGCATTTACAATAAAATAAGTAACCGATGCTTAAATTTTCTGAGTTTTGGAAATTTTTCGGATGGTAGCCCCAGACATAGTTTAATCGCTGAAACTTTTGATGCTATCCTTGGAAGAAAACGAAATTCAAAAGATAGATTGATTAAGCACGAGCATGTTATGGTCGACTTATTGCTGTTGATATGATACCATAAAGAAGTGTATTACGTCTTCATACATTTTTAAGTCACTCAAAGATAATTTCTTCGAATATCAGTTTTCTAGCGGTTCTGATGCACTAGACTTTTTTTTCTTTAAAAAAGTCAATCTAGCTGAAAAAGTAACAATATTATTGCAAAATGTGTCTTTTGACAGCAAAATCGAATTCAATAGGTCAGGAAACCCTTCATGGCCGATTTTGACGCCGTTCGAGTCACGAAAACAAAATGGTCAGCTTAAACGTTGGTAGGGATCACTATGCATTGTAAGCTCAGTGGAAATTGCATCACTTGAAAGTTTTCATTTATTCCGCAAAGATTTTCTTGCTCGATAATGGGAAAAGATCACAAAGCCTATTGGTTAGTTCAAACTAACAATTGTTAACAACCACTCCGTGTGTAATTTTAAGTGAGGTTATTTTGAAATTTTCTCTGTGCAATTGGAAAATTCTGG
Source organism: Nemotelus pantherinus (assembly GCA_963978885.1). Classification (NCBI taxonomy): domain Eukaryota; kingdom Metazoa; phylum Arthropoda; class Insecta; order Diptera; family Stratiomyidae; genus Nemotelus; species Nemotelus pantherinus. Next base: position 48,723,506 of record OZ022265.1, on the reverse strand, counting down.
TCCCAAAAAACTTATCGTCATTTACTATGGCTTACATATAATTACATACGAATTTACGAATTAACGCTTTTTGCGTAAACCTGTGAATGATTTCGTATGCATGCGTCGATATCACAAGAATTTTTGTCTTAATAAGACTTTTGAAAATCCTACATCTAGATAAGCTACTCTTGAAAAAACCGAAAACAAATATTTTTCATCAAATTAAGATTTCTAAATGACGACGATGAAACACTCATCTTATTTTTAATGCAATAAGAGACTCAATTTATTCAGTACTGGATTTTGAATGTTACTTAAATTAATACCAGATTTTCATCTTCATATTTTTTATCGGACTTTTAACGATCTTGGCTTGTTTACTTTGTTGCAGCAATTAAGATAAATAGGCAAGAGACTCGTAAAATCAGTCCATGTTTTTTGAGAAATCGTGTTAAATTGTGACGATTGCAAGACTTATTCAGCAAAGACTTTTTCATCGATGAAACGTGAGAGAACCACGTTTTAAGACAGGTGATTATTCGGGCGCAGCTTACTTCAAGAGATAGCAGGCTAACAAATGGCTTGAGAATGCGATGCCTCGTTTTTCGCTTAAAGAGGTTTATTAAATTCGCTTATTACAGTTGGAATTTTTGTTATATCGGTGACACAAATCGCATTGCAATTTCTTCAGGTTAAGGTATCAAATTGAGGTCCTAATTTGCGCGGTCTTAAAATAAAATTTCCCTCATATCATGCACCGCGTTATGCTCTAAAAATCTCATGTTGATTCGACCCAGCTGAATTACGCTAAGGTCAGAAAAACTCATGATACCTCTCCATGTAGTCTTGGAACTAATACTGCCGCATATAAGTCTTTGTCACCTCACTGGAATGACGTACGATAGTCATGTGCTATCGAAAGGAAGCACTAACATATTTCGGTGTGACTCACAGATTGCCACCAACTGTACCGTCTGTCACGTAATCCATACCTACAATACTGTCTCCAAAATGCATACTCATTTTTAAACATTTACAATTTATTTTTAAATTTTTTCCACAATCTTAAGAAGCCTACAAGTTTTCCAGCAGAACGAGCGTGGAAAAAAACTGCGTTGCTGCATCAGCCAGGGTCCAATGTAAATATGGTTTGGAAGAATGCGGAATCTCATTCCATATTTCCTTATCACGAGTAGGAGCGCTTAAAATATTAGAAAGCATTGTACTTACTCTTGCCCACTACATAGTCAGCCCATATACCTACCACACATAGCTTCCAACATGGATATAAAACTGCTTTTGAATGTATACCGCTGGTATCTGAACTAGTAGCAAAAATAGTGGTGTGCTGAATTATTTTAAGACACACGAGGGAATTGATAAGAATAAAAACTCTTAGCGATTTTACTCAAGTTTCAGATTTTTAATGTCTGAAAGACACCGGTCAACAATTTTGTTGATTTTAAGGTAGTAAGTTATATTTGCAAAGTTTTGTCTTCGGCCGCACTACCGTGCGCTCGTGTTTTGTTTTGAGACGAATCTTTTCTCGAAATAGAAGCTATACCGTTTATTGACTGGTATTTAAGACGAACAATAAAATTTATCTTGAGCATATCAGAAGTTTTCTGCAAGTGTCTACGGACGTGTTCTTAGTTTCGGATATCACATTAAGCTCTGAGCAATCCAATTATCTCGGTGAGAGCCACTTCGAGCAGGCGACCAACAAAGGTATCTTGCATCTTGTGCCATTATAAAAATGTCTAAACTCGTGAAGCACAATAATTACTATATGGCCACACTACTCTCACACGTTCCAGTTTAACTTCTATTTTAGTTTCACGTATCATACTCGACGGAAACCTGCAATATGATAGTGAGTATCTAGTGCGATTTGAGAAGTTCAACGAGTTCAAGTTTAGCAAATCTTTTTGTTATTTTCGAGCGTTTCACGCTGTCGTAACTTTAATTCTGTACACTTTGTTCATGTTTGCTGAAAAGTCTTGGAATTTATTATAATTACTGCTATTTAGTTCAAGGGTATGCAATTATCCTATTATTCGAGATAACCTTAAATTTGGATATTTTGTTTCGAAAATGTCAGCGTTTTCAGGTTATTAAATTGACTTGTTAAGCTTTCTAACTTTCGGGACACATGCACTCAAAAGAGCACAGGTTTGGTGATTCGAACAATCCAGTTGATGATAATCGAACAAATTTTAAGCAACTGTGTAAAGAACTAAACGAAAGGAAAAACAACCAAAATATCTTAATTAATGCACGTAGCCAGGGTCTGATGTCCAGTTTCGAACAAGTTAGTTTATCGATTTTCCTGTTTCGTTGGCTGATGCCAAACGCTGCGGAAGACAGCTCTCTATGCAAATTACCTGGCATTTATGTTCTCTTCAACGAGCTATTCTTTGATTTCCGATCGCATGCAAATTAGCATCAATTTCAATTGACTTGGAACATTTTTCTACTTACTGTATTGTTTGTGTCTATACAAACGACAAGATAATAGTACCCAATAATCGAGAAGTTGATTCTGAATAACGATGGAAACGTTGTGGTGGTATGACTGGAACTATAAAAATTCACTCCACGCAATGAGACAGCAATTCCTATGGACGTTCGTTAGTTTAATACGATGATTATTATATTTTAGATGATTCGATTACTGTTTAAGGAAATTGATTTTTTCAGTTGGTAGAGTAACAGTTTGGATCTTATTCAAATAAAATTTATTCTGAAGGCTGTGTTGTATTTTCGCTGTCCTTGTTTTTGACTTTCTATACTGAGGAAAAGCATACTGACCATAATTTATATACTTTTGGCCTGTGTATATAGTTGTGCTCGGGATTGTGATAAATTATAGTGCCTAATACGATAATGCATATCCAAAAATGCCTAGGAGTAGTTGCTATCAGGGCTGTGGAGTGGAGTCGGAGTCGTGGCTCTGTACATTTAAAGCGACTCGGAGTCGCGTTCGACTCCAACTCCGCTTTAAATATACAGTAGCACGACTCCGACTCCACAGCCCTGGCTGCTATGTTTTATATCGTAGACATATTATAGCCCTCAACGTCATGTGTTAAAGGCTCTGATAAAAAACCAAATTTGTCCGAATCTGGATTCGATTCAAGAGCTCACTAGACACTAGACTAGAGAAACTAGACTACACGAGCTTATTAGGCCACTGATGTTCATTATATGCACCAAAACTGTATACACAGCAGCTGCAACTGTGTGCATGGAAGTCGAGAGTATATGTATAGTAGTGATGAGCGTTTCTGTTATTTTCAAAAAACGAAAACGAACTGTTTTTTTTTCAAAAAATCAACTGTTTTTTAAAACTGTTTGAAAAAAACAGTTTGAATTAACGAAAAGAAACAAATTTTATGCTGTACGGCAATAAAGGTTAAGTCGTACTAGGATTTTCACATACTAGGTATAACTAGTACGAGTACGAAAAAATGCCTGTTCCAAATACCTGTTTGAAGTGTGTACATATGTACATACAATGCATACGATTTGTAGTGATGTAATGAAACGGACTGATATGCCCTCCCCACCCTCCAGAAGCAACGTTCCCAAGCTAGAGTGGTGATGGTGCAAGATGACCTTCAAAGAATACCGAGTCATTAGTCTGTGCAGGTTACTTATCGAATTCGTCGTCGACAATCAAACATATATATGTAAATGTATAAATACACATATATATCCGATTTCGTGACACACTTCTTCAGCTCAGCAAACTAGCATTTACTGAGATGAAGAAAATTTCACCATTTCAACATACTCATGCATGAATGTTGAAAGAGGGCTCTGTTGAGAGAAAAAAAAAAAAAAAAAATATATAAATTTGCATGCACTTTTTATCCACCACCAACTGTAAAAATGCCATTCCTATCAACTATGGACAAAATGGGGTTAGCTTGAAATGCCGCTAAGTTAGTAATAAATTGACCGAGTAGAGAATGAAGGATCTGTGGGAAGGTCCGAACCACACTCTCATCACAATTTTTTATTTCTTTAACAAAAAGAGGGTACATTGGGAGTAACATAAATGGCTAATTAATTGTGGTATGGTCGTTAGTTTCTCAGTTGAATTCACCAACACCCATAGCAAAGTATTTTATATTGCATGTAATTGAATAACTTCATTTGTCACAAAACTTTCCCCTCAGGCAGTGCCAAACACTGGTATGAGAGAGGACAAGAATTAACAAATCAAACTATTCTTCTAAAACTGTTTTGAATTGAATTTTCTGCTATTTCAATTTTTCAAAAATAAAGAAATACTAGCATGTAATTAGTAAGAATTAATATACAAATATGATAAGATTTAAAGTTAGATAATAAAAATAAAAAATAAAAAATAAAGATAAAAAAAATTAAAGAAAAATATTTACATTAGCTTTTAAAATAGGTTTAAAACATACTGCTTCAGCTTCCTTTTAGTAACGAAGTACGATAGGTTGTTTTTTAAATCATTAGGCATATCATTATACAACGATATAGCTGAAAGAATTGGGTCATTAAGGGCTCTATTGGTTCTGACTGGAGGCAATCTATAAGAATTTGCAGATCTTGTTTCATAGCTATGCATTTCTCTGGTCATTGTCAAAGAAATAGAATATTTATTCTTTCCGTGGACGATTTTCCATATTGTTATTAGTTTTTGAAATGCTAATAGTTGAAAAAAGGTCATTTTCCCAGTTATGAAAGGTAGCTGATTAGTGGGAGTCCGTGTACTCAGATTGTGAACTGCCTTAATTGCCTTATTCAGAGTTCTGCTTAGGATGGCCAGGTTTGTTGAAGAAGATTGGCTCCAGTTAAGCATAGCATAACTAATAGATGGAATTACAAAAGCATGATAAATCATGTTTTTTAAAACAATGTTCAAGTAGCATCGTCTTCTTAAGAAACCTACAATGGGACAAATCTTGGCTCTGATTTTTCTAATTTGATCCGACCATGACAATTTGTCATTAATTACTACTCCTAAATATTTAGTTTTTTCTAGTCTAACAATGGGTTGGTTGTTAATCAAGATGCTTAAAGATATGTCTTCCTTATTTTTCTGTTTGAAAATCAAGTAATGCGTTTTATTAACATTTATTTTTAATTTATTAGTAACAAGCCAATTAAAATATCTACCTAAGTCATCATTGATCATCCACTCTAGTTCGATAGGATCTCTATTTGAGTTAAATATAAGGGTGTCATCTGCATAAATAACATATTTAGAAACTAAATTAAGATTATTCAGACTCTGGACATAAAGCAAATAAAGAGTTGGTCCCAAAATGGATCCTTGAGGAATGCCTATATTTATAGGTTGTCCGTAACTTTCCAATGGTCGGTCATTTATTTAGCGATCAAATTCAATCAATTTAATTTGTTTTTCATTTTATTATATGCAAAAAACACCTCCTGTATTCGTTCAAATGACCAAAGTAAAAAAAATAATAAAATAGGACCAACTAATCTTGTTGTCATCTATATGACTTTTCATCGAGCGATCTCTGATACCAAACTTTTCCTGGCTAATCTAAAACAGTCGGATTTCCACTTCGCCTCACTGAAGCATAAAGTTTGTCGAACATTTTATTAAGAAATGATAAAAACAATGTTTCGTTTATTAAACATGCAACCTCTTCAGTAAGGCTCGACATGAGTCCAGGGGCAACTTACCTCCCGCGATCTCGTAAATTTTACAGCCCCGGTAAGGTTGGAGACACCCTCGTGGCGACCTGCAGTCACGAGGAGGGCCTCAGCACACCCGGAGACGCCAACTGGTGAACCAAAAAGGATCTCAACCTTTTCTTCCTTGGCACTTTTAGTGGATTTCATTTTGTGTATCTTCGAAACTAGGCCGTTTTTTCCCAGACTTGTATGGAAATTTAAAAACAACTCAGAAAGATCCCCGAATTCATGCTCGACCAAAAAAAAGTTTTTGAAAAAATGGACGTTTTCTCCTATAAAACAATTTTTCGCCCTTGAAATATCACTATTGTACTCCCCGACCACTTTCAATCATCGAAAGCGCCGTAAAGTTAGTTTTTGCCAAACTATGGCCAAAAAACCCCTCCTTGTGCCCTAAAAACTTTTTGTATATTTGAATAAAATACTTGCAGGTTCGTTTAAAAAAAAAACGAAAAACGATGAAAAACGATTCGTTTAAAAAAAAAAACGAAAAACGAAAAACGATTCGTTTTAAAAAACCAGGTCGTTTTAAGAAAACAGTTCGTTTTAAAAAAACGATTCGTTTGAGAAAAACTAAAAACGATTCGTTTTAAAAAAACCATTGGCTTTAGAAAAACTATTCGTTGTGGAGTAGTTGGAATAATTGGTTTTAGAAATACTATTCGTTGTAGAAAAACGGTTCGTTTTTGAAATGCTGTTCGTTTTCGAAAAAAAAATTTGCTTAAGAAAAACTGTTAGTCGCTATTTGGAAAACTGTTTGTTCGTTTTTTGCAGCCAAACGTTTTTTTCAAGCTGTTTTTCGTTTTTGAGCCCATCACTAGTGTATAGCAGAAAATCCCATAATGTATGGGGATTTTCGTTATGAAGCAAATACCAATTTTTCATATGATACTTATACCGAAATTTTTTTTGGCTATATTTCATAGATTACGGTACCATGCACATAGCGAATATTACCATGATTGCCACTCTATATTACAGGGGAATATGCCCATTGTATATTTTATCAAGTGTGATATTATGGCGCTGGAATCCATATTTAATATTTAGCTCAAGCTATTATATTGGGCTATTGTTTACATAGAGCAAGTAGTAAATGCTGCGCAATTTAATATAGCCATACGCGCTATGTGAGCTATTACTGATTTTCAAAGAAAATACTATGAGAAAGACTGCCCAAAAATTCATTTTTCTATCACATAGATTGACAATAAGATTTTGTGCTATTGTCTTAATAGCTCATGATCGTATTGAGCCGAAACTTTCAGGAAATATTGAGGTATTTATAGCGTAGCTATGTGTCAAGCTAAAATATGGATATTTTGAACCCTTATTGAAGGCAAGTATTAAAATGAGTTTCACTCCTATATTTGTATGGAAAAAATAATCAGTGAAAAACAAATTTAAAAAAACTCTAGCGCACCTGAACCGCTAGAAACACTAATGTTCGAAGAACAGTAGAAGAATCGTGAAGGTTTTGAGTGCATATTCCACCACATGAGCTGCTTATTACGGCCAAACTGTTTCAAACGCCACGTTTTACTTTGGTCTCAAGAATGCATAATAACTCATATGGTGCAAGGTTTCAGATATTACCACTGGCATGAATTTCAACGTTTATGAGAGCAAAACACGGGTTAATTATATTCGTTATCAGTTGCTTATTTCACAAAATTTTGAAAGCAGCATCTCATATAACATCAATGAAGAAGCAGCACTGTAACTGAAGTTGGTGTTTGGGGCTGCGATCCGAAAATTTGGCAGAACTTTGGGAATTGAAACATTGGTTATTTATTTTCATTGTAAATGTTTCCGGTATGAATACTAACTGTAAGCATTTATTGATACAAAAGTAGCACAACCGACTCGTGCTGGCAACCTTCTGCCAGTATCAAAGCCAAGAATATATCACATCTGCTTCACGTTGTTTAATTACATTCGAAGTTATAGGAGTATAAAGAAATTTAGGGTTACCTGCAGCGAGTTTTTTCAAATAATCGAAAACTTAATATATGTTGTTTATTGTCACTACAATATCATTACCATTTGAAAATTCTACGATAAAACCGCTTAATAAAGATATTGCAATTAAACACAAAACCAACAATAGCTGGCAACCCTATCGTGGCTTTTCAACCAAATTTGGCCTGAATAATGTTTATAATCGGTTCCATGAATTGTATGAAATCGTATTGATTTCATGACTGCACTGGAAGTTATAGGGCAAAAAGTTTTATTTTCCTGAGCGAATTTTCAAAACCAAAGACACAAAAACTACCATAGCTGGCAGCACCAATAAAATTTTTCAACCAAATTTCCACCAAACAGAGATTAGAGTAAGGTTCAGCTATTTTGTCCATTTCATGAAAATCGGGTAACTTATTCACATTTCATAGGGCAAAAAGCAGTTTTTTTTCTTTGTAATGTTTTAAGATGGCACCACTGGCACAGAGTTGCCCACAATTCAAAATTGATTCTATCAGATCTGGTCCTACTTAAGTCTAATGCATTCTGTAAATTTCAGTTGCATCTGATTGTTGGTTCGTGAGTTCCCGTGAACAGAAGTTTTTGATGCTAAAAATATAGGTTAACTGGGAAAGGGTTACCGTTTTTGTCCGACATGAAATTTCCAAAGTTTTACTTTGAACGTGTAGACAAAGCATAAGATTTGTATACAGATTGGTTTTATTGTAAGAAACGGACATTTTTTAGGATATTCGATGGTTTGAATGTTTTCACTTCCAAATTTTTATTTTTTCAAATTTAAGACACAAATTTTATCATAGCTGGCAGCTCCTCTTTGACCAAATTTCTACCAAACGTGGTCTAAAGTAAGGTTCAGCTACTGTGTGAATTGTTCTTCGAACATTAGTAAAAATCTAGCGCATCAGAACCGCTAGAAAACTAATTTTCGAAGAAATTGTCTTTGAGTGACAAAAAAATGTGGAAAGATGTAATAAACTTTTTTGTAGAATCATACCAACCATTCCTTATCCCAAGCAACAAAACTAAACTATAACACAAATGATGAAAATGTTCAGTGCTGGCAGCACTTTCCCAACGAAGCAGCAATAACAACTTACCTTTACCTTAACAAGCTCATGCTTAAATCAACTTATCCTTTGAATTTCGTTCTCATCGGAGAATTTCATCGAAAGTTTCAGCGGCTAAACGTTGTTTGAGGCTGCCATCCGAAAAATGCTCAAAACTCGGAAAATTTAAAAATTGGTTTCTTATTTTTATCGCAAATGCTTTGCATATGAGTACGTAATTTGAAGCATCTGTTGGTATAATATTTACGAAAATGGCTAATGCTGGTTACCCTGTGTCAGCAGCAGAGCAAAATATATACCAAATCTGCTTCACGTTAAGTTAAACCCAACCAGGGAACTTCGTTTCGATTGAATCAATACGCTGGAAGTTATAAAAGGGAAAAGAATTTTAGGGTTACCACCCTCTAAACTTTTCAAATTTTTAAAGCGTTAATATTTCTTGTTAATTTTCATTGCAGGATCATTCCCATTTGCAAATCTAATGACATAATCGCTCAGTAAAAAAACTCCACAAAATTACAAAAATGATCATAGCTGGCAGCCCTTTCATGATTTTTGTACGAAATTCCTACGACATTTGGTTCACATTAAGGTACATTTAGTGCATGAACTTCGGTTTGATTTCTGCACTGGACCGGAAGTTATAGGGAAAAAAGCTTTATTTTGCTGAGCAAATTTGCAAGATTTATGAGACAAAAATCACCATAGCTGGCAACTCTATTCTAATTTTTCAGGCAAATTTTCACCAAATGTCATCTAAAGTAAGATCCAAATATTGTATGAATTTTGTTTAAATGTGATGGCTGAATCGGAAGTTATAGGCCAAAAAGCTGTTTTTTTTCTCAGTGATTTTTCAAGATGGTACCACTGCCACAGGGCTCGCATTTATAAATCACTTCTATCAGTCCTGGTCCTAGCTAATACCAACATGTCCTGTAAATTTCATTATGCTCGGATTATCCGGTCGTCAGTTCTCGTGAACAGAAGTTTCGAGTGCTGAAAATAGAGGTAATTTGTTGATGGGTTGCCGTTCTTGTGCAAATCGTAATTTTGAAAATTGCAACTTGACATGAAGGACAAAAGATAAAATTTATCAAAGATTTGAAATTTTTGTCAAAAATCAAAAAATTTTCAGGAGGGTCAATGATTTGAAGGATTTTTTTTCAGCAGCCTGCCGCAGCTACAGGGTTACCCGCTTTATCTTGAAAATCCATATATGTTAAATTTTAGTCAACATCAATAGGCTCTGTAATTTTCACGATGATCCAGTGTTTTTCTTACAAGTAATGACAAATCAAAATTTGGAAAAAAATCCTTGCCTACTTTTAGGCACTCTGCACCCACACACGGCTCAAAATTTTTAATTCTTTATCATAGACAAGCTTAAAACACAATAAGTTTTCATTCCCAAACATTTATTTTAACAAAAATTTACACTGCTTGGAAATATAGGGGTACCTGAAAATTCACTAAAACGCTCGCCACCGCCAAAAGGCTTAGGATATCTGAAATCTAGCAAGTCATGGAACTTCCTACTATATACATCTACGTACTCCGAAAATTTCATTTCAATCGAATCGGCCACTCCAGAGATTATCTCTATTAACCATTTTGCTGATATATATATATATATATATATATATATATATATATATATATATATATATATATATATATATATATATATATATATTATATATATATATAAAGAAATATGAATTTTCGGTGAAACGAGTTTAATACTAATTTTCTTCGAAAATTAGTAAAAATATAATCCTCAACCTACAAGAATAGTAACCCACCATCGAGCATCTTAAAATTGTGCTCGTGAGACCTCAAGACCGGTATCATCAGCTCAATACTCCCATATTGAAGCAACCGAAAAGTAAAAGGGTAGCTAACCCTACCATGAAGTAAGAGACTTTTGCAAGACAGACTTTTGGCTGCAAAATGAGAAATTGGCCCCAGTTAAGGTAATTTTCGACATTTTTCATTATTTTCATTTACCATTGGAAAGCATATTTATATCATAATGGGAGCAAACGATGCATGTTTCAGGGTGTCGAATTTTGAATTTAACCCTGGACATGTATTTACTCCTAAAACTTCCGAATCAGTCATCGGATCGAAACCAAATTCACATAATAAGTTGGTCTCAACTAGTGATGGGCACTAAAACGCCAAACAGTTTGAAAAAACATTTGGCTGTAAAACACGAACGAATAGTTTTTCCAAATAGCGGCAAACAGTTTTTCTAAAACGAAATTTTTTTTCTAAAACGAATCGTTTTTCTACAACGAATAGTACTTCTAAAACGAATAGTTTTTCTAAAACGAAAAGTTTTTCTAAAACGAATAGTTTTTCTCAAACGAATCGTTTTTCTGAAACGAATCGTTTTTATAAAACGAATCGTTTTTCGTTTTTCTAAAACGAATCGTTTTTCGTTTTTTTAAACGAGCCGTTTATCGTTTGTTAAAACGAACTGTTTGGCAGTGGAAAACTGATTAGCTGTGGAAAACAATATTTTCGTACTTGCGAGTATTTTCGGACTTGCAAGTATTTTATTCAAATATTAAAAAAGTTTTTAGGGCAAAAGTAGCTGAAATCGGACAAAATCGGCAAATTTTGGGTTAGAGTGGTTTGGGACATAACGGGTCAAGACCTATTGCTGTGATACAAAAATTTGGCCATAGTTTGGCAAAAATTGCTTTTAAGGCGCTTTCGAAGATTGAAAGTGGTCGGGGAGTACAATAGTGATATTTTAAGTGCGAAAAATTTGTTTACAATTTATTCCAAATTTTTTTTGTTTACAATTTATTCCGACAATTTATTCCAAATTTTTTTTTGGTCTAGCATGAAGTCGGGGACCTTTCTAAACTGTTTCGGGCGAAATTTCCATACAAGTCTGGGAAAAAGCGGCCTAGTTTTGAAGATACGGCAAAAGGAAATCCGCCGGAAAAACTGAAAGTAGCAATAAAAGTGCCAAGGAGGAAAAGGTTGAGCTCTTTTTTGGTTCACCAGTTGGCTTTTCTTATGTGCTGAGGCCCTCCTCGTGACTGCAGGTCGCCACGAGGGTGTCTCCAACCCTACCGGGGATGTAAAATTAACGAGATCGCGGGAGGTAAGGTGCCTCTGGACCGAAGAGGGTGGCCCCCTAGTGGGTGCATGTTTAACAGGCGAAACATTTTTTTTATCATTTCTCATGCTTCAGTCAGGCGAAGTGGAAATTCGGCTGTTTTAGATTAGCCAGGAAAAGTTTGATATCAGAGATCGCTCGATGAAAACTCATATAGATGACAACAAGATTAGTTGGTCCTATCTTAGTAATTTTTTTACTTTGGTCATTTGAACGAATACAGGAGGTGTTTTTTTGCATATAATAAAATGAATCTGATCGTTTTCCTTTAGATGGCCTCTAGATTGGAGAAAGACTTGCGAAATAAATGACCGACTATTGGAAAGTTACGGACAAGCTGCACAGACTAATGACTCGGTATCCTTTGAAGGTCATCTTGTCTCTAAAGGGTGGGGGAGGGCATATCATACTGTTTCATTACATCACTGCAAATCGTATGTATCGTAAGTATATATGTATATACTTCAAAAAATAATTGCTAGTATTTGTGGAACAGGCATATAGGTATTTTTTCGACTTGTACTAGTTACACCTAGTATGTGAAAATCCTCGTACGACCCAACTCTAATTGTCGTACAGCATAAAATTTGTTTTCAGGCTGCGCACCAAAGGATACAAACTGACAACATCCGATAGACAGGATAAATCACGAGTCTACATTCTTGATACGAAAATAATTACACAATTTTCGTGATAAGGATAACATGCTTGTTGTTGCGGAACTCGATTCCTGATTTTTTCCTGTTACATGATACACGATAATGCTACAAACTCCTTTGTGACATCGTCAAGAATGCAGCGGCTGCAGCTGCAAGGATGTGCATGCCTCTCATTCTAGGAACTGACTCTAATGCTCGCCATTAAGTGTGGGGTATCTCCAACCAAAATGGCCATGGTGAGGCACTTTTTGGCTTCATCTTGGTACGTCTTGTCCATACCATAGCTGGTAATGAACCGACCTTCCTTATCATTTATCGGAGGGATATTTTCGAAGTTACTTTAGTCAGTGGACGGATGTGGAATCGCGTCAAGTGGCGCAAGTCTGCAACTTATTGCCGCCTCTTCGATTTACGAACTCCCTATTGAAATGTTCCCGTGAGCCATTCAAACCCCTCGAGGCCTAACCGACTGCCATTAAGCATATACTCAGGTACTATAAAAGTAACGCTACCGTGGCTGTAGGAAATCTATTATGTGTTCTTGTACTTCTCGTACATCCCCATCAATCCATTCCTGAAACAGGAAAAGAGTAGGACGGCAAATTTAAGCACTGTCACATATGTTTTAGATCTGTGCTGTAAGTGAATCTGGAAAGGGTCTTTAGCTACTATATAAAAGCGTCGATTGAGCTTTCGCTGATCTCGCCTTCACAGCAAAGGAAAGCATGTTGAAACTGTTTTTCACGTCCTCATCGAGAAATTGAAAAACAATTGGCTCCTAAGGAATATACGCTTAGGGAGCTTTCAGCAACTTAAGTCTGATGTAATTAAGGAAGCGATTGCGGTGCTGATAGCTTTAATCGAACGACTCCTCAAGGACAGAATGGTACCTCTTCTCTTCTGTAGGGCATGCCAAATTGCGTCAAAGAGTCAACAGGGGCACACCTAAAGGTGGTGTTCCCTCTCCTTTGCTGTGGAACATTACGGTAAATACTCTTCTGAGGAGGCCAAAGCATGCTGACTGCAAAGTGGTTGCTTAGCCATAGGAGTCTCAAGAAGGATTCTATTTACACTTTCAGAGAGATTTAATCACTCTCTTAATATACTTTCACGTTGCAGTTCGGAACGCTACTCGAATGTGAATCCCAGTAAAATGAAGCAAGCACTTTTTTACGACAAAGTACAAAGTTTCTCGAATTGACTTAAGAGATCAAATGATATGTCCATTGACCTAAGCCAAAGTGTCAAGTATTTGAGACTGTTCTTCGACTCAAAGTTGCTATGGAACAACAATGTAACAGAAATAGCGTAGAATACTTATTGCACCACTCCTACCAAGGTACTTTTCGTGCTGTTTCATTGGTTAACAACTAATTTACTTATCCTACAAACTTGCTGCTGTGATACTTCATTACATTTCGACATGGGCTAGGTCAGAGTTTGATCTTTATATTATTTTATTTGAAGCAGTTCCCGTTCCAATGAATGTTGATTATATAGCTTTAGACACCTTACTATACTTAGAGTTCACAATTTGTATTCCTGGTTGAGATCATTCAGGTTTACGCTGGTGGGTCGAAATTGGATAGTAAAATTGGTATGTTCTCGAATGAGCTGAGTTCTTCATTTCTCGGACCATTGTAGTGTCTTTCAGGCAGAGAAGGTGGCTATTTTTCAGGCATTTGACTGGCTTCTGCTTAATCAATTATTTAAAGTTTTTATTGGTATTTTCACAAATAGTCAAATGGCTATAAATTTTCTGATTGCCCATTCTACAGGGTAGCAGAATGCCGTGCGTCTTTTAGGGAGATGCCGTGACGTTCGACAATGTAAGGAAGTTCTGGGTGCAAGAATTGCTTGTGCGGTCGCAAGACAGCTCTGGCCTTTCATACATGGTCATTGCAGCAGGCAGCTATTAAATCAAATCTGCAGTTTTCTGCATTCCTCGCGACCGTCCTCGCAGACCACTTTCTCATAGGACGGCCCGCATAACTGATGCACGTTGGGTTCAACGAATTTTGTCAGAGCAGTGGTTCGGACGATGAAAAGGAATTCGTCCTTCATCATATGAACCAGAACTAAGTTTTGGAAACGAGCAGTGGCGTGGCGTTCATGGAAGCAAGCGAAACATTGCTTCCTTTTCATTTGGCTGACATAAATTTTCAATTTTTCAATAGTGAAAAAATCATATATGAACATTCATTTTTAAAATTTTGCCGAAAACAAATTGTGAACATCTCACACAGCTGATGTGGTTGCACCACATATTGAGAGAGAGCCACCAGCGAATGGAAGCAACTTAAAAATTGCATCTACGAGTGTTTATTTGACTCCATATAGACTAGACTGTTACGTAATTGAACAAAATTTGCTTATACGATCTGTTTGGAAGCACTGAAGAATTTGCTTCCTAGCAGAAATCACCTTCTCAAGAGAGAGACTCGGAGCGGAGCTGCAAACGTATGACTGCTGTGGAACTTATTTCAGCGGTCCTCTCACGCGTAGCAGAGTACATTGTAATCATTTTGCTTTGCTTGTACAGATTTATTGTGAATGGAGAATGCATGCTGTGATCGAATTTGAGTAACGAGATGTCGCAAGGGCTGCCAGAGGCTGCTGATTCGACAAGTCGATATTTTATGGGTTTTATTTATGATTTATATTATGACATTTTTTTGTATGTGCTATTTTGTATTAGAATTTTTCTGAACATGTTTTTAATTGTTGAAGACATTTAGTCACTAATAGCCTATAGAATTTGGTAATAGTATTGCATGGTTACAATAGGTAGACTAGAATTGTATAGAATTGAATGTGTAAAATCGCATGATTTTATTTGAAATAGTGAAAGGTTAAAATAGGTGAATGTGTTTATTTGTTCTGTGGGTCAAAATTTTATAATTCGTAAACTTATTCAATTTCTCTTTGGATGTCGGTAATTTGCTGCACGGATCGATTGAAACTGAGTTCTTAACTTGTCTCTTAAACAAAGTGATGTAATCGGCAGCTTGGTTGCAAAACTAACAAATGAAAAACTCAGAATCGATTACCGGTTGTAATAACGAACAAAAATAATTTTGCTGGCCATGTATGTATGTTATTTTCAAACGGTTCAAACGTTCGGTGAACTATCGGATTTTGTAATTTAAATAATAATAATCGGATTTTGTAATTTTGTAATTTAAAAAAAAAACTGTGAGGAGGCATGATACAAAAAGCATTGGTAATTTCCAATCAGTCCTTTTTCTTTCCAAGTTCGGTTCTGGCCAATTGAAGAATTTCTGAGCAGTCGATATAAACAGTCACTGATATTGCTCAAAGTTAGGAGAAATAGAGAAATAATGAAGATTCTAATATGCATTGTGTGTCATTTAGGATGTCAAGAACAAGCATTACATAGTTACAATTAAAATGTGGATTCTTGCAATAGTGGGTAATCACCTAAAGGCAATTAATCTTTTGACAGTACATAACCCATATTTGCGAGCTCATGTGGACCAAGCAAATGTTTTTATCGGAACATCAAATTCTATTCAAAACGATTTCATGAGTAGTTTTTGAAAATATTGAAAGAGATATGTAATGAATTTCAGTAAAGCAAATTCATAGCAATAATATTAGCTAAAACAACCAATATATCACATCGTCCACAGCTTTCAACAACCTTTGGTTACATTACTTCTTTCTTTACAGCTTTCATAAATCTTACTGGTATTTCTGATAACCAAACTGCGTCCCGTTCATTTAACCTTGTTTTGTATATTGTCCTAAAATTTAAAGCTATGAGGAGCCTCTGTAATATCTGGCAAAACAATTGTTGCAATCCAATTATAAAAGAAATATATAAAACTGCAACATTTATTAATTGCTTTGCACATCGACTAAATTTGGTTTTATCAAAATCGTGCAATAGTATACGCGAATGTAGATTTTTCCCCAATTTGTTTCTAGTTTTTCAATAGCAACAATGATTATATTTGCTCTGTATTTATTCCTCAAAAAAAATTTCCAAAATTAGCTCCAAACACACGTTGGACTTTTTTTGGTCGGTTAATTTTAGCAATTTTTCTATAATAAAGAGCAAATGAAAGAACTTTTTGAATATATAATCGAAAATGAGAGTGCTTTTGCTTTACTTAAAGATTTTCGGTTTATTTTTCTGCTAAATGTTTTTTCTAAAAAAAATAATTGTTTTTTTCAAAAATTTTTCAATTTTTCTTTTTTCAAAATTTTTCAATTCTTCTAAATTTAGCCACTTTCAAAAATATTATGTTTTTAGTTCTGAGAATGTTATTATTTTACTGATAAATATTAACATGTTTTCTTTTTGTGCGAAGGACTATGAGCGTTTGTTTTCATAACAATACAGAATATCTACCCTCGCATCCTCGTTAGTAATTCCTGGAAACTTTTATGGAGGGGTTCTATTACATGAAAGAAATTTGCAGAAATCGTTATCAACTATGGATATGAACCAATTGCTCTTATGGCTGGCTGATGCATATCTTTCATTGATTTAAAGTATCCCCGGAATTAAAGAAACCAGAGGGTTTCCTGATTACAGTGACTGGGGGAGAGTGATATCCGTGGTATCATAACCGGCCTCTATTGTGCCTATGCGTATATTTTGGTTGGATTCGTCCGATGGACGTTCACTTGACCTACCTGCCGATCACTATTGACGCAGTCGTTGGATCAGAGTAGTCCATGACGTTGGATGAAGATATGACCGTCAAAAGGAGCATGTTTGCTCGAATATACATTCAAAATATACATATTTCTTCTATTTTTCTTTGAAAATTAGTTTTCCCAGTGCCTTCTTCCCGGTTCCTATGCGCTAAAGTTTTTCACCTTAAGTTCAAGTGCGATTTCAGAGCTAAACTACACTAATATTTGGATGTCATTAGATATGCTAATAATATTTGTGAAATAAGAGGTTAAACCTGGGGAGAATATGTAAAAGTTTTCAGTGATTGTGGCTTTCAGGACTTCAAAATGAATGGATTTGACTTCTTTTCGAATTATTACTAATGTTCGAAGAACATTAGTAATAATTTCAGGTACGCCTATATTTCCAAGCAGTGAAAATTTTTGTTGAAAAAAAGTACTAGAAATGAAAACTTATTATATTTTAAGTTTGCTTGTGATAAAGAAGTGGAAATTTTGAGCCTTGTGTAGGCGCTGAGTGCCTAAAAGTAGGCAAGGATTTTTTTTTTCAAATTTCGATTTGTCATAACTTCTTAGAAAAACAATGGATCATCGTAAAATTTTTAGAGCGTATTGATGTTAACTAGAATTTAACACATATGAACTTTCAAGATTGTGCAGGCATGTCTGTAGCTACAGTAGGCTCCTAAAAAAAATCCTTCAAATCATCGACCTTCCTGAAAAATTTTTGATTTTTGAAAATAAATTCAAATTATTGATAAATTTTGACTTTTGTCCACCAAGTCAAATACAATGTTTCGATCATTATGAAATTTAAAGGACATGTTGGTAGTAGCTAGGACCAGGTCTGATAGAAGTGATTTTGAAATAAAGGCAACACTGTGGAAGTGGTCCCATTAGGAAAAATCGCTGAGAAAAAAAACTGGTTTTTGGCCTATATCTTCCGATTTAGCCACCAGATTTTAACGAAATTCACGCAGTAGATGAACCTTACTCTAAGATAGATTTCGTGGAAATTTGGTTGAAAAATTAGTATAGGGACGCCAGCTACGGAAATTTTTGTCTCCTAAATATTGTAAATTTGCTCTGGAAATTAAAGATTTTTTCCCTATAACTTCCGATGTAGTGACGAAATCAAAACGAAATTCATGTGATAAGCATATCTTGTTGCGTTTCTAATTCTGTCGGAATTTCGTTGAAAAACCGTGAAAGGGTTGCCAGCTATGATGAATTTCGTAATTTATTGAAATTTCTTTATCGAGCGATGTTGTCATAAAATTTCCAAATGGGAATGATCCTGCAATGACAATTTACAACAAATATTTACGTTTCAAAAATTTAAAAAGTTTGGACGATGGTAACCCTAAAATTAAATTCACTCCTATAACTTCCAGCGCAGCCATTCAATCGAAACGAAATTCATAGGGTTGGTTTAACACAACGTGAACCAGCTATGTTGCTAGCACATGATAACCAGCACTAGACAATTTTGTAAATATCGCACCAACAGATGCTTCCATTTTCTATTCATAAACAAAGCATTTACAATAAAATAAGCAACCGATATTGAAATGTTTCGAGTTTTGGAAATTTTTCGGATGGTAACCCCAGATATAGTTTAATCGCTGAAACTTTCGATGACATCCTCGGATGTAATATAGAAAAATTATAGTAAAAAATGGTTTATATGATACTACAAAGAAGTGTATAACGTCTTCACACATTTTTAAATCCCTCAAAGATAGCTTCTTGGAAAATTAATTTTCTAGCGGTTCTGATGCGCTAGACTTTTTTTGCTTATTAAAGTCATACTGCATTAAGTCGAAACGAAAGAGATTATTATTATTTTGCACAGAAGATTAGACGGCTGATATTTTTATTGAAAATAAGCTTTGATGAAAATCGGTAGACCCATATGCATAGGCGGGCCGTGACCTAAAATCTGGTAGGGGCCAGGGACCAAAAGGTTCAAGACATGCGATGATTTTGTCTTCCGTAAGGTACACGTACTGTTCATGCAACTTATATAATTTACTAATACATTACATATTTGTTAATTTATTCTTTGTTATTTGCTTATGCGTAATGCATTATCAAAAAAACTTCATGTCTGGGAATACGTACGAGCTACTACCACATGCATATAATGTGAACGGTAGATATACACGAATTATCTATGACCGCTAAGAAAGAAAGCTTGTATGAATTATACGGGAATAGAATGGAAATAATTAGAAATATAAGACTATTTTTTCGTTTAGAAGCTAAATATATTTCAACTTATACTTGAAGAAGAGGATATCTAAGTTTCAAAATATCTTTGAAGAAATTGGAATATATTAAGCTTAGAAGGAAAAAATTGACCTCTTGCTTCAAACTTTTGTTACCTAGAAAACTTAGAAAAAGCATAAATAATTTGGCAAGATGGAAGAGTGCTGTAACTTACTCTTTTCGAGCCATTTGGTTCGCAGGGATATCTACGTAGCCCTAACTGCGTGTCCAAGGCTAGTTGAAACAGCAAAACCTTTAAAACTAGTGCGTTTTGCTGTTTTCCGTTTTCGCGATCCTCTGGGAAATGAGAGATTCAGACAATTCTTTTCTGCGAATGATTTAATTTTTTCCTAAACTATATACAAGCAATGAAAGAAAAACTCTTCGTTGGTTCAACTATTTTTAATAGTATTACAACGATTCATTCAAAATCGTTAAACGAACTACGGAAAATAGTTATTTTTACTATGTTAATATAGTTAATTTAACGATATAAAAGTAGTTGGCTCTGGTTATACAAAAAATATCGCAAGGTTCATGAAATCAACTGTTTTAATTGTTTCATAACCACGAAGAATAGTTGATCAATAGAAAAATATTCATCAATTCACTCAAAACTTCAATGTTTCGAATTATCAACAGTTTTTATGGTACTTAAACTACTTTGCAATAGTTGATTTCAACAAACGAAATTCAGTGAGCAACGTCTTTGGAATTACTCTACGCAAAGTAGAATGGTTTCAACATTTCGACGTTTTTCATGGTCCGAATGAAATTTTTTTTGTTTATCAACCACGCGTCATGGTGCATAAAAGTAATCAACAATTTTCTTATAGTTGTTTTAACTATAGCCCTAGTTGATGCAAAAACAACTAAGGAAAACTGTTGATTTTTCATACTCCTCATACTCATGCTCATATTCTATCATAGAAGTTTCATATGATACATGGCAAAATTGTGTTCGCTTTGCTGTTCGATATAATTCATATTCATGTTATGCTGTGAAGCCTTTATATTACGTTGTATGACGCTATTTTACTATTAGGTTAATCAACTCTGTTCTCAACTCTTCATCAACTCTGTCTCTGAATTAACTCTGTTTGAATTAGGTTGAATGGTCTGGTGGAATAGATAAGCGATGGCTGATGTGTATTGTGATAAGCCAACCTAATCCTCGTACAACAGGATTTAGCAATACAAAAGGAAAAAAAAATTAATTTGGTTGGTGCCTTGGTTGCATTAACAGTGACATTGTCGCTGCATTGTGATTCACCAAATTCAACTGCGGCATTCACGCCTCCCCCTGTGGAGCACTGCGTTTGCCGCAGCGGAAAACTGTATTGTGATTAACCTATATTTCGTACTACGTATATTGTTGGAATACCATTGTTTGTGGTTGCTCACTTTTTTTGCACCACGGACGTTGTTTATCAACCACGCGTCATGGTGCATAAAAGTAATCAACTATTTTTTTATGGTTGTTTCAACTATAGCCCGTAGTTGACGCAAAAACAACTAAGGAAAATTGTTGATTTTACCAAGATTTTTCTTTCAGTGAGTCTTCTCGCTCACTTAGTAGTGTTTTAACTGTTCCATTTACAAGATCTATCCCATCCCTAAGAGTTGCATTTTTAGTTTGGAAATATGTGCTTAACATGTTCGTTATAAAAAGAACATAGTGAAAGATGAAAAGATTTACTACAAATTTAGGATTACTGATTGAATGAAAGATCCCCAATGAATAAACTGAGTCGTTGTATTTTCCCTCATTCATTTCTTTTTCTAAAGCCTCTTTCATAGTCCCATAGCTATCGATCACATATTTGCAATTGTGAAATCTCATTGACTAACGAGTCGAGTTTAAACTTCTCATTCCACGTCTTGAATTTAGACCAACTGCCTCTTCAAGCTGCTTCAACAATTCGTGTTGTGATGGCTTCGAAAAGTTTAGGTAAAGGGATTTGATGGCATTGAAAAAGGATGTACACGTTTCGATTGTGAAAAATGTGACCATCACAACAAGGATAATTTTATGAGCTAGACAGTGTACAAATGTGGCTGCAGGGTGTTTCATTTTAATTTAGATTTTTACACCACTTTTTGTGATGACATGACACTAGCACCATCATAAGACTGTCCCACAACAAGCAATTCGCTAAGTCCGTAGCTGTCTAACAGGCTGAAAATTATATCTGCTAAATACGAGGCGTTTCTAGCTCCTGAACAGTTAACAAAGCTTAAGAACCTTTCTTCGACTGCTAGCTCTTTAGTAAATCTGACAAGCACGGAGAGTTGTTCCTTTTTGTGGACTCTTGCTTCATCTACCATGATGGATATTAGTCCGCACTCTTTTATTTCAGCTGTATTGTCCTCGCGAACAATTTCAGCAATTATTTTTATTTATTCATTTTGTGTTTTCCAACTACAGCAGTTCGCAACCTTGTTTTTAAAATTATTTGCAAAAGTTGAATCATGCTTCGCGAATAATGCACAAAATTTCAAAAAAAAATGCACGGTTATCACTACCACCACTTTCATCATGTCCTCTAAAAGCATATCTTTGGCGACTGAGACACGTCGTAAGGTCGATAACGTTTTCCAAATAATTTTGGTTCATGTTGACAATATTCCAAGAATGTTCAAGCACCATATCACTTACTGTCTTCAAAGCACTATTGAGCACTATTCGAGTTTTCACATTTTACCATCCGGATAATTTATCCGGATCGCGAAGTTCGGTCGAGCTGAAATTTTGGTGTATTTTTGGCAACAATGGAAATTCTATGGAAAATTTCGCATTGTGATAGCTTCACACCGAGTCATCAGACCATCACAAAATTTACAAGACTCATCAATGGGCATAAAAAATGAGTTTCTGTAGTTTTTAAATAATGTATGGGCAACCTTGTAGCTACCATAAGTACGTAAACACAAATCTTTCACACGATTTTTAGAATAAAATGCAAACGATTGATGAATTTGATACTATATTTATACAGTCAAATCTAAACTTGTAAAATGGTCTTGAGTAGATACAGGTATGAAAAAAGTTAAATGAATATGATAAGAACCATGTGGTGGTTGTGTCACTATGGAAAAACACTCGGTGAAATTGAAGTGCTATGCCTTTAAACTTCTGATGCAGTTATCAAATTATAATGAAATTCACACACATTTAACCTGAGTGTGAACCAACTAGGTCATAGATAGTGTGGGAACATATAACACAACCCACAATCACATATCCACACAGCACTATACAATACACCCAAAATTCATTTATAAAGTAGGCTAAGAAAAATGTAAATAAAAATATTGAAAAATAAGAATCAATAATATATTTTGTAAAAAGCTGTCAAGACGTGTTTCTCTTGATAACATTAAAATTAAATTTTCAGTGGAAGTATTTACTTCCAAATTAGAATTTACTTCTAAAATAGCATAAAAGTGGTAGCGGTACCATTTTTATTCTCCAAATGACTTCGAAAATTGTATTCTACGTTAATACCATTTTAATACTCAGACTATGTTTTGTGAAAAACATAATTGCATAAAACGCCAGTTTATAACAGTGTTCTTATCTAAATACCTGTATATTGCCTACTAAGAATGAACAGATAATCTAAATAAAAAAACTCTAGCGCACCTGAACCGCTAGAAAACTAATTTTCGAAGAAATTGTCTTTGAGTGACAAAAAAGTGTGGAAAGACGTAATACACTGTTTTTTAGAACCATATCAACCATTCCTTATCCAAAGCAACAAAACTCAACACATATAATTCAGTGCTGGCAACACTTTCCGAACGAAGCAGCAATAAGTTTACCATAACAAGCTCATATTCAAATCAACGTATCCTTTGAATTTCGTTCTCTTCGCAGGATTTCATCGAAGGTTTCAGCGGTTAAACGTTGTTTGAGGCTGCCATCTGAAAAATGTTCAATGCTCGAAAAATTTAAAAAAGAATTCCTTATTTTTATTGCAAATGCTTTGCATATGAGAACGTTGTTTGAAGCATCTGTTGGTGCAATATTTACGGAAATGGCTAATGCTGGTTAGCCTGTATCAACAGCAAAGCATAATACATACCAATTCTGCTTCACGTTAAGTTAAACCCAACCAGTAAATTTCGTTTCGATTGAATCACTGCGCAGGAAGTTATACGGGTGAAAAGAATTTTAGGGTTGCCACCCTCAAAACTTTTCAAATTTTTAAAGCGCTAATATTCGTTGTTAATTTTCATTGCAGTATCATTTCCATTTGGAAATCTAATGACATAATCGCTCAGTAAAGTAATTAAAAAAAATTACAAAAATGGTCACAGCTGGCAGCCCTTTCATGATTTTGGTACGAAATTTCTATGACATTTGGTTCACATTAAAGTCCATTTACTGCGTGAACTTCGTTCTGATTTTTATACTGGACCGGAAGTTATAGGGAAAAAAGCTTTATTTTGCTGAGCAAATTTGCAAGCTTTATGAGACAAAAATCAACACAGCTGGCAACTCTATTCTAATGTTTCAGCCAAATTTTCATAAAATGTTACATAAAGTAAGATCCAAGTATTGGATGAATCTTGTCAAAATCTGATGGCTGAATCGGAAGTTATAGGCCAAAAACCGGTTTTTTTTCTGGGTGATATTTCAAGATGGCACCACTGGCACAGGGTTGCCCTTATTTCAAAATCACTTCTATCAGACCTGGTCCTAGCTAATACCAACATGTCCTGTAAATTTCATTATGATCGGATAATCCGGTCGTCAGTTCTCGTGAACAGAACTTTCGAGTGCTGAAAATAGAGGTAATTTGGTGATGGGTTGCCGTTCTTGTGCAAATCGGAATTTTGAAAATTTTAATCTGACATGATGGACAAAGGTTAAAATTTATCAACGATCTGATTTTTTTGTCAAAAATCAAAAATTTTTCAGGAAGGTCAATCATATGAAGGTTTTTTATTCAGGAGCCTGCCGTAGCTACAGGGTTACCCGCACTATCTTAAAAATCCACATGTGCTAAATTTTGGTCAACATCAATACGCTCTGCAAATTTCACGATGATCCATTGTTTTTCTTAGAAGTTATGACAAATCGAAATTTGAAAAAAAATCCTTGCCTACTTTTAGGCACCCTGCACCCACACACGGCTCACATTTTCCAATTTTTTATCATAAACAAGCTTAAAACATAATTAGTTTTCATTCCCAATACTTTTCTTTAACAAAACTTTACACTGCTTGGAAATATAGGAGTACCTCAAAATTCACTAAAACGCTCGCCGCCGCCAAAAGGTTTAGAATATCTGAATTTGAGAAAGTTGTGGACCTACCTACTATATACATCTACGTTCTCCGAAAATTTCAGCTCAATCGAATCGGCCACTCCAGAGATTATCTCCCTTAATCATTTTGCTGATATATATATATATATATATATATATATATATATATATATATATATATATATATATATATATATATATATATATATATATATATATAAAGAAATATGAATTTTCGGCGAAACGAGTTTAATACTATTGTTCTTCGAACATTAGTAAAAAGGATGATTGGCGAAGCGCTTTTCGTCTTTTTCTTAACGTATAACTTGTCGAAATTAAATATTCCCGTCCATATCTCGAAATAAGTCACATAACATCGTAATTAATACCGCAAATAACACAGTCTCTATGTTATAGGTAGTGTAAGTTGGTATAGGCTTACACTACTGCACTACACAACTCTTTCTATAACCACAAAAACCTAAGAGGTGAAAACTTAAGTGTCTGCTGTTGGAAATATTTACTTTTCTGGGAGGGGCCAACCTAGGGTCTGGGGGGGTCCCAGCCCCCTCTGCCCCCCCCCCCCCCTACGGCGAGCCTATGCCCATATGGTGAAAGGACAGAATTTTGGTTTGTTTTGAAACTTGTGTACTTAGATGGTTATTCAACCATGGTCTTACACTTGACATTGGATTTACATAGCTCTAGATACGAATCTGAGCCAAATTAGGGATTGAGTCATTGAAGTCAACCGTCAATCACTCCAACCCTGTAACCAGCTTCAGTCGTCAGACCCAAACGAGTCACCGTGGGACAGCTTTATTTTACTGAGCTTAGGGCTGCAGATAAAAATAGAAGGTTAGGAGGACTAAGGCCTTATATTTTGTTGTTCCTATTACGTAGGGTCAGTGTTGGTGTTGGAAGAAGAAGTCACTTCACAGCCACTCGAAATCTACGTTTTAGGAGCTATAAACTGACTGTGAGATTTTTTTAAAATAATTTAGAATTATTTTTGTTGTTCGTTCATGCGCCAATTAGATAAGTTAATACCTGCCCAAATTTTTCGGATTAATATTTTCGATTGTATTAAAAGTAATTAAAACAAAGGTGCAAGTATTTTCATTGAAATACAGCTCTTATAAGACTTCAAATAAAATTGCAAGTAAATATCCGTAATATCCTAGAATGTAATTACTTTTAGAGCTTCATCAAAGTCAAACTTTCCCTCAACTTAAAGTTGCTCTCAATTAGTTTGTGTTGTAAACATACAAACGATGTATTCAACAAACACGAGTCATCCTCATCGTCTGCTGGCCTTTTTGTTTTTGTCGGCTGATAAGCACTGCCAATGTCGTCTGTTCCTGTTTTGATATCAACTAATTCGAATTGGCTCCGCTCATGTCCCCAACGTACCATCGCATCGATACCTTTTGTCGTGTACGAAAGTGCTGGGCATGGGCACAATTGATTTCCTCAATAGTACTAAAAATAATTTGGCGTGGCGAAGGATGGAGGCGTCTAGTTAGAGTATTTCTACGAAAATATCTAGTTTATGTTGGCTGGCTTCGATCAGCTTCTTGTTGGTGGTTTCCCGAGGAATTTTGGTCGTTGCGCTTGATTGAACTTCGATGTTGGAAAAGTTCTTTTTTCCGATTCAGGTCTTGAAATAGCGGCATGAAAATACTTAAAGGCTACTTACCAATTGTGTGTGTCGACGCTGGCGAGGACTTGGTGAATGATTGGATTAGGGGAGTATCTGGCAGCCAGAAGAGCTGTTGCGTGTGCAAGGACATTCGTTGGATGGATGAAGAAGAGAGTTTTTGGAGTTTCCGAACACAAACCGTTTATCCACTTTTTAATTTGTTTTTCATGTCTCTGTGAATATTTGCAGACACTAGCGTTTGATAGAAGCATAAAAAGCTTTCGTTTACGTACACAACATATCTAATGTTTTCTCTAGATAAGACCACGCACATTCATTTAAAATCATAACAAGTTTTGCATGAAACATTCATGCGAACCGACTCGACTAACAATCTTCCAGGACACTTGTTGACTCAATGGTTGAGATTCTTATAGTGCTTTCGGATGAGACGACCGGCGATGGCGCGAACCGACTATACTGAAAATGAAAATTGTTGATCCTCGTCCGAAAACGTACCGTGGCGGTGAAGATTGTTCCGATTTTTTCGTACGTATTTACAAACGCATTAAAAGCAGATCTCGCTGGATCACTTCATATGGGCTGCTGATATTTGACTGTATATTAAAATACAAGAAAAATTGTCATTATCATTTCGTGTATTAAGCGCGCATCTTTAGGGGCTAGATCAGTTGCGGTCGGTTCTTGAAGTGAAAATAACACGTACGGTAGATGATTGGCGAAGCAATTGCAAAGGGAAGGGCTGCGTAGCTGTCACTGCGTTCGACATTCGTCTGTTGTTAATTTTTTCGAATCTTTCGTTTCTAAATCCTTGTGTGGCGGATTTAATCGATTTGAATGGATTTTTTTTGTGTTTCGGCGTGATAACGATGTATCAATGGCTCCTTGTGGTCCAAGCGCACCAGAGTTTCTGTGATCATAGTCTATAAGAAGTTCAGTTTTATATGTATGTAATAAAAGTGATATTCGTTTCGTAAAAAGTGTGAACACCATAGTTTTATGCATTAACCAAAATCTGTCGTGATCGAATCGTGAATACACACCTGCAAGAGGATTATGACCATCGTCTCGAACCCAGTAGCTCTCGCGTGAACTGAAAAAGTGGTGTGATATATTTTTACGGACTGATCGTGTGCCAAAACTCAACTATGAAACTCTTTTTGCAGTTTTCTCATAGGTTGCTTAGCACATTTGTAGGACTAAATTTCCTGGAACGAAATCAGGTTTTGTGACGACTCATCTCAAACGGAATTCCCCATTCGAAGTGTGTGTAAATATTTGATAAGGTGAACATTTCCTCGTGCGAGAAAAAAAAAGTTGCGCAGGAGCCGAGTTCTTTGAAACATCTAAGCTCTATTGGCTTACTTGGAAAGCTTGTTTGTTTCGTTTTTCTAGTAGCTGGTCCAAGTTTGAATCAGGACAAGTGATGGTGGCTAGAGGCATTTCGATGAACCAAATCTTGTGTTGGATAATTTTGTTTTTGTGTATGAAAGATAGTGATGCGTACAGTAATTCGACCGCTGATGAGGATGACGCCGTCGTGTGTCATCATGGGTTCGTTTTGCCAGTTTGGCTCCCTCAAGAGAACCTCTCGACGGGTGACCGTATTGCACGTGGATGTGTTTACTTGATTATTTTGGTGTACATGTTTATAGCGGTATCAATTTTGTGTGATCGGTTTATGGGCGCGATCGAAGTGATCACTTCGAAAGAGAAAGAAGTGAAGATCAAAACGAAATCGGGTGAAACGCACATTGTTGTGGTTCGCGTATGGAACACAACTGTGGCAAACTTGTCGTTGATGGCATTGGGCACAAGCGCTCCAGAAATCCTACTGTCCGTGATAGAAATCTTCGCAAAAAATTTCGAGGCAGGCGAACTGGGTCCAAGTACCATTGTGGGATCAGCAGCGTACAACCTGTTCATAATAATGGCGATCAGCATCATATCTGTGCCGACAGGTGAAGTGAGGAAAATCAAACACTTGCGGGTCTTCATAGTGACGGCTTTGTGGTCTGTGTTTGCATATGTTTGGCTGTTTTTGATTTTGTCAGTATTTTCGCCTGGCCGAGTAGAAGTTTGGGAAGCTGCGCTCACTTTTGTCTATTTCCCATTAACCGTGCTGACGGCGTACATTGCGGATCGAAGACTTCTGTTTTACAAATATCTGGACAAAAACTATCGTATGAACAAACACGGAATGATTGTGCAGAGTGAGGGTGACCACAACGCGCATATTCCAAATGGACATTTGAAGGCGCTGGAGGAAAATCTTGATCCGTTCATAGGCGAAGAAGTACGGGATTTCGAGCACACGCGGCAAGAGTACATATCTACTTTGAAGGACCTTCGAAAAGAATACCCTCAAGCTACTTTGGATCAACTCGAGCAGATGACGCACGAGATGCTGCTGAGTAAAATCCCGAAGTCTCGAGCTTTCTATCGGATCCAAGCCACTCGGAAACTGTTTCGAAGCATGAGCATGAAGAAAAAGATACACAACCGAGCTCAGCATGATTTATTTATGGTCAAGTCCGAAATTCGGCCAAATCGTCTGGATTCTGCCTATGACAATGCAAGCATCTGCCGTTTGTACTTCGATCCTGGGTATTATACGGTAATGGAAAGCTGTGGAAGTATCGAAATCACAGTCGTTCGCAAAGGAGATACAACACAGTATGTCACTGTGGAGTACGAAACTGAAGATGGTTCTGCCGAGGCTGGACCGGATTATACTAAGACGAAAGGGACTTTAACATTTTTCCCGGGCATGGAGGTATGCAAGTTCACAATCGATATAATCGATGATGATATTTTCGAGCCAGACAAACATTTCTACATACTTTTGAAAAACATATCGGAAAATGCCGTTTTGGATTCGCCAAAAGTAGCAACGATTATGATATTGGACGATGATCATACCGGTATATTTGCATTTAATATACGCGATCATGAACTTTCCGAATCGATCGGGACATATGAACTTGTGGTGCAACGATATTCGGGTAAACGTGGTAGAGTGAAGTTACCGTATTGGACGGAAGATGGAACAGCTAAAGCTGGACGGGATTATATTCCGCTTCGCGGGGAGTTGATGTTCAACAATAATGAATTCGAGTAAGTTATTTTATATTGTAGTGACAGCTATTTTTCTACAAATTGATCTGGCGCGCTGAGGATTAAAAAATAATCCTACTGCCTTTTTAACTCTTAATTTAATTACTTTTCTGACCTTTTCTGGACAGTATGCTGAAAAATGAGCGAAGTAGCCAATTTTTCGAATAATGATCAATTTATAAATTTGGGCAGTACATTCACAGCCATATAAGTTTGATTCGACCCAATGTTATTTTGTATTTTTCGCTGATCCAATAAACTATAGCATCAAGGTTTTATTTTGTAGTACAATATGCTAAATTCTTACTAAACTACCATGTTAATTTTTATTTTGTTACTTATTATTTTTACTGTTCATTTTTATTAGAATTACCAAACATGGTTAAGTATTTTTTGTTGAAACTTCGATTTTGTATTTCGATCCAAGCTCTCTTATTGGGCTGAATAGATACACTGTTTTTTGCAGCTTGTCGCGACTGTCAGTTCTTTGCGAAATTCCAATTTAACTCTTTCACTTAATTGGGAAAATATAAATTTGGCATATGATTTCAGGGCATCATTTCCCCTCAAACCCAAATAAATGCGATCCTGTTTTTTCCTGCAATATTTATTTAAGGATTTAGGGTTAGTGCAGTGTACTGTATTTTGTATGCAATGTTTACAGATTTTCGTGATAAGTTTTGGTTAGAAAGAGTACAACTTTTGACCTGTAGTCTCTTTTCTTTTAGTCTAAGCTTAAGTGCTCTACAAAGTATAGTCTAGTCTTCTTTTAGCGGAAGAATGTTAATTTTGTTTTGCTGCTTATTTTAACGATACTTTTGAAACTGTTTGCTGTTTAGATGTAGCTAACTTTTACTGGTTTACAAATCACTAATAATAACAGAGGTGAATGGAGATCAATACTGAAATCTTAATAAGGTTTCTGATTTATATTTAGCTTACCCTGATGAGCTAACATGGGTTTAAATTAAGAGTCTATGTATCTAGAGACAATTAGCATTTCAAAAACTTATTTTCGAAGAAAATTGGATATAAGCCATGCGGATACCCAGTGCTCCGGCCCTAAAGCTATATCGCACTTTAACTGACAAAAATCCCCCTCTTCCACTACGCCACATCCCCACGGGACTGCCAATCGGTATTACTTCATGAAGGGGGGTTAGCTTTACCTGTTCACATTTCTATTGCCTCTTCTTTAGAGGCTTTAGAGTAAGCACGTCATTATACATGATGCTCCAAAAAGGGGCTCCATACAGGTTCATGAGACGAACCAACTGTTATTTTGCAGGGTTTGGCTCTTCTTCGGATTCGTGCCACAGTGCTCTGATCTTTAAGTATTCAACTATTATCTTTGTAAGGTAAGAAAGAGCTATTAAATGAAGTAGTTTCCACTATTCGATTCCAATTCGCTGAGTTGAAAGCGTTTTTGACGTCATGAGATCACCTCATGTCCAAAGTATAGGACACAGTATTTCCGTGCATTGTTTTTGTTTCATTACAGGCTTTGACAGCACTATAACCAATTTGATAGCGTCCACCAGCCCCTGGACACGGACGGTATAACTTTCCACCGTCCCCTTCAATGTAAATCTTATGGGCATGTCACTCCATTTCTACTACCTCAGTGGCGTCCACAGCCAAACGCGCTTTGCGGAAACCAAAATGTCGGCCGGACAATCTTTCCAAAGAGGACGGGGTTGCTACCTTTTGTTGATTTCGGGCACATTATACGCGACATGACTGCTCGATACGCTCCACCCCTTGGGTCAACATTTATTTAATCGCACAGTTGTTTGAATCATGCTTTTTCGTTACTTCGGAAAGCGAGCTCCAACCTTTTTCTCGCTTTTTGATATGCTCGGTGAAGCTCATTATATTTGCATCAGTTTACGTTGCGTTGACTCATTCTCCTGCCGCTCAGGCACTCAGTGCGAAGTCCGCTTAGATCCTCCGTCCACCAGTAATGTGACTTTCTATGTGAAGGCACTGAAGTGCTATTAGCTCAATGACCTTTCCAGCCTTTTTCGCAGCTGTTTCTCGAGGCGCTTCACTTGGCCATGCCCACGAGTGTTTTTTCATCGGGACACGAGCTCTGACCAACCTTTACTTCTTGCCTTTTCGTAGCGACTGGCTGCCTGGGTTAAGGAGATAATCTTTGGAGTGGCCGATCCGATTGAGCTGAAATTTTCGGAGGACATAGATGTATATAGTGGGTATCGTTAAATTGTTAATCTTTTGGCGGCGGAGGCCATTTTACTGAATTTGCAGGTACCCCTATATTTCCAAGCAGTGTAAATTTTTGTTAAAAAAGTATTGGAAATGAAAACTTATTATGTTTTAAGCTTGTCTATGATAAAGAATTGGAAATTTTGAGCCGTGTGTGGGTGCTGAGTGCCTAAAAGTAGGCAATGATTTTTTTCAAATTTTGATTTGTCAGAGCTTCTAACAGAAACATTGGGTCATCGTGAAAATTGCAGAGTGTATTGATGTTGACTAAGACTTAGCAAACATGGATTTTGAAGGCAGTGCGGGTAACCGTGTAGCTGCGGCAGGCTCCTGAAAAAAAATCTTTCAAATCATCGACCCTCCTGAAAATTTTTTGCTTTTTAACAAAAACTTCAAACCATTGATAAATTTCAAATTTTGCCCCTCATGTCCAATCAAAATTGTCAAAATTCCGATTTGCACAAGAACGGCAACCCATCACCAAAATACCCCTGTTTTCAGCACTCGAAACTTGTATTCACGAGAACTGACGACCAGCAAATTCGATCATAATGAAATTTACAGGACATGTTGGTATTAACTAGGACCAGGTCTGATAGAAGTGATTTTGAAATGCGGGCAACACTGTGGCAGTAGTACCATCTTGAAAAATCACTGAGAAAAAAACTGCTTTTTGGCCTGTAGGTTCCGATTTAGCTATCAGATTTTAACAAAATCACACAATTTTTGGACCTTACTTTAGACCATATTTGGCGAAAATTTGGTTGAAGAAATAGAATAGAAGTGCCAGATGTGGTGATTTTTGACTGCTAAATCTTGCAAATTAGCTCAGCAAAATAAAGTTTTTTCCCTATAACTTTTCGGTCCAGCCATGAAATCAAAACGAAATTTATACCTTAATTTAAGCCAAATTACGTAGGAATTTCCTTAAAAAAATCATGAAAGCTATGACTGTTTTTGTATTTTTTTTAGAATTTCTTTACTAAGCGATTATGTCATTAGACTTGCGAATGGGAAATTCAAAGGAAAAGTTGATTTAACTATGAGCTTGGTATGGTAGCTTGGTATGGTAAACTTATTGCTGCTTCGTTGGAAAAGTGTTGCCAGCACTGAACATTTTCATCATCCATGTTACAGTTGGGTTTTGTTGCTGTGGATAAGGAATGGTTGATATGATACTACAAAAAAGTGTATAACGTCTTTCCATATTTTTTTGTCACTCAAAGACAATTTTTTCGAAATTCAGTTTTCTAGCGGTTCTGATGCACTAGACTTTTTTTTTATTAAATGTTTATTGTTGTTAGTTACTTTTACAATTTTTAATGATAAATATAAGTTTGAATGAATTAAATGATATGACGGAATAGATTAGCATAAACAAATAATGATTCTTACAAGGAATCTCCTGTGTCCTTCCACTTAGATTGTGTGTATTTGTGTTTGTTTCGTTCGCGTGCCGTAGCACGAAAGAATCTTAAACCCAAATGCCCACGACTAAACTGAGCTAGTCGGCGGGACCAAGGCACGTAGGGTATATTTTCTTACGATTCTTTAATTTACATCATACTGCACTGACGACGGCTCGACAGCGCTAAGTTGGATGCAAAAATTTTTAGCATCAGAAGCTTCTGTTCACGGGAACTCACAAACCGATAATTAGATGCAACTGTAATTCACAGAATGTATTGGTTTTGAGTAGGACCAGGTCTGATAGAAGCGGTTATTAAATATGGGCAACCTTGTGCCAGTGGAGCCACCTTGAAAAATCACTAAGAAAAAAACTGCTTGATGAATTCTGATTCAGTGTGACCAGATTTTGACGAAATTCACAAAGTAGCTGAACCTTATTTTAGCGTTTGGTAGAAATTTGGTTGGAAAATTAGGTTGAAGCTGCCAGCTAAAGTAATTTTGGTGTCTTGAATTTTGAAACTTTGTTAAGCAAAATAAAGCTCTTTGCATTATAACTTCCAGTGTAGTCATGAAATCAAAACGAAATTAATTTTGTAAATGAACCTTATTGCAGGCAATATTCAGTAGGAATCTGGTTTTAAACCAATGATAGGGCTGCCAGCTATAATTATTTTTGTATTTTTTTTTTGTCATTTATACATAAAGCGATGTTATCATTAAATTTTCCAATGGTAATGATCCTTTTGTGACAACAAATATTAAGATTTTAAAAATTTGCAACTTTCGAGTGGTAATCATAAATTCCTTTGTACCCGTATAACTTCCAATGCAGTCATCGCTGTGTAGGTTGCCTTCAACATGAGGTAGATGCACTATATTGACTTTGATACCAGCAAAAGGTTCTCAGCACGTGGCGGTTTTGCTAATTTCGTATCAATAATTGGTTGGATTAGGTATTCATAACGCGTCTCCATTTGCAATGGAAATAAGTAACCAATTTTTAACTTTCTAAAAAAGTTCTAAAGTTCTAAAAATTGCTATCCCAGTGACTTTCGATGAAGTCCTCGTGTGAAAACGAGGTTCATAGGGCTCAATCAATTGTAATAGACTTTTAGTTGCAGTACTGGTAAAGTGTTGCAAGCACTGATCATTTTCTTCATTTATGTTGCAGGAAATTTATGTTGCAGGAGATTTATGTTGTATTATTTATGTTACAGAATAATAGCTTCAAACTTTCAAGAAATTAACCATTTGCATTACATGGGGTACTATCTTGAACTAAATCCATATCAAAAATATGATGTTGACACCATCTCGACACCTTGTTTTTTGGCTCTTTTTCTCTATTCTATATTGCTCTTTCTCATTTCGTAACTGGACTATCAAAACTCATTACGAATGCGGATTTGGATCTTCCTATGATATTAAAAAGTGATAGGCTGGGCTGAGATACAGATTTGATTCAGAATCTGTGGTAATTTTGGATTCACTTAGAGCTAAAACCGTTAGTTTGTGACAGCTAAACTACTCCCACTCAACCGCCAGTCGTTGCAGAAAATTACGGTATAGTTCCCTAATAAATTGAAAAGAACAAATTGAAAAAAAGTCTAGCGCATCAGAACCGCTAGAAAACTCATTTTCGAACAAATTTTCTTTGAGGGATTTAAAATGTGTGAAAACGTTATACACTTCTTTGTAGTATCATATCAACCATTTCTTACTCAAAGGAACCAATATCATTTTCTGACAGCATTTCCTATACCACAAATGATGAAAATCTTCAGTGCTGGCAACATTTGTCCAACACAGCAGCAATAAATCTACCATAACATGCTCGTGCTTAATCAACCTATCCTTTGAATTTCGTTTTCATCCAAGGATATCATCGAAAGTTTCAGCGATTAAACTATGTCTGGGGTTGCCATCCGAAAAATTTCCAAAACTCGGAAAATTTAAAAATCGGTTGCTTATTTTATTGTAAATGCTTTGCTTGTGAATACAAATTGAGAGCATCTGTTGGTGCAATAAATACGAAATTGTCTGGTTCTGGCAATCATATGCTAGCACCATAGCTGCTTCACGTTGCATTAAACCCACCCGATGAATTTCGTTTCGATTGAATGGCTGCGCTGTAAGTTATAGGAGTGAATATAAGTTTAGGGTTTCCACTGTCCAAACTTTTTAAATTTTCGAAACGTAAATATTTATTATTAATTGTCATTGCCATTTTTAAATTTTATGACAACATTGCTCGATAAAGAAATGTCAATAAATTACGAAATTCATCATAGCTGGCAACCCTTCCACAATTTTTCAACGAAATTCCTACAGAATTAGAAATGCAACAAGATCCACTTATCACATGAATTTCGTTTTGATTTCGTTACTGTATCGGAAGTTATAGGGAAAAAACCTTTATTTTCCTGAGCAAATTTGCAATATTTGGGAGACGAAAATTGCCATAGCTGGCAAC
Organism: Nemotelus pantherinus; assembly: GCA_963978885.1. NCBI lineage: Eukaryota > Metazoa > Arthropoda > Insecta > Diptera > Stratiomyidae > Nemotelus > Nemotelus pantherinus. The sequence continues at coordinate 48,687,866 of OZ022265.1, read as the reverse complement.
CCTATACTAATTTTTCAGCCAAATGTCTATAAGATCTATCGTAGAGTTAGGTTCACCTACCTCAAATCTGGTGGCTAAATCGGAAGCTATAGGCCAAAAACCAGTTTTTTTTTCTCAGCGATTTTTCTAAATCGCACCACTGCCACATTGTTGCTCGTATTTCAAAATCACTTCTATCAGACTTGATCCTAGTTAATACCAACATGTTCTGTAAATTTGATATTGATCGCATTATCCGATCGTCAGTTCTCGTGAACAGAAGTTTTGAGTGCTGAAAATAGAGGTAATTTGATCACGGGTTGCCGTTTTTGTTTACCGCGGAATTTTGGAAATTTTTATTTGACTTGGTGGACAAAAGTTAAAATTTATCAATAATTTGAATTTATTATCAAAAATCTAAAAATTTTCAGGAAGGTCGATGATTTGAAGGATTTTTTTTAGGAGCCTGCTGTAGCTACAGAGTTGCCCGCACAGTCTTGAAAGTCCATGTGTGTTAAATTTTAGTCTACATCAATACGCTCTGAAAATTTTACGATTTTTCTTAGAAGTTATGACATATCGAAATTTGAAAAGTTTTAGGCACTCAACGCCTACACAAGGCTCAAAATTTTCAATTTTTTATCATAGGCAAACTATTAACATAATAAGTTTTCATTCCTAAAACTTTTTTTAACAAAAATTTACACTGCTTGGAAATATAGGAGTACCTGAAAATTCGCTAAAATGCCCGCCGCCGCCAAAAGGTTTAAGATATCTGAATTCTAGCAAGCCATGGACCTACCTGTTATATACATCTATTTTCTCTGAATTATCTCCCTTAATCATTTTGCTGATATATATATATATATATATATATATATATATATATATATATATATATATATATATATATATATATATATATATATATATATATATGTATATGACGAATTTTCGCGAAGCGAGGTTAGTACTAATTTTCTTCGAAAATTAGCAATAATACTAATTTTCTTCGAAAATTAGTAAAAACAAACCTACCGGTTAGTTTTTAAGCAAACGATAAAAACAAACTTCCCCAAAAATGAAAACTATTTTCACGAGGAAGATGACGAATTGTAGTATTCTAGAAAGTTCTGTTTACTTTTTAAAATAAAAAATAGCTGAGATTCGATTATAAAGAGTCTTCGATTGGCACTTAATAAAAGATTAACCTTCAAAAGGCACATAAAGGAGGTTTGGAGTCAAATATCTGTGTCTTTTAAACCCTTCACACGCAAGTAAGCCAAAATATCTTCTTTTTTAACAGCACCAAATCCTCAACCGATAAAGTCGGAGTACAACCAACTTTTATCGATGAAACATTTTTATCCAAAATCATTCTCAAACATTTTTATCCAAAATCATCATCAAAAGCGTTGGTAAAAGCTTTATCGTTGAATTTGAACAAAAAATGATGGAAATTTACCAATTCACTTTTAGGAGATAAAAGATAAACAGAACCTCAATTTTCAAGGTCGATATTTTCATTACTTAGAATATTGCAATGGAAACACACAGAATGTTTTGCTGTTCCTCAAAGCATAAAAGTATTAAATTACGTGAAATTAGATTGCAAGTAAATCTTTCATTTCGAAACGAGTGCTTTTCAACGAAAAGATTGTGCCGGCGGCGTAAGAATTAAATCTAGGATTGTTTGATACTGCTCAAAACACACGAATGTGCTTGCTGAGAATTTATTATGCGAGGTCAGGGAGACGATTTCAGATGATTCAAATTTAAATCAAAAACACGAACAAATTTTTTGTGAGTACTCGCGACGGGTCGCTTTGTAAATTAAATTCATAATGTACATATGTATGTATGATAATTTTTGAGATCAGTCGCTGAATTAGGACAAGATACTTTCGCGAATTGTATGATTGCCAAGGTTTTAAATACCCGATGCGAAACAGTGAATGTAAATCAGGTCGATGGTAAATTGTAGTGTGAGCAGCTCATACTAAATCTGCATACGCGTTATTATCAACTTTTCTCTATGGGCCATTCTATTTATAAGTTGGAAATGAGACAGAGAGAAAGCACTAAAGCATAAGCTTATAGTGTGGCACATATACAGGTGTATGGTCATTTGCGGCTTGCATTATTAGGTAATACAAACCGCAAGTTACACATAGTTGGAGTGGATGTTTTCAGGACTTTGGTGGATGGGTGTGGAATTCGTACGTCAAGTTTATTGCAATAGTTTTACGATTGTTATCGAACGGGGAGATCAAAGGCAGTTGAAATGTAATTTCCATAACACATATGTATATACTATAACGTTGAAGTGGTTGTTTGAAATTAAAATCGGCTCCTACTCTGTTCTGATATAATGAACTGAATGTATATTTTTATAAACAAAGCACACAATTCAATACAATCCAAATCATTTGATGGTGCATATCGTAAGAAAAATCAGTTGGTCTGTAAATAGTTGAACAAAATAGCTAAAGGGCAAGTAATCAAATCTTTTGGTTCTAGGGTGAAGCTAAAGCGAGAAAAGTTTTTTTACTCGTCCGGCATACATATCGTACCATATTCTTTTTGAAACCTTAGCCTTGAGGCAAAGATAAGGAAACAAGAAATCTTTATTGGCAAATAAGAAATTTAAAATCAAGCGGCTGCACTCCAAAGTGCTTAATAGCACACTAAAAATCTAGTAAGATAAAACGGGACACAATTAGCTTATCACTCTTCCGACCGAGCCACGACTCTAAAATTATGTTGTTGTTTGACACATACTCCATATGTGAGACTGACGCAAATTCCAAGTTCGAAATTTATTTTTCGACGCGATCTTCTGTATGTTAGAGGCAAATTTTTATCCTGCAAACATGCATATAAAGCCGAAATACAATTTTATACTCTTCATATAACATATGTGCTTTCTGTCTTTATTATATTATTTCAGATAATTTATTCTATTAGGGTATTTTGTTGAAGTTTACATTTTTCAAAGTCGAAGAGCGGCTTGACTTACGCACGCAGTGAATAAAACTTTGATTTTCTCCAAAAATATAACGACTAAATCCAGGTTTCTTAGATAAGAATGCTGGTAAGAATTATGTTGACTTTATAGCTCACATATGAAACTTTCTACTTCTGTTGAAAGCTGTTGAGTTTTATTTAGGTTTATAAAGTTTGTTTGCATGAAATACAAAAAACAAACACTCAAGTACACGTGTTTGTACATAAACAAATAAAAAAATGTTGACTAAGTATAGACCAGTGATTTTTTTGATGTATGATTTAATGCATGAATTTAGTCATAAGTAGCTTTTGTTTCGAGTGTTTTAGAGGCACATGTAAGCGAATAGATATTGAGATACAAATTCTAGCAACTTGAATTTTTTAATTAAACTTATCAATTTGTTTTCATAAATAGTTTTTAATTCAAAACATATGTGAATTCAAAACGAACTTATTCTTAATTGTACAACTACAAGGTGTACTAGGATAGGATTTTTTTTTGAACATATCTGAATTGAAATTGTTTAATGATTGATTGAATTTTTCTATTCAACTGAACTAACCAAAATTAAAAAAAAAAATTCGGGACGCCGGTTGAATTCTGTTTAAGAATGAAAGACTGGTCCGTTCTCGTTGAGAGTCTTTGTTACGCTCTTCTATGTAAACAACATTTACCACTTTCAACTAACAATTCTTCTCTTATAAGACACTACAAGAGTCTTATGAGGCGAACTACGAACACGTCTGGACACAGAAATCACACAGAGGCACCAAAATTGCTTTGACCCGTCGTTTAGGGAAGTCCACGTTTCTCAAGTAGTTTACTTCATGGCAGGAAACCTCAAAACAGACAAATGGGTATTAGGCAAAATAACCAAACGACTCGGTGATTTAAGCTTGTCGCACACTATTCCGACATGACACGTCTCAACACGACACGACAAAAATCTGTGAGAATCAATTGCATGTAATTGTATAAACGCCCGCACCAAAGTGTATAGAATGACAAGTGGGTGAACTCCTTCCATTTTCCAGAAAAAACACTTTGACCTTAAAATTGCGCCTCCATTTACGCAATGCATTATCTGTCAAAGCAACCTGAGAGTGTGCGAGAGTGAGCCGTATGTGAGCAACGAAAAAACTAGCCTGAGTATGTAGTTGTCGAATCTTATCTTGCACCTCTTTCTGTTCCATGCGATTTCTTCCAATTTTCCAGGCTGATCAACAATACAATCTCAGGCCAGTTCACTGGATTTTTGGTCCGTATACATATACGGAGTCCGTCCGCACGCTGGTGAGGAACTAACTTCTTACGCTGTGGACCGCACACTTGACCAACACGTCACGGCACGACGCGTCAGAGAAATATTTTTGTTGTTTGAGATATTTGAATTCAATCCAATCCGACAAATGTATGCTGTACTATGTTGTGATGTGTCGTGTCGGTTAAGTGTGCGGGCTTTAATATAAGTAGCTTCATAGATTTTATGATAATAGCCCGTTCACACTTGCGCTAAATCAGGCGATTTGGATCAGCTGATCGCTTTAGAGCTAATAGCCCGTTCCAGTGCTGCCAGACAGGCACTGTGGCTTACCCCCAGACAATTCCTATTTATCCCTAAAATTACCCTAAGTAGCCATTGTGACGTCACTTGCGGGACATTTTTTGACATTCTCAAAAACCAGGTTATTCAAATGTAAATTTTTATATGTGTAAGACTGCCGCCACATGAAGTAAACTAGGTGAGGTAAAACTTTCGCCCACTCATCCTAATCTTTCGGGACAAATTTTTTCCTGGGTACGTTAAGTTTTCACTCAGAAAAAAATAGTCTCGAAAGGTTTATTATCGAAGGAGTCGCGAGAGAGACCGTTACCATGGGAGGCTGACGAATGCGAGCAATCACAACACCGCATTCCGTAATCAATTGGCGTCATTTTTTTCACTCACTCTGCATTTTCTTATGCCAGAAAAAGATAGACATTACATATTTCGAGATTATTATTTATTGAAACATCCATTCCGGAAAAATGCATTATCCAATTTCAGAATGCCCTAAACAAAACCCTGAATATTTTTTTTCGATGTTCGTCCCCTGAAGTTTTTGAAATATCCCTAAATCTAGGGTTAAAATCCCTAATATGGCAGCACTGGCCCGTTCATACTGGCACTCAATCAGGCGATTTCGATCAGCTGATCGCTTTAGAGCTAAATCGACCACAAATCTACCTGATTATCCATACATTTGTCTCGGCATCTGACAGTCGAACGCTAGATTTATCAAGTACAAATCAGGTACTATTGTGAATTTGGTACCGGCTGAATTGTTCTCAGAGCATGCTGAATTCCATCCGTGAGAGCGAGAGTGGCTTTCAATGAAATGTCATTCGAATTTCGCTCTAAAATGGCGAAAATTGAACAAAAAAGGAGAAAGTGAGTTGTACAAAATGAAAAGAAAATGTTCTTGCATGTTCCTGCACAATTTTCAACAATTTTCATGCAAAAAAAATTGTACACATAAATTCGAATGACGTTTATCGCTCTAAATCTCCTCATTCTATATCACTTCGGCTAGTGTGAACGCTTCACCTGATTAATTTGACAGCTCCTAAATCTACCTAATTTAGAGTGTAGTGTGAACACCATATAAGCATCAGTTGTCGTTCGGCAGTTTGATATTTAAAAAAATATCGAATTGACAATGGATGAGGTAAAATTTTGGCCAGAAACTACTGGTTGGGGCAAAAGTTTCTGGCCTTCGTATATCCTGTACAAGATTTTACACACTTGAAGCAACATAATATATAGTTAGTATAAAGAATGTCCTCTTTCGTTTTCAACACGGTCTAAAATTCGTTTTCTGAAACTTTCACATAAATTTGATTATTTACCGTTATCATCAGTTCGATCCGTTGAAGATTTCCAAAGTTTTTCAGGTTTTAACAAAATGTCTTTATATTAAACCTCTTCGAATTTCGATACCGGTTTTACCGACTCTTAAACAACAGCCATTCTATTGATATCATCATTGAAATTTCTACTTTACCTCTATTAAGAAATTAATTAGAGCTGTGTAGGTTTAAGAAAAATGAAACAGAGTCTCAAAATTTCGAAAGAAAGCTTTTCCCAAACATAATATTTATTGGGCTGATTTATCATATCAAAGAACAGAAACTTTTACGCAACCCTGAAGAAAGAATTATATGAAACACACAAAAGAAGAAAAATAGATGGGAAGAAATTACAATTAATTTCAGTTTTATTTTTTTTAATTTTTAACAATACTCATTTTCCATTGCATTAAACATATTGCATTTTCTGAACACTTTTCACAAACTGATGTGTCAGTCGATTCGGTATAGTGTGCGGTGGTCTACCGACTGTCGTACGACATTTTTCTACGTCGTGTCGTGACGGAATAGTGTGCGACAAGCTTTACACTACGAAATCGATTATAAAGGCAAGCGTTTTAAGCGTCATATTAATCAAGTTCGTGGATGCACATCAGGAGGAAACGAAACACTTGCATATCAGGAGGAAACTGCTACTTCTGCAATTTGAAATGGGATGCTTTAGGATGCAAAGAAAGCGGTCAAAGATAGTACACGGATTTCCAGCCAAATATACTCATACTTTCGCCCATATCTCATGATGTAAAGCTGTTTTCAGAGATTAGTAAGCTGAATAAAAATCAAACTATGATCTGTAATATGTAGATTATGTACCGCAGTCTTGTAAAAGATAGTGTTGTTTCTATGCAGCTTCAGATAAATATGGTCTAGACAAGATTTTGAAGCATTCAATTCAAGATTCGAAACCGTAGGATGCCAGATGTGAGATTAAGTAGTCAGCTTCCGGACTTAAACTTAATGGGCTTGGTGTTTTTGGTCTCCTCCTCTCCTGGTTTTCCTCCTATCTTCATAGTCGTCCCTGCAGAGACAATTTTAATGGTTCCATTTCCTTTCCTATCTTTCCCACATCCGGAGTTCCTCAAGGTTCTATCCTAGGTCCCCTACTTTTTATCTTGTTTGTCAATGACCTTCCTTGTGTTATCAATTTTCCCTGTATTTTATATGCGGATGACTTAAAATTATACAGAGCAATCAAGTCTGCGAACGATTTTCATCAATTGCAAGCTGACTTGTTTGCTCTTAATCTCTGGTATCAAGATAACTTCTTGCCACTGAACAATTTGAAGTGCCAACAGATGTCTTTCGCATATAAAAACACTCCACATGTGTTCTCTTATTCTTTGTCTGGTATTTCCCTGTTAGTTGTCCAGCATTTTAGAGACCATGGGTGTGGTGTTTGATTCAAAATTAAGATTTGATGTTCATGTCATGAATATGACGTCCAGGGCCTATAGGATTGCTGGATTTGTCTTCCGTTCTTCGTTTGTTTGCCAACATTTCCTCATGTATTCATTTATTTGTCTCCTTAGTACGCAATATTCTAGAATACCCGTGCCAAATCTGGACTCCGCGTTTTCAGTATTTATCTGAATATATATATATATATATATATACATATATATATATATATATATATATATATATATATATATATATATATATATGTATATATATATATATATATATATATATATATATATATATATATATATATATATATATATATATATATATATCCATTGAATCTGTTCAGCGTAGGTTCACTCGCTCGCTTCTTTTTAAATTCAATATCCCCTATTGTCCCTACTCCTCTCGTCTCTCCCTCCTTCGTATGTCCTCGTTGAAATCATGGAGATTGTTCCTCGATGAGTGTTTTCCTTTCAAACTTAGCCAATGCATTTTTTGTCAGATCTTGGTTCCCAGATAACCAGACGTGAAACTAGTCGTCGAAGCCGTTCATCTGAAGCTTTCTCTATTCCGTTTGCACGTACGGAAGTCTATTTCCATTCGCCTTTATTGCGCCGACTTGCGCAATCTTTTTTACAATTCAAGCATGTATTGGAAATGTTACCCTGAATTGCTATTTATCTTAGGTCTAATTGTAGCTTTCAAATTATTCAATCATTTATGTCATTTCTTTTTCTATTTTATGTTTCATTAATTTTTTGGTTTCTTGTTCTGTAATTAGAGTTATATCTGTATGTAGGAATAAATAAATAAATAAATATAGGATAAAAAATTGATATTGAAATCTCCTACGAGTATTACATTTTTACTACATAGTTATTGATTCGAGAAAATTTGAAAACTGATCGGTAAAAAAAAACCAGAGCTAAATTTATGAAGTCTGTAAACACAGATGAAAACAGACGTGGAACCAACAACCCAACGGGAATCGCGGTAATGCATTCTGGCGTAATGCATCAATCAAACAATGCTAGTAATGCCAATTTCCTATTTCCAAAGCTATTTTCCAGCAATGATAAGATATACTCGTATACATGACTTGATGCATGGGGAATTTAGCAAGGAAGAAAGCTCATATGTTATAAGTCCAAGACTGGCCAATGAACACCACTCGCAGAAACAAGGGGAAAAGAACTTGCGAGCAAACATCGGTTATGGGTAGTCTTCTATATAAAGCGGAAAGATGAAAACTTCGGAGCATTTCAAATCATCACAGGTAAGTAAAATGCATAAAAAACAAGAGTACCAATTCCTCCTAGTAGCAAAGAGCATGCGCTATTGGAATTTCCAATGAGTGTCACAATCACTCAGCATGCAAAAACCACACATGCTGAGATACGATCGGCCGCCGGCCAAAGCTTTAATTCATATTCACCGTAGATGACGGAAATGCGAGAATACGATATCGTACTTTCCAAAAAGCTCTTATACATAAAGCTATAATAGCCCGTCCAGACTACGGATACTTAAGTATCCGCATACATAAGTATCCGGAAACATATAATCCCGTCCAGACCGCAGATACAATTGTATGCGGAAACATTTGAAAAAGAATTGCTGTGGACCTAATTTTGCGGATGCATTGATGAATGCATGGGATATGAGAATGAAAATCTGATAAGAAAATTTATATTTGAAGAATGGCTAAGATAGAGTATTGGAAAATGAAACATTTGTGGGCACTGAAATTCTAAAAGTAGGCAATTGCCGGTTTTCAATGAAAATTACTATTAGAATCACTTTGCCCGAAATTCAGATGCATATATATATACTAACATATTATGTATATACATATATATATACATATGTATGTATACATGACTCCTTTTTTCACAAGCATCTATATGCAGGTTAAATAAAATGAAATAATCGATTAATCGAATAATATACTCAGGTATACAGTGGATGAAATTTCCATGGCAGTCTTTCTCGGAACGAAAGTGGCCAAATTACTCAGTAACAACCACCAAAAGTCTTTTAGACATGCTGCATTTCCAAACCGCCTTGTCCCGTGAATTTCATTTTGGTATGATAATGAGGTCGAGAGTTCTCAACACATGTTTTGTGTGCTGAAAAATGGGTCATTTGGACATTGGCTATTTACCAGGAATGAGGTAAAGATTTTCATTTACATGCCTGCCCTCGGTTCAGGCTAACCTGCAGAGTCATTAAAAATGACACAGGTAGGTATGTTGTACCTATAACACAATCATTCATCGCTCAATCGAAAAAGCATGAGCAAATGATGCTTGTGGATGCAGTGCAGTCCACTGCACTGCATTGAAATTTAAAACTCATGTGATTCTGTGTAACAACTTGCACTGCATCGTTCAGGCTAATTTATGAAAACACTGCATCGGTTGATATTTGTTTGAAAATATTTGGCCGTGCAACAACTATTTAAATTGAGGCGGGAATTACATTCCAGGCATTAAATTGTAAATGGACGAAAAACAGATACAGAAAATCTAAATATCAAACCTCCACAAATTAATTTGGCATTAATTGTGAGAACACAGCATTGCTTTCAAGTGCATTACAATGCGTGCACTGCATCGCAAAGTGTTTCTCGCTTCCGAATCAATAATCGCTCAATCGAAGAAGTATCCGCATTCATTTTCCAACAGCGCCTACTTATGTATCCGGATACATAAGTATACGGAAACAACGGTCCACACTAGTAATTTTCACATAGTTTTGTATCTGCATACAACAGTGTGAGCTAATTTCAAGTGTGGACCGTTGTTTCCAGATACTTATGTATCCGGATACAATTGTATCCGCTATTGCTCGAAAATGTATCTACAATTAGCGCATACTTTTCATTCATTTTCATGGCAAGGGTAAAATGTATCTGCAAATGTCGCTGCAGTGTGGACCATCTTTTGGCAGATACTTATGTATGCGGATACTTAAGTATCCGTAGTCTGGACGGGCTATAAGGCTTGTATAAATCCCCTTGTATAAATCTTCCCAGCCTAAAACATGCAATGTTAAAAAGAAACAACATGTAATGGTCCGGTAATGCTTCCACGCATTACGCGAAATGCTTACCGAATATATCCGTAAGCATGATTTTTCCCATTGCGAATTACACAGTTTAGTGCTATTAAATCTTATGAGGTTAATCTGAAATTGTGAACATCGCACTTTAAGTGATTCTTAAAAAATACATCTACGCCTCCAGCTGAGTACGAATCATTACAATAAAATTATAACCAGGGATGTGAAAGTCAGATATTTCGGAGTTGTATATTTATATTTCAGATAAAGAGATTATAGAACAAGAATATGATTCGAACTAGCAATATGGGACACGAAAATATCAAAAAATTTTTCGCAAGCTTCTACTATTTTGATGAATGATCGAGAAGTTTGTGTTGATATCACCGTATGGGTGCTCAGCGAGGGGGCCCGGTAGCTCTGCTCGCTAAGGCTTCAGGCCGAAATTCGGCGTGCTACCGGGGCCTGCAGGTTCTAATCCTGCCAGTGCCATGGCTGTAAGTATGAATGCGTGTGATTATCCATGAGGGTGGCAAATGGGCCCAAATTGGTGGCCTAATGCTGGCCGCGTTCCCGGCAGCCCTCTTCACTAACCTAACCTAACCTATGGGTGCTCAGCACAAAGGCATTTGAATAAGTTAGAGTCAGAGAAGGAAGAAAACCTGGTACGAATCGGTATTCTGAGAGTCACGTGAAGCGACTCTAGGTGAGGTGACTATGACTTTGTGTTTAAATGGCAATGCCTGAGCGTTTGAAGTTTACCATGTCATTGAAATTTATCATCGCCCGAAATTTACCACGTTCATAGCACACTGGCATCGACCGGTTCTTGTTCGATCACCGAAGTTAAGCTGTGTTGGGTGTGGTCAGTACTTAGATGGCGGACGGCTTGCACATTATTGGCGTGCACAAACTGTTCATACCTTTATATCACAAGTTCGGCTTACTTTGGAGGGAGTGGAATTATTTAAAAAATAAAAGTCAAATAGAAAGTAAGGAAAATCGAACGCAAACAGGGTATTTTCAGGGATAAGCAAATGATTTGTGAAGTAAAAAAGAGGACGGTGTTTACAAGTGTACCAGGTATACTTAAACTTGCTATACAAGATTATAAATATTGTGATTAGTAAGAAGTATTGGTGAATATTAGAAGTAGTTTTTATGTATCCGCTGTGCTGTTTCAAGCTTTGTGGATGACTCTCCATCAGTCCAATAAGGCATTCGAATTGTCGCTTGTCTTTCCAATAAGAAAATAGATCGCAAATTGATATTCTTCACATTTTATCCGTCAGGAATAAGCTGTGCATCTGTTTTTCTCCATTGTTAAAATGTTCACTCGAAAGAATGACGAGATAATGGAGACTTGTAAAAATTTAGCTTCAGGAGTATCTCAGTGCCAGCCTTTACTTTTTAAGGCTGGTACTTTGCAGGTCAATTTTCGATCGATTTTCTTATTGGAAACACATTTGCACAATTCAATTTTCAAATTCAAACACCAAATATCACTTATTAGCTCGAAAAAATGAGCTGCACATACCAAATTGGCGTGAAATGATTGTAGACATGTATCGATGCCATCTGCATTTTCAAAGCCACAGCAACAAAAACAACCAATCAAACATAAAATACCCCAAAAATTAACACACAACTACAAAATCACAAACATACGAGCCAAAAATTTATTAGAAAAAGGCTAACGGCTATGGCGAACACGTAGTTGAGTTTAACCGCATTATTCAAATAAAAATATTTAAATTATCTTCAAAATAAGATTTGTTTACTTTTTTTTCATGATTCACGATCGAAACTTCTTTTTATTCAAAAGATCAATTTATATCATTTCTGACCACCGTCACTTGATATAATCAAGTGACTGAAAATCTTACTTCACGTGACGCTCGTCACTTCACGTGACTCTCGGAATAGCCGACAGATCGAAAATGTCACTTGAAGTCATCTCACGTGACTCTCAGAATACGAAATCATGAGCGTCACCCCATTCGTCACGTGAGGTGACTCTCAGAATAGGGCCCTATGATTAAATGTTTAAAATATCTTGACGACTCTTCACTATAATTGCAGAATCTCCTTCCTTTTTCCTGACTAGTATGGTTGAATTTTTAACCCAAACATATTTGCATCTGTGTTTTTACTTTATTAGTTTTGCCTCTCTTAGCAGCGATCTGTTATAGCCAGTCAATGAATCGTTTATACAAACGGAATTGTATACATGAGAACGTGGGCGAACCGTTATAATAATCCAACACAACTTTGTAGCGCAGCGAAATTTGCTCGAAGCTCAAACTTTACTGAGTAACCAAAATTTTTGAATTTGCCAACTTCACTCGTTTGTATGAACGAAGGTATTATGGGTAATGTGAAATAGGCTCCACAATCACAATTTTTTTCCTCTAATTTGTCCTTTGCAATAAGAGTCTTAAAGAGCAGTCTTTAAGCGTCAAAAAACTTACTATCACTTTCCTAGACCTAGAGATTTATATTATCAAACAAAGATATCATTAATATAGTTTGTGACAGGTTAATGACACAATGACAGTGAATGCAGTTTTGCATTCATTGTAACTCGGACCCTAGATTTTTTCAACAGACTATCTAATATTTATTCATCATTTGTCGTTAAACTATTATATAATTGAATACCTAGTTCTCTTAGAAATAGAGCTATTTTTCAAAACGCTGACACCAGGATTCCTCTTGTTTCTCTACTTCGTCAGATATTTAATTCAATGTCGATGGTGATGATGACAGTTCCATATTTTTGCTGTGACTAAGTTTATTGATTTTTTGCTATTTTTTTTTGAATTCGGCTTGAAAATAAAGGACTGGTCCGTTTTTGTTGAGAGACTTTTTTTTTATAATTCTACATATGAACAACGCTAGCCACTTTTCACAACAATCCCTTCTTATATTTGCAACTGTCTGGTTTTCCAGTTCAATCACATTTATCCAGAAATCTGTTAAATCGACGTAACAATACACAACGTTAGTTTGAATTCTTGCAAGCGTGATCAATTTTTCTCCCTCCAAGTTGTTTATTTTAGTTTACAAATTTTCATTGAATTCTTTTGATCTCCCATTGATCATTTCGTAAAACTCTAGTCTACTTTTATCTGCTGAATGTACCACATTATTTCTGTTCCGTTTTTATTTTGATTTCTCTTGACCAAGAGTAATTGAAATCTTGAGATGTGTGTTATTTTTAGCATTTCGAGTTTATTTAAAACACATTGTATGTAACTATGTTTACAGTACGATATACCATATTTCCAAGTTCCATTGAATAGGAAATGTTATTTATGGTGTTTGGGTCTTGACCAGGCTAATCAAACATTCGAATTAAAAATCGATTGTAATTAAACTGTGCCTCTCGGACAGAAACCAGGATGAGTGAAGAAACTTTGATATTGAGTTGCTGATGTATTTGTTATTGTTCAGGATGAGTTTGAGTATTGAAAGCGAATGAAACGCCAGGCAGTCGGAAGATTTTGTGGTCAGTGTTTATTTGCTTTTTGCGTTTGGATACACTATAGACAATATTTAGACTGTCTATTGAATTCGATAGAATAAATGTAGGAATTGAATTTTTTACGTTTATGCAAAAGAATTTAGATGAAAGTATCAACTAGATGATTGCAGCATTTAGATAGTTACTAATGTTCGAAGAAGAACATGAGTATTAAAATCACTTTGGCCAAAAATTCATATTTCTATATATGTATATATATATATATATATATATATATATATATATATATATATATATATATATATATATATATATATATATATATATATATATATATATATATATATATATATATATATACATATATATATCATCAAAAAATTTCAGTGAAAAAATCTCAGGAACGCGCCATCCGATTGAGCTGAAATTTTCAGGACACATTGGTGTATATGCAGAATAGTGCCAGGTCTCACAAAAAGTTAATAATCTTTAACCCTTTGGCGCCGGCGGCCATTTTAGTGATATTTTTAATATACCTATTATTCCGTACACAAATAAGTTTTGCAAAAATAAGGTTGACGAAATAAATTTTGAACGTGTTTTACATGTGAATCGGATAATGTTTTGGAATTTTTTAACCCCATGTGTGCGCTGGGTGCCTAAAAACAGAACGGGAAAACTTAAAAATTTTTAAATTGCGATAACTTTTGACAGAGTTATTCAATCATTACGAAATTTTTAGGACATATTGGTATTATTTAGTTGTAGATCTGTGTAGCTTTTGATGAGCGTGCTGGCAACTCTGTAGCTAGGGCAGGCACTGAAAGTGAAAACCTTCAAATCATCGTCTCTCTTGAAAAACTGCCGCTTCTTCAAAACAAAGCCACTCATATGTAAATTTTGTGCTTTGTTTACATAACCAATTAAAAAAATTTGATATGGTATAACGGGCACGCCTGGTAACCCTTGCTCAATTTACCTATATTTTTAGCATCAAAAACTTCTGTTCACGGAAACTCACGATCCAATGAGCAGAATTAATTGAAATTTGCAGACTGTGTTGGTGTTAAATAGGACCAGGTCTGATAGAAGCGATTTTGAAATGCGGGTGATTCTGTGCCAGTGGTGCCATCTTGAAAAATCACTAAAAAAGATAACTGCTTTTAGCCCTATAAATTCTGATTGAATCGTTCGATTTTGACGAAATTCACACAGTAGCTGAACCTTATTTAATACCACGTTTGGTAGAAATTTGGTTGAAAAATTCGGTTGGAGCTGCCAGCTATGATAATTTTGGTGTCTTCAATATGAAAAAATAAAAATTTGGAAGTGAAAACATTAAACCATCGAATTTCCAAAAACTGTCCGTTTCTTACAATAAAACCAATCTGTATACAAATCTTATGCTTTATCTACACGTTCAAAGTAAAACTTTGGAAATTTCATGTCGGACAAGAACGGTAACCCTTTCCCAGTCATGCGGGTGATTCTGTGCCAGTGGTGCCATCTTGAAAAATCACTAAAAAAGATAACTGCTTTTAGCCCTATAAATTCTGATTGAATCGTTCGATTTTGACGAAATTCACACAGTAGCTGAACCTTATTTAATACCACGTTTGGTAGAAATTTGGTTGAAAAATTCGGTTGGAGCTGCCAGCTATGATAATTTTGGTGTCTTCAATATGAAAAAATAAAAATTTGGAAGTGAAAACATTAAACCATCGAATTTCCAAAAACTGTCCGTTTCTTACAATAAAACCAATCTGTATACAAATCTTATGCTTTATCTACACGTTCAAAGTAAAACTTTGGAAATTTCATGTCGGACAAGAACGGTAACCCTTTCCCAGTCAACCTATATTTTTAGCATCAAAAACTTCTGTTCACGGGAACTCACGAATTAATAATCAGATACAATTGAAATTTACAGAATGCATTGGACTTAAGTAGATCCAGTTCTGATAGAAGCGATTTTGAATTGTGGGCAACTCTGTGCCAGTGGTGCCATCTTGAAAAATTACAAAGAAAAAAAAACTGCTTTTTTGCCCTATGAAATGTGAATTAGTAACTAGATTTTCATGAAATTGACACAGTAGCTGGACCTTACTTTAAACTCTGTTTGATAGAAATTTGGATGAAAAATTCGATTGGCGCTGCCAGCTATGGTAATTTTTGTGTCTTTGGTTTTGAAAATTCACTCAGGAAAATAAAACTTTTTGCCCTATAACTTCCAGTGCAGTCATGAAATCAATACGAATTTCATACAATTAATGGAACCTATTATGAGCACTATTCAGCCCAAATTTGGTTGAAAAGCCATGATAGGGTTGCCAGCTATTGTTGGTTTTGTGTTTGTTTGAAATATCTTTATTAATCGGTTTTATTGTAGAATTTTCAATTGGTTATGATATTGTAGTGACAATAAACAGCAAATATTAAGCTTTCGATTATTTGAAAAAACTTGCTGCAGGTAACCCTAAATTTCTTTATACTCCTATAACTTCGAATGTAATATAACAACGTGAAGCAGGTGTGATATATTCTTGGCTTTGATACTGGCGAAAGGTTGCCAGCCCGAGTCGGTTGTGCTACTTTTGTATCAATAAATGCTTACAGTTAGTATTCATACCGGAAACATTTACAATGAAAATAAATAACCGATGTTTCAATTCCCAAAGTTCTGCAAATTTTTCGGATCGCAGCCCCAAACACCAACTTCAGTTACAGTGCTGCAGGCACTGAGCATTTTCTTCACTGATGTTATATGAGATGCTACTTTCAAAATTTTGTGAAATAAGCAACTGATAACGAATATAATTAACCCGTGTTTTGCTCTCATAAACGTTGAAATTCATGCCAGTGGTAATATCTGAAACCTTCCACCATATGAGTTATAATGCATTCTTGAGACCAAAGTAGAACGTGGCGTTTGAAACAGTTTGGCCGTAATAAGCAGCTCATGTGGTGGAATATGCACTCAAAACCTGCACGATTCTTCTACTGTTCTTCGAACATTAGTGTTTCTAGCGGTTCAGGTGCGCTAGAGTTTTTTTTTCGTATACTTATAAACTGAGTTAGTAAGCTGAATACCAGTACATAAGTTGTTGCCAACCTTAATGCAACAAACGAAAAAATGATGCACTCAAACCGTTTATACTAATTGAGTGATGGAAACAGTGGAAGAAAGGAGGAAAAACTACAATATTGCCTCGAATATTGAAATAAAAAGCTAAGTCAAGGCTCAATAGTTTAGACTCATGTTTGTATCTCGAATTCAATGCAAGTTGTATATTAGTTAAAAAAAATGTAAAAAAATGCAAGTTGTATATTAGTTAAAAACTAATCAACTGATAATACTGATTGATAAATTTGAGTAAAGTGTAAACAAGTATTTCTTCTACTCGGTTAAAAATGGTGAAATACTTTCTTGCGGAAAGTTTTAGTACATTATTTTATTGCAAGAAAAAGTGCCCTGAGAATTTATCATTAGCTTGCCGTGATTCACGACGAGCATATTCCATTGAATACAATTCGCAAAGAATGATTTTGACATTTTCAAAACGTCAAAATTATTCAAAACGTCAAAAACTATTTCGACACAGAAGTAAAAGTGCCAGGAAAACAACCGGAAAAGTTTGAAAATGCTGAAACTCACTGAAGAGTCATCCCAAACACTGCAAAATTTAGTTGATGCATTAAATGTTACACGAAAATGTGTTTCACAGCCCCTAAAAAAGGTGGAAATGATTCGAAACAAGCCAATTCAGTGCTACATGAAACTTAAGAAATATGCATATATTGAACGTCGATAAGTCGTTTGCTAAATGCTGGTTGAAAGGCATGAAATATGAGTTTTCTTGCAGCAGATTATGGCAAGGCTGACTAGACTGCGTTTAAAAAATATATCAGAGAGGTCGATTGGTCCAATTGCTTTGCAACAAAAAACGTCAAATATATAGCTTCCACCATAACTGACATCATATGGTATGGAATGTACACTATTATTCCGCATGCCTTCAAGAACACTAAGCCAACCACCACCTCATGGTTTAGTTACGAATGCCAAGAGGCGGCATTCTGAAATTACAAGCTATCTCCGTCTGAGGAATCAAAAATCCTTTATAAGACTGCTCGCTATACCTGTACATCCACTATCAGAAGAGTTAAATTCCAGTTTGACCAAAATATTAAACAGAAGGTCCTTGCAAGCCAGAAAGGAAGCAAACGCTTCTGGTCGCTTGTGAAAAGGATTAAGAACAACTTGTCCAGTTCCTCTTCTTCAAGGTGGTAACGTACTTACTGAGTCACTGGACAAAGCTAATCTTTTTGCTGGGATTTTTGCTACAAACTCTTACTTGCCACCTTCATCACTGAGTCCTCTTACTCCTCCAATGTGCGTTTTCAAGCAAGGGCCTCTATTTTCCCGCACAAGAGAGGTATTGAAAATACTCGCCAAGCTTGACGTTTCCAAATCTGCCGGTCCTGGTGGTATTTCGCCCCTCGTACTAAAGTGCTGCGCCTCCGCTTTGGCTAAACCTCTGCGCAAATGATGCTGTCTGAATCTCTCCTGAACTCAAAATTAATGAAATATCTTGAGTTGAACCATCTTATCAACGACCGCCAGTATGGTTTCCGTTCTGGGCGCTCCACTGGAGACTTACTTACATTTCTCAATGAGAGATGGAACCGTTGTCTCCATAATTTTGGGGAAGCAATGGTCGTTTCTCTTGATTTTTCGAAGGCATTTGACAGAGTCTGGTACCCTGCCTTATTAGCCAAGCTTCGTGCATTTGGTCTTCACCCCGTCCTTGTCAAGTGGATTGAAAGTTTCCTCGTGGATCGTTTCTTTCAAGTTATTCTAGATGGACACAAATCTTGTGTCCACACCACCAATGCCGGGGTTCCACAAGGTACTGTTCTTTCACCAACTCTCTTTCTTTTATTTATAAATGACCTCCTTTCCTACACTTTCAATCCAATTCATAGTTTTGTTGATGACAGCACCCTTGACTTTGCAAACTCTTTTGACAGAGTAGCCGACTCTTGTGGAAATGCTACTTCTGTTAGTAGAGATCGCATGTTTGCATCGCTAAACAGGGACTTATTAAACATTATCGCTTGGGGCTCAGCGAAACTCAATGCTGTCGTCTTTCGCTTAAGCCTTACCTTCTTCCTACAAGCCACACTATTTCCGTTGATGGTGTGTGTATTTCCGAATCACCTTCGCGGAACATATTAGGATTTAACATCTCCAGCAAACTAAACTGGACCAGCCATATTTTTCAAATTGCAAAAAATGCCATGAAATGCTTAGGATTCCTTCAGAGAGGTAAGAAATATTTGACACCATTTACATTTACACCATCTACAAGACTCTCGTAAGACCAAGACTTAAGTATAACTCCCATATATGGGGTGGGGCATTTATTGGGGCACGATAATGGTTTGGCTATAGTGGTGGTGGTAAGATTTCTGGAGCTATTGTCGGTCATATCTATCGACCGAAGTTAATGCGTTTGAAGCAAACTTTGCAGTATAAACGAACAGAACATGAGATTCTACACAACAAACTATTCGAAAATGCTGGACTTCATGTTGTTCTACGAATGAAAATCAACTAGAAGAACAGGGCTAGAGAGTGTTATTCCAACTACTATATTGATCATACATCGCATCTTTAGTTTATTATTTTTTCCCGATAGATATAGCCATTTCTTTCTGAAGTACGGTTCACTTTTGCCGAACTTCTCAAAATTTGGCTAAAGAATTGTATCGCATCCGAAGAATAATCTTCTGAAAACTAATTTGATAAAAATTGAACTTGTATATGGCTCAAAAACTGACCAAGCTTCTTTTATTCCAATCTATAAAACAATATCTAATAATAAAAATAATGCAGCCCTTTTTGAGCCTTCATATTTTCAAGAGAAAGCCTTTATTGAGCGAGCGTAGATTACATTCCCACTGATGCCAAAAAATAGAGTGAGAATTTTTTACCCAACTGTAGAAACATAGCAATTGTAAAACTGACCAGATTTCTGTATAGTAACTGATAAAATCATTAAGTAGGACAATAAATGTGACTCCATATATGTAAGCTAAAGTGATGCTTATATATTTTTTTTTTCGTAATGATGCTTTTACTAAAGCATAGCTGAAAATAGTATATTTTGCAGTAGTGTAATCCAAGATCCAGTACGCTATGCTGGATCAGGTTTTGAAAGAAACAGAGCTTCTGAAGTATTCAAATGGGGGCACTGCAACCTTAGCCATAATCAGCTGCCCTTGCAGTGGTATAAGCTCCGTAAAACTCACTCATTTTAAAGAGCTCGTCTTTAAGAGCCATTCAAAAGAGTCATTTCAAGTAACTTTTTTCATGCTTGCAAAAGTGTAAAGTGAAGTACTGTTTTTTGTTGTTTTAGTAATAATAATAAACCATAATAACATAACATTGTTTTAATAATAATAACATAAAACAACTTTAAAAATATGACATAAAATATAACATAAATTTACGAAATAAACTTTGAATTAAAAATCAATCGAACTATTAACACTAATCATATTTGAAAATCGCTGTATCGTATAAATTATAGTGCAAAAATAATTCTTGCGATGTTCGTTTTGGCGATGATCGAGATATTTTTTCAGTAAGCACGTATACACTTTTTGAAAACACTCGTTCGCAGGGGAATTTTTCAGGAGGGTCGATTATTTGAAGGCTTTAACTTTCAGTGCTTGCCGTAGCTGCAGAGTTGCCAGCACGCTCATGACAAACTGCGTGAGTCTACAACTTTGCAGTATCAATATGTCCTCAAAGTTTTATAATGATTTGATAATCTTGTCAAAAGGTATCGCAATTCAAAGTTGTTCAAATTTCCTCGATCTTATTTTATAAAGACAATATTTCCAAAACGTTATCATGTCTTTATTGACAAAAAGTTTGAAATACATTTTGCAAAATTATTTTTTTGAAAGTAATTCGTTGATAGAATTCTAATGATACTAAAAATATGACTTAAATAACTGTTGGCGCCAAAGGGTTAAATATAAATAACATTTCGAGAAACCTGGACTAATTTAATATGTACACGAATGTATCCTGAAAATTTCAGTTCAATCAGAGATATTGTCATAGTCACGTTCTACTCATCTTCGAACATAAGCAAAAATGACGAGCAAAACCTACCAGGATTTTTTTTCAGCAGCCTGCCGTAGCTAAAGCGTTACCCGTACTGTCTTGAAAATCCGTGCGTGTTAAATTTTAGTCAATATCAATACGCGTTGCAATTTTCAATATGATCCAATGTTTCTGTCAGAAGTAGTGAAAAATTAAAATTTGAAAAAAAATCCTTGCCTACTTTTAGGCACTTAGCAAATTTTCAATTCTTTATCATAGGCAAGCTTAAAACATAATAAGTTTTCATTCCCAATACATTTTTTTAACAAAAATTAACACTGCTTGGAAATATAGGAATATCTGAAAATTCACTGAAATGCCCGCCACCGCCAAAGGGTTAAAGGTATCAGAATTTTAGGAAATTATGGACCTACGTATTAAATATATCTATGTTCTCCGAAAATTTCAGCTCAATCGGACCGGCCACTCTAGAGAATATCTCCCTTAACCATTTTGCTGATATATATATATATATATATATATATATATACATATATATATCTATACATACACATATATATATATATATATGTATATATATATATATATATATATATATATATATATATATATATATATATATATATATATATGTATATATATATATATATATATATATATATATATATATATATATGTATATATATATATATATATATATATATATATATATATATATATATATATATATATATATATATATATCTATACATACACATATATATATGTATGTATATATATATATATATATATATATATATATATATATATATATATATATATATATATATATATGTATATATATATATATATATATATATGTATATGTGTGTGTATACATAAAGAAATATAAATTGTCGGCGAAACGAGTTTAATACTAAATTTTCTTCGATAATCGGTAAAAAGCGGATCAAACATACAATTATGCTCTTGCACAAACGCAACTTCCTAAAACTAAGTGAAGTAAAATAGTTAATTTATGTACACTTTCGCCCAAAAGTATGTACCCACTCAATAAACTTACTTTTTCAAACAACTGGAATTTAATAGAAAAAATTAATAAATTGACAAAATTGCATAAGCGACGTTTCAATAACATGAGAATAGCTTAATTTTATGGTCTATGCTATTTTATGCTATCCAGAACACATGCATTGGAAACAACAACTCCTGTTATGGAATGGGGGAGTTGTTAGGCGTGTGTTTTCGCTCACCCTTTATCTATAACAGAACAGTGCTATCCACTGCAGACGCATTGGAAACAACAAGAACTCCCCCCTATCCATCACATGAGTTGTTGTTGTTTCCAATGCGTCTGTGCTGGATAGCATTGTTCTGTTAGGGGTAGGGGAAGCAAAAAAACACACCCAATGTATCAAAGCGGTAGTCCTGGCCAGAAGTATATAAATTATAGTTTCTGGCACTATACTTTTTCTCAGTGCACAAAGACTTATAAGATGGATTCGGTGAAAAAGTTAATGTGTGTCGTGCACTCAAACTTTTCGAAATAATTGTGACACATCCTAATAATTCCTTAGGATTCTTGAGAGATCGCAACATGCATGCCAGCCTTAATTAGCCAACTCAGACACGAGTGAGGATATTCTGGACTTTGTTCCAATATATCCCAAATCATTAAATCAGAAGGCGGTGCAAGGGTTGCAGAAATCACATCAGTTTCGGGCACAACCAGCGCTGCCAGTAAAAAATACATAGAGTCTTGAGCAGTTTTTTCAGAAAATCTGAAGAAATCTTGGAATTTTAGTTTCAATAAAAAAATGTAACTTAGTTCCAGTAAAAAGAGATTATTTTAATAAAAACCATTTATTTCAGCATAAAAAACATATTACGGTGTAACAAATTGGGTCACCGGATCTCAATTAAACAAAAAAAAAAAACGAAACTATAACTCATCCCAAGACCTTACCGAATTTTGACAAAAAAATAATTCATAACACTTATTATCATCGTACTATGATTATGTTTTAATATGTATATATTTTCCGAAAATATTTTTGATTTAAGGGCTTCAGGGAATTCTATACCTGCATAAGTTTCATTTATGATTTTAAATATTCTTTACACAAAACTATGCCAGTTAAAGTATTTATTTGTAATCGATTGTTTGTTTTTTTCGTTTATTGAGATTAATTTGAGAGAAAGTTCTTTCTACACACGCGGAAGAATTGGGTAAGGATGATAGGTGAAAAACAATAGTTCTCACAATTGGAAGAGCAGACTTGCGTTCTCATGATTCAATTGTTGTCACTTGTTTCCAAAATAACTCAGCATTGCCGGTTTCGAAATCGGTGAATTTAATATTTCTCAGCTCACATCACTGTGAATCTATATTCTGCAATTCTGATATTTCTATTAAGTTTGTAAAACATTGACAAAGTGCGATAGTTGAAGGTTGTCTTTTCGAAACAACATTGTCAGGATCCATGAAACTGATACTGAAATATTTGGCTCACGAGCACCATATAATTTTGAACAGTGCGTTCTAAATACTAAAATATAATCTGTGAGTCCATTTAACTAAGCATTCACTGCAGCCCCCAAATAAAGGTTATTCTATGGTAAAAATTACATTTCAAATAAAAATTTAGCATCCTCTGTTTTGGTTTTCTCTAAGTAATCCCTTTGAATATAATTATTGAGTATTATTTTTGTTAATCTTCTTATTTCCAAATTAAGCCAAAATATTTTTGGGGGTTAACTTTAAAAAAGCTTATTTAATTGTATAATGCGAAAAAGGGCTAGCCGCAGGCTGAGCTTTTAAAACTCTGTACCCTTTTGTTTGACATTTAGATTTGCGGTATGTGATTTTTTCAAACTTTTACTTAAGCATTTATGGTATAAATGTTTCAGTATAAGTGTAAAAACATCTGGAAATTTTCAATAAAATCTGAGTATCTGGAACGCGTTGTGAAAGTCTGCAATCTCCAGACTTAAATCTGGATCTGGCCTCACTGGGCACAACTCAGTTCGTAGACAAAGTTCGTAAATTCGTGATTTCATGTGTTACTATGAACTATCTATTCGACGAACGGTCGAGCCAAAGTGACATTTTCGACGAATACCTCCTGTAGAGTTGCTATCTCGAAGATGATCCAAAATAGTTTAAAAATACATACTATCCACTTAATGGTCACTTCGATGTACCAAATTCTACTTATCACTTAAAATTTATATTTAGCATAATTTAAAACATAAATATGTTCTACTCACCCATGCCGCTCGATATGTTTTTTTCGCCAAGGACCTGTTCAATTGATTTTCGCTATTGGTGTCATAGTGTCATGCCTTCGATTAAAACACGAGACTGAAACTATGAGGCTCTCCAAACGGTTGCATAATAAATACAAACGAATCGATGTTGCAGTATATACCGACTCACTGAACATATTACACGTTTTAAGCATTAGTGCTCTTGAAGCGAGCGAAATATTGAAATCGAAGCCATGCAAGTGATTTTACACCGTTCCCATAGTATAAAACCATTATTCAAGGAGATTTAGTTGGGATCGAAGTGTTGAGTGTTTTCTTGCTATCGTATGTTTGGCTAGAGCTATTGCTGCTAGCCAGGTCTAATCCAGATGAGTGCTTGGCATCGAAGGCTATTGACTAGTCATTGAGCGTACGCATATTTCAAACGCTTTGGGAGGCCAGTGCGTCAAGACGTGCAGATACTTTCTGTGGCTGCCAGTAAATTTCGCCACTGCCAGATACACATCATCTTTCCGTATCGCATTCAAAAATAATGAAATGGTCCACCAGACAGACTGTGCTTTGTCTATGGGTCGGTGGGCGAATAGCGAATATTGAAGAGCGCACTGGTCGCCCGGATTTAGCATGCGAGCGCTTAGCTCAGATACACGATCCCGATCACCGATCTAGCAGAAGTAAATCAAATAAACTGAAGCATAATTTCTAGTCGAGAATGCTCGATACTTGAGTCCGTGGACAGCTTAAGTTTGGCAGTGGTAGACGCGATCAGGAACTTTGAATTCTGGCTGCTTTCGCTGAAAGTCGGCTACGGAATCTGCTTCCTGCGTGCTGTCTGCTGTGTATTGTTCTGGACTGCCCGGTCGCAGTTTGATCTAACGGCTAGGCCGCATTTTTCGAATCGCGATCGTGACGGGAATTTCAGCGGCCACGGAAGCTCAGTACTGTGCTTAGTCCATTCCCGACCGTGCGAAATCTGGTCCAGGCCAGGCGGCAGTTTTTATCGGCTATAAAAGTTGCGGGCTCTATAACCGTTATGAAAACCGCGAGTTTACTATAACCACGAGTTGATTAGTCGGTCGCATAACTACGGGTGCATTTCAGTGCAACCAGAGAGTGGGCGAGTGCTAACCGACGTCCCCTGTAAATGAATTTTTTTTTACTAATGCAGTGTCAAATTTAGATCGAGATCGCTGTGCCGCCTAGGAATCATGCTTTGACGTTGTGTCAGTGAGGCGTTTTAATGGTGCACGCAGATGCATTTATAAGTACGATCGAAGGCATCGTCACTCAGACGATGGTGCACCGCGTAATGCGAGCTTACATTTTGGCGCAGAAAAAGTGTTGCAATATTTGGCATGACGGTGGAATCTGCAAAGATCAAGTGGCGCATGTAGACAAGTAGAACAAGTTTCGAAATCTGCTGTTCGAAATTTTGCTTTCACGTAAATTTTTTTTGGCTGCCGGTCTAACTAATCCTGCCCCCAAACGCGATAGTACATTAATTATTTTTCGATATTTAATCGAGTTCTCACGGCCGAACCTGAATCAAAAATCAGTTTTATATGCGTGGAAATTCGGAACAGCAAATTGAAATTCATAAATTATGGTTGATAGAGACTTTGAGTGTAGATCGGTTTCGGTGATGCGGTGGAGATTTGTTCGATTAGCACTGTAATCAAGCGTCTGTATACAAACGCAATACAAGTAAATACGAGGAGCTATTTTTACATGCGATTTCGTAGCGTGGTGCCAGATTAGCCAAATTGTGTGGCGATCATATGTGCTATACGACCAATACTACTTGCTATAAATATCCCGTTTATTGTCGGCATAAAACAAAGTACGCTCGAAAATGTCGAAATCCTGGTATATCTATTTATCAACGATCGCGGTGACTGTTGCCGCCGCGTCAGCCACTTCAGACGCGAACAGCAGCTACGATGGCTACAGTATAACAGATCTGCAGTGTCGAGACGGTTTGGTCTTCCGAGCATGGACTCCCCAAACGAATCTGACGTTGGGCGAGAGGTTCGCCCGAGGCATTGTTTATTTCCTTGGAATGTGCTATTTGTTCCTGGGAGTATCAATTGTATCGGATCGCTTTATGGCAGCGATCGAAGTGATCACGTCGAACGAGAAGGAAATCAAGGTGAAACAGCCGAACGGCGAGGTTCAGATCGTGGTGGTGCGAGTGTGGAACGAAACGGTAGCGAATCTAACGCTCATGGCCCTGGGCACAAGCGCCCCGGAGATAATGTTGTCTGTTATTGAGATGTTTGCGAAAGGGTTTGAAGCAGGTGACCTTGGGCCCGGAACGATTGTGGGATCGGCTGCTTTCAATTTGTTTGTTATCATTGGCTTGTGCATTGCGGTGATACCAGATGGCGAGGTCAGGAGGATCAAGCATTTAAGGGTGTTTTTCGTCACAACAGTGTGGTCACTGTTCGCTTACATTTGGCTGTACTTGATCCTAGTGCAGTTTTCACCAGGGCGACTGGAAATATGGGAAGGTTTGATGACATTCATGTTTTTCCCGGCTACTGTTTTGACCGCTTATATAGCAGACAGGAAACTCTTGATATACAAGTACCTAGATAAAAGCTATAGAATGAATAAGCGGGGTCTGATCGTAGCAACTGAGGGAACTAACCGAGATGTTGAAGTAGGAAACGAAAGGTACTACGTTAAGCACATCGAAGACACACCGAACGGAGACATATCGCAGGACACCAAGGACTTCGAGGAGAGCCGACGTGAG
Organism: Nemotelus pantherinus; assembly: GCA_963978885.1. Lineage (NCBI taxonomy): Eukaryota > Metazoa > Arthropoda > Insecta > Diptera > Stratiomyidae > Nemotelus > Nemotelus pantherinus. The sequence goes on along the minus strand of OZ022265.1, from coordinate 48,660,841 downwards.
TTTTTGGATATTCTGCGAGAGTTTCGGCAAAAGTTTCCTCAGCGCAACATCGAAGACATTGAGAGAATGGCTTTAGAGCGGCTTTTGGACAAGGCGCCGAAATCACGTGCATTTTACAGGATGCAAGGTAACCGAGCATTTACCAGACAGGGCAACTTGCAGAAGAAGTTGATCCAGGCCCGTGCGGAAAGTGATATGCAGGAAGTGAAAACGGAGATTCGAAGATCGGTTTCAGCGGAATCAACTCGTGATGACGATTCTCTTGTTGGAAAAGTCTTCTTCAGTCCAGGTCACTATACAGTGATGGAGAGTTGTGGACAGGTACAGTTGAAAGTTGTAAGACAAGGCGGCCTGTGGCAATCGTGCACTGTCGACTACGAAACCGAAGATGGTACTGCGGAAGCTGGTAGTGATTATGGGTATGCAAAGGGTACTTTGACCTTTTTGCCGGGCAGTGATGAGCAATTCATTAGTGTTGATATTATTGATGATGATGTCTTCGAATTGGATGAAGTATTCTATGTTAGATTATCTACTACTTGTGATACGGTTGCTATTGGTAGTCCAAATGTTGCGACAATAATGATTTTGGACGATGATCATGCAGGATATTTTTCATTGGCTGCAAGAGATCATGACTTGATCGAATCGGCTGGAACTTATGAATTAGTAGTGAAACGTTTGTCTGGTGCACGTGGTGCAGTTGAAGTTCCATTCTGGACAGAAGATGGTACTGCAAAAGCAGGAAAGGATTACGAAGAGCAGCGTGGGACGTTGGTGTTTGAAAACAATGAATCCGAGTAAGTGTGTATATGTGATTGTTTTGTTTAATTGATTTGGGACCGTGACTGTTTATTTTTCAAAATAGAAGAGAGGTTTGAATATCATTTGAAAGAAAGAATGGATGGGATTTGTGTGTTGTGAAAACACATGTCCTAATGATGTAATTTTTTATGACAATAATAATGTCTTAGGGGATATGTTTTGTTTAGTTATGTCGAATAGAAAACACATGAAAGACGTCGATTGGTTATCCATTCAAAGTCAACCGCTCCTATAAGCATTGGCTTAAGATTTTGTTTTTGGAGCTAAAAACAGCATCTTTTTGAATAAAGTCTGTCAGGAGTTAACGGCAGTACTCAAAACTTATCGGTAGTATAACACTGCATCGAAATATTGTGTTAGCAAGTAAATCTATCGATACTTTCGATTTGATGATACTATTACTACGACATACATTTATTTCATCATTTTCGTGAAAAAAATGGTAGAAGTTGTGTAGGGTACTTATAGTGAAACAGTAAAAAAAACTTTGATGCAACTTACGTTTCATCAGCTTATCGGGATTGCCTCTCGCTCCTGTTCACAACTTGAATGGATGTTAAAACCAAAAGAAGTAAGCATATGATTACTGATTTTCAAAGAAAACTATTATAGAAATCACTTTGCCAAAATATTGTTAAAAAAATGAGTGACTAAATATCGTGATTGCATAATCTGATCGAGCTGAAATATTCAGGATTCATTGCCATTTACATAGAATAAGTCGAAGTTCCACTAAAGCTGAGCTATCTTCAACTCTTTGGTACCAGTGGGCATTTTAGTGAAATTTTAGGGTTTTTTTATATTATTGTCTACCAAGGACTTTCAGAAAAACCTGAAAAACAAAAAAGTAATTTGAAATTGTTTGAAATTTGAATGTGATAGCCTTTATTATCATTGTTGACGCTAGGTGGTCAAAAAAGACAAAAAATTATAAAATTACATTGGCGATAGCTTCTCACAGGACCGTTCGGTCATTACAAAATTCACAAGACTCATTGATGCTCTAGTATAATAGTGTTCAATGAATATGCTGGCTATCCTGTCGCTGCAATAAAGACAAATCTTTCAAATCATCGAATCCTGTTTTTTTTCAGTTTTTAGGAAAGTAAAGCAAACAATATATAAATCTAATGGTTTATACAGCATGCCACATTAAAACTTTTAAAATTCTGTGCTGCGAAAGAACGGTGACCTTTCATAAAATTGTCCATTTCATGAGCACCCGCAATTTGTGTAAGCGAGATTTCACGACCCAAAAGTCAAATTCAATCAAAACTCACAGAATGCATTGGTCTTGATTACAATTAGATCTGATAGAAGTTTGTTGAATATGCTGACAGCTCTGTGTATGTGGTGACATCTTGATAAAACTTCCAACAAAATAAAATCCTTATGCTTTCGATGCTATCATCAGATTGAAATATAATTCACACTGTACGTACGTTTACCTTAGTGTCAGCCAAATTCAGTAGACTTTTGATTCCAATGTAACGATAGGACTGCCAGCGATGATAATTTTAGTAATTTTTTATGCTAACATTAAAACTAACATTAAACAACATCTAATTTTTAGACTACAGTGATCTTCCAGTGAAAGCAAGCACCAAATATTCCAATTTCAAAAATTTTGAAATGCTTGTGGGTAAAACCCGTAAAATTTTTCTACTCCTGTAGCCTCCTTTTCTACTCCTGTATCAAATTGAAATCCATAGCGTGGGTTGGATTTGACGTGAAGCAAGTTTGGTTATTTTTGGTTATGGTGCCGGCAGAGTCTGGCCGCTTTGGCAGTTACAATCAATATATGTTAGTCAAATAAGTGTTTAGTGCCGAAAATTACTTTCAGGTCTTTAAAACGGAATGCAACATCGAGAGAGTTACCAGAAACGCAATAAGAAAATACTAAAGGGAGCGTTTTACGCGTGAATGATTTTTGGCGACATTTTAGGACATTCAAAGTAAGATAATTCGCATTACACCAGTTGCCCAGAGTGTGTAGATAGTTCTGTTGCAAAAAGCAGTCTCCAATTGTATCAATTACTCTGAATATTTTAAGATCGTCTGCATAAAGAAGGGACAAGGAGCTAAGGAGACACGGAAGATCATTAATGAATACTAAGAACAACAAGGGGCCAAGTATCGATCTTTGCGCAGCATCTGAGGTGGGATAGAAGGGAGCAGAGGAGTAGGATTTCACATTAACAACACAAGCACGGTTGTAAATGTAAAAAGAAAACCTGGAGAGGAACGCACCGTAGAAACCATATCTGTCTAATTTCAAGAGCAAAAGCTCAAGGCTGACAGAGTCGAATGCCTTAGACAAATCAGTGTAAAGAACATCCAGCTATCTTTGCTGATCGATGGCAAAAGCAGCAGTATTGCTGAAAGATAGCAAATCAATCCATGTTCCTCGTTGGCAAGGAAGGGCTCGAATAGAGGATAGATTCTGTTGTAGACAACCCTCTCAAGTAGCTGACTAAAGCAAGGTAGAAGCGAGATTGGGCGGTAATTGGAGATACAAGCAGGGTCACCTGGTGGCGTATTTCCATATGGAAGGAAAATGTTGGCTGATTTCTATATGGGAGGAAAAACACCAGTTCCGATATTGAGGTTGAAGATAACGGGCAAGCGTACACAAAGCAAAGAAGATTAGTGACTTAGTTTGTATATTCGGAATACCATCAGAGCCAAAACTACAGTAAGAATCGAAACAACTCATTAAATATTCAACTTCTAAAGGGTTTGTACGAAATGAAGAGAGCGCTCTAAGGTTAGCGCGAAACGACGAAGGAGTTGTGAAAGAAACACGTTTAGGAGAAAGAGATTTTGTGGGGAAGAAAATGACGAGAAAAAAACGAGCAAAGATCTCACAGGTCTTTTCAGTTGTTGCGGCCGAAATTTCATCAAAAAATATATTTTGAGGAATGACGGGAGATTTTTTCAAGGCGTGAATAAATGACCAGGGTTTTGAATTGTGGGAACTGATAGAAGCCTCAACTCTGGCAACGTAGGCACGCATGGCTTTTTAAACTCAAGCAGGTCATCATGCAAAGCAGAACGTTTGAATTTGCCACGAGCAACATCCTTTGCCCTACGGGCAGCAGCAACGTCAGAGGTAACATCATTAAGTCTTTTGGGGCGACATGTGGGAGCGAACCGAGGAATGAGATTTGAGAGGAAAACGTAAAGCCAATGGAGAGCCTCGTCAACGTCAAAACAGCATTTTAATCATCCCACAAAAAACAATTCGATTTGGTTCTCCTTTTGGAGGCTTATTCCGCAAAACAATCGAGTTTCCCGTATCAAGTATTCTCTGCTTCGATAAGCATTAGAGACGATATAAGTTGTCTATGCTAATTTATAGACAAGGAGGGAACCGTGATCATAAACTAATAACCTTTATGAGTAAATGATATCGCCAGATATAAGTCAAGGATGTTAAAATTTATCACAGCTAACGTAAATAAAAATTAATGAACTGCCACTGTAAGTGGTCACATCAGTCAGGTATGCACTGTGAGCTGATGTCTGGTGAGAATCAGTGCATACTTTCCATACCCCTTAGTTAACATAAAATTTTTCAATTTTAATCATCCCACAAAAAACAATTCGATTTCGGGTATAACAAGAGACTTTGGATCTAAGATTAAGATTGAAAGAAAGTTCTAAAAGAACTGGAGAGTGGTGAGGGTCAGGAAGAACATAAGGTAAAGCAGCGGAATCCAAACAAACAGAAGACACTGGAATATTATTTATTTTGCGATTCGTATTAGGTACCGAGTTTAATTGGGAAAGAGAACATATAGAAATGAAGGAAAACAAAGTAAGGAAAAAACTGTTGCTAGAAGTGATGGTTGAAAAAGAGGTATTACACTCGATTGAAGGTATATTAAAATCACCACATAGCATTTAGTGAGCGGTAGGAAAACGGCACAGGAGATAGAATGAGAGCTCTGCAAAAAAAATTTATAAAGTTAAGAAGGCCTATTACAGGGGATGTAGATTGAGGCAATAAGTGATAGTGAAGTAGGAGCTAGAGTAACACAAACTAAAATACATTTCACTAAGGATGTAGCTGTGAAGTCACTGTAAACCGAGCTAGAGAGATATTTTTGGATGCCAATAAGAACACCTCCACCATCAGATTTACCAGAGACTGACCGGTCACGATCCTTGCGGAAAACAGTGTGCTATGGTAAAATCTTACTATCAAAAATATCATCTGGCAAGTCTAGCGTCATGTTCTGTATCATCTTCGATATTATTTTGAACGTCATCAAAACTTAAATTGTCCTCTTCTTCACTAGAAACATCGAAAATTTCTGATTCTTTGTTCATCTGTTCTATTTCAAAATCCGTCAATCCCTTGCATGAAGCCATCGCTATGTTATCAACTATATGTAAAAATACATATTATCAAAATATGATCAAACTTAACGAAAAAAATCAAAAAATTATTCGGGTTCTTAAGATCAAAATGTTACAAATTACATAACGTAGAGTTATTTTGACTCACGATGTCACTATATCTACGTAAATACAATGCTTACCTTTGACACAAGTGCACAATTTGGGAGCTCTGGCCGAGTACTAAGTTGGTTCGAACAGTCGATGCGATACATAAAATGATTGCAACGATACAAATGAATACGTCTCACGGGTGAGTCGTTTTGACACATTATGTATTTAGGGTTAATTTGAGCCCCAAATGTCCTAACCAGCCCCAAACAGCCCCAAATCTCCTAACCAGATGGAAGCTCGTTTGATACATAAAACATGAGTTCTGGGAGAGGTTGCACATCGACTATTTGAATGAGTTACAACGGCGGTACATATGGAAAGAAAAGGCCCCAAAAGTCAAAGAAGGAACTCTGGTAATCATCAAAGAAGAAAATGTACCATCGCTTCGGTGGCCACTAAGCCAAATAATTAAAGTATATCGCGGTGACGATGGAGCGACTCAAGTAGCCGATGCAAAAACGGCCACTGGAATTTTAAAACGTCCCATACATCGACTAGCATCATTGCTTGCTGAGGACAATGCCTCGGACCTCCTTACAAAAGATAGTGGTCACGGGGACAAGCTAGAACAACCTCTGCCAGAAAAGCATCACACCAGGCCAACTGACATATCAATGCTAATGACCTTACTGTACACATGCTTGGTTATATTGCCACTGAACGTCCAATCGGTAAAAGTAACACCTTCTAACCAGAATCCAGGCATCTATTTTGAGAAATTGGGATCTGCGGGAATTATCACGAGCGAATCGAACCTAGTAACTTACTTTGACATGCAACCATATTGGAAACATTTTGAAAGTATTAAAAATAACTTTCCATAATTTTTTCATTTCTCCTTAATTTCACGTCTCGCCACGCAACTTAAATGTTCGTGACAATAAGGACGATTTAAAGTGGGTCGATTCTTGGATTTATCGTGAGCAGTTCAGTTTTTACGATGTTATTAGTCGGACAATGCGAAAGCGAACGCAACATTAAAGCATTTTACAGCTTTTCGCTTATCAGAAGCCATTAGGAGTAATACTCAAGAGCCCAAAAGAACCGCACTAACGATGTGGTGAAAAATGTCCTGTTTTCCTTGTGACCATCATATTCGCAAATGTACAGCTGGAATGGCATATACATACCTAAATGTGTAGATACTCGTATTATTGTGTATTTTATTTAGCTTCTGGTCGACCCTTTTCCTTTCGAGGACCGTTCAAATCTCATTTAAATAAGAAATTGTTTTGTTTGTCAAGCGATGGTCAGGAATATTTTTTTTCGATTATTGGTAAGTATTATGGGATATTGGTCAAGGGAATATTTTGTAACTTGTTGTTCTTGTTCTTGCATGTTCGAAATGAGATATCAGGGCTGTTTTTCGAAATTAGATTAGGCGGTTAGTGAGGTGTTGAATGTGCATTGTGTCTTTTTTTCCTTGAACGTTTGCGTAGATTCCATGAACAAAAAAAAAAGTTAAGCCCAAAGTTAAGCTTAAAACTTTACTATCACACGAAACACGCAGCCTTAAAATTTTAGTTTCTGTCTAAAAAATTGAATAAAGCAAAAAACATTGTAATTAATGTAAAAAAATATGAATCAAGTACCTGAAAATATTCCAACGCAAGGTCTACATTCTCATATTCACTCGACTAATAATTTCTCGAAACATATGCAAACAAAGTATTAAATCGTAGAAATTTCAACAGTGCACAACATTTTGATTGTTTATTTCTGAACGGAAATCCGACAAAAATAATATTTGTATAAGTTTCTGTTTTGATTAAGAAAAGATATTGCTCGCATCAGGATGCAATTTGACTGGATTGTATCATATGCGATTTTGCAGTGTTTGTTTTTATAATTTTCATTTGCGTACATTTGAATATTAGGAGTAATGTTTTCATACGGAATTTTATTACTTTCCGCTACCGATACAGATCAGAAATTTTCCCGTGGACACGGCGTAGGTATGAAGAGAAAGTCAATATGAATTACTCAGATTGCAGTTTGATTCTGTAGAAATCATGGGGATAAGCGTATTTTATAGCATCAATTAAAATTTAAATGAGAGATGTAAATCATCTCATTGCAGCATTGTTTTCAACCATTGAAAATCTTGTTTGAAAAACATTGATGTTGTGTTTACTGGATTTTGTATGAACTATTGCATCAAAGGGGTCATGTTTTTTGTAAAAGAAACGCATTTGAAGAGAGGATATAACAAATACACATTTCGTTATGAATAAAATTAAAAAATAAATATAAACATAAATTTATCCACGTCCTAAAAAACGGAAAAACATTCTTCTGAATAAATTTGTCGACCATGAATTACAGTACCTCTATATACCTGCCGATGATTCTGTGCCATGTGTTCCCCATCGATGCAATTCATTTTTGAATCAAACGTACTTTTCTCGAAAAATGTAGTATTCATATTTATTTATTCTTGTTTTGCATAGAATAAACATTTCGACTTGAGCCGACAGCATCACGTCGCAGCATTCCGCCTGAATCCAGTCCACTCTAAGCGTATGCTGAATTCGCCGTCATTCTAGTTCCGGTTTCAGCCGGAAAATGTCATATATTCGTCGTCATCTGCAAGATAAATATGTATAGGTATATGAATAAATTGCATGTATCTTGCCGAGAAGGAAATTTATTTGAGCATCGCTATATCCTTGCACGTTTACTGAATCCTAATAAGTTTGCTGGCTGTCGGAGCTTCGAATTTCATATTTGTTCTGCTGTGTATGGAATTATGCATGTGTGTTATGAATGACTAGCTGTTAGTTTATATGTAGAGACTTTACTGCGGATAGGATATTGCAGCTGGATTTTGAAGAAAGTGACATAGAAGCGGATATTGCGGTATAAAGTAGATGATGAATAAGCCACGCAAGCAGTTTTTTGTTAGTTGTGTAGTATGTATAATAATTACTGTTATTTCTCACCATATGCATATGCAGAGTGTTTCGCAATCAATGGTGTAAGTTAAAACCGCAACATTTTGTTGACGTTGCAGTGGGCTGGAACTGAAAGAGAGTTCGTCAAAACCAAAGACCTGCGTTGTGTTTACCAAAAAAAGATTTCGTCTTTTTTGTCGCTGTAATAAATCTTTTTTTAAAAGGCTGCTTGTTTCTTGAAAATATATACTTGAGAAGAAGTCAAAGAGTTTTGACAGAGCAGTGCTTCGGTTTTTCCTCTCAGTCCAGCCACTTTTGCTTTTGTTGGGATCGGACAGAGTTCCCTCGCAGATTCTCTATCGCATTCTGATTTCCAGCCTTTAGTATGGCTGGCCACCAAACCACTGCTCCGTAAAGTATATTTGGTTCCACTAAACTATATGTAAATCAAGAAGACCAAACGAGCTTGCAGCTCCCATGTTGCTCCTATAGGCATTTTACATCAAAAGTACACAGTGCTTTGCGAGTTCTTTCCGCTATATTTTTCTACCATTGAAGCTTAGTCCCATCTATTTTACTTTATTCGTGAGGATTATAGGAGTTCGACTGAGTTCAGTGGATCGAAAGATGGAATTCTATGCTTCTTTGTGAAGTCCAATAGTTCAGTTTTGTTTAGGGCTAGCCTTAAGGACACATTCTTGAAACTACTGCGAAAGAATATGTAAGAAATGATTTAATCTTTCCGATAGGGTTGAGATGAATTTCCCTGATATGACGATAGCGATTTCAATGCATACACTATCACTTTACATTCAGTTTGGTCAAGCTTTCTTAGAAGCTCATTAAAGCAAAGGTGCCAGAACACCGCCCTTAGGTGTGGCCGTAATTACTAGTTGCTTGATGGTTGAGCTACCCAAAGACGAGTATATTACCCAATTTCCGAGTAGCTGATAACTGCAAGTCGACACCCAGGTTTTGAAAAGCATATACACATGCCTGGAAACTTACATTATTGGACGCTTCTTCGATGTCTATAAATGTCGATGTCTAGCCAGCAAGCAAGTGATTTTTCAGCATACCCTATTAATGTATGTATGACTGTTTCGACATATTTGCCCTTTATTATGACCCAACACACTCTCAAATCTTCAGTAGGAAGGAGTTTAGATGAATTGGTAGATAATCCTTTGGTCTAAATATAATAAAGTAACTGTCAGCCGCTAAGCATCTCACAGCTGCTCTAAATCTAACCTTCATTAAACCTTTTTATGAAAACCGAATCAGTGGGCTTTGAACTCTGAATTTTTTCGAGGTAACTGGCTTCATCGTACCATCAATGTTTTTACAGAAAGATTCTCATGAATCTATATTTATCTTACGCTTGACATTTTTGATTAGCATTGATTTGCAGACTCGGTCCGTAACGACCTATGGTTCTTGCATTAGAACCACTTCTTCCGCATGTTTGCGCAGATGAAGTAGAAGAGCTGCCTTGGAGCCGTGAGGGGTAATTTTGAAAACATTCACCTTTATCCATAACCTTGATGTCTAGATCATCGTCAGATCTAATGGTCATCTCTTCACTCATTCTGAGGTCCAAGATATCAAGACAACACCCAAGCTAAGAGGTCTTAAAATCACTTGCTTCATCCTCCGATGCAAATGTTCCCGAGCAAGTGCCAGGTGTAACAGATGGAAGTTTTTCTGCGATGTGATACTCGTATCTCTCCTTTTCGTAGGGACTGAAACCTCTTGCGTGAACATTTTAAAATAGCCTCGGTATACATTCAAATGCATAAAGTCAAACCCGTATTCAATTTTTTTTACCACGGGTTCTTGACTTTGCAAGGGATTTCTCGTTGATGACTATGAGGGCCTGGCGTCGGTCACCGGAGAGCTTACTGAACTTGGGAACCTTTCAGTCGTTTGAAGATAGGTTAGTATTGCTTAATTCTATGACCGCTGTAATATCACCAAATGAAGAAGGCTCAGAAGAAATCCATGCCCTGCTTAGTCGGATTATGATGCTATCTGATTTCGTGACCGACCAAATCTCACCCAGTTTTTTTACCACTTATCTGTACAAGTCCACAAACCACCGATCCTGATAGGCTATCTGTGTGGCTTGGCCTTGATGCCAACCAGCATCGAAGTATCTCAACGATGGCCAGAAATGATCTTCAAGCAAATCCTCAAAGCCAACTAAAAACGCATTCTGCACCAACTTCCAGATCTCTTCAAAGATGATATTATTGCTTTTACTACTATCGAAGACTGCCCTAACCAGACACTCTTTGACCATTTCATCAAATAACCGGGTTAGTCCGATTGGGCCAGTCTTTCTCTGATTCGGCTGTTCAGTCGTCCTTTGCCGTTTCTAAGCGCCTAATATTGCAGGGGCCTGCACGAACCTAATATTGTAGGCTGCGGGACGAATCCCTTTATTAAGTGCTACCCGTTTAAGGGCTTCATTGGAGGTGCTCCGGATTCTATATGCCGTGCAGAGCGCGCAAAACAGTGGGTGGCTGTAGCGAAGACAGCTCCTTAGGTACCCAAGTCGGTTCAGTTGTCTTTCCACGTGATTCCCACTCGGTAAAATTATGCTACCTTCTTTCACCAGTCCTCAATTTTTAACCAGGGAGTGAGATGTGGTTGCCGGAGGTCCATGGAACAGGCTTGGAAGCTACTTCTCCAATATATTTGGACGCTTGCTAGTTGCTGCTCTTCCAGCCACTTTTCCCTCATCACTAGTGCACCTATCCGTAGAAACAGTATCTTTCTTGCCTTGAAAAGGAAATGTTGGATGAGGAGAGTAAATCATGTTGTTAGCAGATGTGCAAAGAGCAGACTTGGAAGCCACTTCTCCAAAGTCCTTGGACAGAGGTACGAGTTCCTCGTGGACGGTGAAACAGGGTTTCTGGCTACTTTGCCTCCGGATAGCAGTAGAGCAAGCCTATCAGGCACTTCTCCCCATAACTAGAGTATTCCACGGTGGAAGCTTTCCCTCTCTGACTATAGAAAAGTAGATGAAATAACAGCGCCAGGCTTCTGCCCTAAGCTTTTCGAATTTTTGAGCTTTAAATTGATGTTTTTGGGTCAAAACTCAAACTAGCTATCTTAGCCCGAATGTTTAGTGACCGGAATCATTGCGAAACAGGTAAGCCATACGAGAGTTTACACAAGACCTCTTGGGAATGCGTGGATGCTATCTACCTACATCCCACAGGACTGTAAATTTAAGCAAATGAATATTTACATTTTTTCTTTGATTGAAGAAGATTTTTATTTCATTTTTGTTTTACATTCTTAACCTAGCTTAAAGTATAATTGGCAATGATAATTTAAAGTCTAGCGGCTATACTATTTTGGCCTGCTGGCTCTTATGGTTTTTTTTTATATAAATATTTTTTCCTTAACAGTTTTTATCTTACACTTAAAATTTACCTTATTTACCTTAACTTAAAATTTACCTTATACTACAATTAAGTTCTACCCTATACCTAATTATAACCAACCTAACCTAATTATACCAAAACTTAACCTAGGTCAAACATTTAGCCCCTTCTGTTTGACGGAAGGCCTACATAGCTAAGTAGCCCATCCATGAGCTGCCGCTGATACGCTGACTTCGCGGGGCGCATAAATGGCTCATTGGACCCACCTGTACACCCTATTGACCGAATCAGTCCGTTTTCATGTCCGTCAGTTTGTCCGTAGAATTTTGTCGTTATAACCCGGTCCTTAAGTGGCTTCAGTCCCGACTCCTGATAGAGGAGAAGGTTCTTCGGCCACTTTTTAGTTACTGGGTTGTAGAACCTACCAATGCAGAAGCGGAGGATTCTTCTTTCGAATATCTCCGCTTCGGCCATGACAGTCTTTGAACAGGTAATCCAGGAAGGGGAAGCATAAGTCAGGATAGGCCGGATCAGGGTCTTTAGCTTTGGTGGTCATACCCATCTTTTTGGCGAAAAGACGTCTGATGCGTTGAAATGCGAATTTGGCAGCTTTGATTTTACGCCGCACGTAAGGATTAAATTTTAGAAATTCGTGAAAATCAACACCGAGGTACTTTAGAGATGAGCTAGGAGTAATCAGCGAGTTTTTTGGTCTTGTTGCGAATAGTTTGCGTGCTCCGATATTTAGAAGGATTGCGAAATACACTAAGCTGTGTCTTACTGCTATTTAGTTTGATGCCCCATTCGTCAAAGTAAAGACTTAATTCTGCCAAGTAATATTCCAGGCTCCATGAATATTTACAGCAACTCTGAAAGATTAATAAATAGAAATCAAAGTTTCATCTTTTAAAAGTCAATAATCAAAATGAGCTCTTCTGTCAGACTTAATTCCGCTACACTTTTTGAAACTAAATAATGTAGACACCCTTCTATTACGATTACACCACGTAAAAACTCCGAAGCACAAAATTTATCTGTTTTGGCCATTTGTACACGAAACCATTCAAACTATTTATGCACAAATTTACAAAAATACGAAATACGCACGGCATCAAAATACGTATTGCAGGGTGTCATTGGATTAACAAAGTGAGTTTGCATTTTGTACTTAATTTAAACAAAAAAAATTGAATATTTCAAATCAACTACTACAGGAACGGAATCTCACTTTTTCGAAAAATCTGAAGTAAAATTTATATATATATACATTAATACATATACTATCACCCTGTAGACACAACTAATCATTAGAAACCACGAATTTGTTACAAAATTTTTCTAGGGGTTACAGGAGAGAAAAAAATCCACAAGTGGCTAGAAATTGTATCGCAAAGCGTACGAAATATGTTCGTGGATACACAAATAGTTATGTACAAGGCGACGACGATGGCCAGTCAAAGAAAATGCTTCACCAACAACAAATGCCGAGACATGCATATTTGGCACAGTTCCATAAAAATTGGATACATCCATAATTTCCACAAATACGTACGACTGCAAACGTAACCGTTTGAAAAGCATATGTAGATATATATATTACTGTTATGTATGTCTGAAAAGTATTTGAAGAATTTTTTTCGCCTTTCGTTTTTCTGTTAATATTAGATAGGAAAGCTGGCAACAGGAGGGCAAAAGAATAAACGAAATGTAGAAAACTTTACTATCGGACTGCGAAAGTATTCCCTTTCGTTTATAAACTATTTTGAGTACGGAGAATAAATAGAACAGAATGCGTGTATGAATGTAGTCATAACAAACAGTTTTAGTGAATGTAATTACCCTAATTTATGAAAATAAATCAGTCACACATTCATTCATGCACTTGGGTGCAAGGTTAGTAGGGGTTTTTCAATACATGAAAATCTTTTTATTTTCTGTGTTGCTTTAATTGACAATAATAATGATGAGTATCGCTGATTTGATTTTCTATTATGTCTGAAATTTTTCATCGCGAACGCATTCATAGCATCACAACAAAAATCAGAGTAAGATCATCGTCTCACTAGTCTTTGAGAATATGAGAATATTGCACAGAATAATGAGAATATTGCACAGGTGATCGAGTTCGTTGAATGAAATTTTATAACCTGTAATTTATATTGGAATCTAGGCAGGTAAATATTTTGGGGCCGTCGAATATTTCTTTGCACACTTTTTTCAACGTCATTGCATCGTAGGGTCCTTTTTTGTTGATGGAGCTACGGGGATGAATTCGAGTTGATTAGGGATTCCCCTCAGAATAAAGAGATTTAAGGAAATGAAACAAGCGTATACCTATAGGAAATTTATTGAAGCAATTTTACTACAAAAGTAAAATCTATAATTAGAACAAATCGAAAGAATTACTACCTCAGATATTCCCCTTGGTGTCTCGGGTACCTAAGATATTCGAACTTTTGGTTATAACGTGTCAAATGGCCTACTATCTCTATTGTACACATGGCCAACTCTGTTTGCGAAAATCAATGATTTTGATTTTGACCTGAGCTTCCACTTTTCCACTGTTCAAATGGCATCACCGAAAGTCGCGATATCATCTGAGTTCCCGAGTTCACCGATTGCAGTCTTTCTTATTTGGAGTACCTGCGCTTATACTTTGCTAAGGCTCACGCTTCTGTGAACCTGCTGAAAGACCTTTGTCATCGCTGCTTCTTCCTCAACCTTAAGTACTTGAGTTGTTAATGTTAATTTGATAGGCAATCCTACGGGAATCTGCATCTTCTGCTGTCCGTTACCCTTTTGAGGTCAATGGAGGCTGCTCTGGTTCACCGACTAGTAGGACTTTCTCAATTAGAGCTACGCTCAGGCGTGCTTGTCCTTTTTTGCGTCCCATCTTTTTTGGTGCGAGGAGCTCTCAAGTTCCAGAAAACCGTCTATCACATACATATTGCGACACGTTCTTTTGAGTAGGAGATGCGGCTGTCACTTTTTGAATGACATCACTTTTTGAATGACAGCCTTACTTTGGCCATGCTATCAAAGGTGACTTTAGATTCAAAGCAAGAACATCATTAAAAATTCAAAAAGAGATCAGATGATGTGCCAAAAAAAAGTTATTGCTGCTTTATATCTAAGGCAAATAATATTGGTGGAAATCTGATTTTTGTAAAAGGATAAAGCTTACGGAATATTTTATTTCTTTTATGCCAAGGACAATCCTCGACGTCCGACCATTTCCAGTATTTTCGATACTCTATTAGAGCTTTATGTCAAGATCAATCATCTTCCCCGATTATTGGCGAAGTTGGTATTTCACCAATGCAAAGTCACCTACATGATGCTAGCTAGCTTCCACGCCTCAATCCTTACGATACGGTTGTAGTTAATAGTGAACATCATTGTAAAGTGTTTCGGGCTCTGGGGTTCTTGTGCTCTGTAGTACCTGTGTTCTACGTTACTTCATAGCTGTGAAGATGCTTACGTTCGACGAGACAAATTGTATCAACTAGTTGTATCATAAATTAGGTCTTAGCTACCTTCATTTTCATCATAGAGGATTTCACTGGATTTGGTTGGGTTTTTTCTTGGCATTGTTTGGTCTTTTAGAAAAATTAAAAATAAAGCCGGCGGTTTACTTTCCTTTTCTTTTCGTCGTTTGGGTGACAAGGCATTTTGAGCTGCGAGAAATTCACTCTAATTTTGTACGTACCGGGAAGCCAACTACTGAAAGGGGCTGTCACCATACAACGTCATGCTTCACCTATAGTTTATTTCCATTCAAATAAGTAGTTGGCACCTATATATTCATTCTCTTATTTTGCTTGCGTTTCTAACGTATATTTAATTTTAATCATTTTCAATCATTTGAAGTGAAAAAAATTATCAACGAAAGTGTGGAATAAATAGTCATTAGCCCTAACCAGACATAAGTCTGCGAACATAAGCAACTGTCAAAACCGACCAGTTTTAGAGCAAAAAAGGCACTTTTTGACATTCGCAAACACGAGTGAATATAAATGCCCATATAGCGCATAAGCGAACGTATGTCAAGTCGTATCTCATCATCACTTTACATAAGGGCAGCTCATAGCAACAATTGAGCAAAAGGTTGCTTAATGAGCATGCCACTTTTCTGGCTGTTTGGAAAGTTATGTTTGCATGCAACATATGCTTTGAGTGGGTTACCTCGGCTCATATGCACACGTACGCGCGTAGAATCATCACTGGTTGGACCTTTTGTCAATTTTATCTGTGCCAATTAAAATAGATCATCAGAAGAACAAAATAAAAGCTTTGGTTTTGATGTTTGATTTTTTCATATTTTTAGTCTTATCTTTCATTTGTGGACAGTTTCTTCCTCGATATGTCCAGGTTTTGAGAAATACGCTTTGAAAAACGCTGATTTAAATAATGAAAACTTATTTAGTCATCGAATTCAATAGGCATTTGGCCAAATAAAAAAATTAAAAATCACAAACTTTAATATGAAGACCAAGTTTTACCTTAGACGCTAAATATATAATCGATATTTCGAGGGGTTTCCTCTTCTTTAGTGTCTATATTTTTATGTCTTATTTAAGTAAGAATTTCAATATATTGAAATTTTACCGCTTCTTATACATACTTTTCTTCTCTTCTAGGTAAGTTTTACTGTCGTGTTCTCGATGTGGATTTCTAAAATTTATAAACAGTAAGTTCATAGTAATTTTTTCGCTAACTTATGTCTTATGTAAAAGAAAACCTCATAAACGAGCGCTACGAAGAGTTGATTGGAAGTACTCTCAGCGTAGTGATAATTTTATCGTTTAGTTTAGTATCGTTAACGAAGTGAACATCTTGAGGTTCCAATTTTCGAAGACATCTTGTAACTTATCGGAAAACCTTAAAAATGCTCTATAGATTCTATAGAATAGAAGTTTCAAATTTGGTTTCTTTCTTTCTTTTATTCTTTCTTTTATTATAAATTTGGACCATCCAAAAACTGGTATTTGGTTTATGTTTTGTTGTTTTTGAGTGAAGTTACAGCGGCAGCGATTGTTGTTGTATTCATTGTACTTACCTAAAATTCTGTCATAAAGAGTTTAGCTTGCCTTAACTTACCCTGCCCAAGTTTGCACTCTTTGCAAACGCGCCTAAAAATTACCATAGCTGGCAGCTCTATTCTAATTTTTCAACCGAATTTCTAGCAACCAAATTTTTCAACCGAATTTCAGTCAGTTTCAGCTACTGTGTGTATTTATTTATTTATATATTTATTTGCCAAACAAGACATCATACAATATACATAATGCAAGAAATAAAATAAAATATAAAAGTATTTTAAGTTGGTATTTATTTGTATTCAGGCGAATTATAATGTGAAATAAATAGGTTAAGAAGTTAATAGGGCCTTTGTCAAGTTATTTTGAAGATAGATTTGGCGATACCTGAATAATAATGGTGACTTACACTGTTGAATGTTCTACACCTATTGATGGGTTCATTATACCCATAGACAGTAAGGTGCTAGTATTCTTTAAGGAGGGTTGTATGCCTAGTCCGTCTTATTGGATTGTTAAATGTAATTTTATTCGAGAGAGGGAGCTGCTAAACTAACTGTTGCATTAAAAATGTCGAAGGTTAAGCATGCGCTAATTAAGGTTCTTCTTGATGGCCAAGTCTGTATTCGTAAGAGGAAAGATTGCTGAAGTCGCATGGATTATTGAGGTGCCTCAAGGCGAAAAGTAAAAATTGTTTTTTAACCGATTCTAGCCTGTCGCTGTGTAGTTGAAAAGCTGGGCTCCAGACTATGCAGGCGTATTCCAGTAGAGGCCGCACTAGTGATGTACATATATAGAGGCTTAGTAACCTAAATGTTTTTGAGCTCTTTAGCGCGCCTCTTAATGGAATCTAATTGTTAAAGCACATTTTGGTATCTAGGGTTACACCTAAGTCTATGATATATTCTACCCTAATATGTTCACTGTTATTGAGATAGTATGAGTTGGCTATGACTCTATTTTTTCGGGAGAAACTTATCACTCGACACTTGTCGACGTTGAGATTTAGATTATTCAAGTGGCACCACTGTTCGAGAGATACAAGTTTTGATTGGAAATCGTTAAAATCTGTTGGCTAATTCGGAAGTCATGGACTACAAAGCAGTTTTTTTTCAGTGATTTTTCAAGATAGCATCACTGTTACAGTGTTGCCTGCATTTCAAAATCACTTTTTTCAGACCTGGTCCTAGTCAATTTCCACATGCTTTGTAAATTTCATATTGATCGGATTACCCGGTCGTCAGTTCTCGTGAACATAAGTTTAGAGTGCTGAAAATAGAGGTAATTTGCTGCTGGGTTGCCGTTCTTGCGCAACATGGAGTTTTGAAAATTTTAATTTGAAATGGTGGACAAAAGTTAAAATTTATTAATAATTTGAATTCTTTTCAAAAAGCAAAGAGTTTACAATAGGGTCAATGGTTTGAAGGATAATTTGCACGTGCCTGCCGTAGCTACTGCGTTGCCCACACAGTCTTAAAGGTCGAGATGTGTATAGTTTTAGTCAACAGAAATACGTTTTGCAAATTTCACGATGATCGAATATTTGTGTCAAAAGTTATGACAAATCGAAATTTGAATAAAAATCCTTGGCTATTTTTAGGCACTCAGCGCCCACATTTGGTTCATAATTTCCATTTTGGACAAGCATAAAACATAAATAGTTTTCATTAACCATCACTTAATTTTAACGAAAATGTACTTTGCATAGGAATATAGGGGTACTTCAAAATTATCTAAAATGTCCGCTGCCGCCAAAGTGTTAAAGCTATCTGATCATTAGTTCTTTGGATCAGGCACTCCAGAGGTTATCTCCCTTAAGGCCGGCGATACATGTAAACGCCTGAATTTAGACCGTTTTTCAGAGGCTTATTTGAAATAGAAGGAATAAATGAACCGTTTTGAAAGTGTTCATGTTAAAAATGTTAAATACAAGAATCTGATTTTATTTAATTTTTTGTTTCAAAATGGCCGCCGTAGTAACCAATTTCCTGAGACCCCCACGGCAAAAGGCATCAATCGGCGGGATTTTTAGCATCAGTTACAGTAATTTGATATAAAAAAAAATGGGCTGGAGTGTGTTTATTAAACGTATATCTTCTAGTTGAACCAAGAAAAAAAAAATAAAGTAAAAAAATAAAAAAGTAAAAGTACATAAAAAGTACGATTTTTGACCCTTTTTTTGACAGTTGTGCTAAATTTTGAAATTTTTATTCAACTAAAAGCCTAAACTATAGAGAAAACGAGTGCCACGTTTCATAAGAATCGGTTGAGAACTTTTTGAGCTATCTTGCCCGCCAATCTAAAAAAAGTCGTTTCGAGAAAAACGTGTTGTTTCGAGACACAGAAACTCTATGATTACAACGATATTTTCTTTGAAAATCAGTAATAAGTCACGAATCTGCCAAACAAAATAATCTCTACCGCTTAGGAACCACTGAACAAAATGTGTAAACTTTGTTTGTGATTTTATATGCTTGAAATTACTCTGAAATCAAATGCCATACTCACAATTGGCAAATCCCCATATGAAAATCTATTCCTTAAAAATTGCTCTTAGAACAAAAGTGGTCAAATCCCACCAAAAGTCCAAAAAGTTCTTGACCAAAAGCCAATGCTAGTGTAGGGCTGCCCACAACGTGGCCGACATACTCTATGAGTTTCGTTTGAATCCAATAATTGCATAGGATGCTATATGGTCGGAAATATATTTTGGTTTACCGCTCGCAAAAACTTCTAAAGTTTTGAAATTAAAATAATTTCGCTATTTTCATTTGAAGCATTTAGACTATTCATATGTCTAAATGTGACCGAAATCACCTGTCTTTTCCAGGAAATCATCATAGTAGTCCTCCGAACCAGATATGCTGAACGTTGAGATTAATCAGTCATGTAAATTTTCTTTAGGTACATTGTCTGCTCCAGGACCTTTAGGGAAGAAAACATTTATTAAGAGGCATTTCCTGGTAGATCCACAGCCACAGGGTTTTTGCGGGCTCACTACACTTCCAGCATACTTGTTCCTACTTAAGGCCAACAGAGACCAATGAATTTCATATTGATCCGATCGCCAGCTCCAGCCAACACGAATTTCGGGTTCTCAAAAAAGGGTAATTTGTTGACTGGCTACCGTTCTTTAGCACAATTTATACTTTAACTGAACTTGAATAAACTGTAGAAAGACAATGAAGACAGTAACTGAGTCATGTTACAGTATGAGTGTTTGAATTGCATTCGATTTGGTGTTTGGCACATTCATAAAAGACGACACAAATATATTTCTTATAAAGATCAATGTGTCCTGTAAATGTTGTGACGATCTGATAGCTCTGCCCGAAGTTAGCGCTGTTCGAAATTTCACAATTTCTATTTGCCTACTTTTAGGAACTTAGGGCTCACATAGGGTTAACAAATTCTAAAGTTTAGAATATCAAAGTTAGAACATTTCCAAATTTTATTTAGTAGATTTTGGTATCTGAAGGTACCTTAAAATCTCTCTAGAATGTCCACTGGTGCCAAAGGGGTAAAGACAAGTAAATTTTGGTGAGAAAGATATTTTGGGACTATTTCCAAAATACATGCAATCACCAATAAAATCACCAGTGCACGTTCGTGCCGCTCGAGCATTCGACTCTGACTTTGCTTCTTTGAATCTGTTAGTTTGAATTAGTGCAAATCATAGATTATGTAAAAAAAAAATTATGTTGAGTTATTTAGGAATCATTCAACGTTAGCAACCACGGAAAAAGAAGAAGAAATACTATTCTAATTCTATTGTAACACTCACCTTATATAATTAGCCGTTTGTTTCCCGTCGTCAAACTTGTATTAAATTTCAATTTACCAATTTAGTTCGAAAGACTTTTTAATACATAGTTAGTAACAATCTAAAAACACGTCCAGAGACACTTTCTGCTAAAAACAGATACTCGATTCGCTTAAAACATAAAATATACACTAATGTACGTGTAGTTCTTATTTCAAAAGCTAATCGATAAAAATCTAAAAATATGAAACTGAAATCGAATGTTGTAAAACTGATAATGAAAATTCATCATGATTTTTCACTGTGACCCGTAGGCAGGGGCGGATTTGACCAATTCGCCGCCCTAGGCTTCAGAAATATTTGCCGCCCTTTTCGTGATTTATATTATATGTAACAATGCGTGATTTTTTTCGATTCCCTTGAATACTTCGCTGTTTTTCGTTGCGCCCGAGCTCACAAAAAAGGAATATCAGAGCAAAACTGGCACCGGTTCGTTCGTAAAAATTCCCTTTTATTGCGCCCTTGCCACACAAATAATTATTAAAATACACACACGGTAAAGAACCTAAAAGTACCTAAAAAAAAAGAATCCAAAAATACCAATTTTTAACAGTCCAAAACCGTATACACCTTTGGATCGCATATAATTCCAACGTCTTCGCTAAAATTTTTATAAGTAATGTAAACCCCTCTAATTTTCCACTTATTCAACGAATGAACGACACAAAAACACGTCTGCTCGAATTCACAATCCTTTATTGAATGATCATATCATCATCACCTTCTCTTCTTCTTCTTCTTTTTTGACATTTCATTTGATCGCTTAGCATGCTATAGTGCCATCTATTGGCAACGAACGCTATTACATTTGAAACTAGTATTTACAATTATGATCTTACAGTAAGTTTACTATTCCGTTCAAAGTTTGCTTCCGCACTTGACTGAAGATCAACTATGAACTCGACTATTGTAAATTAAGGGGGGAGATACATGTAACTGCTAAAACAAAAACGATTTTTTTTTATTGCATCAAAGTGTTCGAAATACTCTTAGAATATACCAAAAAAAGTTTTGAAGCGATATTCGTATTAGTTCTCGAGTTATAGCCAGTTATAGACAGCGCGGCGTTCCCCAGGTCGGTGGAGCTTTAGAACATTAAACGCGTTTTTCTCAAAGTAGTACTTTTTCAATTTCCGTACAAGATATCTCAAAAAACATTGAACCTATTCGGCTCAAATTTATATCACATGTACAAAAGAGTATTATCTCATCGTTGAACCTACATTTTCTTGTAATTTCGGAAAAATAATTAGTTTACTAATGTTTAAAACGTGATTTTTTTGAAAAAAAATCGATTTTTGTTTTTAATCTAATATTAATGTAAAAATTTGATTTCTTTTTCTAAATTTTATTGGTTCACCTATGAATTATAGATCTCATTAGCATATTTTTTTTTCTCTGAACGTTGCAAGTTTCTCGGAAAAGGCGTTAAGTTGTACGAGGCTGTTTTTGATGTGTTTTTTTCATTTGCTCGCATCGCCTCCATTTTGTGTTAAAAAGTTATTAAAAAAATATTTTCATTTACTATAAGATATGTACTTTGAGGATTTAATATTAAAAATTTTCTGAATAAACAATATATATATTTTAAGTCAATCTGAAATTAGCAATTTCTTTTCCATTTTACATGTATTTCCCCCCTTAATGTTCGATATGTTATTAGTTAAAGATGAACCCGAAATATTTTGACCTATGTTCTTGATTTCATTTTATAGAATTTTTTTTATAGAAATCAATTTCAGTAATGAAGTACAATTTCAAAAAACTCTAGCGCACCTGAACCGCTAGAAAAATAATTTTCGAAGAAATTGTCTTTGAGTGACAAAAAAATGTGGAAAGACGTAATACACTTTTTTGTACAACCATTCCTTATCCCAAGCAACAAAACTCAACTATAACACAAATGATGAAAATGTTCAGTGCTGGCAATACTTTCTCAATGAAGCAGCAATAAGTTTACCTTAACAAGCTCATACTTAAATCAACTTATCCTTTGAATTTCGTTCTCATCGCAGGATTTCATCGAAAGTTTCAGCGGTTAAACGTTGTTTGAGGCGAAAAATGTTCAAAACTCGGAAAATTTAAAAATTGGTTTCTTATTTTTATCGCAAATGCTTTGCATATGAGTACGTAATTTGAAGCATCTGTTGGTGTAATATTTACGAAAATGGCTAAGGCTGGTTAGCCTGTGTCAGCAGCAAGACAAAAAATATACCAAATCTGCTTCACGTTAAGTTAAACCCAACCAGTAAATTTCGTTTCGATTGAATCACTGCGCTGGAAGGTATACGGGTGAAAAGAATTTTAGGGTTACCACCCTCAAAACTTTTCAAATTTTTAAAACGTTAATATTTGTTGTTAATTTTCATTGCAGGATCATTCTCAATTGGAAATCTAATGACATAATCGCTCAGTAAAGAAATTCCACAAAATTTACAAAAATGGTTATAGCTGGCAGCCCTTTTATGATTTTTGTACGAAATTCCTACGACATTTACTTCACATAAAGGTCCATTTACTGCATGAACTTCGTTGTGATTTCTACACTGGACCGGAAGTTATAGGGAAAAAAGCTTTATTTTGCTGAGCAAATTTGCAAGATTTATGAGACAAAAATCACCACAGCTGCCAGCCCTATACTAATTTTTCAACCAAATTTTCACCAAATGTTACATAGAGTAACATCCAAGTATTGTGTAAATTTTGTTAAAATCTGATGGCTGAATCGGAAGTTATAGGCCAAAAAGATGTTTTTTTTCTCAGTAGTTTTTCAAGATGGTACCACTACCACAGGGTTGCCCGCATTTCAAAATCAATTCTACCAGACCTGGTCCTAGCTAATACCAACATATCCTGTAAATTTCATTATGATCGGATTATCCGGTCGTCAGTTCTCGTGAACAGAAGTTTCGAGTGCTGAAAATAGAGGTAATTTGGTGATGGGTTGCCGTTCTTATGCAAATCGGAATTTTGAAAATTTTATCTTGAGATGAAGGACAAAGGATAAAATTTATCAAAGATTTGAAATGTTTGTCAAAAATCAAAAATTTTTCAGGAAGGTCAATGATTTGAAGGATTTTTTTTCAGCAGCCTGCCACAGCTACAGGGCTGCCCGCTTTATGCTGAAAACCTACATGTGCCAAACTTTAGTCAACATCAATACGCTCTGTAATTTTCACGATGATCCATTGTTTTTCTTACAAGTAATGACAAATCAAAATTTGAAAAAAAAATCCTTGCCTACTTTTAGGCACCCTGCACCCAGACACGGCCCAAAATTTCCAATTCTTTATCATAGACAAGCTTAGAATATAATTAGTTTTCATTCCCAATACTTTTCTTTAACAAAAATTTACACTGCTTGGAAATATAGGAGTTCCTCAAAATTCACTAAAACGCTCGCCGCCGCCAAAAGGTTTAGGATACCTACTATATACATCTACGTTCTCCGAAAATTTCAGCTCAATTGGATCGGCCACTCCAGAGATTATCTCCCTTAATCATTTTGCTGATATATATATATATATATATATATATATATATATATATATATATATATATATATAAATATATATATATATATATATATATATATATATATATATATATATGTATATATATATATATATATATATATATATATATATATATATATATATATATATATATATATATATATATATATATATATATATATATAAAGAAATATGAATTTTCGGCGAAACGAGTTTAATTCTATTGTTCTTCGAACATTAGTAAAAACACGTCAAAAATAAAGAGATTCGCATGTTGTTGATATACCCTGTACCATAATAATAAATAAAAAATTCTCTGAAAAATCAATGCACGCAAATATTTACCTCTGATAAGCTTTTCCTAAATTGAAGAGGCATTATTTGGGTTCTTTTTAGGATCTTTTTAGGTCTTTTTAAGCTCTTTTTACTTATTTTCAGATACTTTCTAGGTACTTATTAGGTATTTTTGAGTTTCTTTGTTCCTTTACCGTGATCGCATTTCGATATTTATTATAAGTCAAACTTTTTAATGTCCGAATGTCCACCTTTTATTTCACTTAGCTAATAAGTTTGCACGTGAATTTCATGCAAACTTATCTATTTGCCATACAACTTTTTTTGTTGAAGCTTAGATCGAAAGCTGAGCGCTTTGTATACAAAATAGTTATTCAACCGAAGAATTGCGGTCAAATTCAGGTATTGTTGTTGCTATTGTCTGCGTGGGTCGTAGGGACAAGAAACACGATACCAAAACTGAAATGAGCAGGGCAGCTTTAATTTGACTTTACTATTGATTTGCCTTTCTGGAAACAATCTATTTTGGAACATGATTTTCGGCAAACTATTATGCGGTGGCATAATAATATACCTTTGCCGAGATTATCTTAACATTTAATGCGCCGGAGTTGGATGTAAGCTACTCGTATGTGTACTCCGCATGGTGGGGTGTAAAGACGTTAATTAAATTGATTTTAGTCTAATCTTTGATGTTGACTTAATGCCTTGAAAGCTTGCAAATAGATTATTCGTTTGACGGCCTGTCACAAGACAACAAAACGATGGTATGAATTTCATGGTGAAGATGCGTATAGTGGCGTTAATGTCTACATTTTCATTAATTAAATTGAATACTATATGCTTGCCATGCAGACGGGCACACATACGCGAGGATGTGCGCGTATTGTACAAGAGGCTGTTGTTTTCGCGAAAGTGTTACTCATTAAGGAAAGTGTTTTGCGCGAATCAGGGAAGTAGTATAAAATTTGCATGTGGCCTTGTGAGGAAACGGTCTTTTCAAGTGTAGCAGTAAACGTAAGACCAAAATAAAAAGGAATTTTCGAGGAAGTGGATTTTACGAAAGCGAATGTAGACTAGGTAACGATGTCAGGGTTTGTTCCCAAAAGAACATGAGACCATTAAAAAAATCGCATGTTGAAAGTCTTTCCCATGCGTTTTAGGCAAACATTTAGAGAACTTTAACATTTCGAGTGTCTACATATGTGACAGCGAAGTCACACTTAGGATTTTTGTTTTTGCTCCAAATTATCACGTCGCTTTCGCTCACCATATAACCTGACTTAAAACAAATAAAAAACCCACTAAAATAGATTCTATTCTGGACATCCACAAACAACCTTAATTGAAACCGCAAACACCTATGCAACTACATCAAGCCTTCAACTTCGATAAAAACTTTATCGTCCGGCAACGAACGGATGGCGAAATAAATGACAAAAATCATTTTGTCGATCAAAGAAAGGCACAAAATGTCAGTAGTAAAGACGATGTCGTCATAAACATGCCATTGCTAGCATTGCTTTCGTTCTTGTTTTCTACCTTGTCCATTCGAGACATATCGTTAAGTGGTTGATTCCTGTAGAAACGGCACCATTGACAAAAAAAAAGAACGATGACAACCGACCGACACTGATGCTAAGGACAGATATGGATAGAATCCGTATTGTATCTTTGCAACGTGGAACGGAGGACTGTGAAAAAGTGTTTTGTAGATGGTGTTGTTGGTGTTTTTTTCTACATGCAGGTGACATTTTGAATGTTTCCGCTGGGAAATGGAATTCCTGCCAGCACCTAATTATCGCATACCGATGAATAGAAACCTGTAAGTCGTAATCGATTTTATGTCGGTTCTTTGTAGATTTGAAGCTTTGAAGAAAAGATTGTAATTGAAAATGTAGAAAAGGATTTGAAAGTGAATGACGAATAAAGTTGTGATATTTTTCTATATGCTTCAGGCTTTGAGAGTTTACTGAAGCTCTGAAAGATGTACCATAAAGATTGGTTTCTTGCTAAGTAAAGTATGGTTCTATATGCAGGAGAGGGATAATCTGAGTATTGTGTTAGCTCTCTGTTTTCAAAGAAAAGCAAAGGTACTAGGCAGCAATGTAGTTTGTTTCACCTTCTTATTTTCCAAAAGCTAGATACAAAGATGTCTTAATGTTTTAAATGCATTTTGTTCACTTTCTACAATGATTTTACCATGAGACTTTCAAGACGTCTTCCAAAATTCATTTGATCAGGATGAAAAATAGTCTGAGTGTCATTTTGACCTCCTCGAAGGGTTTATTTTCCTCTACCAATTTAATTTGAGGACTGCTGAATGAATAGCAGAACCTAAAAGTACTGTGGTTCATGTGTACGTACATTGTTGTTCTGCTCTTTGAAATAACTCCCCTTAACTTTCCTCTGCGCTGTCTCTACCCATGTATCTGGCGCGAAATTTTTGATCCTGATCTGTAACGATTTAATAGTATGAGATGGAGCGATATCGTCTTGATATTGAAAACGCTGTGGAAGCAAAATAAATTGATTGGTAGGGAGTCCGGTATTTCAGGTTGGGGAGTTTGAGCTTTTTTGAACAATGCAAATGTTGATAGACAACCTTTCCTAGATCCTGGAATGCAAGGTCCCATAGCAAAGACGGTTCTCTCATCAGTATCTGCTAGCAGGCCAATAGTAAAAACTACATACACTAACAATTCTGGGAATAAAATTGAGCGATTGCAGAAATAATTTTCAAAAGTGGAAGCGCTAAAGGAAACTGTAAACTCGGAGTTGCTTTCACCATAGTGAAAAGTTTGAGGCTTTTAATCGAAGACAGCCCTTCGGTAACCTAAGTAAATACAAAGATGACACGATCATCGGAAACGAAAAGCAAATACAGTAGTGATGGACGTCTTGTTTCAAAAATCTTGTCAAACCTGCGCATACCTCCCAAGATCAAGGGCTCTGCATAAAAATGGCAGAGAGTGCCTTAAAAATCAAAAATAAACTATTGAGTGTCGATGAAGTTCCAGCGGAACTCAGCGCTTTTGGCGGTAGAAGCACCAGCAATGCCTCTCAGAAAGTGGAGTAAACAATATGAGACCAAGAATATATGTTGCAAGAATGGCGTGAAAGTGTAACATGCCCTGGTCTCAAACTGCAATATTGGATCCACAAAGTAATTTCAGGATGTTCAATGTCCTATAAGACCTCTTTTGAAATCAGGGGATATCTATTACCCATTTCCGATACGGTCGGCAACTTTAGGCGAGTTAGAAACCCTGTAGTGATAGGGAATTAAGAGTAAATGGACCTTATTGAACGTAGCAGCAGAGTGCCCTGAACTATTGGGCATTTTTCGAAGTAGCCAAGAGTCTATGCAACACCAGTACCAATTATCGAGAAAATATCTACCAGAATAGCAAATATATCTGCTTGAAAAATAGAGACATGTTCTACAAAAACTGTTGGTCGATGAGAGCAGGTAGACGCCAGGTTCAGGTTCAATGCCTATCTTCGAGGCGTCCAGTAAAAAGATCTTAGAGTATCCGCTCGTAAAGACACCAGGCTTGTCATTGCATTGCAGCCCTTCTCGGGCCTTGGCTTTTAGCAGATATAATTACCAATATTTTCGATATAGCAGGTGCATTCTCTGGCTGAGAATTCTGAGCAGCGATGTGAAGAACAGATCCTCATGAGGATTTAGCGGGGTTTTCTCACTGACCTTCGAATCTCAAATTTTTCTTCGAATACCTTTTTAGGTACTTGAAGCTCGTCCATTCGCTACACACTCCCAGTCACTTATGCTCGAAAAGGTTACTTAATACTTTCCCCCCATATTGAAAAAGGGCATTCAAGTGTTCAAGGTCATCGCGTGAGCCGGAAAAATTTTTCGCATCAACCCTAGAATATTGTCACGAGCTTTTTTAAAAGCTGGGAGTGAAGTAAAAGAAGACGGGTACGTTGATTTGTACTCCCTTCATCATCATTATCCACTCAGACCCTTACAAACTGCCACGTTCAGAATCTTATTGACTGATTCTCATACCGCATTCAGATCCTTATTAACTGCAAGTGTGGGCACGGCATCATCGTAAGCTTAAACGTGAAGCTATTTTGGCTACAATTCCATTAGGAGGGAGTTAATTAGCATACTCCTCCTCCTCCACCTCCTTTATGACGTCCATTTGCTGGCTTTGTTCTCAAATATGACACCTGTAGCTTTCAACAACAATCATTTCTGCATCGGTATAATATGTGTCCACTTAAATAGACCGTCGAGCTTTCACAAGTGGTAAGAGATGCGCAGTCCAGACACATTTTGATGTTCGCTAATACCACCTCATAAAGTCAACATATTCACTTCTATTCACTTCTATTTTATGTGTCCCCCTATCAATTTTATTCAATATAAGTCTTTGTTCTGGTAAATTTCCTTCCTCCTGAAAGCTGGCAAGCATTCCCCTATTTTCAAATCTGGTAAAGGCAATGTTGCTTCAAATTATCGTCCTATTTCTATCCTTCCCTGTTTTTCAAAAATCATCGAACGTTTTGTGTTTAACAAAATTTATGACTCTTTTAAGTATACTTTCGCACCTCAGCAAAATGGTTTTATTAAAGGGCGGTCCACATCTACGAATCTCATTGAATTTACTCATGCTGTGTCCTCGGCGTTAGATCGGAACTCTCAAGTTGATGCTGTATATACAAATTTTTCTAAGGCATTTGATATTTTCGTTTTTGACTAGCCGCACTTGTTTTGTCTCCCTCTCTGGCGTTTCGTCCTTATCATTTTTGCCCTCTTCTGGTGTACTGCAAGGTTCTATATTATGACCGCTATTATTCAAACTCTTCATCAATGATCATCCTATTGTTCTATCGTCATCTTGTTGACTCTATGCAGATGATTTCAAATTATTTCAGGTAATCAATAGCTCAGATGATCATCTACTTCTTCAGGATGATCCGAATTCTCTTACTGATTGGTGTAACTCTAACTGCCTACCGTTAAATGTTTCAAAGTGTTTTGCCATGTCTTATTCTCTGAAGTCCCAGACTAATGCCTTTCCTTACTTACTATGTGAATCCGTCCTTGCCTCTGTGGATTATTTTACTGATCTGGGAATAACCTTTGATCGTAAACTTAAAATTGATATCCATGTTCGTAACATTACTAATAGTGCCTCGCGGATTGCTGGCCTTGCTATACGTTCCTGTCACAATACTTTTAGCATTTTTACATGTGTTAAGATATTTGATATCCTTGTTCGTTCGAAACTTGAATACTGTACTCAAGCTTGGTCTCCTCGTTTTCCATATCTTTCCGATGCCATTAAATCTGTTCAGCGGAGGTTCAGTCGCACCCTACTCTTTAAATATAATCTTCCCTACATGCCTTATGATGAATGCTTATCGCTCCTTAATCTCCCTCTCCTCGCAAAGCGCAGAGTTTATCTTGATGAATGCTTTATTTTTAAAATTTTCCGTGGCCATCTGGATTCATCTATTGCATCCTTGATTAATGAACCGCAGTGTGAGAGGCAAATTAGGTCCTCCGTTGTCTTTGATGTACCATTTGCCCGTACTGATACTTACTTTCATTCTCCTGTTTTGCGCCTATTACGTACCCATAATTACTTCCAACTTTGACCTCTGCCACACTCTCTTGCCTCCTTTAAAAGAAGTATTCGCAACACAATATTTGCTGATGATTAACTTTATTTATCTTTTTTGTCATTCGTGGCTTTGATTTTCATATCTTAAATTTTCTCAATTTTTTTATTGTAATTTTCTGTTTCTATTTCTAAGCTATTCTATTTGTATTTGGGCTTTTTGCCTGCAAATGGATTGTTTGAATAAATAAATATTAGAAATTACTGACTTGACTCTGGAAACCTGCAAATGAAGGGCTGAGCCTTATGATTTGCGTTATATGTTGCTCCTGACATGAAGGGTTCGACTTAAGTGACCTAGTAATTATATGTCATTCAACTAGTCTCTCCAGGCATGTCAACATAAACAATATTCAGTTGATCACCCTAAAGTTCCATGGATCTGAATTGTCATATCTTCAAGGTGTTGGTGATAATAGGTACCTTAGCCTGTCACCAAGATGATAGAACATGCTCCAGGGCTAGGCATGCCTAAAAATTTACTTTAGACCTGCCTACGCATGGCGCATTCACTCCCTTAGCATAACCGAATAGATGTCATCCAGGCCTGGCGATTTGAATTGCATTTCTGACATTTTCGCTGGTTATCGCAAATGTATTTATGGCTAAGCACGTTGCCGCGAAATGCAAGAGTTTCTTTGGAAGCATCCAGTTTCCTGGGAAGAACTTGCAAATTTCATTGAATTGATTTCCCTGTTTGCCTTCAAGGGCAGCTTTTCCGTTTTGAACATCTTCTTACGTAGTCTGCGACTAAGAGCATCCACAGGTTTGCAGGGCACAGGGCACACAGCACTTTTTTCTCCTACATCACCTGCAGGCGGCGCGTGTGCCCTGACCGGAATTATAGTGCTTCACAGTGCTGTGACTGTAGATTTAAGGGAGGGCATTTTTTCCGCAGGATTTTCTGCAGAGATCCAGACGCATTTTGAATACAATCAGAGATGCCATCCTTTGAATTCATCCTCCCCATCTTGTGATCCACAACACCCTCCACCACAACAAAATAGTGGTCGAGAGAAGAAGGGACCATAGGAGAAACTCGAGAAACACTAGGCATGCTCAATTGACGAAGACGGCTAAGCGCTGCTCGGATTTTGAAAATCGGAGGCTTGATTATGATGTCAGGATGTTGGCATACTGCCACCAAATGTCACTCAATGTCTCTAATACGTTATACTCCTTTAGAAGACCTTTTTTCTCGCTAGTCACGATCCGGTTCAAAAAACGTTCAATCTTGGGTCGTAAAACTAAAGAATAGCACGTAAAAACATTAACTTCTCTCAATATCGTGCCCACAAAAATGTTGGAGTTCTATTTTTCCTTTTGTTGGAGCTTCCAGTTGATATTTAGTATGCATTAATTTCGTTAAACTTGACTCAATTAGTGCAGCAAAATTAGTTTGAGCAAAGATTATTCCGTTCATATGTTTACTATCATGCACGTAATCGTATTATAAAGTTGCTTCTGCATAATGACAAATAACTGTTCCACTTGCTCAAGAGAGTTTGAGGATTTTGAGTTGGGAAAAATATTAGCTTTGAGTTGCTTGCTTGTATTGGCTGGAAAATTGGGCGTATTGGGGATGGCTCGCTTGAGCGAAGAATTTTTTTATGGCTTTGGAGTTCTTATGACAACCACCAAAGTTTGTGGAGTGCCCACCACCACAGCTAATGCATTTTTTTGATGGCTGTGTGACGTAGAATTTGTAACAGCCGACATCATCACAGTTTGGCGGAGTATAATTGAAGCAGCCTTTGACTTAACCCCGACATAAATTCGATAAATATCGTTTTTGTTTTGATAAGGGCTGAAATTCTGTGAGTTTTAGATCTTAAGCGATGTTTTTTCAGCAGAATTTTTTTTTGTTTGGCACTTTTTCCGCTAGGTTCGATAGCCGGACTTGAAGTGCATTCGGTAGGTGGTTGTTTGTTTACGGACATCACCAATTTATTCGATGAGCTTTGCTCTGCACTCGACAACATCTGTCTGATTATTGATTTTCCACTGAAGTTACCACTTATTCTGGTGGAGTTTATTTAGTAGAGTTTATTTGAAGAAAAAAATCGATTTACATAAATATTTAAGGCGCTCTTTTGATCGTGCACCTTATGTAACATAGTGAGTACACCACTGGCCGTTAGTATGGGGGGGCCCTTGGGCTGAAACAAAGTATGGACAAAGGATCGCGTGTCGAAACTGGGTTTAACCTAACCTCCATTCCCCGAGACCCCAAACACGGATTGTAGCGGGACACATTTGCTTTGCTCTCTTTTGATAAAGGATGTCAAAAACCCCAATAAAGACATGATTTACGAAAAAACATGACTGCAACCAACCGTTAAATTTCATCCTACTATTCAAAAGTGAAAAAATCAAAGTCCTGTCTTCAAACGGAAAACAAAAAATGTCCTTGTGTCCAGAAAAATAAATAAATATCCAAGACGTAAACAAGGTCTTTCATTCAATTCTGTTTAATTTCATTCCATACAGTTCTTTCGCCACTCTGAGATTTCTAACTTCATCCTACCATGTAAAGCACAAACAAAAAAAAACAATTGTGTTGATCTTGAAACATAAAAATCTTTCACAGTTCTCCTGAGGCAAAAAGTTCAACAAGAAATCTGCAAAGTTATAATGAACGAAAAAAAAATATAAGGGATTTCGGACTTGGTTTCAAGTTTTCTTGAAATAGCGATAAGAAAAAATGACTAAAATCGAAGGACTCCGTCTTGCTAGTGAAAAATGCTCGTAAAAAGGCTTGAAAGTAGTCGGATTTTCATTTGTCGGTCATCGGATGTTAACATAGGACGATTAATCTGAAAATGTATAACTTCTGGCTTTTAGATTAAGTCAACATTCGCTTACTTTTTTCGCAGTTGAAAATGAATTTACGTACGAAATTTAATTATTCGCAGTAGAAGCAAAGGTGGCGGAAATTCACTTTTAGGAAACTTTCTTATTCGGATCATATTTCACGAGTAGATACAATTAATCCTAAGAATCTTCACTCTAAACAGGCATCAGAGCCATTCTCACCAAATACTTAACATCTCCATTAGTTTTCTATGACTTGGTACTGTACTTACATGTTACTGTGCATACAATATCGTTTTTGCCGGGAAATACTCCTTAGCTTCCGTGCACGTCCCACATGTCTTATACCTGCACTTCAGTTTAAAACTTACCCAGGACACTTGAATTCGTTCAGCTCGGGGGCTATCCATGAAATCCATGAACGCGGTAAATGTGACTTTTGAGCTTCGGGGACACAACACAAGTCTCGAGGAAAAGACTGCACTTTCGTAGCTATTTTCTTGGTAAAATGCCGAAAAACTTTTCTGAAACACTGTGAACATAAACTGTAGCTACTTGTATGACGTTGCATGGCTTGAGGCATGCGGTATCTAATGTTAATGTCGTCTGCACGAGGATAGAAATGGTAAGTTTTTGCCGGCGCTCCTGCGGAAAATCGTTCTAGTAATGCAGTGAACTATTGAGTGTGTATGTATGTAGATGTGTTGTTATTTTTCAAAATTCAGTTGGGATTGGTGATTTTCTTTCCGAATGGATGTTCGATCTGTTACTTTTGAAATTCCCAGACTGCGACGCCTGATAAGCAATGTCATGGTAGTTTTTTGTTTGGTTTGTGCAAAGTTTCTGGTTTGTTGTTGTCACTGTCGTATAATATGTACAAGCAGCAGTGTAGATATATCTGTTCAATGGAAAATCTTATTTGAAATTCAGAAAGTTGAAGATAAAAGATAGTTTTGATTTGTTGCACAGCTGATACAAAGATTATATATAGATAATATTACTTTTATCTGCGATCAATTTTAATAGGAAATGACAAATTGAACGAAATAGTGTTTGGTAAGTTTTTGGTGTAGAATTCTTTATCATATGTAATGGACCAACGAATAAATTGCTTACCGAGAAGCGTACCCACATTGGGCGCAAAAAAATTGTTAAGATTTCTTGTGTTTCCCCTAGCAATTTTATATTCCATCTGAAAAATATTTCTGAAATTAACTGATTGAGTAGAGATAAATGCTTGGTTGCATATTTGAACACTTATAATGTGTTCTTAAAATTGCAGCAATAATCCAGAGGGGATAAATGCGTGTTGTCTGCCATATTGAACTCTATCCAAAATATTCAATCATTTACTGTAACATTTATTTTTTGGTTGCAACAGCTCGATACCCGTTCCATCTTAACTCTGTAGATCCATCGCAGAAACAAAAGAGATCAGCCAATCAAAAGAATGAAGGCAGGCAGAGTTGCAAAAAGCTGAAGCTTGTGACTACTCGGCCTATCAACGAAATGGCCAATGAGTGACTTGTTTGACGGAGGGCCGGTGGAATCATCTCCTCAGTGAAACTAAAAATAAGGCAAGGGTCTGCTGTGAGCTGCAAACTGCCGGCTTAGATCCTTCACCTACGGTGAATAACGCGGGCTAGTGTAAAGGAATAATTTAGGATGATTGCATGTGAATTAGGTTACGTTCGCTCGATTTCTATGAACAACCAATCCCAGAGTTGGGAAAAAGTTAAAGGTGTTACTCGAGACCCTACCTAGGCGGCTTAGATGCAGGGTATGGATCCTTTGTTTTAGTTCGGATCCAATGACTTTTCAACCCAGATCATCCTACACGATGTAGGAGGAGTGTAAAAAGTGGCAAGTTGATAATTGTTGCAAGGTTAATTCATGGAGGCATGAGGTCGAAAAAATGGTCGTGCATGTCTTCGGAAGCGACAAGTGAAAAAGTTCAGGTTCAAAATGCCTTGAGTCTGTCAAGCTTGACCTCAAGCAAGTAGCCCAAGCAGCAGGGGAGAAACTCAGCAAGAGATCCATCACCTGTCTGAAGGAAAATCAGAGGTGGAATCCCTCTTTGCTGATGGGGTCATCGTTAGAACTCCGAGTTTGGTGGTTGTTTTGATCACTTGACTCTAGAAGCAGAAGAAGAAAACTTCGACATAACACTGTGCCAACGATAACATGGATTTTGCAGCATAATACGATCAGATATTATTCTGGTTTGTTTTTGCTGCAAGGCACGCGATCACGGCACTAGCTCTTTCTGGGTATTGTCAAAGCTGCTACGGCTGATTCCACGAGGATTAGTGTGTCTCTTTTGGGAGCTGACTCTAGTGCTCATATAAAAGAGTGGAATTGCATCAGGTGGTTGAAATCCTTGCTAGTACTCTCAAATATGTATCTACGGCAGCATATAACCCACACCCTTACTGTGAAGAAGGAGCAGAAAAGAAAAACGAAGCTGAGGACTTCTCAAAACGCCGTATGCAGCGCAAAGAGATTTTTTTGAAGATTTTTATGCAGAAGCGTGGCCAAACTGCCATCATACGGTATTTAAAAGACGAGCTAAACTGCGATCATACGGTATATCACAAAGCAAATTAGTAGATTAAAAAGAATAGCACTACAAAATTAGTACATTAAAGGCGACAAAACCCGCCTTTTAAAAATTAAGGAGGAACAACTTCTAAGCATCCTGAGCAATGTTAAATGACAAAAATACTTCTGTGCGGGCAAAAAGAACAGAAAAAATACTCTAAGTTCTGGTAGAATCAAGTGGTAATACTGATAAGTACACCATAGAACAAATCCTGCCAATTTTGAAGCTTTAGGTGCTATATATTGGGCAAGGAGATCAAATGTTAGACGAGGTTTGAAAAGTCTCCGCGGTTTTTATGTGACAGCAGACTACCAGAAAGTGTCCAGTCAAACCAAATAAGAGTAGGTTTGTTAGTGAAAGACATAACAATACGTTTAGGAATAATGAGGGCAAGACAATTCGCAGTGCACCATATGCTTAAAGCAATGAAGTTCAATTGAAATTGGAGACATTCATTGATGATGAGACATTCAATGCAGCGTTAGACTTAAGGTAATCTGCCTAAAAGAGTCAACTCGCAAGGTCACTAATGAACAAAACGAACAAGGGTGGACCGAGAATGGAACCTTGCGGAACACCAAATGAGGGGTAAAATTTTTACATTTATGCATATGCTGGGCTATCGAGAAATAGGCCTAATGGGGAAACTTCTTTCAATAACGCACCTGAGGCTCTACTTCGAAGCGGTAGGTCATTTGGAAAAGAACTGTTAACGAAAACGATAGTTCTGCACATAATTAGGCTCAAAAAACTGGTTACTATCAAGTCAACAGCATTACGGAGCCGAAAATTGGAGAACAAAAATATTTCTGCATATTGAAAACTTGAGACAAGAACATTTTGAGAAAAAAGTGTTATGCTTCATGTTGAGCAATGCTCAGGTAAATACTCCCAAGTGCTAGCAAAAACTTGCTAAGAATTCGAAGTCGTGAAAGAGGGGGTCAAAAAATTAAAATCATAATATAGAGAGCGTCAAATGCATAAAGACTTGCATTTGCTAACGATCGATCAAAAGCGCATTCGTATGAACGTTTCGCACGAGAGCTGGGACATAGTTAAGCTTAATTCCAGAGATTTTTCGCCACCATACATGACAGTTCACTAAACTTGGATTTATTGCTACATGCCAGAGATGAAACAACAGTCCAAACAAGGAATGGAAGCGGACCGGAGAGCTCCGAGGAAGGCGCAAACGATTCCGTCAGCTAGCAATAGTTTTCGGGATTCGCAAGTTGTTCTCCAGAACTATCTGGAGAAAGGAAAAAATGGTCACCAGGGAGTATTATGCAGCATTTTTGCATACACTGAATGAAGCAGTCAAGACAAAACGGCCTCGTCTGGCAAATAAAAAAGAAATGCGAAAAATTCAGGAATTACGCTATTTAACGATTAACATTGTTGTCGCACACACCGTATTCACCAGATTTACCCCCCCCCCAGCGACTTTTTCATGTTTCTAAATTTGGAAAAAATTGTTTGCCGAAATTGTAACTAGCAGGAGTGGAGATATCGTATTTTTAAAAATTTGGAATATCATTGGGAGAAGTGCATTGAGTTAAAAGGAAACTATATTCAAAAATAAAAAAAAAACATTTTGTCGAAAATCAGACGTTTTCTTTGTCGTTCTCTTTACTTATAGAACATAAATCGTACTTATATATATCTTCTCTTTATTTTAATTAATTTATTAACTCATGAAAAACTTAATTCACTATTGTGCATTTGGATGCAATGTGGATTTAAATAAATGAACTCACTATACTTTCTTTATGCTATTTACTTCCTTTTGTGCATTCAACTGAAATCACAATAAGCCGATTTCAAATCCTAATAGAAAAAGTTTCAAAAGAAAAATTCACATGACCATCAGTTTGTTCTACGACAAACCTAATTTCTTTTTGCTTTTCAGCAACTCTTCTATCTTGAATATGCATACAAACACATATAACCTGAATTGCATGTTTTAGTTCTAAAAAGCAAAGAATGAAATCGATGAAAACTAAGCTACTTATTAGTTTCTTTCCCAACAAGGTCGTCACAGTGAGTTATCTATGAATCCATAGAATGCATTTGAGTTTAAATAATTCTCGATGTCGCGTCATTGCAGCAGGAGTGTATAGCCTGATTTCCGGAGTGTGTTTTGGATTCGGATAAGTATCTAGTTAGGCGAATAGATATGAATGATGTTTTCGTATAGTTACGATTTCATGCAATCGTAGGATGAAACGAATTGATTTTTCAGTCATGTGCATAGACGTACTTTTTAACGAAAAAGAGGTGATAAATGAAAAATGAAATATATAGAAAAAATAAGCAGATTATTGATACTTATTGAAAATTTTATGCATTCAAAATGAAATTGGTAGCCTCGCGTCAAAAATCTATGCTCACGGTAGACAGAAAACTATAACTGCCGGTGTTTCGCATTGAACATTGTCCACTTTGCCGAAGTTTCGCGGGCTCAACAGAACTGCATTATTAGAAGCTTATGACTCTATTAGCTGTCTCGACTTGAATTTTGATGCAACCATAGCAATTCAGCCTCGTGGCGTCAGTCATATGATTTTTTTCAAAGGTAATACCAACAAATTGAATGATTCGAAGGCTATGTATTCCAAGAACTATTATTAGTCTGGGAGTAATACTTAAAAATAAAATACTAAAATATTTTAGCTGTTCGGGTTATAAATCAGTAAACGTCATCGATTGTTAAAATATTTCTTCTCCACATTTCCACGTTTTTGCTTTCAGTCTATGGATGACACTCAAAGTAACAAATCACGACCATTAAAAAGTTGTTTATCTATTCTCTGCGAGTATATTAAAGAGCGAAAACACATGCTGTCCATCAGTTTTATGTGTTTTAGGTTGGCTTTTATAATCCTATATATATGATTATTTTGGGTGGGTTTGGAAGCGTCTACTAAAATTAGCCATACTCATTCACGTGATATATAGGTCGACTACTTTGATTGCTCATCTTTTATATTTAGCGAGCAGACATTGTACCTGATTGAAAATAATCATTATGAAACTGCTTTGAGTATCCATCTATTCAACGTAATTCATATGTTCGTTCACACCACATAAAATCACATCCAGATAATATCATCGCATCAGCGACGACGGTGATGACGGCGGAAATGATACCTTTCGTCCATATAACATCAGCCAAAATTTTATTTCTAGTCTGAAACGATTGGATGCGAATTTCATATCGAATCGAAATTCAGTGAGGATAGCTTTCGAAAAAATCGAATGAGATGGTTTGATGAAAATGTGACTGGGAGTCATGGCAAAAAACGATCTATAGGGAGAAAAATTAGCCGAATTATATAACCAAGAGTAAGCTAGGCTTATGGGATTAGGTCGTATTGGCCAAGAGTTGACGAATTAGAAATTCGCATCTGGTGACTGGGTTTGGAATTACGGCATACTTTAAGTTGATTTTTAAATTTGGAATATTATTTCGAAATGATACGACTACATTGATATATTGACATTTTGTTGAGGATTTTGGTTGTTCAAATCATTTCTTTTTGTGAGTAATTTTCTAACTAGGTATGTATTTTAGATGAAGATCACCTTGTTCAAACATATGTGTATATCATGAAATGGAGTGCAATGATAATGTGCAGTCCAAAATAATAAATGCAGCACTATTACATAATTTTAGCATTTAACACTATTTATTTAAACAAAAGCAAACATCAACAAAATCCAATAAAAGCGTTAACTAGCTGCTAAATGAAACATAAATATGCAAGAAAATTTATTGGGATTTGAATTTAATAATACCTTAATAAAAAACGAAAAATTTATAGGATTATACACTATTTTCATTAGAGTAAATGCTATGTATTATAATTATAATCAAGACATTTATTGCCTTGGTCTGCCACCGTTGGCGGAGTGGTCTTAATGAACGGTTCGCCAAACTAGATGTGTTGACTCATTGCTAAGTGCAGAAGAATATCGCGATCAATAAACCAAACATGAGTGTGGAGAGAATGACGAAACTGGTGGCACAGTGAGTCGGATTCCAACCACCGCACCGCTGATCGTCAGAAGTGGGCGAGCAGACCCCATGGCTTCGTTATCCAGCGACTATAAAGCTACAGAGGTGATTCACTGGGCCTCAATATTAGATAATATCACAAATGAAATAACGATAAACATCAGAGTGTATGCATTGGGATACCCTGTGCAAAAATTTGAACGAGCCGTGCATCACAGGAGGCTATCACCCAGTAGGAACAGGAGGAGGTCACTATTGGATTTTGTAGAGGTGGCCAGATTGGCTTCTTTAATATCAAAAGCTGGAAAGACAAAAACTCATAGCATCGAAACTGCGGACGTTCGTAGAGGAATAATTCGTTGAACCCCGCCATGAAGGAACACCAAAAACAAACACAACAACCGGCGCTGTTGGTAACGACAGGTAGCTCAGTAGATTAGCAGCTCAGCCGAAGAAAATTGACTCCTTTGACCGGCTAGAGTTGAGAGAGACCACTAAGCACGCAAGGACTCATTGTTATCATTTTCCGAGCTTATCATAGATCCCCAGATCTATGAACGAAATTCAGGACCAATGACAAAGACATCCTTCTCTCTTTGTAGGCATTAACTACCCACTTTCGCAAAATGGCATGTGCAGATGCAGTCGGTACACCCAAGGCTGGTTTAGGATCCTACAGAGCAAGCACCAAGCATTTTTTTTGGCAATAAGCGTCAGCAATTTCGCTTCCTTCAACACCACAGTGCCCCGGTACTGAAACCAGGTACACATTATTGAACCTGGCGACAGAGTTCAATCCTACCCTACTTTTTTGGGCATTTTTTGAAGTAATCAGCAGTCTACGTAGTGCCAACAGCGCAGCTTGACTAATACGAATAATTGACGAATAATAATATATTTACCTCTCCACTTTTGTCCAATCACCCAGCAAGCTCTCATGATATATATATCTGCTTGAAAAAAAAGAAACGTGCTCTCTGAGCGGAAAGGCCCACTTGTCATTCGATGAATGCAGAGGACATTAGCCTAGATCCAAAATCTATCTTTGAGCCTTGCGTGAAAAAGACCTTAGGGGAACTCTGCGTACATACATCTAGGTACTTCCTGTCACCCCTGCTCAAGAAGATTACTTCGTATCTTCTTCTTAAGTCAAGTAAGGGCCCTCAACTCAGAAGAGAGAGATATAAGGAAATGAAAATGGCAGTGAGAAGTGAAGCAATTTGCCTAGGCTGAGCGTTAGTAGTAGTAAGCGAATTTGACATTCACTTACTGTGCCGAACATAAAGATAGAGTGAGATCGATAGAAAAAAATAGTTGGCCATGTGCACGCGAATTTGACAATTACTTACTCAGCAACAACAAAAGCTCAGGTATCGGGGAAACCAAGGGGAATATCTGAGGTAGCAATTCTCTCGATTTGTTCTATTTATAGATTTTATCTTTGTAGTAAAATTGCTTCACTAAATTTCGTATATGTATACGCTCGTTTCATTTCCTTAGATCTCTATGTTCTGAGGCCCTCAAGCGTACAAAGGAAGAGAGATCTCACTTCACAACAGTCGGAGAGATCGCACGCATCGGAACTTTGAATTTGAATATCGAGAGGAAGCAGATTGAAAAGCGCATTAAGTAACGCCACTGCAGCATTGCCAACTTCTTGCGAGCATACAATATCTTCACAATAGTATACCAGACTACGGATGCGTACGTGACCATCAGCCTTATAATTGTTATGTAGATTCACATAGCCTTATGAGGTTTCAGTGACAACCCATGTGGCAGCAAAAGCTCTCTTCCATTACGTAAAAGCTCGAGTAAACTTTGCTTCACATGTTTCTGCAAGAAATATTTTTTGTAGATATTTGATATCATCTGAAAGTTGAAGAGTTGAACCCGTCATATAAGAAAACACTAGTCCTTCTACTTTTTTTTTTGTCAAGCAAAACAATTTTGTTTTTACCAGGACTCACTGTTAGGCCGTGCTTTGAGTAGCAACTAATAATTAAATGTAATGGGCGTTGTGTATTTCTACACACTATATTCAGGTTCTTAATGACTCCTAGTGTGTCCCAGTCATTAGCATAAGGCTGCGTGTAAAGGCGTTCTGTGTGCAGTTCGTTTAGCAGGGAACTAGAATTTACTCCACAGGAAAGGCAATAGAACACCCCTTTGGGGGCATCTGTTTGTCACCTCCATTGTCAAGTAGCAGTTGAATCCAGCTTCCAACAGCATCAACCTCTGCGTCAGAATAGCATGAATCCATTTGACTAAGACGTCGATCACGCTATAAGCTTTCGCTGTTTCACATAGTGCCACAAAGGGCGCGCAGTCAAAGGCCATGTTAATGTCCACAAATACCCCATCGCATTTCATTCAGATAGCTCCTCCAACTCTAAAAAACGAATGAAGGGCTGACTCGTTTGAATTTCCTCGCTGGTATGCATCTTGCTTTTCATTTAAGTGATTAGACGTAAGCACCATATTAAGTGTATGTCCTTCCTTAAACCTTTCCAAGCATTTCATTCAGCATAAACGAAGCTAAGAAGTGCGACTTAAAAATTATTGGATATCAATACACATTTCTCCCCGGTTCAAGTAAAAATACCACCTTTAATTGTCGCTAAGGTAGCAAAACATATACCAGAGCTAGGCATACCCAAAAAGTTTCCTTTAAGGGGGGTCAATTTCCTCCTTTAGCATAACCGGATAGCAGCCATGCAAGCTCGATGATTTGAAGTATTCAAAGGACAAGAAAATCCTGGTGATTGCAAGTCTAGCTGTGAAGCAGCATTTTCTACTACTGCAAAGGACAAAAGTTTTGGTGACTCACACATATGCTTTCTGAGCCTCAACGATCG
This sequence comes from Nemotelus pantherinus, assembly GCA_963978885.1. Classification (NCBI taxonomy): domain Eukaryota; kingdom Metazoa; phylum Arthropoda; class Insecta; order Diptera; family Stratiomyidae; genus Nemotelus; species Nemotelus pantherinus. Next base: position 48,618,586 of record OZ022265.1, on the reverse strand, counting down.
GAGCGCCCGGAAAGTGAGTCCCAAGTAAAGTCCGTTTTGGCAGGTATAGCTTGGCGGATTGGTCCTTTTCCAGCACCGACGTTTATTGTACAGCTTCCAGTCCCTAACAGGACAACCTGAATGATTCTCTCGCAGAGGCCCTCGCCAATTTATTATAAGTTTTGTGCGAGGTTCTGTAACCGATCCAATTATTCTCATCGCTGCTCTTACGAGCTTGATCCTATTGACTATGGGATCTTTTTTACCAATAGGGCACATTATGTTTGCCAGAAGTCAATTGAACTTATTTTGTGTTTTTTTTATTTACGTGTATTGAATCCGTAGCGAAAAATAAATGACTACAATGGTAGGAGAAATCCCAGTATTAAATTCATTGGCCTGGCAAATTCTATAAACTCAAAGAGTTTGTCTTCCTTGGCGTTCCATTTGTTGCAGCCAGAACGGGTGTACTGGCAGTTAGCACCGCAGTTCATCAGAAGTTTTAGTATCTCTGATTCATCGCACTAGATCAAGTTTTTTAGCTCATGTTTTGGCGCAGAGAGAGTTAACAGTCAAAAGATGAGATGAGAATCAAACGTTTCAGTCTGGCTTTTTTCTGATATTTAGCACGATTTCTGCTAACAGGATTGAAAACTATCTGGCTTGATGGTATCAACCAGATTGGAAACCAGAACACAAGTCTTTGACCTTGATAATTTTTCATCTTGAGAAGTTCTTTGCTTGCCCTTGCTTAAACTGAGTATTTAGATCCTGCTCCCTTGAACCCACATGCCTTATAGTATAAGTAAAATATAGGCGAAAGTTAGCAGCTTTGCCAATTTTTTAATCAAAAGAAAGGACAAGGCTTAATAATGCTGCAAGATTCCCTTTGCAGGGACCCTTAGACAAAATCCGCATGTCCTCAGTCAAAGAATCTATAAGACAGAAGTACCACTGGATCTTTGCGTTTTACTTTGAAGACATATACAGTCATAGAGAATAGACGTTTCAAATTCTTCTTGGTTTGCTTAAATTTTACCAAATATAAGAAGCAGCGCAGCATTATGCCGTCTGTGTCCTCGAGCACCGAGAAATTTCTCTGGTTAGGGACGCATAATAATCAAATGTTTCACACCGATGTCAGAATTCAACTGAACGAAAAGTACCTTTTCCCCTGTCACAGCCGTAGTAGCCACAGGAGATGCTAACATCAATTTTCCAAATTGACTGGCTATGGAATTTTCTATGCTGGTTTTCTTACTTGGAGTGATCTATCACCAACATCAGAATAGTTCAACTTTTATGCGTGTTAAAATAAGAAAATTAAACAACTCCAATCACCTCACCTGATCGGTGTATATTTCATTCGTTACCATCGCCTTTATTGCCCCGTTGACTGGGTTTTTGCTACCGAATGTGGCACTACCATTACTTGGGGCCCCGTTGCTAGGAGCTTGATCGCTTGGAGTTAGCCGATTGGACATCGCCGTCTGGTCCGCGATGCAGTTTTGCTTTTGACGTTCAAACTATCGTAGGTAATCAGCCCATAATTATCGCTGCTCAAATTTTCGCATGCTGATTCCAGTAATAGTTTTTTCTAGAACATGGTTGAAATGAATTCCGACATTTTTGTTTCGTTCTCCTTCTGGATCTCTGTCGTTCTGCTCGCATTTGCTTAGCTTCACATATTTTTCGGATTAATGTGTGAACTATTGGATTTCTGGCTAATTTTTCAGGAATATGAAGGATTTATGCTAGTTCAATCATTAAAGTGATTCGTTTAAAATTGGCAAACATGTTATTCAATTCAAATGGGATGATCTCGAATTGCCACAAGCAGATTCTACCTAAAAAAAGAGTTCTCTATCATTTGATGATTTAATTTTCAACTTTTGAGTAGTTCCTATGCGCCCAAAGTGCCCACAATATTTTCATTTTTGACAATGGACAACTGCCGTTATTTGTTCTTCATTCAGACGTCGATTGTCCATGCTGCCGTATACTAATGCTCTTCCTTTGAAAATGTATTACCACTTTATTTTATTGTATTACCACTTTATTTTATTACCACTTTATATGTATTACCACTATTTATATTTATATGTATTACCACTATTTATATGTGTTACCACTTTCTTCTATTACCACTTTAATTTGACGCCACAATGATTCTCGAATTTTTTCACATTTCAAATTGTATTTACAAAGACAAAATAAAAAAATAAAGACAAAAAGTCTAGACTGATTTACATGTTAAGTGAACTGTGGTCCTTGAATACATCAATGGAATTCTCTAATAAAACCGCTAACGCTAGCTTATACTCTTCGTCTTTTTGCTTTCTTTCACTTTCAAACCAAATTCATGACATCTTTTGCTGCATGGAACATAAAAGTTTTTCAAAGAAAAACATAATTGAATTGTTATGGGCTTATTTCTTTGATTTCTCACTTACACTCACGCGAAATTCCTGAAAAATCAATCGAGAAAAGCTTTTGCGTTACTGAATACAGCCTAGTCATTCACCAGTATACTTTAGGATACTTTCAAAGAAACTTCGAACAACGTACTCGTCATCCGGTTGTTTTTAAAGATTACATCTCCATCGATTGCCATTACATTATGTTCCTCCTTAAACGAAAATGATATGGCTTCTGCTAATCATATTGCAATCTGTTTGCTATGATAATGACCACAGATGAGTGCTCTCCGTATCGAGAACTTTGTCATTGAAACGGTAGCTTAACACTCTAATATTGACTTTTGCTCCTAGTTTGATGAGAAAACAGGCTTCAGGCGTCTCTGGACGATACTTGAGTGTAATGACTTGAAAAGTTAATCTTTGCCATCGATTAATTGGATGTTACGAAACTGAATAGACTTAGGTATCGTCGGAAAGACACATGGAAAAGGAAGATAAATTAGGACGAACATTGTGAGACGATCCTATTTGAGAATAGTCAATAAAGTGAATTTCCATCTCGTTAGCATTCGGCTCAATAAAAATAGTGCATCTTTTACTTATGGAAATTTTCAAAATATTGCAAAAGTTGAAAAATCTTGATGACACTCTTGCGCTAAATACAAAATAGGTAATAAACAGAAACTAGATAGTAGAAGTAGACAAACATTTGATTTCGTTAAGTTTAAATGTTTCAATTTTCAGTTGATACAACTTAATATACCTTTAGCATTTTTTAGTAATCAGTGCTTGCTGTATATCTCTTGAATGCTTAGCTAGCTAACTTTAGTTGATAGAATGTTGGTTTTACTTTTAATTGTAGTGGTATGCTTATAGGACAAATTTACGGAAATTTACTAAAATCTTAGAAATAAACTTATGAGTTTCTTATTTAAACTAGCTTCTTTCAAAACTAAAACCTATGGCTAGTTATTTTACATGCATACATACATAAAAAAATATATAGCATATATGACAATATAAACTTCCTGCATGCTATGAATATAGAGATGAAATTAAAAGATTGTGAAAGGTTTGCATCTTTAAGTGAAGCTTTTATAAAAGTCTACAAGCATATAAATATTTAAGTGAAATTATATCTGGGAAGATCAGACATCATCTTTCATATTTTGTTTTGCTCTATTTGACACTTTGCCAGGGTCTGACCAGACGGAAGCCATTTACCTAAGGAAAGGTCAGGATATTTTATTTTAATGTTTCTTAAAGCAACAAAGCTTTAATTGATTCCTGTATAGAGATAAAGTAAAGATTTCAGTCATGATACCAAAATAATCACTTTTTGAAAAGGTTGGTCAAAAAAAGGAATAAAAAAGAGGAATAGTATGTACTCGTAGGTAAAAAAGTCTAACGTATCAGAACCGCTAAAAAACTGATTTTCGAAGAAATTGTCTTTGAGTGACAAAAAAATGGGGAAAGACGTTATACACTTTTTTGTAGTATCATATAAACCATTCCTTCTAAAAAGCAACAAAACCCAACTATAACATAGATGATGAAAATGTTCAGTGCTGGCAAAACTTTTTAACCATAACAAGCTCATACTTAAATCAACTTATCCTTTGAATTTCGTTCTCATCGCAGGACTTCATCGAAAGTTTTAGGGCTACCACCCTCAAAACTTTTCAAATCTCGAAACGTTAATATTTGTTGTTAATTTTCATTGCAGGATCATTCCCATTTGCAGATCTAATGACATAATAGTAAAGAATACATAATAGTAAAGAAATTCCAAAAAATTGCAAAAATTATCATAGCTGGCAGCCCTTTCATGATTTTTTACAAAATTACTATGACATTTGGTTTACATTAAGTTTCATTTACTGCATGAACTTCGTTTTGATTTCATGACTGGACCGGAAGTTGTAGGGAAAAAAGCTTTATTTTGCTGAGCAAATTTGGAGATTTAGGAGATAAAAATCACCATAGCTGGCAACTCTATTCTAATTTTTCAACCGAATTTTCACCAAATGTTGTCTAGAGTAAGGCCCAAAATTGTGAATTTTGTTGAAATGTGGTAGCTAAATCGGAAATTATAGGCCAAAAAGCAGTTTTTTTCTCAGTGATTTTTTAAGATGAAAAAACTGCAACAGGGTTGCCTACACTTTAAAATCACTTCTTTCAAAAGTGGTCCTAGCTAATACCAACATGTCCTGTAAATTTCATTATGATCGGATAATCCGGTCGTCAGTTTTCGGATCGGATAATCCGGTCGTCAAGATCGGATAATCCGGTCGTCAATTTCGAGTGCTGAAAATAGAGGTAATTTGGTGATGGGTTGCCGTTCTTGTGCAAATCGGAATTTTGAAAATTTCAATTTGACATGATGGACAAAAGCTAAAATTTATTAATGATTTGAAGTTTATGTCAAAAACCAAAAATTTTTCAGGAGGTTCGATGATTTGAAGGATTTTTTGCAGGAGCCTGCCGTAGCTACAGGCTTATCCACACTGTCTTGAAAGTCCAACGTCAATATGCTGTGCAATTTTCACGATGATCCAATGTTTCTATCAGAAGCTATGACCAATCAAAATTTGAAAAACAAATCCTTGCTTACTTTTAGGCAGTCAGCACCCACACGCAGCTCAAAATGTCCAATTCTTTACCATAGACAAGCTCAAAGCATAATAAGTTTTCATTTCCAATACTTTTTTTTGGGAAAAATATACACAGCTTGGAAATATAGGAGTACCTCAAAATTCACTAAAATGCCCACCGTCGCCACAGGCTTAAAGATATCTTAATTCTAGCAAGTCAAGGACCTTTCCACTAATACATCTATGTTCTCCGAAAATTTCACTCCAGAGATTATCTCCCTTAATCCTTTTGCTGATATATAATATGTATATAAACAAATATGAATTTTCGGCGAAATGAGTATAATTCTAAATTTATATTATTTAGTATAATAATCCCTAATGAAATGAAAGGACAATTGAAAACATAAATTTATTCATTCAGATATCGTTAGCTGAAGTGAAAGCAACCAATTTACCCAAGCAACTTAAAAAATTTTGGAAATCTTTAACGGACCGAACTGAATTTTTTTTTTGCTATAATAATGGTAAATATTCGAGTTCAAAAGCGCATTAAAATTCTACACATGCATTAAACGGGCTGCTGGCGGAGTGACGTATGTAAAACATTGAAGGTATATATATATAAAATATATTTTCATTAAAATGTTGTATAAGCAATACTAAGAGCAGACACTTTTGCAAGACCCTGTATAATGTGAACCTTATCTAGCGGTTGCTATTCGCAAGTATTGCAAAATGCACACCAGAGAATTACTTGGGTATCTGACTTAATGTTATACTGTAGTAATTTATAAAGCGAACATTTTCTCGTGAAAAAGGACACGGTTTTTTTTCCTGGTTAACTTATATTTTCTGTCTTGCATAGCACTGAGACAGTTGAAATAGGCAATTTTCAGTAGTTTGGTTCAAAAGCCCTTACACCTGCAATAACTTAATATCAGGGTGTCTGGAAAGATTAATTGTGAAAATAAGATACAGTACGGACCCAAGAACTGATCCCTGTGGAGCTCCAGTGGATATTTTTGATTCTGGAGGACTCTGTTGATCGTAGTAATTTCTATCCCGTAAAAACGAGCATAATTGTGTGTATAACTCTTTATATATAAAATATTATATTTTTCAAGAAAGTTTAGGAAATATTTTTTTATGTTTTTCTAGTAACTTGCTCAGAGCTCTCACCAAACTTATTAGTTTGTAGCTTTCTACGACACTGCCGTCTTTGCCTGATGACAATATTTGGATGTTTTCAAAAATTTTCCAGGAATTGGGAAAATTAGTTAGTTTTTTTTTTAGATATTATCTGTAGATAATTTATAGCTACAGTAGGTGTTTTTTTCAATTAGAGGTTATCATTTTAATTTGCACCTAGAGATAAAAACCTGCACCTGGATTTTCGAAAAAATCCTATTAAATTCAGTTTGGGCGAAAAATCATATTTCTTTATATATAAATAGTTTTGAATTTTTTTTAGCTCTGTTAGCTCTGTGTGTGCGCTGCGCTAAGTGCCCAAAAAAAGGTAGAGAAAATTTGAAAACTTCTGTTTACTGGAACTCACGACCCGATAATCAGATCCAATTGAAATTCACAATTTATACTAGTCTATACTAGTCATCTTGGAAAATTACTATGGAAAAAAAATTAGCATTTAAATTCCGATACAGCCATCAAATTTAAACGAAATTCACGCAGTAGCCACATTTATTAGAAATTCGGTTGAAAACTTAGGTTGGACTTCCAGGTATGGCAATTTTTGTTTCTTGAATCCTGAAAATTTGGTCAGCCAAATAAAACTTTTTACCCTATAACTTCATGAAATCGTCATGAAATCAAAACGAAATTCAAATAGTAAATGGACTTTTTTGTACTTCAAATTTGGTATAGATTTGGTTGAAAACAATGATAGGGCTGCCACCTATGGAAGTTTTTGTAATTTTGTATCACAATTATCAAGCGATGTTGGCATTAAATTTTCAAATAGTGATGATCTTTTAATGGACAAATAATTCGATTTTTTAAATTTGAAAAGCTCTGCGTGTGGCAGCTTGAACTTTCTTTGTACCCCTATAACTTCCTAATCAGTCATCGGATCGAAACGAAAATCAAAGGGTGGGTTGATCTCAGCCTGAAGCAGATTCGCTATACCTTCGGGTTTGATACTAGCAAAGGGTTGTCGCCAGCCTCAGGCATATCCATTATTTTCGTACTAGGAAATGTTCCTATAAGATATTCATATGACAAATATCTACAATCAAAGTAAATAAAATAAATATTTTTTTTCAATTTTTTCTTCGAAATTCAGTATTTATAGCGGTTCTTATGCACAAGAGTTTTATTATTACATTTTTGTGAGTGGATTATGCAAGTCAAGTCTTTACTTTTGAATAATGGAGGAATATCGCTGGGCTTATTTATCAGTTGCTGTGTGCTGCTGGATACCTCGCATTCAACCTGATTGTCTTTTAGGTGCAGGGAGAAAAGCAGATGATTGTATTGTTTAAAAGCTAGGATGTTTTTCAAAATTTATATTAACTTCCAAAAAAATTGGCTGCTTTTTCCGAAAGAGGTAATTGTATGACTGAATTCTTGATTTCTTAGCGTGGAAAATTCAACATTTATCATACTGCAGATTCTATTGAACTCAGTCAGGTATCTATAGTTTCGGGTTTTCTGTCATAGAGCCTTAAATAATAAAATAGCTACCGGTAGAGTAGCGGCTTCAAATGCTGATATGATGATGTAGTCAGAAAACTTTTGAATACAATTAGCAATGTCGAAGGCTATGTGCATGTCAGCAAACTTTTCTTCAAACTGTTTCTTTTTATTTTGTCTAATGACGATTTTATATCTATTCCAGTTTGGATTTTTTGCATTCAACTGGTGAAGCTAAGCGCATAATGGCTTCCCAAAGGCGTCGAAAATTATGGGTAGGTGATTCGAGCCTAAATTATTGCAAACAGAAAGATGTATAAAGTAACAAAATATTAGTAAGAACTAAGTTAAGTACCAAGGTCGAAGGCTACCATTAGGCAGTTAATACTCGTACATGTACAATAAAATGCACAATGATGGGCCTCCTTTCTTTCGTAAGTGACGTAGTCTTCTCGTCTACCAAATCTGCGATTCCATTTATTTCCGAAGAAGAAACTCTACGTTTTAAAAATATAATTTACCAGAAATAAAACTATCATACATTGCTACTGTATCAAAATAAACAGAATCTTTCCGCGATATTCCATTCCTGTAGAAATCAGCTTTGGGAACGCTTTACGTTTACGTGAACAAAATTGTTTAACTGTCAATTTCACGACCGATCTGTTTTTCAAAATATGTACGTTTGAATTTCAAAAGACACTAAAATGTTTAAAAATAGATTTCTTTTGATCTTAAGATGCTCTTTTGTGAAGTTGAGTCACTTCATGCATGAAGAATGAAGTAATATTTAAAAGGTCACGTGATAATTAAGCCAATTTCTGATGGATCAAGTTTCGTGTGTACATCAGCCACTGGAAATTGCAATAGGGCAATTAAATATGTAAGCGTGTTAGTTTGCATGAAAAGGTTAGTGCTGACAAAAAATCATTAATTGCTTCTCCTTTATGTTTTTATGGATTTACATTGCGTGCGAATAGTTGGGTTATTATTGGCATAAGTAGTCAACGGCCAATAAAAATAAAGTGAGAAATGAGTACTGCCACAGGTAACAGTAATATGTCTAAGGTACTTAAGAAACATGATCTTAATTAAGTAATAAACTGCTCATTACCTTTCACAAGACCTTGAAAAAAAACTCTAGTGTTCTATGTTGTCAAAGGTCACGGAAAATTTCAAAGCAACTCGCCGTTTATAAAAAATCGAACTTCGGATTTTAGTTTATTGGTGATTGATTTTGTCGTCCAAACATGACCCACTAACATGCTTTTTGAGAACGGTAAGCACGCATCTACAATAACGATTTCCTTTCGGTAGGCACTGTTGCAGGCGCGTACACGCTATTTTCTCGCCACTGTCTACGTAGAGTCTTCTGATAGCTTATATAACAACATGTTCTCTTCATTGGAGCTCCTCTTCTCCATTTTACCATTTGGTTCTTTCAATCGTTCATCGTTGCATTGTCCGTATTCTGTATTCGCGTAGGCCGACACTTGAATTAAAAGCGGTTTAGTGCTAGTTAGCTTTTATTGATTGAATTTTCGCTTTCTGTCCCGGAAGGGTTGGGTTGCTTTGGTGGTTAGGTTGGCTTTCACGTTTCTGCTGCACGTGTTCCATCTACCTGTTCAACTTTGCAATAGGTTATAAATAATCTGGAGAATAGACTAGAATATTATTTAGATATCGGGTTTCAAGAACTTGATGTATAAACTTTTTTATATGTATGGGCTTGATTGTTGAAAGCTTATGGTTGTTCTTTGATACTGTCCCGCATTCCATTATAGTCGTCGTTAACGTTCGAGTAGTATATGGGTACTTATTATAAATGGCATTTTCATGTTATTTAAATTTTCATTTGGACTAAATATTGATTTAATCTCAATTAGAAGTTAATTTGAATGTTTGGAAGGTTTTTTTAATTGAATTTCTAAGCTAATATTTTATTTAGTGTTTTACTTTTATAATAACATTTTTAAGGAGTCCCACATTTCAAATAATCACTAGGTAGATAACGACATTCCATCACACATTCCGTCCAACATCGATAAGGTTTTCAGTACTCTAGACTCCGTGGTTGAGTGAATGGCAGAGATTCGTCGTAGAGGTTTTTTTTTCAATAGTGCTGAGTCAATGACTACCGCTGACGGCAATTCGCCTGCGTTTTGTTTCAAATCAAAGCGAAACGGGTCGCAAACTTAAGGGAATCAGTATCTGCGGATTCTGAAAAATCATCTGGGGGTCTCAAATCCGTAAAGACAGATGAATACATCGGCCCAATCAGAGTATCAGTAGAGCAGTCTCTAACGCGTTCTACTCGGAAATAAGTCTCTACGCTTTAGATATTGCCTCAAAAGGTGAGGCAAATTATAGACAATGATCTTATGCTTCACCCTCACAAGATTACATTTGCTCAAAAGGAGGAACTACTGATTGGTCTACAGTGCTGCGATCATTTGCCCTGGGTGGATGCGTCGGAAACAATTAGCCAACAATGCGATCCATGCTTTCTGCGTCCACGTGCACACCAGACTGCATCTGACCGAGTGTATGAGCAACTTATTTGTGGGATGTTTATAGTTGAAAATGTTTAGCTAAGTGATTTCGAAAGTATGGACTGGTTTTCATCAGACCTCAGCTCATCGTGCATACCTGACTGATGTAACCACTTGCAGTGGGAGATCTAACTGGAGTGGGAGAACTTATTTGTGCCCTTCGCTCCGCAAATCTGAGTTGACCGTTGCGCTAATTGCCTGATATTTGGAGCATTTGCTTCATTTTATGGTGTTGACCGACTTCTTCTTTGTGTGTCGCCTGCAGAAAGCTCGGTCTACTTTTGGCTCGCAGTGTCATGTGCCTGAATGCGACATCCATGCGTTCCAGCTCATTGATCACGTTGTTTCACCATTAGGTTTAATTCTTTTCACGGAGGCGTCTCCTCCGTTGTAATGCGGTATCGCATGTTCATTAATACTTCTATTCCCCGTCTATCTCTAAAGCCATGCTCAAAGCGCTAAATTCCTCAAGAAAACCTTATTTCCTTTCCATGGAATCTCCGCTTCAAATTGACAACCAGAAGAAAGTCTGGGACATGTTACTTTGTCATTTATGTTATTTTATTTTAGTTTAGCTTAAGAAAAATGTAAATTATTATGTTTTTATGTATACACCTTGTTTGGTTTGAAATAAACAAATAAATATTTTCCATTATGCTGTCAATAGTAGCCGCGACTGCTTGCTGAGTTACTGGGGACATTGTGGGTGATATTTTTTCTTCCAATCTCACATTCAATGTTCCCGCAGTTTCATTATTGTTTAATCCAATGAGCTAAGCTTATGTTCAAACTCTTGCAAGTAGCATAACGTAAAAAAGGAGCATATCATGAAAGCAATTTTTCTGTACTTCTCCAGGCATAACGGTTGTCATCCTTGCATCATCCGAAAATCAAATGAATAAGTTTCTCCTTCTGTAATGCTCCCTGATCAGGTCGATTAAAGCTTTAGTTATGCAGACAAGTTGCGTAAGGAGCTCATTAACTGCTCTCCAATGCTGCAGATTTCATTGAATGACTCTAATTTTTCATCTTCGTCCTTAAATGCATCATTGAATACCTTGCTAGCACACGCCATATTTCTCGTCGTAAATTGTGCGCTCGGGCTCTGTAGATCAGTTTGTCGTACGGTTGCAGTTGGCAGCACGGTCTTTGTAATCATGAGGACTTTGATGGCTAGAATTTCGTCCGTCTCTACTACATAAAGTGGTTTTCACCTCAGTAATTCATCTCTCTTCCGCGTCATCCCTCCACTGCCTGACTGTCTATGAGGAAATTAAGGTCCATTTCGTCGATTTTGAATCCTGCTCCTTGACTTCCTACAGTGATTCGAATTTAATTTTGGAGTTTTATGCGATAATGACATCTCGCATTTTCATTTATAACCCCTTGTCAATGGTTTCCCTAATCCGGCGTCCTTGTTTTTCAAATTCCGCGAGTTGACTAGGTTGTTCTGACTATTGTTCGTAGTGATATCACATGAAAATACCTGCAGTTCATGGCTCAGCCACATGCGTGACGTCTACCATCCAAGGCCGGCTAAAATAGTACTGTTTGGTTTTCCCAGCACTGGACAGAAAGTAATGAACTGCTTCTGAAACTTCTGGGTCCTGATCCTACCTACAGGTGCCGCTAGTTAAGAGCCATAGTTTTATGGCATGTGCTGCTATAAAAAGGTGCGTAATAGCTCCGACCAGCAGCTTGCAGTTGGCCTGAGGTAACGCGAAAAGGATGGTATAAACTGCGAAACCAGTAGATCTAAGTAGCACGCCAACTGTGAACCGTAAGCTGCATCATATTGGAATCAATCATGCACTTAACCGTTTGGATACTAATTAGGATGTCTGCAAAATCAAATTGGGAAAAGGCTAGCCACATGTTTAGAAAACTTATCATTTGCTGATTCTATTCGTGCTCATTCCCTACGGTCTCTTGATATATTCGTTTGAAGCAAAGATGGGAAACCAAGTAGCTAGTGAATCTTGTATGCTCCTGTCTAATATCGCAACGGTAGAATGATCTTTAATGACAGATTCCTTCCTTCCGATTCCTTTAGCATCGCAGCCGCGTCTGAGACTAACAAAAAGGTTAAACGAGAGTAAATTAAGTAGGACGTTTAATGTAGACTAAGAAACCTGTGGTATAGAAAGCAGCAAATTACTGCACTCTACTCATTGTGTCAGCAAAGTTAATTTCATCCATTGCAGACCAGGCAGTCGTGAGCAAGAATCAGTCTTGATATTACCGTGTATTTCTTGTGCCTTAGAGCATGGCTGAAGCCCCCAGTACCTTTTTGCTGGCGTAAATCGCGTTTCTCACCCTTTTTACCCTTTTTTCTAGCCTGCTGACTAAAATAAGACACAACTACTCAGTGTGCGACTTAAGACGACTTGAACTAGCGCCGCCCAACCTGACAGGGTCTATTTCAGGAATTTTGTATTTAATAATGAAGAGTATAATATTAGTTTTACCGGACTTGATACCAAAACTCATTGGTTTTGCGCACTTTCTTACCAGCCCCCGAGCATACTTGATGAGCTGATCAAGTGCATATGGGAACCCACTCGAAACATTAATCACAATGTCATGAGCATATACCACAACTGTAAATAATTTGCTCTCTAACGACCTAAAAATTCGATGTGTCACCAGGTTCCACAAAAGTCGAGATACAACTCCCCTTTAAGGTGTGCTTTTGTAAAGCTTCCTTATGATTTGCTTCCTTATGATTTGACTGATATGGATCTTATCGAGCTGAATATGAAAGGGTAGGTTTTAACTGTACCGCGATTTCCCATAAATCGATTCCAAATAAACCAAAGAAGAAATTTGAGATTATATTTGACTAAACGTGAACCTAATATTACGAAATTGGCGCAATCACAACATGCCCAAGGACCTCATTAACTTTTTGTTTTGGGTAATTTTACTGTGGCTAAGTGGGCGATTCTTTCAATGCGTTTAAAAAGCCCTGATCTAGGGTTACTTAGCGTATATGACATGGAGGCGATCTAAGCTAGTTTTTTTTTTATTATTATTAGTGTTAATAATAACTGCTTGTTGTGGGGTATCTGCATGAAAATTATCTGCTTCTAACTCGGTTTTTGTAAATGAACAGTATACAGTTCCTCTGAAAAAAAATCGAATGGGTTAAATTGATATGATTAAATTGCACTGCAGAAGGAAGAACAAAATGCTGATTATTGGATGCGGCGCCAACGCTCATCATACAGCGTGGGAGAGTAGTGACGTCAATACTAGAGGTGAGTTACTTTTAGACTTCCTCCTGAACAGCAATTTGTCTGTAGCAAATAAGGGCAAAACGCCAACTTTCGTGACAGCCAACAGGCAAGAGGTACTAGACCTTACGTTAGTGTCAAACAATGCAGCGCATTTAGTGAAGAAGTGGAATGTCCTAGAAGTCGCTTCTTTCTCTGATCATAGGCATATAAACTTCGAGCTAGGAAAAGATACTGTAAAAGGGGTAAAGTACAGGCAACCAAAGTGTACGAACTGGGAAGGCTATCAAAACAGCCTTACAGCGGGACTTTACGGCCTGCACCCGAGTTCCAGTACGAGGACAGAGCTGGAGGACACTGTGGACAATGTCACCAGAATAATCCTCGAGTCATACCACGATAACTGCCCTGAGAAAACCAGTGCCTCCAAGACAAGGGTGCCATGGTGGAATAGGGAGTTAGAAAAACTCAGAAGAGCCGCAAGAACGGAGTTCAACCGAGCTAAAACTACATCAAGCTGGGAGGCCTATAAAAAGAAACTCTCAGAATACAACAAAGAGCTAAGGAAATCCAAAAGGAAGGCCTGGAGTGCCTTCTGTGAAAGTCTCAATAGTATCCCAGAGACTGCCAGGATCCAGAAAGCTCTATCCAAAGGCCATCAAGGCCATATAGGACTACTAAGAACTCCAGATGGAGGAATGACGACCACCTTTGACGACACACTGGAAGTGCTGCTTAGAACACACTTTCCAGGGTGTGAAATAAACAATGAGGCAGAGGAAGAAGAGGACAGTCCTGATCGGATACGTCACTCACCTCCTCTGCTCAAACAAATCATCACGTATGAAAAGGTTGAATATGCGATAAACTCCTTCAAACCCTTTAAATCACCAGGACCAGACGGAATTTACCCAGCTCTGCTACAAAGAGCAACAGGGAAACTAAAAACCATTCTGGTACACATATTTAGAGCGAGCTTGCAACTCAGCTATATACCAAAATTGTGGAGACTGGCGCGGGTTGTGTTCATCCCTAAAGGGGGCAACAAACCGGCCGACCTGCCAAAATCATACAGGCCAATTAGCCTCACATCTTTTATATTGAAGACCATGGAAAAACTGATTGACCTATACATAAGGAATGATCTTTTGACAAAGATGCCACTTCACAAATTGCAATTTGCTTACCAAAAAGGCAAATCAACTATATCAGCTACACATAAGCTGACACAAATAATAGAAAAGGCATTGGAATGCAAGGAAGTCGCACTATGTGCTTTCATGGACATAGAGGGAGCCTTTGACAATGCAAGACATGACTCGCTACACGTCGCTCTCCAGAGGAGGGATACTCCTCAAGAAGTAGTGAAATGGGCGAGCAAAATACTAAGGAATCGAAATGTGGTTGCGGAGCTGGGGGAAGCGAAGCTAAGGGTGGATACTAGGAGGGGATGTCCACAGGGAGGAGTATTATCCCCCCTGTTATGGTCCCTACTAGTTGATGACCTTCTCGTCACCCTCAATAGTAAGGGCCTAACTGCTCTCGGCTACGCGGACGACATTACGGTAATAATAAGAGGCTCACACATGGACACCGTGAGGTCCAGAATGCAAAAAGCCTTAAATGAAACAACCCAATGGTGCGAAAGAGAGGGTCTATCCATCAATCCTCAGAAAACTAGCATAATACCATTCACCAGGAAAAGAAAAATCGAAATAGGAGCCCTAAATATTAGGGGTACAGTCGTATGTCTGCAGGAAGAGGTAAAATATCTAGGAATACACCTAGATAGGAAACTCACCTGGGACAAACATCTAAACAAAACGACAATGAAGGCCACTAAGGCACTCTGGGCGACAAAACAAATGCTTGGGCGAAATTGGGGACTATCTCCAAAGCAGACCCTATGGGCATACAAACAAATGGTGAGACCTATCCTCCTATATGGAGCAGCAGTGTGGTGGAAGAAAACCATACAAAAAACCGCTATAAATAGGCTCAACAAGCTTCAAAGGATGGCCTGCCTGCTGATTACAGGAGCAATGAGCTCCACTCCAACAGCAGGAATGGAGGCCCTTCTAAACCTTGAACCGCTGCACCTCAAAATTCAGGAGGAAGCAGCGAGACAAGCCATTAGCCTACAACAAGCCTACAGGTATAAATCAGGGGACCTCAAAGGCCACCTAAAAATCCTGGAGGACGTCAGGCCCATAATGGAAATGTTAAACCTCAGCGACCAAATAAAAACTGAGACAGCATTCGAGAAGAGGTTCAAGGTCACAATTCCATCAAGGGACAAATGGAAAGATGGACCACCTCCCTCGTACAAAGGAGCGCAAATGTGGTATACGGATGGTTCAAAGATGGATTGTGGAGTAGGAGTAGGGATCGTAGGTCCCAAGTGCAAAATGCATTTCCCTCTCCCAAAAGAAGCCACGATCTATCAAGCGGAACTATCTGCCATATTAAGAGCCCCACAAACAATAAAAATAAGGAATACAAAAAGGGTCAGAATAAAAATCCTATCGGATAGTCAAGCGGCTCTCATGGCTATCAATCGCGATCAAATAAATTCGGCTATTCTCCTAGAGGTGAGAAAGGCCCTTAATGAAATAGGGGCACAGAACAGCCTCGAGTTGATATGGATCCCCGGCCATGAGGGGCACCGAGGAAACGAGGAAGCTGATACCAGAGCCAAGAAAGGAGCAAAAATGCCCTTCATAGGTCCTTCTCCGTACTGGGGCTTTACAAAAGCAGATACGGAAAAGGAAATTAAAGCATGGAGCAAAAAGAAGATCGAAGACTACTGGCTTAATATTGAGGGTTTAAAACACTCAAAAAAATACCTTGGCTTCGATAATAAAAGAGCAAAAGAAGCAGTGGCTCTCTGCAAAAGTGGCATAAGAGCCCTATGCGGAGCATTGACAGGACACCTTCCATGCAAAAAGTACCTCCACAGGATAGGTGAGGAGCACGATGACCGCTGCAGATACTGTGGGGAAACGACAGAGTGTGTAGAACATCTGCTCACAGTCTGTCCAGCACTAGCGAGAAGAAGATTCGAGCTACTTGGCTCTGCTCTTCCTTCCACCAGGGACATCACAAATGTCCCGTCAAGGAACATATCCAGGTTCATTAGAAGCCTGGACATCCTAAAGGACATAACGCAAAGGAGGCACAATAGACCCAGGAGGTCGCAGTGCTAGGGTCCCTCTGGACCCACTCCAGGCCATCATCATCATCATCAAATTGATATGTTTTCCATAAACAATTTGATTAGTCGTGAAAAATAGTTCATCGGTGGCAGTTTTTAATGTAACTGAATAATTCGCCAATTCGGCAAAATTATTAACCAATTCACTAGCTCACGTGTTCTGAGCTAAGAACTTCAAAAAGATTCAACGAAAATGTGCCGACTGAAGATTAACCTAATATTGCATCAAAGTTTAAGCTTGACCTGGCTTCAAAATGCATGTGAAGCATATCCGAAAATCACAAACTTCGATAAAATTCTATGAGTATTGTAGCCCACGCTGGGCGCTTTGTTCACATTTCATGTAAATTGACTCGATTTCCCGTTTATTTCCGTTTCGCTACTACTGCCGAACAACTGATTCAAAACCTGATGGTAATCGTTCATTAAAATGATTAGCATCCACACCCGTAATAATTCATGCTGAAATGAAATTCTAATTTATTCGAATTCGATTTGCAATAATAGTGAGATGCACTATGAAGACTCACGAAAATGGGCCATCATGATTTCCGCCTATCAACCATAAAATGCATTCAGGCATAATGCGTCATGATTGCTGCTCCTTCGAACTTTGCGCAATTTCATATCGTCGTGCTCATCACAGTCGATGAATGCTTGAATGCCTCGCTATTCACTTAGAACTGATTTCATTTCGATGTTCGTGTTCGCCTTCATTATATGAGCAATGATGCATTAAAGAGCTTTTTGCAACTACTCGTAGATTTATTGCACATAAAATTCAAATAATGGTCTACGTTTCGGCGACTGAAAGCGTTGAATTGAAGGATACAGTGGCTTACTAAAGTTATGGGAAATGAAAAATGGTGTTGTTGGGAGTTTAAAGCATAATTAGTTGCAAGAAAGTTGTTTGCGAAAATTTTAAGATTAAGATGAAATTTTCGGTAAGTTTTTGAATATTTTTAAAAATATTTGGCTCATATCGTGCGATACCTTTAGCACGGGTGTAATTCATTCAATTTTTTAGTGGAGGTAGATTTCAAGACGAAATATTTTGTTCATCTGAACTTGATGAATTACATTGAACATTTTCAAACCATACCAAGCCTTCGGACGAGTCTCTCTCCTTCTCACTCTAAACCTTCTTCATTCCTAAATTCACCCAACAGTATTTCACCAAGGATCAGATGAGATATCAAGATCAATTTCCTTTTTCGAAGTAGTAATCTAAATCAAATTACTTAATTTTTCCCATTAGTAGCACGCGCTGTAAATAATACCTCCACTCACGACGGCAGATCCCATAAAATCCCATAAAAGAAGAGCACAAGAGTCATATCGCATCACGGCAATGTCATTGCTATGCATCAAATTCCACAAGGAATTCACCGAATCTTTTAATTGAAAAAGTTTCATGTTACTCAGCAGCTATTCAACTAAGCTGGGAAGCTAGCGAAGATGTAGGAGCAGCGGATTGAAAAATTCTTCGCATGTTTTCGGTTTTGTGAAATTTCATTGAAAATGCTTGAGTTGGTGAAAACTGAAAGGTGTATTATCTCGGTGCAGTTTCAATTATGCATCGCTTAGGACGGAAGTTAGTTTTTCTTCGAAAAGCACAGACGTTGTGGCTGTGGTGCGGATTTATTATATGAAATAAGGATGTAAATTATAATGTTGTCGTTGCAGTATCTAGAACCCGATGTGGATGTGGTAATTCAATGAAAATTTAGCGTGAATTTCTTGTAACGTTTGCAATATGAATTAATTAAAAAAATGATTCATAATCGTGAAGTATCGTATCTTGTATCGAATAATATTTTTTATCTTTAATATCCTAAAACAAAACTAATTTTTCTTTCTTCTCTTTCAGGTAAGTGTGCTTGCAGATCAATGTCCGGAATAAGTGATCCGAAAGTTTGTAAATGAAAATTATAATATTGATAAAAAGTATGCTAGGAGAGCTGAGAACTGTCAGTCTGGCTACTTTGGAACTAAAATAATACAACGAACGTCCAAAGACTGAATATGGCGTATTGATTTGAAACGTTGTCTGTCAACCCACATCAGCAGGCACGTGCTGAACTATTACATCTTATAAATCGCTTTACAAACTGAAAATATACGAATATGTAATTAGTTTGCTATTTTAAGTTTTAGGGTAGATAATTTCTAATCGCCGGCAGTAGCTAGCCTTGAGATTAATTGATACGAATTCAAAAATCACAAATTAAAAATAAGTATCTTGTTTCTTTCGATCTTTTAAAACTACCACTTCGTATGTTTTATGCAGACTCTTCTACTAGATTACAAATGCTACGACCAATCTTATCCACAACTTGTCAAGAACTTAATTAACGAGCAAATGCTTCCATCACAATTACATGGTACCGTCAATCAAGTTCATTTATCACATCCAGATCGAATGTTTGACGTATGATTATCATTACAACAACGATTAATATAACAACCAATCTGATGAAATTAGGTGTTTGTACTAAAATATGCTGTCCACAGTAAATTTGCATAGCCATTATATGTATTATCTCTGTAGTGTCGATGCATGATTATAAAGGTATTCAATTTATTAGATTTCTAGTGTTGACCAGTTCAATTAATCACGATGAATCAGAGCTCCTCGCTAAAATACAACATCAAGTAGCCTGGTGAATGGGTCTCTAGAAATAGTCCGATAATTAGCCAGGCGTTATATCACATGAAATATTCACACGCATTGAATGAACATAGTAGGAAAGGAACATAGAATGAATATAGGACATAGCAAATACGTAGGTAGATGTGAAGATAGGTCTGTGCACATGAGGTATATTACATGATTTGGACGTTCGTTCCAAAAAACATCAGAAATACAGTATAGCATCGTTGGAGAGTTTCGGGCGAACTTGTTTACGAGTAAATCATGTTCCCATTACAAATGAGTATCAGCAAAAGAAAAATGGATACTTTAGTGGGTGGCGGGGGCACAGCTGCAATAGGTCGTTCTGCCCTGAGTGCTTAGGGGTGCCATGTATCTTTCCTCCAAGCCACACTCATTCAATCAGCAGGCTGAAGAAGAGGAAATGTGTCGATTTTGAACGCACATTCTATGAGATCTGCTCCTTTTTACTACCAATCTTGTTACTTATTTCAATGACAGGTTTTGTTTTATATGAATATTTGACGGCAGCATCTTATAGTACAATAATGTTTGCTGATCCTGCAATCAAAAGTCTCTCACAATTGCTCTTTGTCAACCACCTACCGTGTGAATTTTGTTTTTATCCGATGACAGCGTCGGAAGCTATTGGGATAGAAATAGTTTGCTGTTCGCAATTCGCAAAATTTTCAAAACATGGAAAATCGAAATATTATTTATTCATATTAAGTGCTAACTATTTGGCACATGGAAATTTAAAGGTTAGCACCTGTTGGTACATAAGTTACGAAAGTATCTAGTGTTGTATATCCCAACCAAATCCTCCATCGATCTGTTGATTGTGTTTGAAGCTATAGGGGAAAAAGCTTTTCAGAGTTACCGTCCGTAAAACATACAAAACGATCAAAACATTTGCTGCATATTTTTGTTAAAAGATCGCTATTATACGGAAATTTAATGATGGAATATCCAATTAGAAATAAGAACTTAAATGACCGTACCTAACGGTCCTACCCTAGCTCTACCTCCCTTTCAACTTCGAGTTGATTCAATATCTTCGGGCATATAGCTTTGATTTGATTCAACGTTTTTTTTTTCAAAATGTCACCACAGCAACAGAGTTGCCTGCACACTCAATAGACTTCTACCAGACCTGCTCATAGTCTAGGCCAACATAATCTAATAATTTAACATTGCGGTTGGGAGTTCTTCTGAACAAAAATTTATCTACCGTTTTTATGGGACAAAAAATAAGTGAAATTTAAATTTAATTCAAACGTTTGCATACTTCAATTTGGCAGCTTCGTTATTATTCGTAAATATTTCCTAAAAACACAATTAAATTAAATATTTCACTATTCAAATTTATTATCAAAAGTGTTCGTTGCGTGGAATAATATTAAATGCTGATGTTTATAAAAGTCGAAATTTTTTTTAACACACTGTTTCTACTTATGTGAATGAGAACTTAAGATATTTTGAACTGTTTATGATAAAGAAGCCTAAACTGATGCTGTGAAGATTGGGAGGTTCTTTAACATTGATTTTCTAACGAAAGTTTCAAGGGCTGCTCAAATTAAAGAACTTGATTAGAATTGATAGAAAGCGGCTTTTATTATAAATAAAGAGGTAGTACCGGGCTTAGAGAGCCATAAGTTAAGTAAAATTAATAATTAAGTATAGGTACAAAATATTGGCGTTACGTTTGTGCAGGGCCGGTTAGACTTCGAACTTAGAACGAAGCTGGAAGATCAAACTTGTTCGTTCAGAGATGACATATGAAGAAGTAACAGAATCTTGTTCCGTTGATCAGGTTATTTATGGAATTTACTCAGAGTTGGGCGACGGTGTAGGCCTTCTGACAGTGGAAGAGGAGAAAATGAATGAGGCAGCTATTGCGTCAGAGCAAGATATCGATTCAACCTTGATTGATGATGGTTAAAATTCTTCAAATTAATCATTACTATTTCAAAGCAGCAAAAGCTATCCTGCTCCGCCGCTTCTTAGATAAAAAGGAGGAGCTGATTTTGATCCAGGAGCAATGGGTCGCAAAAAACCAGGTTCTTATGAACAAAGTTATATAGCACGTGATAGCTTGGGGGCTAACATTCCTATCAGTGCTTTCATTTCAGCAGCGAGGGTGGCGTAAAACTCTGATACTTGACGTGAAGCTACTAAGGAGCCAAAATATGGGAGAAATAGAGCCTGTACTACTGTAAAAGAGCCATGGGAATGATTGAAAGTTTGCAGCCTCGTACTGTAAATGGATTTATATCGTTTTGTATGAGAAAATACTGTCATATGGAATTACTTTTTGGTGAGAAATTGTTCCGAGTGCTGCCTATCAACAAAGACTGACTGCACTTTTGGTGACAGATGCCCTCGGCGCTACTCTTACTACTACAGTTTTCGTACTGCTTCACTAGTTACCAGCTAATTTACTCAGTCGCTTTCGTGTCGTATGCTTCCGCTAAATTAGAGAAATTTTTGTCCCCTCACCCATGTCCAGTACAAGGATGTCCAAAGGGCTCTATAAATTGGAAGTTAGGACGCCCAAATAGAGCTCCTGCAAAGAGTTGTGCGGTAGAAGTGGCGAAAACAGCGAAAGTCAGAAATCTGCTGGCTTAACGCTCTGTCACGCATAGCCTGGTATGTAAGCTGGATGGGGAGTAAACAAGCTACAGCTCGGAAACCCTAAATGTCCTTGTAGATACTTACTTTCCGGGCTGTCAGGATCACTCCACCCCTTTCATTGGTAAGCAGACGTCTGATCTGCATTACATCGAAGACATTGCCGAAGTTGTCACAAAACCAAGGCTAGTCTGGGCAATTGATACGTTCAAGCCCTTCAAATCCTCATGTCCCGGAAAGACTTTTACCGATCATGTTTCAAAAGACAGGTATGCGCACCGTTCTTTGGCTTATACAAATTTACAAAGGCTGCCTAGTGCTAAGCTACGTGCTTGCAGCCTGGAGGACCGCTAAGGTTATATTTATACCCAAGGCAGGTAAAGTCAACCATGCGTATCCGAAGGACTACAGGCTAATTAGCCTGGATTCCTTCCTCCTAAAAGTTTTCGAAAGATTACTATATCTCTATATCAAACAAAGACTTGGATCTTACGCCAGCACGACAAAGACTTGGATCTTACGCCAAACTTGTGGTATATCTCTATATCAAACAAAGATTACTATATCTCTATATCAAACAAAGACTTAGATCTTACGACCAGCACGACATTCATTGACTTGGATCTTACGCCAAACTTGTGGTATAAGCACTGCTTTAACGCACTGGATCTATATGGCGATAGCTAGGCCGATCCTTTTTTACGGATTGTTGGTCTGGTGGCTAGCAGTGAATAAAATTGGCGAACAGAGTTCAGCGGTTGGCGGCTGTTATATACAAATTTACAAGGGATTGCCTTAACCTCGACTCTTTCGTCTGCTTTGAACAACCTGCTTTAGCTCGCTTGATTTGACCTCTTTTTTAGAGGCAATGCCACAGAAGATGCTGTAAGGCTTTGGAAATTGCGACACTACGAGTCACGGTTCATAGGTCACAGTTGTATTGAGCGAGGGTACACAGGTAGCACTGACTATTGACAATTTATTCCTAACGAAAGAGAAATATTTGAAAGTGAAATATTTTGAAAGACCAGTTTAAATTTTATTTTGCCTAGTTTTGCTGTTGGTGAAGCTTTGCGGTTTTAAAGATTTCCTAAACAACAAGTGGCTTTGTTCTTCCTTGCCATAGAAGTATCGCCTGCCTTTGCAATGTTCGCCCTTAAATGCCGATGTAAGATCTGGCAGCAGTTGGTAAAACAATCCTGCTTCATCAACACTGAAAATGTTTCCCACCGGATGGTTTTCTGAAATTTTCTCCATTTGTCTTTTGCACCAAGAGCAAATGGTGCTGAAATATTTTTTCTGTGGACTCTTGAAGACGTGAGTTAGTAGTGGTCTGAAGATCGTTTAAGCCATTTATTTACCAGTAAATGTCGGGCATTGCTTTGCCACTCAAGCAAAGAAATTGTTGTTTCGTTCTGCAAATATTCTTTTTATTGAAAGCTACTTTGCGCTTTCTCCACTCATGAATAATCTTAATTTTTTAGCCTCCAAAACAAACGACTATTAAAGTAATATATTCAACAAAATCACTTATAATTCAAAATTTCACTATCCTTGAATGTCACACAAACGTCCGAACTACTGCCGAAAAGCTATCATAATGCTCTGAGGTTTGCAAAACATATTTTACAATATATTTCATTACTCTAATAATTTAAGATGGAATTTTCAAAAACAGGGTGGTCTTGTCTCTGTTGTTATTTTAACATAAAGTCTTTGAATGTAAGTGTAAGTGGTTTTGAGAGTAGCTTTGAGTGGCACTGCAATTGAGTTATGATACCTTTTATATTATGGTGAGGGTTTTTTCAAATCGAATGACAACAGCAACAATCCCTTAACTCTAGAAAATTAGCATTGTTTACTGATATTTGTGGGCTTGGTTTCAAGACATGTTTCTTAAGGTACTAACTTTTTTGGCCAATATTTTCGAATGTTTGAATAAATTAAAACAACATACAACTATTCGTTTTGCTAGGATTTGCCACTAAAACACTCCATCATCAACACAGCATCCGAATGCTCCCAAAAATAAGCAATTTTTTATACTTTCAATGTGATTTCTTGTCACTCACAAATGTTTGTACTATAATTTAATTTTTTATCCATCAAATCCAATAATCCCCTCGAGATTCAAACATACTATTAAAAAAATCAAATAAACATGGTCGAATGCAATGGTCATCCCTCTTCCAAAGCACACAAAAAAAAGCATTTCTAACTAAAGCAATCAGAATATCACCATAAACAAGTTCAAGTTCGCTGTCAAACTGACCAGGGCCACAAAGGACACTGCAAGCCGTATGGATATTTCCGCTGAATATTTCACCTGTCCGTTTAATCCACTTGTCATCGAATGGTGCGGCAGGTATTTCCATCCAATATTTGTGTGGATTAGTATCCATTTCACAATCAAGAGTCCGACCTGGTTCGAGTGTTTTCCCGAATTTGTTTTGTGGACATGGTGGCAGGTGTGTACTTATATATGTATATATATATATATATATATATATATATATATATATATATATATATCCATAGCCATAGTAGTGAGGCAGTATTTTGTGTATGCGCCCACTGTTTGTGGCTTGAATAGGCTCAATCTCATATGTCATACGGACATTTCGGAAATGAATCATATCCCCCCGTAGACTTTGTACTGATGAATGGGCCCGACACTATAATTCAGTGAATGAGAGCGCTCTCTGTATTCATGTCAATAAGGACGTTCAACGAGCCCACGACGTATGTGCACGAGCGTAACAAAGGATACTCAAGCATGAACGTTTAGCTGTTGTGGCGTGTGAAATATGAATTTACTCTTCGTAAATATAATTAACGTGTTTGACCTGATGGTTGAATATTATTGTCGTAACTGATCGAAAGTTGATGATATGATTATGGAGATATATTAATATCAAATTAGAAGTTGAGGTGCGCAAAGGAAATTGTATGGTGTTGGAATGTTAATTAATTATGATTGGATAGCGTTAGTTGCTATTGATTGAATTGATTAAGACATTGATTTGGTTTTGTTTACTCTCCGATAAGAAGAATACAGGAGTAAAGATGTTGCGTTGGTCGTGTAGTTTGAGTGAAAGTTCTGGAAATATATTAAGACATTTTAACAATTCTCAATGCTGACAAACATCAGCGCATTTCAGGTCAATATATATTGCGTTGTTCGTTCAATCGGTTCAAGCTTATCGATTTGGAGTATAATCGTCGGCGCACAATACATGTCATTGATTTCTTTTTCTTTTCGAGTAGTTTAATATACATTACCCTATTTTAAACAATCATAACTATTTAAAAAAATGCCGAGAAGAAATAGCCCTCTTTTTTATAGCAGCGACTGTGATCCCAAATAAGCGAATTCATTCATTAAGCGGATTCGACTAAGGACCAAAATTATTCGCAACGAAAGTATCTTAGTTAAGTGCTTTATTAAAGAATGTAACGCTCTTGGTTCATGGTTTCTTCCAATTCTCTCTGAATATATCTACGTTTGCTCATTTGCTTACATCGATTCAGCATTTTTTTGTTGTAGATGGCTAATTGAATTTTCAAAAAGCCTTTGCATTGGTAGGTAATCAAGAACTATTGAGTTGAAGTTTCCCATAGTGGATTTCAACACAGACCTTCACGGCCTGTAGATTGACTTGTATGCACACGTGAATATATTCGAAGATAATCGGAAAAACGATGATCGAATACTGCATCTCTTTTTAAAAACTATTGCGCAGGTTGAATTTTTATTCGCGATCGAAAAAAATATAAAATGACTTTGATTATCTATATAAAGCTTAGGTTTGTTTGAAGAATACGCAACAAAACATTTTGGAACACTAAGCATGATCAATGTCTGCTTTAAAGACTTCTTGGTTAAGACTATGAGTGAGGGAGTGTACGTTGGGGAAAGGGGTCTTGTATCCACAATCACTCAAACCATAATGTACCATTTTCCTAATATCTCCAACTTGCCAGAGTTTTCCGGATATATTAATGAAGTCCAGGATTATTTATACAGGATTAGAGGCTATATTTTGCATATATGCCAAATATCAGCCGAAACATTGGTTGTGATACGTTGCTGAATATTCGCAAAGAATATTGTGTCCTATATGTTGTTTGCACACGTTTAGTTTGGAAAAAAAAGGACGCACAAATATTGCAGGGGATGATTTTTCTCTATAGCTACCATTTAGTAGACGCGGTTCGTTTTTATTTATTTATCAAACAAGATATAAAAACAAACTCTAGTGCACCTGAACCGCTAGAAACACTAATGTTCGAAGAATAGTAGAAGAATCGTGCAGATTTTGAGTGCATATTCTACCACACGAGCTGCTTATTACAGCCAAAATGTTTCAAACACCACGTTTTACTTTGGTCTCAAGAATGCATTATAACTCATATGGTGGAAAGGTTTCAGATATTACCACTGGCCTGAATTTCAAAGTTTATGAGAGCAAAACACTTGTTAACTATATTCGTTATCAGTTGCTTATTTCACAAAACTTTGAAAGCAGCATCTCATATAACATCAATGAAGAAAATGCTTAATGCCTGCAGCACTGTAACTGAAGTTGGTGTTTGGGGCTGCGATCCGAAAATTTTGCAGAACTTTGCGAATTGAAACATTGGTTATTTATTTTAATTGTAAATGTTTCCGGTATGAATACTAACTGTAAGCATTTATTGATACAGAAATAGCACTACAGAAATTTGCTGGCAACCAATCACATCTGCATCACGTTGAAATTAACCTACCCTGCGAATTTCGTCTCGATCCGATGACTGCATTCGAAGTTATAGGAGAATAAAGAAATTTAGGGTTACCAGCCGCGGCATTTTTCAAATAATCGAAAATTTAATATTTGCTGTATATTATCACTACAATATCATTACCATTTGAAAATTTTACGGTCAAATCGCTTAAGAAAGATATTGAAAATAAAAACAAAACCAACAATAGCTGGCAGCACCAGTCGAACTTTTCAACCAAATTTGTATCAAACACGGCTCAGAGTAAGGTTCAGCTACTGTGTCAATTTCATGAAAATTTGGTAACTGAATCAGAATTCATAGGACAAAAAGCAATTTTTTTCTTTGTAATTTTTCAAGATGGCACCACTGGCATAGGGTTGCCCACAATTCAAAATCGCTTCTATCAGACCTGGTCCTACTTAATTCCAACGTATTCTGTAAATTTCAACTGCATCTGATTATTGGTTCGTGAGTTCCCGTGAACAGAAGTTTTTGATGCTAAAAATATAGGTAAATTGGGAAAGGGTTACCGTTCCTGTCCGACATGAAAATTCCAAAGTTTTCCCTTGACTGTTTAGACAAAGCATAAGATTTGTATACAAGTTGGTTTTCATTCTAAGAAACGGACATATTTTATGAGATTCGATTGTTTGAATGTTTTCACTTTAAGTGCCTGCCGTAGCTACAGGGTTGCCAGCACGTTCAGCAACTTAACAACATTTGTATGTCCTGTAAGTTTCATTATGATCTGATAATCTAATAAAAAGTTATCACAATTCAAAAATTTTCGAATTTTCCTAATCTGATTTTAGGCGCCTAGTGCACACATAGGGTTCAAAATTTCAAAAACATTATCATATTCACATTTGAAACACGTTCAGAATTCATTACATAAACTTTATTTTTGCAAAAGTTATTTTTTGACAGAAAAATAGGTATATTTAAAATAGCACTAAAATGGCCGCCGGCACCAAAGGGTTAAAGATTATTAACTCTTTGTGAAACCTGCCACTATTCTGCTTATACACCAATGTATCCTGAAAATTTCAGTTCAATCGGATAGCGCGTTCCTGAGAATTATATATATATATATATATATATATATATATATATATATATATATATATATATATATATATATATATATATATTTATATATATATATAGAGAAATATGAATTTTTGGCCAAAGTGATTTTAACAATAATGTTTTTCTTCGAACATTAGTAAAAATTAAATGTTAAAAAAATAAACATGTTAATAAAAACCCCTAGCGCATCAGAATGCTTGAGAAACAATAGATATTGTTTTTATTGTGTACTAATGTTTTTCCTAGTTTGTAAAAATATTTTAATTTAAACCAATTTTTTCCTTTCGAAACTAGGTTTACTTGGATTACTCGACATATATCGATATTTCGAGGGTAATCTGCCCTCTTCTTCAGTGTCTATTGCTCTTATCTTAAAATAACGTTGGTATCTTATTTAATGTGCTTACTTTTAAAGAATTGACTAATACTCATTACCAGCTAATGACAAGCTAATTATCTATTAATTATATACTTAAGTACATTTAACTATCTTTATTAATTACATTATCATCATAAAATATCTGTTTAAATTAACCTGAACAATAGGTTAGATAACCTAACCTAACCTAACCTGAACAATGGTGATACACAGTTTCCTTGGTCTGTGTTTAGTCGCCTATCTATCGGGGTTTTCCATATGTTCAGGCTTTCGTACGCATCCAGTTTTCGTACCTGCTGTACTTCCGTACCTGCTCCGCAATCTCCTTCCACAGTTTGCTGCAATAACTATTATTCACTTGCTATTGCTTTATGAACCAGGCCCCAATAATCCTCTAGGAGTAAATTGATCTGTCAGTTTGTCATCATTGTTGGACGCATTTTTCTTTCTCATATTTTGCACTCCTCCACTAACAGAGATATGCTAGCCGGCAGGGAGCTCTCTGGTGTAGCCGTGTCCTCTTTGCCTTTCAGAGTCATCATTAAATCCCGTTTACCACAGGGAAGCATGGACCTTTTATGCAGAGCGCTCTCTTGTCTACAGCTGAGGTGCTTACCTTGTTGGCGATGTTCAGATGGCATGGCTTCGGCCATCACTTCGAAAAATTTCTGAACCGAACTGCCAGCATCGGCATAACCAGCCAATCTTACGCCGTCTTCTTCAAGTATGCTCTGAGGTACCACTGCCAGCTTACTTGGACACCGCTGCAATTTTCGTTGATTTTCCTTTTAACTTTTTCCGGCAGCTTTCCCTCGTTTTGCGGCTTCTGCCGTAGCCTGTGACTATGACTCTCAACAGGTCTACTATATGTGATTGTTTTTAGTGTGTACCAATTTCATTCCAGCTTCCAACTATTTTTAAAAAAACCGATTTTTCCTTTCGAAGCTATATATATTTAATTTTTGTGACAAATATCGATATTTCGAGGGTAATCTGCCCTCTTCTTCAGTGTCTATTGGCATAATCTTAATCTTACTTATGTATGTTATTTATAGAGCGTACTTTTAAAGTATTGACTTATACTAATTACCAACTAATTGTCTATTAATTACTTTACTAAAATAAAACTATTTATATTAAATTGGAATTGTTTTTGCGGGATGATTAAAATTGAACAACTCCTTATTAACATTAAAAATTTTAATCTACATTGAAAATTCTATTTTGACAAAGTGGTTTCGAAAGTATGCACTGTTTCTCATCAGACACCAGCACACAGTGCATACTTGACTGGCGTGACCAATCCAATTTGATTCTGCTTTCGGAGGCTGATTCCGCAAAACGATCGAGTTTCCCGTTTCAATATGCTCGGCTTCGATCAGCTGTAGAAATGATATACGTTGTCTATGCTGATTTATAGACAAGAAGGGAACCGTGATCAAATTCAATT
The DNA here is from genome assembly GCA_963978885.1 of Nemotelus pantherinus. Classification (NCBI taxonomy): domain Eukaryota; kingdom Metazoa; phylum Arthropoda; class Insecta; order Diptera; family Stratiomyidae; genus Nemotelus; species Nemotelus pantherinus. Next base: position 48,588,970 of record OZ022265.1, on the reverse strand, counting down.
ACCTTTACTATTTATATTAATTGAATTTTCCTCCTCACTATCAAATGAATGCTCAAATTAACCTGAACAATGGTGACGCACAGCATCCTTGGTCTGTGTTTAATCTTCTATTCACAGGGGTTTTCCATATGTTCAGGCTTTCGTATGCATCCAGTTTTCGTACCTGCTGTATCTCCTTAATCACCTCCACGTTGTCCCATGTTATGTTGTGATCCTCCTCCAAGATGTGCTTTGCAACTGCTGAAGGTACTAATGTCGTTGTCCTTTTCCTCGCTAAAGCTGCTTCCCGTTTATGTTCCGTTAGTCTAACACCAACTAACCGTTTCGTTTGACCGATGCATTTTTTGTCGCATTCTGGGCAGGTAATCTTATAAACTCCACATTTTTCCTTTTTATCCTTTTTGTCTTTCACGTGACATAGTATAGTAGCTAATTTTTTAGCTCTACTGGTTGGAACTGCTTTAATATCAAAGCGTTCAAGAAGTACCCGAACTTTTTTGAATACTGATGAATAAATAATTGGAACTCTTATGGTTGTTTCTTGTTTTTCCTGCGTAAAAAGCGTCGTTAAAAGATCACGCTGTATTCTATACTTTTTCTTTTTGACAAGATTTCCAATTATCCTCTCGTCAAATCCATTTTTTCTCGCCGTATCTTTAATATATTTAACTTCTGAGTTAAAACTATCCTGATCCATGGACACTGTTAATAGCCGGTGAATCATCGAATTAAAGGGGGCCATTTTTTGGGAATGCCAATGATCAGACGTGGATGGTGTTGTCCTCTGGGTGTGTGTGGGCTTCCGGTAGTTATTAAATTTAAGAATACCTTCTTTCCTTATGACCATTAAATCCAAGAAGGGCAGTTTCTCATTCTTTTCAACTTCCATTGAATCCATTCCATTGTCTTTATGTGCTTGGTTCAACTTCTCCAAAGTTTCTCCCAAAGCATCTTTTTTAACGAAAGCTAGAATATCATCTACATATCGCAACCAAACCCGAGGAAGTGAACCTTCTTCATATAGTTTCTTCTCCAGTCTATCCATAAAAATCTCACTCATAAGTGGGGATAAAGGATTTCCCATCGCTTTAAAGTATCCTGAAAGTAAAATAAGTTTCATTCATGCAAACCGAAGCAAATTTCAAAAAGTCTTTAGCTCTCCTCCTCCCCTCTGGTGAGCTATTCCTCACTAATAGCTAGTCCTCAAATAACGTGAGTGCTTGTTTTACCGGCACGCTTGCGAACAGAGCCTTGACATCAAATGATACAACTAGTTCATCTTCCCCTATTGTTGCCACTCTTCCAAGCCGCTCCATTACCTCGTCTCGATTTTTTTACCGTTCTATCGCTAATCTTCTCTAAGGTCCTACACTCGTCTACAATCCACTTTGCGATTCTCCTTGTTGGAGCGTGTGGTTTATGAGGTAAGGAAAATGCAATCAGTAATTTGGAAACGTCGCTTGCTATAGAATCCTCCACGTGGACCACATTTTTTGTGGAACATTTACTGCAGCTAGTGTTATTGGTGCTTTATCAAAAATTTATATGCTTCTTTTTCCATGCTTTTTATGTTTTGTGTCAAAAAATTGTGTCAAAAAACGTCAAAATGTTCCTTGGAACACTATAACCTAATAAAACTCTCCACAAATTATGTTTTATTGTAATGAAATTCACCATATTTAGGCGAGTTAAAGAAATATTTGTTTGTGCTAAAAATGAAAGCTAACTATCTCTCCTGTCAATAAAAAGCACTGCCAGATATAAAATATACTAGTAACAGAGCAATGGAGATCTGATAAAAAAGACCAAATCGAATTTGTACATCTAATGTTTAAACAGTTATGGCTGACAGTTTTGTGTCTGAGGAACTCCTTTTTAGCTAGTAAAACAATTCTCCTTGTTTGCGATTTCTTGTGAACAATTCTACTTACATTTTAGGGATGAAACATACGATCAGGCTAGCATTAAATATTTAAAATGTAGTTCATTCAAAATCAAAGCTACTGGAACATGCTCCGTCACGAAAGCTTTCACATTTTATCTTAAATTGATTAAAAATTTGCTGAAAGATGCTTACATTAAATGCACAAATCGAAAATACTCAAGAAACAAAATGTCGAAACAACACAAAATGTTGCCTCAATCAGGAAAATAGCTGATAACCGTCAATAAGCCACTGATTCTTATGACTGTGACAAACTTATACAACGCAAGACTATCACCACCAAATTTAAATTTAGAAACAAAAAAATCTGAACTTTTCCCGCATAGACGTCTGCATCTCAAAATCATCATCTTCGACTACACGTTTCAACGGTAGCATACGCAATTGCTTGTACATCTTTCGGAGGATATTTCTGAGAAAGCAATCGAAATAAAAAAAAGTAATTGCTAATTAAAAAATAATTACCCATTACCCACGAGATTGTCATTAATCATTTGCACTTGAAACTCAACAAAAACACCAGGACCATCGCGTCGCCGCTCGCCCGTAGTCTGTTTGTAGGAGGGTCAAAGAAAGATGCACAACTGCTGAAAGATTCCCATATGGGTGCGAATCGTTTTAATTACTATTTTTATTTTTAGAGTGTAAATTGGAAGGAGATGATGAAATCGATTGTGGGATAAGATAAAAATTATGTATTGCTAAGTTCGCTACAAAATTGTTAATTTAATGGACTATTTAAATTTTATGGTTTTGTTTTACGAAAATAGCATCGATTTTGCGTTGATACTCACACAGAGGTTGTACTGCAATGCAAAGCTGCAAATGTATTTATAGTGACATAGCTTGAACGTAAATTAGAAATTGTTGTTGTCAAGCTTGAATGATAATATCGCTTTATCCATAGGCATGAATTGTATATAGACATGAAGTTTATGTATGAATTGACGACATAAATAAAAACCTCATAAATTGCTGCAAGAGACAAAATAAAAAAGGCTCTTAGTCCCAAATCAAAGATCGGAACTGTAACTGTCTTGATGTTACCAAAGCTTGCAGCATCATCATAAAATGAGCAAGTCAATATGCTTACCATATCCCAAAAATTATTGTTCCGAAAAAAAGCAGCTTCTGCTTGGTATAATTCGCCGGCAACCCAAAAAAGAAAAATGGAATGTCCGTCGCAGGATGAACAAAAAACAGTCTGGTCAACTGGAGAAGCCACAACGTAATAAGTGGAAAATTTTGCTCTTATCAAATTCTCTAGAATAAAATCTTCAAGTTCAGTTTCAGTTGCTTTCTAACCACAACTCAATTTACAGAGAATAAATCCGTTTATGGTAACGAACATACAAGCATACAATTGTGTGATCCTTTAGTAATTCCGGGAAAAAACCACAACGATAACAAAATTTCTTTCCAGTCAAAATGCTAACGGAAACGAAGTAAAAAACAGTCCCGAATTCATACCCCCATCCCCAAATTTAACTCTACCTCGATTTTGATTTGTTGTTAGCTGAGCAGAGTTGCGGTTCACAAATATTATTACAGTCCTTTTTTCTACTAAACTCTGAACTGGGGATGAGCTTATTCCACTTTAAAATCAAATTCCCTAGACATTTTCCTGAATCGAAACTTTGTTGTTGTTGGTTCTCTGGCAGAAGCAGATATTTTGTCGGGTCCCGATTCGAGTCAGGATCGCTGCTATGCAAAATACGGAACCTCACAAGAGATTTATGAGGCTTTTCCGATATTGAAAATCTATCATGGAAGTTTGTAGATACTTTGCACCATTAGTCGATGTCTTGTGTGTGAAATCTGCTTGGATGCGAGACGATTTGTTGCTGGAGCCATTGAAAAGGAGTGGTGTGTTTGAAAATGCTGTGAATAGTAGGGAACTTGGTGTAGTAATTCGGGTAATAAGTCTTTGGGATCTCGGTGTTTATATGCTTTGAATTTAATAATAATTTATTGCGGTTGGTTGAATTGTTGCTTCGAGTGCATGGACGTGCGGGAGCGCAGCAATGAGTCTGGACATAGAGGCTTTGTCGTAAAATGGGTTATTGTGGTCTGTCAAATTCCTGCTCGATTTTTTGTATGAAGTCTTGCAAGAAATATGGAGTCACTACGATAAGATAACGGCTAGTAACAAAGCTGATTTTTAAGGAATCATGCAAAAATAGTGCACATTAAATGAAAAGAAATATAAAACTCAAAATAACGAATGGTTGCATGCTCGTTTTATAAAACAAACTCGCGAATTAAATAGTTTGGGAGAATAACAAGCCAATTCGTAAAGATTGATTCTGACGAACTTGACTTTATTGCTTATGATTGCATCATGAATTATTTCAGGACGCTAGAATCTAGCCATGTGTGCTCGAATAAACAAGAAAAACGAAACTTCCGGAAAATACGCTATTCATAAAAACCCACAACTGCCTCTATGAAACTTTGAATTATGTAAATTGCATCGATAGAAATAAAATAATGATTGATTGAGCAAAAAAATGGACTACATGATCATTTAAAAGAACTCAGGTTAGGCTATATCCAAGCTGTCGCGTGACTTCTTTATCTACTGCATGTTATTTCTTCCTGCCGCGCACTTCTTCCACGCGATAATTTATAGACTTCTGGCGCCATGTACATAGTCAATTTGGGGATTGTGATAAAATATAGCGCCACACGCCATAGTACATGGCGAAAAGTACATAGGAGCAGACGCTATGCTTATAGCCCTCCACGCCATGTACTATAGCCCTCAACGCCATATAATAATGTACATGGCGTGGAGGACTATAGTGCATGGCGTAGAGTACTATAGTGCTTGGCGTAGAGGACTATAGTGCATGGCGTAGAGGACTATAGTGCATGGCACAAACTGTATTTAGGCTGTACCCAAATGCAGTTTTTCAATGAAATTTATAGCCCAAAAGCCGCCAACCCGCGATTTCAAAATAAATCTCCAGCCAATTCAACTTCTAAATAGCTCAATTGGTGAGAAATAGTCTAATCTGGCAACAATGCTTCTGTCGTTGATACTCACATTTATAAGTTCCCTCACACAGTATGGCTGCGAGTTATAACTGGAGTCATCTTACATTATGAAAGAAATAAATTGTCAGCTCGATTCTTGCTTAAGCTAATTCTTTAACTAACCTGCTTAAGCTAATTCTTTAACTAACCTAACCCTTAGGTTCGATTGCAAATCGAAAAGAATTATTTTATTACAGTAAAATAGAAGTAAAATAGAATCCAAATCGGTATGACAACTGAAGCCATATAACATGGCTCATGGTTCTATGTAATATAGCTTGTGGGGCCAAAATTTCTGCGCCATGTAATTATGGCGCTGGTAGCCATACTGCATAGCTCAGGGTACTATGTACATAGCGTGTGGGACCATAAATGCTGCGCCATGTTACATAGGACCACGCGGTATGTAGATTCTGACATTATGGCCCTGGGAGCCATATTGTATAGCTCAGAGTACTATGTACATAGCGTATGGGGCCATAAATAATGCGCTATGTTACATAGCTCTGGGTGCCATGTTTATTTTTTTTTAGTGTACTGCCCACCGAAAAACAATATCTCAAAAGCTATATTAGTAAGCTTCTTTTCATCGCTGACAAACAAGAAATGCGTTTTTTTTGCTCCAGTACAGAACGGAATAGAACAATCCGTCACAGAACAGCTGATGCATTCATTAAGCTTTTAATAGGTTGCTTTATTTGCTTTGGTAGCGCAAAAGAGCTGAAAATAAAGGGAGAAAATAACGAGCATTAATTACCACAATCGATAGAAAATAGAAAAAGAACTAGCAGAAAATTTTTTCTTTTAACTTTTCACACATTATGAGGGCTTTTTCTAATTTCCTCACTACCAAAACATTCAACATAACCTTGAAAAAACAAAAGCCACCTCACAGCAAAAAAGACAACTTCTCATGAGCTTTTCTTTTTTCTATCAGCACATTCTATAGTTCAGTACGTGAACTACCAATGAGGAATAGAATTTCTGTACTAGTGAATTCACTGGTACAGGAGTGTTGTTGTTTTCAATGCTTCTGTTCTGTTCTACGCTGGATAGAGGAGCAAAAAACGCGCCTTAGGTCTTAGTTTCGGGGGACTTGAATGCGAAAAACATGTTTTGGGAGTCTCGATTCAAAGCACCCAAGAGCAAAGCATAGGTATATATCAACTGTCAAACCAATGTATTGGCTAACGGACACTGATCAAGTTCCGGAACTCATCGACTTTGGAATCTGATCTAATTCTGAACATTTAAACAAGTCCAACTGAAAGGTTTACAGACGGATCATCACCAACTTAATTTTACTAAGTTCACCACACAAATTAACAAAATATATCAACTAGGCAATCAAAATTTTCACTTATAATGCCTTAAAAGTAGCCGCTACACCAACACCAGAACAAATCGAACTTCTCATCTCTGAAAATAATATTATTTCCATTTCATTATACAGGAAAATACTTTAGCATGAAAACAGCTAGACAGACCGTCCCAAATAATAGAGCAAACAACCTAGAGAGCTTACAGACTACGAGTTGGAGTTTCACTCATTTTTGGAGGACTTTAATGCCACATAAAGCACGGAATATTAAAAACTTCGGCTAAGGGGGGTTAAATATTATCATCCACGATATCTGTTCCGGAAAATCTTCAGGCATTAGGTATGTTCCCGTATTTTCCAGTCACTGAATTTTCATGAATTTTCCTGAATCATGTGATGGGAGAAATTCATGAAAGTACGGCAACGCTCTCATTGTATTTCCTGAAAATTGACAACCGAAAGTGTCAGTTTTCGGTTTTTTGGAGAGCAATAGTGATTATAAAGTCATTGTTTTTATATAGCGACCAAGGCTTTTCTTGAATCGCTCTTGATAGGTGTCGTTATTGTATTTTGAGCACCTGATGTCGGTCCTTTTTCTGTAGGTCGGGCGTAGACTAAGTACAGCACTTATTCTAGCCTTCAGAAAGGAGTCCCTTGGACACTGCCTTCTAGTGCAATACTAGAAACCAGGTGGTTCAGTTGAAATGCTGAATTCAAGTACAGTACAAGAACTCAAACTTCAACTAGTATCAGGTGATGTAGAACACGTTCAGTACGTATTCTCACCTTTGAACAATTCTATTTTAGCGCTAACCTCTAGTACAATACCAGAAATTAGGAATTCTAATAGAAATGTTGAACAATTCTATTTTAGCGCTAACCTCTAGTACAATACCAGAAATTAGGAATTCTAATAGAAATGTTGAATGATTCTATTTTAGCGCTAACTTCTAGTACAATACCAGAAATTAGGAATTCTAATAGAATCGTTGAATTCAAGCTCAGTGCCAGAACTCAACTAACCTTAGCGCCCCTAGCAGCCTCACCAAGGATAAATAAAGAGCTCCACGCTAAGATTGATTTTATTCACATTCATTCGTTCTTTATATAGCATAATTTTGCTTACATTACATTTGCTTACGACTAATTATTCACAACATATTTTCCAATTGTATCGAGAATGAACTTTGATCATTCCTCAGACTGCTTATAATTTTTATTGAATACCAATAGTTCAATATTGAATTTGCTGACACGTATAAAACTGTAGATCAATACTTCGCGAAGCATAAGCAGTATGAGAAATAACTTTAAAGTTTAACATGAATGGTATAATAAAAACAAGTATCGAACAGATATCGAACAGATATCGAACATCCTCCCCCTCCTTTGAACGGACTGTTCAAAGATTAATTTCTGCGTCTATCTTGAAGGCGTCAGGAGGAAGTTGCCGTGGAGCTGGTGCTGGTGGCCTTGAACTTTTCGGTTGAGCGTGTCTTCTGAAAAACCGCCATAGAAGACATGAAAGGCAGATGATCGCGATCGCCAAGCTTGAGTAACCAATACTATAATGATGAATATGATGATGCGCATTCGTTGCACCATTCGCTTCGGCTGTCTTCAATGACGCAACCTTGTCATGTAGCGCCTTCAATTTGGGTTCTAGCGTATCCCATGCAGACGATAAATGTTTTACTGAAAACTCCACAATAGGGACGACATCAGGAACATTTTTCGATGGTATAAAAGAATCCTTTATCATGCTGGAATATACAATATTGGCTTGCAGTATTGTCGATTCGTCTTTAATTATGCATCCGTTAGTCGTGTTGATGATGCCTGATCCAGTTAAGGTTTTACTTTGCATTCTGTTGTCACATACAATGTTGATGCTGGTCGGTTGTTGTACGACGTACATCCAATGATTTGGACTTGATAACTGCGTCCATCGATTTATTTCGTTAGTTCTAATGAAGTTGCATGAAGTATCTGGACCGGTTTCCGTCAAGATGGTGAACTCGCAACGACTAGAAATCGAACCCTTTCGATAAAGAGGATGGTTTTGCCTGCAAAGATACTCAGAATGATTGATGATGGCACACCGGGATAATTCCAGTTCCGATATCGGATAATATAAATCTCGATGGAGATTGACGATGATGAACGACGTTGAAACACTCATCGAATAGAACCCGTCGCTCATTGCAATAGGCACTGGAACTATATGCAGAAGTTCAAAAGACTCGTGAGAAATAAGCGGAAGCTTTATTCTGAAGATTAGCTGATCCCCTAGCATTCTTCCTTCTATCGACATTGTCCCATATAAGTTGAGTAGATTTTTGCGGGCTTCAATTAGGCGCAAATTCGCAGGAAGATTTTCTTTTATGATAATTAACTGTCGCCGCAGCTGGTCTGGTGTTAAGAGTTGTGGACTCACCTTTCCGTGATGCGTATCTGTCATGGTTTTCAATAACGCATTTTGTATGTTTCGATATTTTGTGATCAGAAGCATTAACCGAATTGATAGAGTGTTAAAATATTCAATTAACTTTTCTTGATGGAACTCGTAATTTATACTCTTTATGCTATAGATGGTTTGATTAAGGTATTCATCGAACTCCTTTAGTCGACCTTCCATCCTTCCGTATGTATCATTCATGATGTTTATTGTTGAGTCAATCACAGACGTCTGATTTCGTAAGAGATTCAGCAGGTGTTGGTCGGTTTTGTCGAGGGAATTTATGATGTCTGCCATTTGTTCTGCGTATGAAGAGTCCAAAACACCGAATAAGGAGTTTGCAACGTTACCAATTATATTCAACGGAGCTCTTCTTTTCCTGGAATGCTCATGTTGTCGCAGCAATTTGTTTCCTTCTTCTATCTCATTTATCATATCTTGGAAATGAGACAATGCAGGTTCACATGATACCTTAACTATTATGTCCTTGCATATATGATTTAAGTTACTGAGTCCCTTCTTTATGACAGTTGCTTCTCTCCAATAGTTTGTGGTATTATAAAATACCACCACATTCCATTCATCAGATGACAGGAACGTATGACCTAGTCGTTCGTAATAAAGTCCTGGGTTTGATTTGAATGGTGTCACGCAAATTTGTTCAAGTCCAAATATCGGCAATATCAAGCATGTTAGAAGTACCAAACTGATTGGAGAATGGCTCCCGCGGGATTTTTTGGACTTTAATGGTACTTCTCTTCGATCAGCGGTTCGTTTGGTCTTCCTGGCCTCTGATGCAACCTCGTTACTGTCTTGCGACTGGACTTCCACTTCGGTACTTATGCTACTGCTTGACTCTATAGGCAGAGGGGCGAGATTGTGGATAGGCCTTTTAATGACCCCGCCTGCTGTCTTAACGATTGCAACTCGTACTAGATCATCGTCGCCTTTTATGGTTTCAATAATTCGGCCAAGTGACCATTGCATCGGAGGTACGTTGTTTTCTTTTATAACTACCATCATCCCAGGTTCTGCGTTATTACACCGCTGTTTCCATTTTCCCCTGTACTGGAGCTCACTGAGGTATTCTTTTACCCAGCGCTGCCAAAATTCAGTCTTTAAGTGAACAATACGTTTCCATTGTGTATGAAGATCAGCGCGCGAAGGTTGTTCTACGGGCTCGGCGATACTTGTAAGAGGTTCCCCCGTCAAAAAATGTCCTGGTGTTAGTGCTGTCAGGTCATTTGGGTCAGAAGACATTGGTGTTATGGGCCGTGAATTCAGTATTGCCTCTACTTGCGTAATTACTGTCTCAAGCTCTTCATAAGTGAGTGAATGATTATTCATACTGCTTGGTAGTAATGTTTTCACGGATTTTACAGCAGCCTCCCACAACCCACCGAAATGGGGTGCTCTGGGGGGAATAAAATGAAATTCGGTTCCTCTGCTGGTACAGAGCTTATCAATTTGTTCCTCTGCAGTTTTAGAATATATTGTTAATCGAAGTTCTTCTAATTGATTTCGGGCCCCCACAAAATTGGTTGCGTTGTCGCAGTACAAGTGTCTGCAATTACCTCTTCTGCTCACAAACCGTTTTAATGCTCCAATGAATGCGTTTGTTGTAAGATCACTTACTACTTCCAAATGCACTGCCTTAGTGGCAAAACATACAAATACGGCCACATAAGTTTTCTGCGGTTTTTTGCCACGAATTTTGAAATGAGTCCAGAATGGGCCACAGAAGTCGACACCGGTGGTTCAGAATGGACGACTAGGTTGGACTCTCTTTTCTGGCAGAGTACCCATCATTTGAGTCAGTAGCTTCGGCTTTGTTTTACTGCAATGAACACAATTTAGCACAATTGATCGTGCTATGGTTTTCCCTTTGATAGGCCAAAAACGCTGTCGGGTGATTGCTAATAGGCCTTGTGGACCGATGTGAGAATTTTTCACGTGATATTCTGTCATTATCAGCCGGGTTATCTGATCACTATACGGCAGAAGCATTGGATGCTTGGCATCGTACGCAATGTTCGCTTCTTGCAGGCGTCCTCCGACTCTAATTATGCCATTTTGATCTAAGAATGGCGTTAGTGCACTTAAACTACTTTGCTTGTCAACCATTTTGCTTTTCTTTAGCAATGCTAAATCTCCTGGGAATCCTCGCCGTTGAGATTCTTGAATGATTAACCTTGTAGCGACTTCTAATTCATCGATACAAAGATACTTCTTCCGTCTTTGTGAGCTTTCGCTGTTTCGTGCATTGTTGATGAAACGCAGCATGTATGCAACCACTCTTCTTAGATGCTGAAACGAGTTTCGGTGATCAATAGTAGCTAAGAAATTATCTGTGTCCTCTGCTACTGACAGTACCACTTTTGCCGGCTTCATCTCAAGTGTCGTCTCGAATTTAGGATTAACTGGCCAATTTTGTTCTGCCCCATTCAGGAATATTGGTCCATAAAACCAACATAAAGTTTCACTTAATTTTTCTGGCGAGATTCCTCTTGAAACTACATCTGCTGGGTTTTCTTTTGTTGGTACATGTCGCCATTGATCTACTGATGTCAACTCCTGTATAGCTGCAACACGATTAGCTATGAACGTTACATATGATGAAGATGGTTTTCTTAACCAAGCAAGGACAATTTCTGAATCAGTCCAAAATGTACAAGGTATTTCTTCCCAATGTAAGTCCTTCTTTACTCGTATGGCAAGCTTTGCTGTAAGTGTAGCAGCTTGAAGCTCTAATCGAGGCAGAGATACGATCTTTGTTGGAGCAACCTTTGATTTTGCACACAAGAGTCTTACTGCGATAGTACCATCTTTATGTTTTGATCGAATGTAAATCGCTGATCCATATGCCTTTTCTGATGCATCACTGAATGCATGAATCTGAATACTATGCGGCGTTCCTCGAGAAAATAAATGCCTTGGAAACTGAATGTTCTCTAAAGTTTTCAATTGTTGACGGAAATTCACCCACTGAGTATGCATTTCCATCGGTACTGCCGCGTCCCATTCAAGATTCAACTTCCATAATTTTTGTAAGAAGATTTTGGCCTTAATCACAACTGGGCTCATTATCCCAAGTGGGTCGAAAATGTGGGCAATGTCTGAAGATACGGTCCTTTTTGTCACTCTAGTTTCGTTTGACTGCAAGACTTGTACCCGGAAATTGTCAGAATTGGGTAGCCAATTTACGCCTAGCGTTTTTATGTGCTCATCGTGTTTTCCGTTGACTGTGAATTGAATTGCACGATCATCATTAGAGATGCCTTCTAGCAGCTGAGTGTGGTTTGCACACCATTTTCTTAGTTTAAATCCACCAGAAAGAAGAACTTGGCGTAATTGGTTTTTCATTTCGATTGTTTGTCTTAGACTATTTGATCCAGCCATGACATCGTCAACATAAATATTACTGGTTATAGCTTCCGCGGCTAGAGGACTTGAAATTTCATTCTCAGATGCTAACCGCCTCAGGCATTTTATCGCTAAGTAAGGGGCGGTTGTAACCCCATAAGTGACTGTGGAAAGTTGGTAGCACCTGACACTTTCATTTGGGTCATCTCTCCACAATATTAGTTGATATTTCTGATCCTCTTTTCTCACCCTCACTTGGCGATACATTTTTTCAATGTCCGCCGTGAATACAAACTTTGGAAGGCGGAAGCGCAAAATTATAGTGAAAACATCTTCTTGGAGTGATGGACCTGTATACAGTATATCGTTGAGCGAAATATTTGTCGATGTTTTAGCCGAAGCATCGAATACCACTCTCAACTTAGTCGTTGTGCTATCAGGCCTTAAGACACAATGGTGTGGCAAGAAATAATGTGGTTTAGGAATATCGTTCATGTTTACTTCCTCCATGTGTCCTAGACGCAAATACTCTTCTATGAAATTTGTATATTGATTTTTCAATGATTGATCTTTGTTTAATTTGCGCTCCAAAGACAAGAAACGTTGTAATGCTCTCTCCTTTGAATCTCCTAATAATAGTGGATCTTTTGCAAATGGCAATTTCACAACAAATCTTCCATCCTTTTCATGGATGGTGTGGGCATTAAAATGTTCTTCGCATATTCTTTCTTGGTGAGTTAACTGAGCTGCCGGTTCTACATCGTCTAATTTCCAGAAATTTTGGACTTTATTTTCAAGTTCGTTGGAGTCGTGGCTACAGATTCCGCAGCATACTTCAGACGGGGATTTTTCGACTACCTTGCCCGACAGTATCCATCCGAACACAGTGTTTTGGAGTATTGGTAGCTTTGGTCCAAGTCGTATCTGCCCAACTGATAAGAGTTCTAGATAGTTTTCTGCTCCAATAAGGAGATCTATTCTGGCTGGATAATTGTATTCGGGATCAGCCAATTTAATGTTCTTTGGAATTGGCCATGCTGAGACATCGATAAAACGTGATGGCTGGTCGGTAGTAATTTGTGTTAACGTGAAAGCTTCAATTCTCGTTGAATGTCCGGTAGTTCTAGAATGCAACAACACGTTAACTTTTGACTCTGCTGTTTGCTTTCCTTGACCAATGCCTCGAATATTCAATTTTTCAGGGGTTACATTCAATCCGAGTTTGTTTACTAGTTGCTTTGTGATGAAATTCAACTGAGATCCTGAATCTAAAATTGCTCGGCACTCATACTGTTGGCCATCCGGTGCAGAGATATTTACCACAATTGTGCTTAACATCACATATTTATTTTTGTCAGTATTCTCTTGAGCGACCAGAGTGGTTGAGCTTGGTTTATTTTGAATTGAACCTAGATTGTTTTGTGACTTTACTGTGGTTGTATTGTGTGTGGTGGTATTTTGCTGGCGTGTTTTCACTGCCAATGCATCTAAATGAAGCAATGAATTATGCTTCTTCTCGCAGCTTTTGCAGCTTCTTGATGAACACTGTTTACTGCGATGACCTTGCTTTAAACAATTCAAACATAAGTTGTGCCCTTTTGCGACTTCCAATCGAACCTCAGGTGTCAATGCCAGAAATGCTTTGCAAGCATATAGAGGATGGAATTCTTGGCATACAACACATTTTACAGCATTGGATGCAGTTAAAAGAGAAGATGGTTTGGATTGTCGATGATTACTTCCGCCTGTAACTTCGAGGCTTTGAAAGCGATACTCCAAGAACCTTAAAAACTCATTGACTGTGCTCAATTCTCTAGGTTCAGCTAGTGATTGCTCATATAATGCGTGTGTAGAGCGATCTAACTTCTTCATGAGCAAGTATAATAATATTGGATCCCATGTATCAATCGATAAGCCTAAATTCTTCAGAGCCATCAAACATTCATTTGTAGTGTCATGCAATGATTTAATAGCCGTCGCGGACTCTGTTACACATGATGACTGTGAAAGAAGCTTAGTCAGAAGATGATTTACCAGCAGTTTTTTGTTGTTGTAACGATTCTTGATTATAGTCCAAGCGTCGTCGTAATTTTCTGCTGACACCGGTAAATGTTTGATTAATCGTTTCGCTTCCCCAGTCAGGTTGCTTATTAAGTAATGCATTTTCTGCGCTTTCCCAATAGAGCGACTATGAATAAGCTGCGTATACAAATCATAAAACTCAGGCCAACCCAAATAGTTTCCGTCGAAACAGGGTAGTGTAATTTGAGGTAATTTAATGTTGGAGGAGATTTCAGTGCTAGATTCCACTGAATCTGTTGCCTCTTGAAGCTGCTGTTGCAATATTATGACTGTATCATGCAACCAGCTCATCAGCTCGTTATAGTATTCAGCTGTGTAGCCCTCTGAAATCTCGACTACCGTGTTCTCCCAAATCAATTGGTCATTTTGTGATAATTGTAGCTCGTATTCTTGCAGTCGAGTTTTCTTGAACTCGTAATATGCTCGTACTTGCCTTTCCTCAAGTTTGCTTTCTATATCTTTGATGAAGAGAGCGATGCTCTTCATCAATGCCTTTTGTCTTCGTATTAGCTTGACGAGTAGCTCCTCATCTTGTGATACTAGGTCACTTGCTACTTTGAATTTGTTGGGCTCTTCGCCCTCTTTATCAAAACTGGCTGTTGTAATCTCGTTCGAAGTTTTAGCTGCAAGTTTGTCTTCAGCTTTTCGTATCCATAGTTTGATGTCCCTACACACGACAGTAATTGCATCGTAGTAGCCGAGCTTACAATATGGATGCTCGGTGTTTTCATCTTTCATGAGCTGCAGATTGGCGTGATTTGCCTGGAACTTCTTCCAGTAAGAATCTAAATCTGCCATCATTGTATCGAGGTACTCTCTCGTTTTGCGTTCATATGAATCTTTTGTGATTCTCTTATGGAGCTTCTGAATATCTGCTCCCAGAACAGATTGCTCTTCTGCAATCATCTCCATGGTCACGAACTAAGGTGTGCTAATTAATCAATGCAAACGTTCTTGATCTTACTTCTGAAGATCACGTCGGGGTCACCAATGTTTTTATATAGCGACCAAGGCTTTTCTTGAATCGCTCTTGATAGGTGTCGTTATTGTATTTTGAGCACCTGATGTCGGTCCTTTTTCTGTAGGTCGGGCGTAGACTAAGTACAGCACTTATTCTAGCCTTCAGAAAGGAGTCCCTTGGACACTGCCTTCTAGTGCAATACTAGAAACCAGGTGGTTCAGTTGAAATGCTGAATTCAAGTACAGTACAAGAACTCAAACTTCAACTAGTATCAGGTGATGTAGAACACGTTCAGTACGTATTCTCACCTTTGAACAATTCTATTTTAGCGCTAACCTCTAGTACAATACCAGAAATTAGGAATTCTAATAGAAATGTTGAACAATTCTATTTTAGCGCTAACCTCTAGTACAATACCAGAAATTAGGAATTCTAATAGAAATGTTGAATGATTCTATTTTAGCGCTAACTTCTAGTACAATACCAGAAATTAGGAATTCTAATAGAATCGTTGAATTCAAGCTCAGTGCCAGAACTCAACTAACCTTAGCGCCCCTAGCAGCCTCACCAAGGATAAATAAAGAGCTTTGTCCACGCTAAGATTGATTTTATTCACATTCATTCGTTCTTTATATAGCATAATTTTGCTTACATTACATTTGCTTACGACTAATTATTCACAACATATTTTCAAATTGTATCGAGAATGAACTTTGATCATTCCTCAGACTGCTTATAATTTTTATTGAATACCAATAGTTCAATATTGAATTTGCTGACACGTATAAAACTGTAGATCAATACTTCGCGAAGCATAAGCAGTATGAGAAATAACTTTAAAGTTTAACATGAATGGTATAATAAAAACAAGTATCGAACAGATATCGAACAGATATCGAACAGTCATCCTAAGCGGTAATAAATTATCGCCACAAAAATATTGGACCTTCATAGCAACATTACGCAAAAAATATGTTGCTTGCCGCGCACATTTGAAAATATTTACTCCGTTTGACACTTTTCAGTATTTTTCAGTAGCTCAGACCCTACTGAAATTTACTGAAAGAGGAGAAATTTTCAGTTTTCACTAAAACGGAGTACGGGAACAGCTTCATTGCAATTAATCGCGATTAATCGCAATAAATCGTAGTACGGGAACATACCTATTATTGGATAAGTAATTGTATTTCTATCTGAAGTGATTTTACATGAACAGATGTGTTTACGATTTAAAGGCGATTATGGTCAGATGTATGTATGTGTGTGTTTGTTTCGCACTTCTAGTCCTTATAGAAGTATTTTACTTATAGTTTTTTGCCGCAAAATAAGAAATTATATTATATGATTGTAAATTTGTGAATAAACTGTTCGTTATGTGAATTTTTCAGACAAAGGCTTGAACAATTTCCCGGGGATGAGGCAAGTAAAATAATTATTTTTGGAAAACTCTGAGTTACAGATTTACAAATATATTACTCGAAACGTCTTTTGAATCTCAAAATGTTTGCTTCGGTCTCGGGCCGCTTTTCTTCTGAACTGCTCACTTGTATATTTCAACGGTAACAATCTTCCATGACTCTCTCAAACACCCGAACCGAGGCAAGAACAGAAGGATGCATCAAAACTAAAGGGAATTGGCATATCCATCTTCCCAAAACGAAAGTACCAAGTACTAATCTTATCACAAACTCCAAAGTCCTAAATTGTGCATACAGAAAAAAAAACAAAACATTTCTCTGCAAACGGTATCAAAAAATCAGTGTGCATTGTCTATTGACAACCCGAAAATGTCATTCAATGTATGCCAATATTAAACAATAGCTTCCTTTTTCGTGCCGCATCCGATCCAATCAGATTCAGCTGACAGTTTGCAAACGATTTGAATGCCAGTTCCTTCCTATAACCTAAACCTTGATTTGCCTAAAATATGTAAATTTTCTGAAGACATGTAAACACCAATCGGATACAAGGTCACCTGTCGTTAAAGAAACAGCAATGAAACTTCCTTGAAACATTCTCACGCATCAAAGGCTTACGTGCAGCATGAATGTTTGATTGCGTGTATTTGTGTGTGTGCCGTTACAAAACAATAGATCGAAACGAAAAAAATTCAAACTTGCTCTAAAAATGTTCTTATTGATTTTGAAACTTGAGAATTTTCAAGTTAGAAAGGGTAAGAGGACTGCCAAGCGTCCTCGATTCGCAAGGTTTGTTGGCAGTTTGACTTTACATATACATATGGATACAATGTCTAGGAATGAATTGAACCGATACCACGCAAGAATGTCATGTTTTTTAGGTGGTGGCACTCGGTTTGTATGAACGTGGCTTTCGTTGTAGATGTTGTTGCTCTTAATGTTTTCATGAGCTGCGCTACACAGCAATTTGCAAAACTTGCAATTTACTCCCGATACATGCGTGTCTACTACGTAGGTACAACACTAGACGGTGGTAAGATGAAGAAGGTGAGGAGTAAATGGTATCGATTCGATGTTCTGGCTTTTGAAAGTATTCTAGCCGTATCAGAAGTTTAATCAATATTGTAGCGAAGGTGGGAAATGTCGATAATTTGAACATTGAGGTGATTTTGAAAATCATCTATGTGGAATGGGTGTTTGAGAGAGTCATGGAAGTTACGAAAGATGGGAAGCGGTAGCTAAAGCCAAGTTCACGGTGAAAATGCTAAATTCTCGGGAGTAATCGTGCAGTTTTTGGCACTAACCATTTTTCATTAATCGATAAAGTTCAGGATGTATATGATTGATAAATCGTTCAGAAGTCAAGCCAAGCGAGTAATTCACACCCACAAAACAAACAAGCGTATCATCCATACTGTCATTTTCGCCTATGCTTTTGTTGACTCGCTGAGTTTCTGGTTCGTTGCTTAACACAAAAGCGATGGAAGAATGATTGAAGTCGAAACGAAAAATGTTCTAACTTCACCTCAGTCCAATTTTAAACTCTTCTGGAAAAGTAGCCGGTTACAGTTCTTCTTTTTTACAAACATTTTAATTGACTGAGGGAATTCGGGGGGATTGTGTTCGTCATTTACTGGAATAGTAACCATGTTGTCTTCGTTGGCCTATTATGATATGTCAGTGAAGCGCTCTATTGACTCTTTGAAGTCGCTAGTCGTTTGAGGTGCTTTTGCGCTTGCTATTTGAGCCAGTGCAATGTGATAAACTTCCCGGTTGATGATGCCTCTTTTCTTTGTATGTGAGTTTGAAGAGGGGCGCCTGTCATTTTTTAGCAATTAGGCCAAAAAGACCCATTTTAGTCACATTTCCAGTTTACCATAATTTCCCATACCTCTTAACAAAATACGGGATCAAGGATAGGAGAAAACTGACTACTCTTTGAATGGGCACTAAGTTCCAGATAAGGATGCAAAAGAGAACCGTCTTGTGGATAAATGTCAGTTCATTGAGGACATTGAAATTTATGTTTTGGTTAATGTGTTGAGAAGGTCCTATTTTTAGGTCACTGTTGCTCCTAGGACCAAAACATCTACGAATTGTGGCGTTTTTAACTCAGTGCTTTGAATAAACACAATGTTGAACTGATATCATTAACCGCACCAGCCCCATACAAGTTGATGATGCAGACTTATACAAGTCTTCACTGCATTAGGCAGTGTAGTGCTTGCTTTAGACGGCAGAGTCTACCTAATTCATGATCAAATCCTTCTGGCTGACGCATATACAGGCTGATTCGCTATGAGGTTTGATTTTCAATAGGCTTTTTTTGACAGATCACGCGTGACTCCTGTCAAATTGTAGTGTAATTTTTTATTCAGTATTGTTTGACAAATCATCATGGAAAGACTTACACCGCAACAACGTATCCAAATTGTTCAGCTGTGTTACGAAAATCAGCGTTCTGTGAGAAATGTCGATCGTGTTCTTAGAGCAATTTATGGTGTGCATCGTCGACCTTCCGAAACCACTATACCCAATACCATCCGCGAATTTGATACTCGATACAAACGATACTCGACCGATTAGATCCTGAAGACCGTGACAAATCGATTCGGCGTCGTTCTCAACAATTTGGTTTGTCGTACGCAACACCTTGGCGTATTTTGCGTAAAGATCTTGGTTTTAAGGCATACAAAGTTCAACTGGTGCAAGAACTAAAGTCGGGTGATTTAATTTTGCGTCGTGTTTTTGATCAATGGGCTCTGAATCAGCTCGATGAAAATCCACTTTTTTATCGCGAAATTTTGTTCAGTGATGAGGCGCATTTTTGCCTCAATGGATACGTCAATAAGCCGAATTGTCGTATTTGGACTGATGAACAAGCTGAATAGCTTCAACAGCTACCACCACAGCCACAAAAATGCACAGTTTGGTTTGGTTTATGGGCCGGTGGAATCATCGGTCCATATATCTTTCAAAACGAGTCCGGCCAGAACGTAGCCGTCAATGGCGACCGCTATCGCACCATGATAACGGATTTTTTGCTACCTGAAATTGAAGCCCGTGTTGTCGGTGAACTTTGGTTCAACAAGACGGCGCTCCTTTGCATACAGCAAGAGGAACAATGGACTTATTGAGGAATCATTTTGGTGAGAACCTAATTTCACATTTTGGACCAGTAAATTGGCCGCCTAGATCGTGTGATATCACACCTTTAGATTATTTTC
Organism: Nemotelus pantherinus; assembly: GCA_963978885.1. Classification (NCBI taxonomy): domain Eukaryota; kingdom Metazoa; phylum Arthropoda; class Insecta; order Diptera; family Stratiomyidae; genus Nemotelus; species Nemotelus pantherinus. The sequence goes on along the minus strand of OZ022265.1, from coordinate 48,569,156 downwards.
TTTGGGGTTACACAAAGCCTCTGGTCTTCAGTGATAAGCCAGCTTCAATCGACGCTTTGCAAGCCAACATTATTCGTGTCATTCGCCAGATACCGGTCACTATGCTGGAACGCGTCGTCCAAAATAAGATAATCTTCCAATAAATAAGATAATCTTTAAAAAGTAAACGTCATAGATTGTTCTTTTGACTCATAATAAAATTTTTACTATAGAATTAAACTTTATGCCTTTTATTTGAGATTAAAAACCAAACCTCATATCGAATCACCCTGTATATTTCCTCTGTCAAATGGTTCCGTAAAAAAAGATTTTCTACATATGTTTGATGTTTGAGCGTTCTTATTTTGACTGCCGTCGCCTAAAAAATTGCAAATGGTTTCGTAACGGACCCCGGGTGAGTACTTTTTTTTGTATGCTTGGCTATGCAACATGAGTATAAAAAAGTGGCTTCAAAGCCTACGCCATAAACTTTTAGCAACCACATCTGTTTCCGCAGTAACTTGTTGCCTTGTTGCACAATGTGAGCACAATTGAGAGGAACGAAGAATGGTAAACAAGCTGACTGAGTCACACGTATTAGTCGGTTTTAAGCGCTTGCCGGCTGGCATCAAACGGATAGCCGGTCAAGATCAGCGCTCTGCGGAGCTGTAAAGGCTAGTTGTAGACAAACTTCTTGAGATATGGCCAGGTGTGCAATTGAAAGTGATGCTCAAACACCAAATTCAAAGAAATTCTAGGTTGATGGCATAGATTCCTGAAGAACCTTCTTCACCTAAAGACATAATGGGTTCGACTTAATACATTTGAATGTATACCGAGGTGACCTAAAAGTATTTATGTCAAAAAATTCAAGCCATAAAAAAAAGCAGATATGAGGGTCACACCAGAGGAACATATTAAAGGAAAATGACTCTCTGATGCGCCTGAGACTTACCTGAGAACATTTGCATCGGAGGATGAAGCAAGTGCTGTCATAACCCCTGAGCCAAACGGCTGTCGTTTGATCGTCTAGACCTTGAATTGGGTTAAGACAGAGTTGATGTTCATTGGGTCCGACGAGAGTCTAGACAGCACGGTAATGGATCAAAATGAAGCATCGTTAACATAGCTTTCATCACTCACAGGCAAATTTGACGGCTCTTCCCTTTCATCTAAGCAAACACGCAGAAGAGACAGTTATAATCGAAGAGTCATAGTTCGTCAAAGACGAGGTCTGCGCAGTGCACATTTAAAGACACCGACTAGTGTCACCTGAATCTTTAGGTAAACCAAGGGCCTACGTCTCACCAAAAAGTTCTTTCAAACTTCAATGAATAATTTTACTCTTATGGTTGACTCGAAGCCGAAGCCATTCCGGGTCTTTTTATGCTATGTGGCACACGGTGAAGTATTTTTACCTTCAATGACACTATTAGGAAGTTGATATTACCCGCAAAATATCCCACGTATAATAGGTGCGACCGCATATGATGAGTTATTGGGCAACTCGGACACGAACGATAAATGATTAATGAAATAGTATGAGATCATCTTGTCTAGTAATCTTGCCGTAGTTAATATTGGCAATGAAGCCCACGTTTACGACCTCGAAAAAATAGAAGTGAGACGAACCAGAAGTGAGACACCAGATATGGTAGTGAAGTAATTGGATTGCAGTTCTCCAAAATAAATGAAGGAACGAGTTAAATCTTGGGAAATATGTCAACGAAAGGTCGAACTACATGATTATATCAATTGTTCAAGTTCGTTACGCGTAAAGCAAAAAGAGCTTCTTGGAAATTTTTGAGTATGAGACCTTCTGTGCCAGATTCCTTACAAAGGTCCGATAAGAATTGAGCTCAAAGCAACTATGAGACGCTTAGGACTGTGATGGACAAATTTCCAACGTTACCGTTAGAATTATACAGGAACTCAAATCCAATTTCTGTCATTTTCAGTACACTATTAGGGTAAACGGTTGATTCTTTTGATTTATTCAAGTTAGCAGACGTGGAGGACATCATCACGATTCAGCGAGCATTGGAGGGTACTATGACTTGACTCATGGCCGTATACAATACCTGCTTAAGGTTTTCGTGTATTCTTACCATGTGAAAGGAAACGAAAGTTTTTTGCCTTCCTAAAGCAAATAAACACTTGCGATTGCTATGAACTAAAGGACTGTAGACCTACTGGACCAAGAAAAGCTTTTGCGACTGCGATAAACCAGAGAACTATAGACCTATTGGCCTTAGCTCCTTTTTATTGAGGATTTTAGAGAGAGTTCTTGTGTATTGGATAACAAGTGCTTTAAATTCTACTTTGATCTCAAAATCACATCATGCCTATACAAAGAGCAAATTTGTCTTCAGTGGAGTAAGCTTCAGTGGAGTAAGCTGCAAAACCAGCACTTTTCAGAAAGCTTGATCAAACTCAATGTGAAGTGATAGCGTGTGCAGAAAATATCAAATTGACCTGGATTCTATCGAAGAGTTTAAATTACTCCTAACGTACTTTGTTTATACCTCCAGAGTTTATACCTCTTTGAAGCTAATCCTCAAATGCCGAAAGTCTCTTAACGAGATATCGAACATTTCAGGAACATGCAAAGCGGACAAACTTGCCAAAGCTAGTACATCTTTGACGGAAGTATTCTGCGGCTTCCCGATTGGCACTCCAATAGCTTCAGTTAATTTGGCCATCAGGCAGATACACTTAAAGGACACTAAAAAGTCCCGGACGAAAGAACCTACTTGTGCGGTCGCAAGGTGAGTGTGAAAAACTTTTCATACTGGCCGCACTAGGAACCCACTTGAACTAGCAAGGAGGTCTCTTCGCATAGTGGTGGCTGTAGACATTGTCTGTTTGGCAGTCATGCGCTGTATATGGGTGCCCGTTACAACGATTTCTCCCGAACTTGAGGGTGTAAGAAAGTAAAGAAATCTGTGCTTCACTTCTTTTGCGCATCCCCGGCCCTGTCTAGTTGAATAGAGCATTCGCTTGGCAAATAGTTCTTCATAAGTCTATCTGATGTAGCTTTGGTGGCCTGACAGAGGATCACTTAGTTTGAAAAAGACAAGGCGTAATTCTTCAATCAATAGTAGTTGTGCGCTAAGCTATGCTTTATCATAATGGGATCTTGTGACCCTAAGTGAACACTTTCTTGTATCTGTTTGGAGAGGCAAAGGCAGACCAAATTATTCGTGGATGTCATCTGAAAATATTTTTGACATCTGAAGTGATTGATGCTGAATGCCGAGCGTACTGAAAGAATTCGTGCACCGATACTTTCTGTTATTCCTTTGAATATAATACTTTCGAATAGGATGTTATTGTTTTTGATGCTTAATATTTTCTGATGAATACTTAAATAGCCTCTTCCACTTTAGCAGTGAAATTTCAAAAACTGCCTTGAGTCCTCTCAAGCGAATTCAAACTTAACTTAACATAATAAAACCTTCATATTAACGTAATTAGGAATAAGAAAAAGAGACTAAAAAAAATTAAAAAAGTATGCTGCGCCGATTGAAATACATACAGAATAAAAATGGTCAATATATTTATCGAACTCAATATTAATGTTATTCAATCCTTGAAGATATAGTTTCCGACTAATTATGCTCTGTATTTCGATAGAGAAAAGCCAGCCTGAAAGACTCCATTAATAATTATCAGGTGCACCATTAGCTTCTTGTTGGGTTATTCCTTCGTTCTTAGTCAAAATTTGGGGAGAATGGATGTTTAGTAAACCCATTAAAAGCATTCAACATACAATATTACAAAAAACTCTGAGAGAAATTGTTTTCATGGCCCTTTATTCAGAATGTTAACAAAACATCCACCATCCAGCTGCGTCTATTTTTGCTACCAAAATACATTAGCACTGCTAATCACTACCATACACGAAACCCACAATAATTTCAATCAAAGCAGTAAGGCAAGAATTTGGCTGAAAAGTCAAACAAACGAATCTGCTCACATTCATATAATCGTCGTTAACTGAAAAAAGGATTGCGTTTACTTTATCAAGATTTCCTTCGGTTTCTATTCGCGATTGAACTTGTGTTTTCTAACTTTGCACTCATATTCATACACGTGCGTACAGTTTGCGGCTATTGTTTTATTCCTTCATCTTAAGTCAAATTGTTGATTTTGATTAACAAACGACACGACATGTAAGCAGCGACAAGTGTATGGATATGTTAAAAGAGTTTGCAAATTGAGCGCACCGAGTCCTTTTGTTTTTATTAAATTGATGGATTTTATGTCGCTCGGTACCTACTTGAGTTTGGCGATTACGCTTGATGATTTCCACGAATCTTATGAAAATTTGCTCACAAACTCATGAACTAATAGGGAAAAGTCAAAGGATCAGAAATCGGAAATGATGTTTAATTCCTGAGTAGAATAAATTTAAAACCTTTGTAGCTGGGTAAAATGCTTCATTCGTTAGTAGCATTTGTGTAACGTTACGAAAATCAAAAACTTCATGTAAGGACGAAATGCTCGACTCGAATTCATTCCAATAAATTTTCGATTTTATTAGGCCATTTCCTCTATACTTATCATATTATTTTATCCATACTTACATAAAAGAATAAAAACGGGCGTGTTCTGTATTGCTGAATGATAATTGCCATTTTTGCCGGTTTCCGTGATAACTCCGAAAATACACTGCAAATAGAACGTTCGGAAAAATATTTTCTATCATCTTACGCAAGGCAACTTTAATGCCCATCACAGCGGCTAACAATAGCGAAGTCTTAATTTCCTACTAAGCAAACAGCATAGCATGCTCCCGAGCATTAAAATAAATTCTGTATTTAATTTTGAGCAAACTTCTCCTACTCTAAAATCGTATCAGTTTCTCGGTAGCAAAAATCGATGCGCACTCAAGTCTTCCTTTGACCTTACTGCACACAAACCATTCCTTTAATCCATTATTAAACACGGCCAAACTGTGTATTTCGCCCGGCAACATCTCCATTATACAAAATTACATTATGATGAACGAAAACCGAAAAATTTCATTCAGGAAAACTCAAGGTGTGTCTGATGAATAATTATCATTATTCGTTTGACTCTCAATTTCCAGTCAAACAACAAACAATCATGATTTTAATTTAGCAAGAACTCGAAAGAGCTTTCTTGCTTGTTGGGAGCGGCTAAGATATACAGGCTGTTTTAGAAACAGGTTGGGAGGTGTTTCCTTCCGGTTTGGTCATCAATAAAAGTCAATGAAGCATTGGGTCTCCCAACAGCTATTTGCTTACGGCATCAAGTCGACCGGGACCCTACTTTATTCCTTGCGAAAAAGCTTAACTGCTGAGCACGCAACAAGTGCTTTTGAATTTTGCACACAAAATGAGGTTGGGTGTTAATGAACTCCACGAGCAGGTGTGGAGAGGATTGAAATGTATTTTGTGTAACAGGGATGGTGTAACGATACCTTCGGATGTTGCCTTGAACGGGCAAATATGTTTGTGTGCAAAATTTACTATTTGTGAAAAAAGAAATTTTCAACGTGAGTTGGAAGTCATACCTTGAGGGTTTTGTGCAGGAGAAGAAGTCACGAACAAGGTTATGTTGTGAATGCAAAAGGTGCCTGGAGGAAACCAAGGCAGGAGAGATACGTGATAGATTAGATGAAATTGATTGGCTGAGATGAGTTTTCGTACAGCTGAAATTTCGGTGGCAAAAAGAATCCTAGTCATTCTGTTTGATAGATGATAAAACTAATGTAGCAGCAGTGCAACAAAATAGAGAGTACTGGCGTGTTGAACAAAATGTCAAAAGTCGCCATCGATCCGAGTGCTGCGTTACTTTTTATATGGGGCCAAAGATCCCCTAAAGTGACCTTTCCTAAATATCTCAGAAACGGTAACGTCTTGAGAAACACAATGTATGACGAATTTGTAGCTTAAAAAATTCCAACAAAAAAGATCATATAATTTTTTCTTGTAACCATAACCGTTTTTGAGATATATTGATCTAAACATTTGCTACTAACAGCATCTTCTTTCTCAAAGGCATGTTGATATTATCCGATTTATATTAAAAAAAATAAAATTCAAAAATACCCTGCAATTTTGGTCAGCTCGGAGTAAGAAAATGGCAAAATAAGATTTAATAGAGGATCAGCTGATCAAGTCCCTGACAGAACAAATAAACAATTTAATAACAGACAAGTATACATTGCAGACACACAAGAGATTATTTCACACGTAATTGTCGAGCAAGCCAAAGCCACTCTAGCAAAATAGTATATGCTAAGAAAAATTAAATTTGAATTAGTGGAGCGCATTAATAAGTTGTTCCTGAAACTCAGTAAAAGAGGAAGAAATCCGAAATCAAAAACTTTTATTGAAGTAAAACATACGCTTTCTCAGACCTTAGCAGCTTTTTATTCAAGGGAATAGTTATTGTCCCTTCATTTGCTATCTTGCAAAATGACTAAGATCACAATACCAGATCCCTAAATCCCAAAACGCAAGCAACTAACCAAACTCGCAAGTGCCTTAACCTTAAATCCCCCACCAATTTACAAGGTACCCCGAAAAAAAAGCCGGTGTCAATAATTCTGCTCAAATCTGAATCTTATTGCCTCTGAGAAAGAAATATTATATTTGATTAAAGCAAAGGGCGTTTTCTGTAACTGCGGCTTCAACAAGCGCTTATTTTAGGCCATCCTCAACAACAAACTCTTTTTCTAAATGCCCTATGCCAGCCGGGCGCGCTAATGCTACTTTTTCGCATATAAATGTCGCATCGCCATCTATTCGTGTTTTTATACTACGGCTCGTCATCAAGTCGCAACTTCGTGATTCGCAAACTATTTGCCCACAAGTGCAACTTATTCACGGTTTGGAATTCAATCTCGCTGAAACCAAAGGTCGCCCAAGTCCTTGTTTTAAACTTCTTGCCGTAAAAAATCGGTTATCATTCTTCTGCAGCGCTGTTTTCAGCCTCATTGGCCTCTTTCATTTTCCTAACAATTCCCATTAAATTTTTTCAGTTGTTTTTGCACTTAAAAGCTAATAAACATAAAAATGAAACAGTTAGCCATCAGGCTGTTATAAAAAACAAGGCTGTAAAAATGATATTATTTTATAAATTTGTATTATTTGGATAAGAAAACTTTAGTTGCAGCAAATTGGATTGAATTTTAAAAATCTCTAAAATATCTCTTGTAGTCGCTAGAAACTCTAAGTTCCGGAAAAAATGCAGGAACCTTGGATACGTGTTCTACTAAACGTGGTCGTTGTTAGAACCAACCTGTATTCAAGCTCGCTTAAGACTTTGATCCGATGACTGCATTGTAAATAAGTAAAAAGGTTTCCAGGGCTACCACTCGCATGAACAAAATGTAAGAAAGCAAAATACTTCTCACTTATTTTTTTGATAAGATTCTTATGATATAAAACTTTGATGGCAGCATCTCCTTTAACATAAACAATCAAAATACTCAAGTGCTGGGAAATCTTTACCAGAACTTCAGCAAAAAACTGTTTCAAGTCAAGATCAACATACCCTGTTCGTTTCCATTCGGTAATTGCATCAAAATTTACAGGAACAGAAAGACGTTTAGGGTTACCGTTCGAACATTTTTTCAAAATTTTAAAAAATTCTTCAAACTGCTATATATCTTTGTTTAGAGCACGGTCCAGCTACTGCGTGCATTTCGTTAAAATCTGGTGACTGATTCGGAATTTGTAAGACAAAAAGCATTTTTTTTCTTAGTGGTTTTTCAAGAAGGCACTACTGCCACAGAGTTGCCCACATACCAAAATCCCTTCTATCAGCCCTGCTCCTCTTTAAGACTAATGCATCTTGTGAATTTCATATCGACTTAATTATCCGATCGGGAGTGTCAGTAGAAGTTTCGAGTGCTCAATATGGAGGTAATTTGGTCAGGGGCTGCCGTTCTTGTGCTACACGAATTTTTGAAATTTTTTAGCTGGAAATAAAAATGACATTTATAACCGTTAAAATTTTGGGTCAACAAAGGAATTTTTGCAGGATGGTCGATGATATGAAGAATTTTTTTTTCACATGCAGGGTTGCTCGCAAACTTGCGTGTGGTTCTAGTCATGTATAATTTGAGTCAACTCTGAAAAATTTGCGATGATCCAATCTCTCTGTCAAACGCTATGACAAATTGGAATTAGATAAAAATCCTTGCCTGCTTTTAGAAACTCCGCGCCCATATAAGATTCACAATTTCCAATTCTAATATCATAAACTAGCACGAAACATTATCAGCTTTCATTTTTAATTCTTGTTTTTTGCTAAAAATTTCTTGACCTAGAAATACCCAAATTAACTGAAATTTCAAATTTCATTCACATACATTCCAAAAAATATCTCCCTTAATCTTACATATATTATCTATATACATATATATTTATATATATGTATATATATATATATATATATGTATATATATATATATATATATATATATATATATATATACATATATATATATATATATATATATATATATATATATATATATATATATATATATATATACAGTAGTGTTCACAAAAATAGCAGTGCATGAAAATAGTAGGGGATTTATGGTCAATTATTGAACTATTCAATATTTCTTTATTATCTCTTCGGAAATGTTTGTTGATTACATATCATGTACTTTTGAAACAAAATAAGTTTATGGTACTTTATGTAAATTTAGTTACGATGTAAAATTTGTTGAAAGTAGTGTTCATAAAAATAGCAGTTATTATACAAAGCTAGATAAAATCGCAGAAAATCACAAAAAAGTTCAAGCTTCTACTTCTATTAATATTCTTAGAGAGTATTATTCAGTACTTTGTCGAATAACCATTATTTCGCAAAACAGCCGCACACCTGTGTGGCATAGAGTCGACCAATTTTTGACAACGTTCCAGAGGGATGGAATTCCACGCTTGTCGCACAACGATCCATAATTCCGTCGTATTCTTGGGACTTTTTTCATGTACAGCGTTTTTTACATCAGCCCACAGGTTTTCAATCGGATTTAAATCCGGAGATTGTGCTGGCCAACACATTACCCTCACTTTCTGTTCTTCAAACCATAATTTGGCTAGTTTGCTCGTATGTTTGGGGTCATTATCTTGCTGGTAGATCCATTTTAGAGGCATTTCTTCTTCGGCAAACGGCAGCATGACCTTTTCCAGTATTTTCACGTACTGGTATTGATTTAAATTGCCTTCTACTCGATAAATTGGTCCTACACCATGATAAGAAAAACAAGCCCAAACCATCAGTTTTCCTCCACCATGTTTTACTGTCTTAATAGTAAACTGTGGTTTAGTTGCTGAGTTTGGTGGCCGTCTTACATACTGCCGACGACCTGCGGAGCCATACAGAACAATTTTACTCTCATCACTCCATAAGATATTTCTCCATTTTTCCTGAGGCCAATCCACATGCTTTTTTGCAAATTCTAGCCTTCTAGTTACATGTATCTTTGTCAACAACGGTACCTTGCGGGGGCTTCTGGCTGGCAATTTAACTTCTAGCAAACGCCTTCTAATTGTCACCGAGCTTATGTCAAGCTGAAGATCCTCTTTTATTTTTCTGGAGCTAATCATTGGGTTCGTCTTCACTCTAGGCTAACTATTTTTCGGTCCGTCCTTTTGTCTGTTACTCGCTTTGGTCCACGCGTTTCCACTTTTCTCTTCCATTTCAAGGCATTGCTTACCATTTTAGCAGAACAACCAATTATTTTTTGTATTTCCAGATATGTTTCTCCTTCCTGCCGTAGCTTAATAATTAAATTTCGCTGCTCTTCGGTGCAGTGTTTAGAACGACCCATCACTACAATTTCGATTACAATTTTTTCAACGATTTAGATCACAAACAACGTTTACTTACCGTTCTTTATGTCAACAATAAAAAGCAGAAACAATGTTAAAAAAATTATTATTTTGCGTCAAGTTATTCTCCGACTGCTATTTTTGTGAACAGCTATATTTTCGAGTACTAGCACGAATGACACTATGAAAAAAAAACATCGCAAGTGTCGCACATTTGAAAGATCCCGTTATGCTAAGATATTTACAGTGATCGATCGAAACCAGTTTTGCATTACCCATAGAGCAAGTGCTGAGGGATATGGTCATGTTTCTGAAAACAGACTCTGCACTGCTATTTTCATGAACACAACTGTATATATGTATATATATACACCACATTTTACCGTCTTTATCTGTCAGGTACTGTATATATATAAATATATATATATATATATATATATATATATATATATATATATATATATATATATATATATATATATATATATATATATATATATATATATATAAAGTTGGTAAAATGTGACGAGCATATTTGAGGTCCGATATCTCCCCAAAATAAAACAGTTACATTGTTCTTTATTATCAGTTATATTGTTCTCTATTATTTATACTAAAATCAATAATAAAAACAAAAATTCTTCAGCCATAAAAAAGTTATTAAAATTTTACAGGAAATTGCCAATTTTCGCCCTCACACTTAAAGTCGGAACAGTTAAGCGGCTCTTACAAAGTACCGTTTTGAAGCTGTGAAATGAATTTATTTATTGTTCTTAGTTGAACTTCTTGTCTGAAAACACATAAAATGCGATAAAAATTATATTTGACCTTTTTTGTGAAGGAAAAGCAGCGAGTGATATCGTTAAAATTGTGAAAAAAAGTTATTCCGCTGTGTAGAATGTTATTAACCGTTATAAAATAAGAGTGCGAATTGAAAATAAGACCAGAAAACAACGATCCGACAAAAAATTAAACGGTTTTGACGAAAAATATCTATTGAGAGAAATTAAGAGATATCCGCTTTTGTCGGCTACAAAGCTTGAGTCCTTACTAAAGGATCGAAACGGTATATTTGTTAATCCTGAAACTGCTAGGAGAGTCTTGCGGAAGAATGGATTAAATAGTAGAGTTACTATTAAAAAGCCATTAGTATCACAAAAAAAACCAAAGGGGCAGACTTAACTCTGCAAAAGAATATATAAAGAAGGATGCTTCATTCGGGGATATATTATAATATTGATAATTTGTTTAAAAAAGCTGATTAGAGTAAAGTCAATTTATTTGGGTCCGATGGACAGTGATATGTGTGGCGGGAACCCAACACCCAACTTAAACAAAAAAATTTAAATTCAATTGTGCAGCATGGCGGCGGATCAGTAATGGTCTGCGGTTGTATGTCGGCTTCCGGTGCAGGAAACTTTAAATTTATAGATGAAATAATGAACAAAAAATGTATGTCGACATACTGAAAACAAATACTATATGCGGCAAAGCGCTGAGAAACTGGATATTTTGGACCGATTCTTCTTTATCAGGACAATGACCAAAAACATTTCGCGCTCATAGTCAAAGAATGGCTCCTCTATAACTGTCCAAAGGTGATTAAAACACCCGCTCAATCTCCAGACATCAATTTTATTGAACATTTGTGGCAGAGATTAAAAGTTGAAGTAGCGACAAGGACTTATTCCAACATAAAAGAAATGAAACAAATCCTGCAAGAAAAATGGGATAGAATTGAGCCGAAATTTTGTTGATAAACTCAATCCCAAATCGTTTACAAAATACAATTGAACAACGTGGATTATCAGCAAAGTATTACCTTCTTTTGTATAAATAAAATTTATAACTTTTTCATTGTATTCCGATTTTTAGTGTGACGTCAAAAACTGGCAATTTCATGCGAAATTTCAATAACTGTTTTTTATGGCTAAATAAGTTTTAATTTTATTTTTGATTATAATAGTATAGATAGTAAAGAAATATACTGTAACAAAAAGAATTTGGGTAGCTCTTTTATTTTGTGAGACATCGGCCCTTAAATATGCTCACCACATTTTACCAACTTTATATATATATATATATATATATATATATATATATATATATATATATATATATATATATATATATATATATATATATATATATTTATATATATACATATATACGAGTTTGATTTCTTTGAACATTAGCAAAAGAGACAAATCCACCCGACAAATGCTTGAGAAGACTCTATTTTATCTTCCTGTTGAATATTTGCCAAATCAACTTATCCCTCAAGTTTTCGATCCCACGTCTTGTTCTGTCTGATTGAAAAACTTTATAAAAGGCATTATCTTTATGACACTGAAAGCAATCAATAAAAAATTATGTTACGACTTAATTATTGGCAGTGACATTTAAATCCTATCTCGGTACGACGTAAGAATTTCGAAGAATGTAACATTTTCTAAGTAGAAGCTTAAAAACTTTTCGAAAATGTTGAAATCATGTCTTGTAGGAGGGAAGCTTCTATAGTGGCATATACTGTTTGTATTAAAATTCTTTGAACAGTAATAGAGTTTAAACTGAAATCGAAATGTGAATTCAAATCGCAGATGGAAGCAAGGCTAATCAATAGTCTCAATAAATGAGTGTTGATTGTTCGAAAAAGCTAAAGTACGAGTATTTAGGGTTTTTTTTTAAATTTCATTATTTGTTTTTGCGATGTTATGCAAAACTTTTTAATATAATATCAATGTTCGATTATAGATCTTATAATATCAATATTCGATTATAAATCTTAGTTAATTAATGCGTGTGAGGGTTTCGTTTACTTTTCACTTCGTATACTCTGCCCAGCTAATAAATCACTATTCTTAGAGTAAATTGTTTGGAACGAATCTCTTGCCTGAGCCGCCTTACAAAATTATAATAGCAAACAAGGCAAAAAAGTGAGGTGATTTTGCATCAGAGGTTGAGTGTGTCATAAGCAATAATGCCCAAGCTTCCCCAGAGCATTAGTTTTCGAAAAGACCAGTATCGATAAAATCACGCAAAAACTTGATATCAGCACGCATCGACTGCAATGTGTGAAAAGTATTTGTTACCAAACATTTTGCCAAAGAGTGGATAATTGATTCAAATTCCTAATTTTTACATACGTATCGAAACTTATAGCATAGATATGTTTGCGCCCAACGTGGGCTACTTGAATATGCAGTAGATCGCACGGCTCGAATAAGCGAACTAATTTTTTTTTATTTCGGTAAAAGTAATTACCTGATATGCCATAACTTTTCAAAATTGTTAGTGTATGGTCGTTAAATATTAGTTTGTTTTAATTTCGTGAAATTGTGGCATGGAATAGTTTTGAAGTAATAAATGCCTTCTCTGGTCGATTTTATGCAATTTTAAATCAAACCCAACAAATAAGTGACTTGAAATCAAATAATTATAACCAATTATCGCATCCTGGTTTTCTTCTCCATCTTAAGAAAATATAACGCACATCATTTGCGAGGTCAAATGATCCAACGATCTCATTCAATTGAACAAAAGCTTATTTTTTCAAAGAATAATTAAAAGTTTCTCTTTAACGCGTTCGTTTATTTGCATTTGTAAATGTTCCATGTTCAAAGTAGCATTCATTCATTAATCAAATTTCGCCGTAGGTTTCATCTTCAAAACGTTCTAATGACAGACGAGTAAACAAATATTCAAAGACCGCCATAAAAGAACTAATATGTTTTCGCACGAATGAAATACACACGTTTTGTCCGATTCGAATTCAATTTCATGTGTCCGTATCGTTTCATTTGAAATTTCGTTAGCAATGTTCTCATGTAGATAATCGCTGACATGAAACAAATGGGAATCTCTTTTAATTTAACGCTTCAGTATATTTGGAAAAACGGAAAATGGTGAATCAACCATTCGTAAAATAAGCAAAATGCTCACGAACTTACCATATATAGGCCCGGAAAACAAGACGAAAAAATGGCCAAAATACCAAATAAATCCAAGTGGAGATTTTTCGACGAAAATTTGTTTACTGTAAAGTGACAAATATAATGTGGAAAGTTCATTAGAAACTAGTGTGCGCAACAAAAGTTATTCAAGGTCAAAGGTCACGAAAATCAGTTTTTCTTACATATCCTGCTAATAATTGATTTTACGTGAATTTATGTTCACATCAAATTTGCTCAACATTATAATCTGCACAAAAGCTTCATACATAAAATGCATGTACGATAAGTAGTTTTCGAGATATGAGGCTGAGAAATGTGTGAGCCGAGTGCCTAATCTCTTATCATTTTCATATAGTGGTTTATACAGACTATACGATGCAATTAAGCGTAGAAAGTCCGTGCAGACTGTGACACCTTGAAAAGTGATGGGCCTTATTTGGGCCACTGCACAGAGTTTTGTTTGAACTCAGGCTCAAAATGATGAATTCAAGTTTCATCTTCAGTAGCGATTCAACTCAAATCAACCGTTGGCAAGATATTTAAGAAAAACTGATTTTCGTTACCTTTGACCTTGAATAACTTTTTTTGCCGCACACGACTTTGTAATGGACTTTGTAATGGTCTTCTCACAATAAACATATTTCTGTCGAAAAATTTTCACTTGGATTTATTTGGTAGAGAAAGTCTTATTTTCCTGGCCTAATACCTGAAAACAGGATTATATTCAGGCAAGTATGGTAAATGAGCTACGTGGGGTGAAATTATTTCAATTTGTTGCGAAGATCAAAAATATAGGATCGGTTGTGTTGAGCCTTATTGTTATATTATTGTTATTTTTCAATTTCGCCACGTCTTTCTTGTTTTGCCCAAAAAGATCTTGTAGAAAATAAAGAAAAGTATTGATTTGATTTTGCATAGAGTGCTCTTTATCCATTGTTCCTAGCCAGCATATATTCGACCACTTATTGTACGCACGCATACATACACATAATAAAGCCATTTCCAAGTTGGTCTTTTCATAAAACTTTCTCACTACGACACCACAATTACCACAATCAATCTAATCCGGAAGCCGATCTCCTTTGTTCGAGAACAAGGCAAAAGTAGAAACTTTCGTCTACCGACTGACTGATATCTACTACCCTAGTAAATTAAGTATTCTGCAAATGAAACCAACTAAGGCTTACTTCGAAGTGGTAAAATAAACTATGACGCAATCAGGACTAGGCAGTCAGGACGAAGCTGGAAAATATCAAGTTCGTCAATGCTATCGGAAGAAGTTTATGCGGAGGGTGTGCTGGATAATCCATAATGAGAAAAAAAACGCAAGTCTAGATAGTGGCTTTGACAGTCAGATGTCTGCATAAAAGAATGGTAGTGTTTTTTTTTTTTGGTAGTACTATTACGCCTAGTAGGCATGCAGGAAAAATATGATTGAGTGTGGACCCATTTAAAGACACATAGTAGAAACTAAACTTTTCTGCTAAAAATTGAAGGGTGGATGAAATGTTTTGATCCATGCGTTTTGCAAAACACACTCCCAAAGCTTTCAATCTTTTTATTGCCGTTATTTTTACCGGAAGTTCAATCTGACACCACTCGTATCCGCTTCTAAGCCATTCAAATGTGTCACCTGTCGTATTCTCATCAAAAAGGTAAATGCGTATCATTTGCGACACATTTCGCTTGAAAAACATCAAAAGAGATATCTGTCAGTTCTTGTCATGACGTAACTTAAACCTCAAGAAAAACGAATTTTCCTCCGTACAAGGACTCTGCAATACATTCTCCGTCTGAACTTAATGACTTCATACGAATTCTTTCGAATGAGCGTTTTGAAACGAGTGTTTCGAAAGAAAAACGAAAATGCCACAATTCGTATTTCATCCTTGCCCTCACTACTACTGAAAAATCGGTAGCTGTGCAACTGTACCTTTTCATGTAGTACTTTTCGCGACTTTGTTGTTTCTGTTTCAGGGACGAAATCATAAGAACAAATGACGATAAGTATTGCTGGCTAGGGACACGATATCGAAAGAAAGTATCGATACTTTTACTTTAAAGTAGTATCAGAACCAAGTATTGATATAAGTACCGTACTCATTACGACAGTATTGATATGAGTAAGTATCAAATGATACTTACTATAGTCAGTCAGTTTAGACTTCCAACGAAGCCAGAGATTTCAATTATAACGATAGGGCCGGGAACTAGTCTGGTGCCGTTCCGCGACTTTGTTCTCGGGATCAAGCACACAAAATTTACGTCACACATTCAGATCTGATTCAGAAGGTTATTTATTGGTGAGAAAATATGGGCGCGTACGTTTGCTACCCCTTTCAATTACTCATTAATTCTTTCCTCACAGCGACGCCAAAAATATGGCAATCGATGTAAGAATGATTCTACTCAAAGTCATCATCCAGCAAAGGAAATAAGTCAGCGGCCGAAGCACAACGGTTTATGAGGAAAATGGAGGCTCAAAAGCGCAACTCGGCCGACGTGTGGAGCTAATCGCAACTATTCTATAAGATTTCGTTTTGTTTGCTCGCTCAAGACGGGAGCTAGCAAACAACATTCCTTGACTCGAATTAGAAACATTAAAATAATAAATCTATTAAACTAAATGAAACTAGATAAAAGTTAATTTTGAAGAGGAGATAAGCGATGATAAAAAATAGTGATATGATGTGGATGCGTACAGAAGACCAGATATTCTTCACAAGGATTGTAGACCTCTCAAGTCAAAAATGTGCCTTTTTACAAATACATATATCACTTTTGAAACTAATTTATGCTTGAGTTACAATCAATGCAACCAACATTTGCTGTCAAGTTTTGTTGGTGGAACGAATTGCAATCAATGCAACACAACATTTACTGTCATCTGTCACTGGCTATATTAAAGAAATTGCTGTTCGATAATTTGGATCCTTTAAAGTCTCGGAAAGAGATATCAGTGAATATTGTATCCTCTAAAAGCTGCGGAGTATAATGCAAAGCAAAAATGAGACAAAAAAAAAACAAATTCTGATTGTCATTTACATATGACAGTTCCGATTTCCCGAACGCTCATAGGAACAGGTGGAATTGGGTATTTTGTTGCCATGCCAAGTTTGAGGTATGAGCAAACTCTGCTGTGCAACAAAGTTGTGTTGCATCATTGTAACTGCTCTCATACGTTCTCATGGGTTCAAACTCATTTTGTTGTGCAACAAATGTTGGTTGAAAGGCGCCACTAGAATCCGTCACCGCCGGGGACATTATTGTGAACAAGTCGATAATGAAGTTGGCTAAGCATGTAAACTGGGTCGACGAGCTGCACATATACATAGAAGACGAGGAGACACGCCATTAGTGGAATCGAAGCCGCACGTACGCTGTGAACAAGTATCAGCTGTATACTAAAATTAACCTGTGAATCCAATAAAGAATATATTTCGCTTTTAATTAGTGTCTTTTAGCTCAGGTGTGGGGTCAGAACAGGAAAAACAACGAATAATGGCCCAGAAAACTCCAAACAAAGGAGCAATCAAGAAGGTACCTACTGCGGCCCCAGTTCCAAGAACAAAGGAACTGGTGGCGTCATGCAAGTTGGCAATGAAAGCACCTAAAGCTATGCCAAGTAAACTGCTGCCTGAGAAAACACCGGAGAAGTCACCGACAACACCGATGCCTGACGAAACATTAAAAATAACAACTGCAGTGCCGACGCCGACAGATTGGGTGGAAAACCAGTTGCTGGATCCTGATGCGCAACGAATCGAAAATGTGACGCACCGTGAAGAAAGACCGCCGCCAAGAGAAGAAGAAATTGATATCAATTTGCCGCTGATTATTGATGAAGCCCAAGAGTATGGTGTAGAAGTGACAGTGCCGCTATCAATGTGGAATCTGCCGCCGAATAGCCCGTGTTCTGATTCGAAGACAAAGACGCAATTGAGACCGCCGCCAGGATTAGGCCTATTGAAAACTGCCGACGAGGTTAGGAACCTGATAATGTCACCGAGGCCCGAAACAGTTTTGAACATGGACCAGACGCCGACGTGGAACGTGATGCAAGGCCAAACAATGAATTTGCCGATATGGTCGCCACAGACAGCCCGAGAAAAGTTAGAAGAAGAAGAAGAATTGTTAAGGAAACAGCTGAGAATTATAGAACAAAGAAAAGAACTGGCGATCAAACAAATGGAGCTCAATAAAATTGAAACGCTCCTGACAAAACATGAAGAGGAAAATTCTGCTAGTCCCATGCATGAAGAAGCTGCTGCCTCAACACATAGAGATACTGCCGCCCCGATATCCGAAGACACAGCCAACGCCATCCCGACGCTCGCTGCTGCATTGATGAGAGTCCCTGAAGCTGGTACAAGTCGTGTACCTAGGGAAGAACTGCCACTCAACTATACGGATCTACAGGCAGCGTTACCTCGATATAATGGAGAAAATTCCCATCAACACATCTGCAAATTCTTCAAAGATTTCGAGCAAGTACTCAACCTTGCGGGAATCAGAGATAGCAGAAGATATGTATTTCTAAGGAGGTCACTGCCGGGAGCTGCGGAGATATTTATGAGAATGTCGTACGCTGAAACTTATGAAGATTTAAAGGCGGAATTACTAAAGGAATTTAATACCTCCGTCACGTTGCAAGAAGTCTACAAGAATCTAAGAAGTCAACGTTGGCGACCGGAAGAAACGACACTCCACAAATTTATCCTGCAGATGCAGCTGAATGCTCTGCAAATCAGTCTAGAAGAAATCGAAGTAGTGGACATCATTATCAATGCTGTGCAAGCGAGCGGGTATGATGCATCAGTGTTAAAAGGAAGCGGAAACTTGGAAGAATTAAAGAGCAGAGCTGGCCGATATGGACACGAGATTGCGGTCAAAAGGAAGGAAGAACATTTACATAACACTGCTGTTAGGAATCAACCTGAGATGCCCAGAAGAGGACCGAGACCTACATACCAAACAACTCGATCACATGCTGTTGCCGTACGTCCAAGGGGAAATAGGTCCCCATCACCACAGAGGCCCCGAATGCTGCCGTCATCGTTGGAAGAAGAAGAAATCCGCTGTTATAATTGTTCTCGGATGGGGCACTTTCAGAGTCAGTGCCCATTCGAGAAAAGAGACCTCGAAAGCTGCTTCAGGTGCTGGAGAATGGGGCACCACCACAGCGAGTGCCCGTATCCGAGGAAGCTGTTGAAGCCGACTGACGCTAGACCGACCGATCGGTTGCAGAATGCCACGTCCAATGCATCATTGGCCACTATGAAGGAAGAAGAGGTGGGAAACCGCCACAGCCGCCTTGCTGTAACGAATTGGGTGTCTTATTTTCTAATATTGAGCACGGAAGAACCCTGAAGTTAACCAATTGTTTCTCCATGTTTGATACTGGTAGCCCGATCAGCTTAATTAGTCGAGCGAAGTTGCCACCTGGGATAACTGTAAGCGAAGAGAATCCGAAATACAAGGGCCTAGGCGGAAGTGTAATCAAAATAATCGGAACGGTCGAAGCAAATGTCAATTACGAAAATGAGACTAAATCAATAAAACTATACGTAATCGATGAAGAAAAACCATTGTTTCCTTTGATACTAGGAAGAGATTTTTTAGAAAAAAATAACATTTATTTGGTAAAGTGTGAAAAGATAAGCTATACGTTTGAACAACTGCTGAAAATAGAAGAAACAATAAATACTGATTTCGGTTCCTTCCGTGCTCAACAAAATGTCTTAAGTAGGTTGGAAGAATTTGACTTGGTTAGAAGAGGTAGTAATAGAAAAACATTGCTGACTCAGTCTGCCCCTCCTGAAGTGCCTTTAGAACCACCTACATCCACAGAAATTGAGAATTGTACCTTATTGCCGGACATATTTAATATCGAACTGGATGGACCAGAAAATGAATGTCACATAAATTACCAACTGACGTTGCCGGAACAAAAAAAGTTTATGTCTATAGTAACAACCGATTATGTGTTGAAATCTGAACTGATGGTAGAACCATTGGAATATGAGATGAAAATTCACTTGACAAATGACGTCCCTTTCCATTGCTCACCAAGGAGACTGTCTATTCTTGAAAAGAGAGAAGTCAAAAAGATTACCGACGCACTAATGGAAGAAGGAATTATTAGGCCTAGCAATTCTCCCTATGCATCCGCTGTTGTTTTAGTTCGGAAGAAAAATAATAAAATTCGGATGTGTATCGATTATAGAGGGTTAAACAAACTGACGGTCAGGGATAACTTCCCACTTCCTCTAATTGAAGATTGCCTTGAATATCTTGAAGGAAAAAGGTTCTTTTCGGTATTGGACCTGAGAAGTGGATTTCACCAAGTCCGCATGGCAGAATCGTCAATTAAATATACTGCCTTTGTGACGCCAAGCGGTCAGTACGAATACTTGCGGATGCCCTTCGGACTGAAGAATGCTCCTGCCGTTTTCCAGAGGTTTATCAATACAGTTTTCCAGGACCTAGTTGAAAAGGGGAGCATAGTTGTCTACATGGATGACATAATGCTGGCCACTAAAAGTTATGAAGAACATTGTGACCTGTTGTCGCAAGTACTAAGGCGCATTAAACATCGAGGCCTTGAGTTAAATTTACCGAAATGCCGAATCGGATACACTGAAGTCGATTTCTTGGGGTACAAAGTGTCTGCGGAAGGTATCGCTCCTAGTCAGGCCCATTTGGATGCTATTAAGAAACTGCGTGTACCTACAAACACTCGTGAAGTGCAGTCAACCCTGGGGCTGTTTTCATATTTTAGACGATTTGTCCCTAATTTTTCCCGTATTGCTAAGCCACTGCAGAACTTATTACGAAAGGACGCCAAGTTTGATTTTTCGGAAACCTGCTACACTGCTTTTGAACAACTGAAATCCCTGCTCATTGACGCACCAGTATTGGCTATCTACAACCCTGAACTTGAGACCGAGTTGCACACTGATGCTAGTTCGGTAGGATTTGGTGCTGTCCTTTTACAGAAACAGCCCGATAAGAAGTTCCACCCGGTAGCCTATTACTCTAGGACCGCTTCGGGAGCTGAATCCAGATATCATAGCTTCGAACTGGAAACTCTTGCCATTATATATGCCTTACGCCGTTTCAAAGTTTATCTGGAAGGAATGCCCTTCAGAATTATCACGGACTGTAATTCTTTGATGTTGACTCTGAAACGAAAGCAGATTAACTCTCGTATTGCTAGATGGGCATTGGAGTTAGAAAACTATAATTATGAAATCCAACACCGTAGAGGGGCAGGCATGCCTCACGTAGATGCTCTGAGTCGCGCACCCATAATAGCTGCTGCTGTTGAAGAAGATGTTGATTATCGGTTACAAATAGCCCAAGCACAAGACGATACTGTCAAACAACTGAAGGAAACACTGCAAAATAAAGAAATGGAATCATACGCACTAATCGCCGCACTTAGGTTTTGAGCTAATATGATGAGTCCTGATCCTGCTCCATACCATTACGCCGCCGCCACCGTGCTTTACAGTTTTCATGGCGTTTTTTGGGTTGTAAGATTCCCCTGGCTTTCTCTACACTTTAAAAGGATGTTATTGGCGTACAAAATTCTACATGTGCTTAAAACACCGCCGCAAAGTCCTGACCTCAATCCCATTGAGCACATGCGGATATGCTAGAAAAAAGGATCAGGACTCATCCTATTAGCTCAAAACCTAAGTTGAAACAGGCTCTTTAGCAGAAATGGGCGAAAATAGAGCCAAGCTATGCAAAAATACTTGTAGAATTGATGCCACACTTCCTTAAAACCGTTATTAAAAATAAAGGCTACCCAACTAAATATTAACAAAAAATGTATCTATAGTTTTTAAGGTTTTTCATAAACCGTTTCATAAATGTACGAAGACTTTAATGGAGGCAAATTGTCGACTTTGTTTTATTTTAATTAATAACTTTGTAATGAATAACTGAAATGGATTAGTTTTTGTTTCTAAATTAAATAAAAATGTTGAATGAATAAATCTTCGTTAAAACTTTTTTAAATTTCTTGCAACAATTTATTGATTTTTATCACTTGAGTTTCAAATAGCTACTGTACGAAGACATTATTCGTAGCTCAGTTTAGAAAGATGGGTCGATTTCCATGTAAAAAATTTTTCAGTCACATGTCGATACGATACCACCATCAAAGTATTGATATGAGTAAAATATCGAACAGTTTCGATTCAAGTAAAATTTTACTTGGTATCAAACGAAAGTATCGATACCGTACTAATATCAGTACTTTCATCGTGTCCCTATTGCTGGCAGTCCTCGGCGTGCGAGCAAGTAAGTAATACATGTTTATGTTAAGCGCGAAAGTTTTTCCAGTGTTTTCATTTCACGTTTCGCGAAATGATGTCATTGTCGGATATGTTGTTTCTTTGTAGCAGAGCTGGTGAGAGTGAGTAACTGAATAAAGATATGGATAAATTGGAGAAATTCGAGAACATAATGAAAATGCGAAATTGAACCTGTTATTGAGTTTCTGGAAGGCGTTTTAAGCAATTTGGCGAAATTGAATCTGCGTTACTAATGAATAAATGTTTTTAAGTATGAATTTGTAGCAATTCATTGTAATTGCTGAGCTTTGCAAGAAAATTTTGAATGGGAAAATTTTTAATGTACCAGTATTTCAGAAACTTCAAATACTAATTTCCGGTAAAATGCTTAGATTTTAAGATTGAAATCGCTAAGACGGTAGGTGTATTGTAATGCATATCATTTCAAAAATTGATTATGCCAAATTTTGGATTTTTTCAGAAAAACAGATAAAAAATCGGGTAAGCAGAACATGAGAACACAATTACTGTTTGAAATCAACTTCTCACTTTCATAAAATTTGCTAGCTTTTGAATTGGAATTATATTCGCAATGAGATAGCTGCAGCTTATTTCTCTGTAATAGAACTAAAACTTTGGAAGTTGAATTTATGCAACAAAAGTATTAAGGCGCTGTCAAAAAAGTTAAATGGCTAAGTTAGTTTAGCTTAAAAATAATGATTTTTGCCTACGTGGCTTGCATTATGCCACCAGTTTGGGCCCGTTTGCCATCCTCTGCTAACTAATCAGAGCTGGCAAAAAGTAATGCTGTAAAATTGAGCCAACTGGCTGAAAGTACCCACTTTTCTTAACTGTGGAACTAGTAGGAATCTAATACGTTTAGTCGTCTATTATTTTAGGATGATGTCCTCTTCCGTCTCGCGTCTCCTGCACAAATTGCTGGTTGTCATTGAGCCTTTGAACACGAGATTTCAAATTTGGATTTATTTATTTATTATTGTCTAAATCAACAGATGGGGCATTTCACGTTAAGCGGACAACGAAAAAAGTCGAGGCTCTGAATTTTGTTCATATTGCGCATAATGGTATTTCTACACAGTTTTTGTTTCTATGATATTTAGTTGCTGAGTTATGGGCTTCTGAATAATTGACGAAATTGATGAAAGGTTTTTGCGGAAGCCGATTTTGAGATTAAAAAAAAAATCTAAAAGCATTAAACATACTGACTGGTATAGAAAATTAACTGCTCTTTTTCATTTTGAAATTAGATTTGGGATACAATTTTTTTTCCTGTGTAAAACTGGAAGTAAACACTTCAACTCGTAATTTGAATAAATTGGACCAGGTTAGTTTTGTTTATTTTTATAACTAATCAAATTTAAAAAAAATTCAAGAAAAGAGTGAAAATAAGATAAGGTAAAAAACTTCAAAAACAAAAGATTAAAGAAAGAAAAAAATACAACACCCTCAAATTAAACAGAGTATATAAAAGGCGGTGAATAAAATCTATTCATAAATTCAATAAAAAAGTTAAAATTGAAATTCAGCAGAAATTCGTAAGAAAAACGCTTGTTCTTAATTTTTCTTTAAAAGTGCGTAACAAAGGCAGAAGAGTACCATATATTCAAGCAATTATGTTGCCTAGGCAAGCGCAAAAGTGGGGAGTACAAGAATGAGTACGAGCAAAGTGTACGTTGAGGGTAAATAAAGTCATGGTAAAACGTACCGGGTCACGAACAGAAAACTGCGCATTATGGATATATTTAACAGATCCATTAATAATGTTGTATAGGAGACATTCGCCAACGTACACTCTGTGTGGCAGGAAGGTAGGGATATCAAGGATGAAAAGACGCATACTATACTCACAGTAGGGAATACGGAACTTGAGGAATAACTTGCGAGTAAATCTGCATTGTACAGACTCAACAGCATCAATTAGGAAACGATAATGAGGACACCAAATTTGACAACAATATTCGAGGACACTACGCACGAAAGAGATGTACAGGCGTACATACACGAAAATATTAGTGAAAGGTCTGGACGTTCTAAAAATGAAGCCGCACAAACGCGAGGCCTTGGAATTGGCACGCAAAAAGTGGACATTAAATTTTAGTTTAGTGTCAAACAAAACACCAAGGTCCATGAAATTATGACTAGGACTGAGGAAAGAACGAAGGATGGAATAGGAAAATGTGATTTGGGGTAATTTACATGTAAACCACATATAGAAGCATTTAGCTACATTAAGGTTAATACAATTCACAGAGCACCAGCTGCCCAGTGCAGACAAGTCATTCTGCAGCTGGGAGCAATCATCTACTGATTCAATCATCCTGAATATTTTCAGATCGTCAGCGTACAAAAGACACGGGGAATTGAAGTGGGAAGGAAGATCATTTTTAAACAGGAGGAAGCGGAGAGGACCAAAAATCGAGCCTTGTGGAACACAACAAGAAGGACAGAAAGGGGAAGAAGAACAAGAGTTAACCGTTACAAAAAAAGCAAAATCGCGAAGGTATGAGAAAAACCAGCAACAAAGCTGACCCGAAATATTGAAACCACCGAGTTTTGAAAGAAGGATTTCATGGTTCACAGAGTCATAGGCTTTGGCTTGGATTTGGAGTTTATCCAGTTTTGTGAGCTTGCAATCAATGTCCATGCATGTGTGCGCAGACTGTGTATACACACGGAATTTCTTCATGAACTTGATTTGCAAATACTGGTTTTGTACTTAGTGTTTCCGGATAAAATTCTATGGCTACATGAGGTTCGGATTAAAACCGGTTTATAATCCCGTGTAACATACAAATTTATTCGGTGTGCTGGCTTACATATTCATCGATTGGGATTAATCTTCAATATGGTTGCTTCTGACAATCGCTTTTCTCCTTGCATGTACTGTATGAATCGCTTTTGATGACGCGGGTAAAGCGAAATTCAAGGGTAAATTTTGATTTTTCCACAAATGCACCTGGTATAAGCGTGAACAGATCGCGAAGAAGCCAACGTTTGTTTCTCTCCACTGTAAGTCTAGGCACTGCACGAATCCGAGTTGGTATTTTACTTGCAGAATATCGACAGCAAATGAGTTTAGGCAAGAAAATATAGTGGGGAATGAACGAACATGTTGCCAACATTTTACTAAGCGTATAATGTGGGTTATGAATAAACGTCAAATAAAATTCCGTATGCTTATGATTTTGTCATGTGAACAAGTTGGGAAATGAAATAACACTTGAAATTGCTAGTGCAATACAAAAGCAATAATAACAACATTTGTTTGGAAAGTAAATGAAAATTTGGCGAATTATTCGGTGAAAATATAGAGAACTACCTAAATTTTCTTGCATATGCTGCTTTCCATCATAATGGACACTGCCTGAAGAACTTTTATGAAAAAAATTCTCCCTTTGTTGCGTGGTGCTGTTAAACTAGTTTTGATGATGGTAGTCTAAATGTGCCTTTAGTGCCGATATCTAGGCACAGTTGCTTTAATTATCTTGTGTTTTTTGCTCTTATATCTACTCAGAGTCAAGTCAGAACTAATCAGGAATGCAAATTATATGGAAAAAGCATTCGCCAGCCAAGTGGTAAAACTTCTAATGTATTCTAATGTAAATGTAAATAATATTAGCCGGGAGCTGTTTGCACTCGGATTTAACTATCGTGGTAGTAGGTCCAAAACACCTTACCCATCAACCGATATGCGTCAAATCCAAATAGTTGCTCGAAATTTTTAGCTACGCAATGTGACAGTTTGTGCGACTAGAAGGACATTTTATCTCTGTCGCAGCATTGCTGGTACCAGTGTCACGGTGCGTCATTGATAAGTAAGAAGAGTTGGTAAGTTCGTGAGGAAGGCCATGCGTAGAAAAGAATGAAGTTGAAAGAGTAGAGTAGAAATTTCCGATTTTGATTTTTGATGTAAAAGGCTGGTGTGATGTGTCCTTGGATGTAAGGTTTATTCATTACGTATCTATTTAACTTATACACTGCTGACTTTTCAATAATTTCAAGGCAACCATTGTTGATTTCGCCAGCAAAACGATTGTTTATTCCACTGAAAACTGTTCAGTTAAAATAAAATAAAATGTTAGCAGCTAACTAACAAAATCACTAGTTTCTACTAACAAAATTAAAACGCGGGCAATATTATTCAGTAGACGTTGAGTAGGAATGAACCGATACTCTTGTCACTGTTATTAGGAACCTAGTATTTGTCTGTCACTGTTACTACCTGTTCCTGAAATTCCAATATAAGAGCTCCACCAAAACTGAATATCCCATCTCAAATGCCCCGTATATGCGAAAGCCATACAAATATTCAAAACAGAGCATAGGCGGACGAATATGTGCAGAATGGAACAGTGACAAAGTAACCATTCCAAAGTAACAATTCCTGTTCGTAATGTATATATGTGTACTGAGCCTAGATTGGTACCTTTGAAGCAAAGCTAAAAATCTAGACGTATTTCTGAACGTTCAAGTGGCTGAATCATAAGAGTATAATCATATCTAAGAGCGCCAAACATTCATATATTTTCACCGACATTTTAAACAAGCACCATTTTCAAACATAAACTCAATTTACGGTCTAAAATCACTTCCTTCAACGTGTTGTATCAGATTTCTTCATAAAAACTTTTTGTTCAAGCTTTTGTTAGTGCAAAATATACAATAATAAAAATTTCATTAGTCTAAAATAATACAATTACATAAGTAAAATACAAAATATGTACTAGCATTATGGCATTTGAATACTTATTTGCATCCCGGAATACAATTATTTACTAAGTTCCACCAAGCTATTAATGAAATAATTTCGGATTCTCCACTTTCCGAAGATTCGCTCATTTTAAGATAATTTGCACACATACCGTCAATCATAAACGTCGAATTTCTAATTCACAAGGAAATATTTAATTAAATTATTTCACTCCTTTCTATTCATTATGGGCATATTTCGACACAGCCAAATCCTCCGTAAACTTGTGGGGGCCACAAGGTTGGCCACCTTGTCGCAGTAGTACCAACAGTTCTCGCACCGAGTCTTCATCGTCGTCACACAGAATCGCTCCCTTGATCATCAGCAGCCGACCGTTGTGGTCATATTCAATCATCTGTTCCGAATTACTCTGTTTTTGTGTTGTATTTAGTTTTAGTAGTTACAAAGTAATAAATATCATTTGGTGTTAGCCGCGTATATTATTTCGCTACAAACTCATTAAGCTTCTCATCATACATATGCGTACATAAATATGTTTATATATCATTCCAATCAGAATTAAATTTAACACCAGCACGCATGCAATATCAATAACGCGAGTACAAATATCAATGTTTAATATAAATCTAATAAAAATGTATAGCAATTAAGCTAACAATTCATATCATCAAAATAGCCGTATGGTTACACCCTATAAGGACTTCTTGAAACTGTCCCACTTAAAAAGCAAAAATAACCCCTTTTGGAGTTGATGAGTTTATTTTCATTTTCAAGACCACATCATTCAAAAATCATCCAATATTCAATCAAGTATAGCAGTAATTTACAAATAAAATTTGACGAACATACACATATCATGTACACATCGTCATCCACCTTTAACCTAAAAAACACGTAATCATGCTACATTTAATCTAAAACGCGTACCGTGTACAATCGCATAATCTTACTCATGATTTTAGTATCTAAGTCTGAATTTTCTTCTTACTGGACCAGCACTTGTGATATCATAGTACTCCTACCGAACCGGAAGTATTTCTCATATAAATTTTGGAACTGTGCCTCAGTCACGGTGACTTTTATCTAGACTCTAAAGTTACGTACATTCTTTGTGCAAATTGAAAGAAATTCGAAAGAGTTTTTTGTTCGGCTTGAACGTTCGTTTGAGCCTTAACCCTTGCTTTGAATGCTCATAAATACGACCAAATTTTTTAGCTTCTTGCCAATTGTGCCAATCGAGGCTAAGTGTACATACATACATTAGGAATAGGAACTGTTACTTTGGAGCTGTTACTTTGGAACTGTTACTTTGTCACTGTTACTTCCTAGTCACAGTAACAGTTGGAACTGTTACTCAAAAATACCGATATTGCTCATCCCTAACGTTGAGCTATTTGAACTAACTACAGATACTCTTGAGAAAAAAAACCGTATTTAGCCACCATGATCTTATGCCAAACATTAAGTTGAAATATAAAATTCGAAATCAAATGCAATACATTCAAAGTATGCAAAATACATAAATTATGTGAAAAAAATTGTTGAACTAACTTTTTAAACAATTTTTAAAAACGTGACAATTCATCTTGCTTCACCAAAAGACGAATATTTCTTTAAAGTGATGTAAAATAAAAACTCTTTTCATACTTTAAACAGGATATGATTTTTCTTAAGAGCTCAACCATTATCATAGACTAGGTTAAATCAGTACTTCTTATCTTTAGTCTGCTCTCCTACTCTTTCCGTCCCTTTAATATACCTTCATACATCTCTTGCCAAATCCCTACCGTAATTAATGCACTAGATTTCTCGGCAAACTCAGCAAATTTCGCAATCTTTATGGCCACACGACCCCCATCTTCTAACGCGTGTCCTTCGTAATCTTCACGTTCCCTTTTGCATTCAAGGCATTTTATGGGTAAACTTTTCTGACAACTGCTTATGGCATTAGCGGTGGCATAAATGTTGTTTCAAATTAGGTTTATTTTTCGCGATTTCGGGTTCAGTGAACGGCAATGTTTTATTTCTAGAGTTTTATCAAATTTGTTTAAAAGCGAAAAATGTCAAGTTAGCCACAACAGCATTTCGGATAAAAAAGAATTTTATAAAAATCAACCGATAATGTGCGCGATTTAGAAGCGTTCGGTCTCGTTATTTTTTTATCAGTCTGTTTTTGCCTCAAAGTTCACTTCCTCAGTATGGCTCAAAACGGAAGTACTTAAGATTTGTGAATTTATTTTAGAGCACGTTTGGGTCTGTTTAAAGTTGTTCGACGACATCGCTGTACGCGAATCCGTTGGGAGTGAAATATAAACCGTTGGCGAAAGACAGTCATAAAGGGAAGGAATTGGAAAATATGTAATGTGTTTATGGTATTCAGGGAGAAATCAGGAAGAGATTTTACGATATCTTTGATGCATTTTAGATGATGGGGAATGTTGCGATTACAGCGGGAACTGGATTAATGAAAGACATTTAGAGTTGACGAATGTCGTTGATACGGAGAAATCTCTGACAGTAAATGATTTATAATATTACATACATCAAACCGGTTAAAGCCTTAAGTACCCCCTTAAGTTTCTGGTAGATGAAGCCCTTTAAGATTGATGTGTTAGATTCGAAAGATTGTACGAAAATTAATAATAATGAATTTGCAAGAACAATATTTGCTCCGATTCATAGTTTTTATTCAAATTGTTATTGTAAGGTATTAATTTAAAGTGTTTTTTTAACTAAATCACAAAAAAAAATTTCATAATTTGAAAAATTATGTTATTGTAAAATTAGCTAATTATGTTATGTATTTGAATTACGCCAAAGTTCGAGGAATCCACCGAATCTTCATGGTGGTATAATAAAATAGTTCACAAAATAGTTCATCACAAAATACGCAAGGAAATTGGCCATCACCGGCAGTTTCAACTCCCAATAAAATAATCCACTACACGTCGGTTGAACTATAAAAAAACTAATTTTGACTGCTTGTCTAATGATTTGAATTCAATTAATCGGTTTGATTGCTTCCGTGGTCTCGATATTGACTCTGCTGTATCTCAATTTTACGGTATTCTTACTGAGTTGATCTCGTCGTATACTTCTGTCTTCAGTTCTCGTAACCCCTGGTGACCCCCCTTGGTTTACCATGAGGGTAAAGTTTGCCCTTAAAGATAAAAATTCAGCGCGTTTGAAATTTTTGATTTCTCGGTCTGGTGAAGATTATGCTATCTTCTCCCGTTTACATTCCTCTGCCAAGAAAAAAATTAGATTAGCACTACTCAGCTATTCCTCGTCTGTTGAATCTTCTTTGAACTCGAACAACCCTAAATGTTTCTGGTCTTTTGAGACTTCCTTAAAAGCTTCCTTCTCTCTTCCTGACTCCCTAGTGTTTATTGTCCTTACTGCTTTGCAAGAATTTGCAATCTCTTTGCTTAATTTTTTTTTCTGTTTACACTATTCCATCGATTCCTGCTACTGACTGCTTTTCCTTTGATTTGGCTACTGTCAGTCGTAACTAACTCCGTAGAAGTTGAATTGCTTTTGTCCTCACTTGACTCAAACTGTTCCCCGGACACGGATGGAATTCCCAATTTTTTTGTATAAAAATCTTGCGTCTTATCTTTGTGTCCCTTTAGTCATCTTACTCAATGTTGGTCTCTGTGCTGGTAAATTTCCATCCTCGTGGAAGCTCTCTACCATTCTTCCCATTTTCAAATCGGGTGATCGGAACCTTACCTCTAACGATCGCCCTATCTCCATTCTTCCTTACCTTTCCAAAATTTTGGAACGCCTTGTTTACAATCGTATCTATGATTCCTTCTACTGTGTCTTTGCAGCGCAACAACATGGTTTTATAATAAGCCGGAGCTCCTCTACGAACCTTTTTGAGTTTACTCATGTAGTCGCTTCTACAATTGACATCAATAATCAAGTTGATGTCATTCATACTGATTTTGCCAAAGCTTTTGACACTGTTAACCAGAAGTTGCTTCTTATTAAACTGAATCATTATAGAATTCGTGACCCTTTGCTTTCCTAGATCTCTTCGTTTTTAACTGATCGCACTTGTGTTGTCTCCTTCTTTGGCTTCTCGTCCTCACCTTTCTCCCTTTCTTCTGGTGTTCTTCAAGGTTCCATCTTAGAACCACTTTTGTTCAATCTATGAATTAATGACCTTCCCACGGTTTTTAAGTCTTCATGTCTTCTATATGCAGATGATTTAAAAATCTTCTGAGTGATCAAAAATACTGCTGGCTCTCTGCTTCTTCAGGATGATTTGTATGCTCTCTCTGGTTGGTGTAACATTAACTGTTTGTCCCTTAATATTTCCAAGTGTTTTTCTATGTCCTTTTCCCTTAAACTTCACACTCATGTCTTTTCTTTTGCTATTGATGGTACTATCCTTTGTTGTGTCGATCATTTTTCAGATCTTGGGGTCACATTTGATCGCAAACTGAAAATCGACATTCATGGCCTTATTGTCACTAGTAAAGCTTCTCGGATTGCTGGCTTCGTGGTTCGTTCTTGCCACAATTCATTTAGTATTGCTACTTGCATCCACCTGTTTATTACCCTTGTCCGTTCTGTACTTGAATACTGCAGTCAAGTGTGGTGTCCTCGTTTCAAATACCTCTCTGACGCTGTTGAATCAGTTCAGCGCAGGTTTACACGTACTTTACTTTTAAAATATTGTCTGACGTATTTACCTTACAGTCATCTCAGTCTTCCTCTTCTTGAGCAACGCAGAGTTTACTTGGATGAGTGCTTCCTGTTCAAAATCTGTCGCGGCTACCTATCTTCCTCATGAGCATTTTTGTTCATTGAGCGGAACTCCGTAAGACCAATCAGGTCCTCCATTTTATTTGAAGTATCGTATGCTCGTACCGACACTTTCTTCTATTCTCCCGATTTGCGACTCTTACGCACTCCCAATATTATTCAATTTGGTCCTCTTCCACAATCTATTACCATTTTCAAAAATATGGTCCGTAGTAAAATTTTCGATTCTAATTAATTAGTTTTATTTTCTATTCTTATTTATAATGGATTCTTTCTTTTCTTTTTTACTATACTTAATTTTACTTTCTTATTTAATACTTGAAGATTTTTTGTATATTTTTAGTTTTATATATACTTATATACACTATAGGCAAAAAGTTTAAGACTACTTAGGAATCGAAAAAATAAACAAAATTTTCATGGCAATTAGAATTTATTTATTTCTAGATAAAATATAATTGATTACTTTTAAGGCAATTGTCAAATGTCAGCTTATTGTTTTTCTAGGTTACAAATCAAAATTTATAATAAACAAAAAGAATCTTTTTCTACTTTAAATTCTACATTCATCAAAATATCCTCCTTTGGCATTTTTTACTGCTTTAGTAATCCTTGGCATTCTTTCATTCTTTCTTACAGTATCTTGGGAGATATTGTTCCACCCTTCTTGAAGAAGCTCCCATAAATGTTGCTTTGACGTCGCACAGCATTCACGTACCCTTCTATATAATTCCTCCCATAACAATTTAGTTGGGTTACAATCAGGTGATTGTGGGGGCCAGGTCATATTCAATAGTATTCCATCATTTTCAGCTAAATATCCTCTGCATAATTTAGAACTGTGTTTGGGGTCATTATCCTGTTGAAGGGTGAAATTACGCCCAATTAACCGCAAACATGATGGTATGGCCGTGTTCTGCAAGAATTACTTTTAAACGTTCTTTAGTTAACGTGTCATTAATTCGAACTAATTCACCCACTCCAGCAAGCGAAAAGCACTCCCAAACCATAACAAAACCACCTCCATGCTTTACTGTTGGTGCTACACAGTTCGCGGCCATTCTTTCTCCAGCAGATCGCCTGACATAAACCCTCCGTTTGGAGCCAAAAACTTCAAACTTTCTTTCTCATCTGTCTAAAGCAGTTGTGACCAGTCTTGAATTGTCCACTGGCTATGAGTTCGTGCGCACTCTAACCGCTTTTGTCTGTTACCTTTTCAAAGCAGAGGTTTTCTGGCTGCTACACGCCCGACGAGTCCAACTTCCCTTAGACTATTTTTAACAGTTGACAAGCTTATGTCCCACGTTGAACTCTGCTCGAATTTCCGGTGCAGTTAACTTTCGATCCCTTTTGCTCATAAGCACTAGAGTCTTATCCTCTGCTTCTGTTGTCCCTCTGGGTTGTCCGCTCCTTACCGCATCACAATAACTTTCACTGTCGTTGAATTTAACGATAGCATTATGTTCAGCCGTCTTTGAAATTTTTACTTCATTCCTGATCTCTCTTTCTGACTTTCCTTGTTTATGAAGCGCCACAATCACACTTCTAACTTCCGGCTTAATACTGCGCGCTTTTCCCATTTTACCAATAACTAATTATCACCAGTGCATGGAATAATATTCGCTGAAAATAACAATCCGTATTACTTGTCAGCACAAAAACTCACAAATGAAATATTTGGAGGTACCTTATCCTATATATAGGAATTTCAAAATATTTCAAATTCATATTCCCAGAAATTTCAAAGGTTTATTTTAATTACTTTAAAAAATTGTAGACACCTAAAGTCCTTAAAGTGGGAAAAACCCAACGTGCTTTATTACCCTGACTGAGAATTTAGAAACCCCTTGTATATTTTAATAGCAACCCTCCTTAAAACAGGCAATTACTGTGAAAAAAGGTACTTGCCGTTATATAAATCTAAGTGTGCTTCATTTCAGCGATGTGGTCTTAAACTTTTTGCCTGCAGTGTATATGTTTCTAATTAATTTTATTTTCTATCTTCTTAATGGATTCTTTCTTCTTTTTTTTTCTACTTAATTTTATTTTATTTTATTTACCACTTTAATTATTTGTTATATACTTATATTTATATTTACTAATTTACTTCTTTTTATTTTTTATTAGGCCGATTTATTGTTGAATTGGACATTCGTGTTTGTAATGGATTTTTTTTTCATATTTTGCTTTAGTTAATTTTACTTTATTTTATTCTAACTTCAATTATTTTATGTACTTATAATTATATATTCTTATTTATTTCTTGTTATTTTATTTTATTCACGGTATCCAATCTGTTAATTAATTTTCTAGGTAGACATGTGCTATATGGAAATTTGAATCTTTTCTTTGTTGACAAATTTCCGACTAACAAACTGCTACCAACCAAGTAAGAATGAAATATACTCGCATGTTACTATGGATCGTTTTTTATGCATGCAGAATATCTACTCCACTCTGGATGAAAAAAAAACACAGCTATTGCAACTTTTCTATTTGTTATTTTCTCATTCCAAGGACATTGCAAGGATATCATGTTTTCAGTATTTGCCATTAAATGCGATACACAATACACGCACACACACTACTAAGTCTTCAAGCTAATATTTGCCGACCGAGAAACGACCCAACGGGAAAAATAATGCTTACGGATATATTCGGTAAGCATTACGCGTAATGCGTGTAAGCATTACCGGACCATTACGCGTTGTTTCTTTTTAACATTGCATGTCCTAGGCTGGGAAGATTTATACAAGGGGAAACTCATGCTTTCAGCTCTATAGCTTTATGTATAAGAGCTTTTTGGAAAGTACGACATCGTATTCTCGCATTTATACGCCTCAATATGAATGAAAGCTTTGGCCGGCGGCCGATCGTATCCCTGCATGTGTGATTTTTGCATGCTGACGCTCATTGGAAATTCCAATAGCACATGCTCTTTGCTACTAGGAGGAATTGTCTTCATACATTTTACTTACCTGTGCGTGATGATTTGAAATGCTTCGAAATTTTCATCTTTCCGCTTTATATAGCAGACTACTCATAACCGATGTATGCTTGCAAGTTCTTTTCCCCTTGTTTCTGTGAGTGAATTTCATTGGCCAGTTTTGGACTTATAACATATGAGCTTTCTCCCTTGCAGCATTTTCCATGCTCCAAGTCAAGTTTACGAGTATATCTTATAATTGCTGGAAAATAGCTTTGGAAGTCGGAAATGTGCATTACCAGTATTGTTTGATTCAAGCATTACGCCAGCATACATTACCGCGATTCCCGTTGGGGAATGCTAAAGTCCATGTTTGATGCACATACAAAAAAAATATTTGCACTGTCTGTAAAATCCTGTTTAAATATTAATGATTTTTCTTCACAAAGCACTTACTACGCTCAGTAGCTGTTAAATGATGTTGCACTATTTTCCATACATGCCGCGATAAGATATGCGCCAAGTATCTAGTTTGCGGAGTCTGTAGTAGCACTAACGTAGATGCGAAAGATTCCATTGTAAGCTTTGTGTCTGACTGAGATGAGAACTCTTCTTCACAAGATCTTTCTAGAGCTGTTGCAGATTTTGTGCACTTTTCACGTAGATTTCTTATGCAGAGTGCAAGTTGTTGGTGAGGTGGAAGAAATTAGCATTTGCAAGTGGGTATTGTATGTTGGTGAGAAAACGATAAAAGAGCTGCATATATAAAAGATCAAGTATATTTACCTGTAAGTAGATTTTCTTGTAGAGAATGATACTATTCTCTAAAAAAAACTGCTTAACACTTTTCATTTGCAGCATGATTTTCTAAATTATTGTAGGCTCGATTTCTACCCTATGTTCAGTCATATTCTTTTTCTACTGAAAAAAAGTAGTATAGAAAGAAAAAGGTTTATAAATTGTAGGATAGACACAAAGCCATTCGAACTATTTATGTCTTCTGAGAAAAAAACTAAACTTCAAGTATCCTTTGAGCGAATCCCATTTTCTCCAAACGAAACGTATCTTGCAAATCACGCAATTGCAAGCGGTTTTCTCATTAGTACCTACCTACCATTTCATAATAAATACACATAAATACATAATACATACAATTTCACCAGAACTAACTGTATACATTATAGTGATGGGTCAAACCAGCACACTTTACTGTGCTAGCACACTTCGCACACCACACTTAAGTGTGCTAGCACTGTGCTCCCAGCACTGACACAGTGCCGCACACTGACACAGTGCCGACACACTGACACAGTGCCGACACACTGACACAGTGACGACACACTAGCACAGTGCCGGCACACTGACACAGTGCCGACACATTAGCACAGTGGCGACACACTGACACGGTCGGCACACTGACACTGCCGACACACTGACACAGGGCCAACACACTGACACAGGGCCGACACACTGACACAGTGCCGACACACTGACACTGCCGGCACACTTGTACTGGCAGGCACACTCCACGGGAACGAATGCTGTACGAGTGGCGTTGATTTTGCCCATTAATATGATGTGCTTCGGTAACAAGGCGTTGTTTGCATTGCAGAATGTGTACACATTTTGCGGTTTCGAAAGCATTAGCTATTGAATGCATTAGCTGATGAATGAGATAATTAGGGAACGAAAACAGGCAGATAAGATTTGTTATTCGTATATTTTCTGGCTGAAAGTTTTGATTTTGAGTACACTACCGACGATTTGTGTTTTTCTAAATGCAAACGGGATGAAAGTTTAAACACAGATACAAATACGTTTACTTGCGGTACATATGAAAGAAATGCTTTCACGTTGAAAATATTTGTGGAAAATAGGTTTTGAGCAGATAGAAGGGTTTTGTCGTAACATGCAACGATAAAATGATAGCGATAAAATGATCTGCTGCAGATAGAAGGTTTATGGTAAGTAGTGCTATGTTTTTAAATATTCAAATATTAAAGGAGTTTTCAGGGCAAAAGTAGCTGAAATCGGCCAATTTTGGGTTAGAGTGATTTCGGACATAACGGGCCAAGACCTATTGCTGTGATACAAAGATTTCGGTTTTGACGGGGAGTAAGGGGTTTTTTGGGCATAGTTTGGCAAAAACTGCCTTTACGGCGCTTTCGATGATTGAAAGTGGTCGGGGAATGCAATAGTAATATTTTAAGGACGAAAAAAAATTTTGATAGGGAACATAGAGCGAAAATGTCCAATTTTCGCAAGAATTTTTTTTTTAGTCTAGCATGAATTGGGGGACCTTTCTGAGTTGTTTTGGGCGAAATTTCCATACAAGTGTTGGAAAAAGCGGTCTAGTTTCGAAGATACGGCAAAAGTAGCTGAAATCGGCCAATTTTGGATTAGAGTGGTTTCGGACATAACGGGCCAAGACCAATTGCTGTGATACAAACATTTCGGTTTTGTAGGGGAGTAAGGGGTTTTTTGGCAATAGTTTGGCAAAAAATGCCTTTACGGCGCTTTCGATGATTGAAAGTGGTCGGGGAGTACAGTAATGATATTTTAAGGACGAAAAAATTTATGAGAGGGAACATTGGGCAAAAACGTCATTTTCCAAAAAAAAATTTTTGGTCTAGCATGAATTCAGGGACCTTTCTGAGTAGTTTTGGGCGAAATTTCCATACAAGTGTGGGAAAAGGCGGCCTAGTTTCGAAGATACGGCAAAATGCAAAGCCGGAGAAGCCAACTATCGAACCAAACAGGATCTGAACATTTTCTTACTTAGCACTTTTAGAGCTACTTTCAATTTTTCCGGACGGTTTTCCGGAGGATATCATTTTGCCGTATCCTCGAAACTAGTCTGCTTTTTCCCAGACTTGTATGGAAATTTCGCCCAAAACTACTCAGAAAGGTCCCTGAATTCATGCTAGACCAAAAATTTTTTTTTGGAAAATGACGTTTTTGCCCAATGTTCCCTCTCATAAATTTTTTCGTCCTTAAAATATCATTACTGTACTCCTCGACCACTTTCAATCATCGAAAGCGCCGTAAAGGCATTTTTTGCCAAACTATTGCCAAAAAACCCCTTACTCCCCTACAAAACCGAAATGTTTGTATCACAGCAATAGGTCTTGGCCCGTTATGTCCGAAACCACTCTAATCCAAAATTGGCCGATTTCAGCTACTTTTGCCGTATCTTCGAAACTAGACCGCTTTTTCCAACACTTGTATGGAAATTTCGCCCAAAACAACTCAGAAAGGTCCCCCAATTCATGCTAGACAAAAAAAAAATTCTTGCGAAAATTGGACATTTTTGCCCAATGTTCCCTATCAAAAATTTTTTTCGTCCTTAAAATATTACTATTGCATTCCCCGACCACTTTCAATCATCGAAAGCGCCGTAAAGGCAGTTTTTGCCAAACTATGCCCAAAAAACCCCTTACTCCCCGTCAAAACCGAAATCTTTGTATCACAGCAATAGGTCTTGGCCCGTTATGTCCGAAATCACTCTAACCCAAAATTGGCCGATTTCAGCTACTTTTGCCCTAAAAACTCCTTTAATATTTGAATATTTAAAAACATAGCACTACTTACCATAAACCTTCTATCTGCAGCAGATCATTTTATCGCTATCATTTTATCGTTGCATGTTACGACAAAACCCTTCTATCTGCTCAAAACCTATTTTCCACAAATATTTTCAACGTGAAAGCATTTCTTTCATATGTACCGCAAGTAAACGTATTTGTATCTGTGTTTAAACTTTCATCCCGTTTGCATTTAGAAAAACACAAATCGTCGGTAGTGTACTCAAAATCAAAACTTTCACCCAGAAAATATACGAATAACAAATCTTATCTGCCTGTTTTCGTTCCCTAATTATCTCATTCATCAGCTAATGCATTCAATAGCTAATGCTTTCGAAACCGCAAAATGTGTACACATTCTGCAATGCAAACAACGCCTTGTTACCGAAGCACATCATATTAATGGGCAAAATCAACGCCACTCGTACAGCATTCGTTCCCGTGGCGTGTGCCTGCCAGTACAAGTGTGCCGGCAGTGTCAGTGTGTCGGCACTGTGTCAGTGTGTCGGCCCTGTGTCAGTGTGTCGGCCCTGTGTCAGTGTGTCGGCAGTGTCAGTGTGCCGGCAGTGTCAATGTGTCGCCACTGTGCTAATGTGTCGGCACTGTGTCAGTGTGCCGGCACTGTGCTAGTGTGTCGTCACTGTGTCAGTGTGTCGGCACTGTGTCAGTGTGTCAGTGTGCTGCCGACACACTTATAAAGTGCCGCACTCGCACAGCACACCGAAGTGTGCTAGCACACTGTGCTAAGCACGCACAGGTGCTGCCCATCACTATTAGAACTATCTAAAATCGATGTGAAGATGACTGGATAATATTTTAGGAAGCCATTTTAAATTAAAATGGCAAGCAACTCCTACTTTCCTGCTCCTGATAGAAAGTGGAAATATTTACCTTCATATTAGCTTAAAAGTAACATCAAAGTGCTGACTAGCAGTAAATTCATGTATATTGGAGGCAGAAAGTATTCAGCGTTGGAAAAAAGCTACTAAAAGGCTAAGAAATCAGAGAACTTCCAAAGTCCAAAGATCAAACACACAGAAATCAAGATATCACATTGAAGGGCGGCTGATACAATTGACACAATGCCTTGTATTGTCTTAAGGGGTCATTCCACTTTACAACTTTCAAAAAATTGATTTTATTTTTTCTGCTTTTTTCGAAAGTACTGTGTCTCATGAAAAATGAAAACCTGTAACGATTCGATGCAATCAAATAAATGGACGTTCAATTTACACAAATAATTAAGTCTGAGAACATAGAGATTTAAGGAAATGAAAAAAGCGTAAACATATACGAAATTTCATGAAGCAATTTCATTAGAAAGATATGAATCTATAAATTGAACAATTTGAGAGAATAACTACCTCAGATTTTCACTTTGGAGTCTACGGTTCCTAGGCTCTGTGAGCTTTCGGGAGGGAATATTCCAAAATAGTTATAGCTTGTCAAAATGATGTACATATGGTCTACTATCTCCGTGCATATGTTGGACGTAATCTGTTCGCGCAGGCCAAGACTGTCAAATTTGCCCATAGTCCCATAGTTTTCCTTCACTGCTACTGACACTTTAAATGAAGCGAATTGCTTCAATTCTCGCTGCTGTTTTCATTTCTTTCCCCTTTTGAATTTTTTTCTGAGGATAAGGTCTAAAAAGAGAGAGAGTCAAAGTCTATTTGACACAGAAGAAAACCTTCAAACTAATGGATAGATACTCTGGTTTTGTAGATTATAGATCATTTGGAAAGCTTTTACAATTATTCAAAGCGAAAATGGAGAAAATAATAGAAAAGCACCGTGTTAAACTCCTTAGAGGCCATTTAAGTCTTTCAAAAATAATCGAAACACTGAAGAAAAGTTTATTTTGGGTCAACTGGCAGTTTCTACTGAGTCAGCTGGCAGGAGTATCAAATTGGACTGGCAACTATCAGCAATGTATACGGGCTAAAGGATAGTAGCCCAGAAGTTGAGAGAAAATGCAGCGTTACAACGTCAGTGATTTATTTAAACGATTCGCCTTAGTCGAAACAGAAGCTTCCCTCAATTATGAGTATGTAATTATTGTGTAAGATATTTCAAAAAATAGTCAATGACAAGAATCCGCTCAATCAAAACACGACAAACATTGCTTTGTACCGAATAAAAAGGTGGTGAGTCTTTTGCAAGTACCGCGGGAGCTGTGATCAATGGAATAAATTCGAGGCAAACGTGTTTGAAGAGATGTGCGATATTATGAAATATTACGAAACGGGGACAAAATCTTTCCACGCCCACTTAAATAAAAACGCCAAAAGATTTTATCGTATCCTATGATCTTGAGTATCGCAACAAAATCACAGCAAAGATACAGATATAAGTTAGTGAAAATAAAATCCCTGACCAAAATTCTTGGTCCTGATGATGTACCAAAGATTATTGTAAGAGGTTTAGAGTTATATTTGAAGTGAACCCAAAACTACTGAAACCAGCTTAAACCGTGTGCAGTCGAGTGCTTAGAACTCAGGCTGCCAAAGTGTATGCTCTTTGATTCAAACCTGACCATGGTCTCACTTCAGGCTATGTAATCAGGCGTAGTGCGATCCGTGAACTTATTGGCTTACACTCGTATGGATTAACTGAGAGTTAAGTATCTGCCAAACTCAACCACCAGACCTGGTAAAGATAGTAGTGAGACTACTTAACTCAGACAGCCTGTGGGCTTGAAGTTTTACACATTCTGCCAGTCGAGCTTAATAATGGTGGTTAATGTGCTCTCAAATAATGGCAATAATGGCATATGTAAAAAAAATACAAAAAAAGTAACACCATTGACAAAAGAAAGCCCAAGCTCAAGCGTTGAACGAACATACAGGTATGTTTCTTAAACTTCTTGGGTGAATTTTTTTTGAATAAAAATATACTGCTGTAAAGAATAAAACTTGTCCAAAAACAGATAAGCATAGGAGCAGATTTCTGGTAAAAATTTCCAAAAGAAAAAAAACTTGCACAAATTTCGATTCCGTTTCACTCATTCACACAAACAACATCCAAATAAGCAAATTTTTTGTAAGCAGTATGCTAAAAAAAAACATCTGTGAAAAAAGTTCAATGATAAAGTCCTTGCAAGGGGGGGAAACTATGATACGTTAGCAAAAAATATGCCACTTTTCAGACACAGAATAGTTAGTTTACCATCTCTTTGCATCAGGAGCCAAACTTTCCAGAAACCGGGCTAGGGAACAGATCTGGTATGGATTTAACAAAGAAGGATTTGTCATTTATCGCAATCCAATAAAAAGGCTTATCATTAGTGCACGTGTTGATAAGCCAATAAAAAGGCTTATCAACACGTTAAATTCCAAGGCCGCATTTCCGAAAAAATTACCATCTCATCTGGGGTACCTCAAGGCAGCCATCTAGGGCCGCTTCTGTTCAATGTTTTTGTTTCTGATCTCTCGGAGGTGTTATCCGACATTCCGCACCTTTTTTATGCAGATGATCTGAAAATATATCACCCTATTCAGTCGGAATCAGATGCAAATTTTCTCCAGCTGAAACTTCAGTCACTGGTGCAATGGTGTGAGCAGAATAAACTTACTCTTAACGTTGAAAAATGCTATGCCATAAGTTTTTCCCGCAAGACCTCTACTCTTAATTTCGAATATCACCTGAATAATCAGCTCCTGAAAAATGTTGATAGTGTCGTGGATCTCGGTGTCATCCTGAATAAAAAGCTGCGTTTCAATCTTCAATACGACAGAGTTTTTGCTAGAGCTAGCAAGCAGCTAAGATTCATTAAAAGACGTGCGAAAGAATTTAAGAACGTATGGGTTACAAGGTCTCTGTTTATGTCTTAAGTTCGCCCTCTACTCGAATACGCTTGCATTTTTCGATATTCATAGCAATAAACTGGAATCTGTCCAGTTCGTGCTTTTTGCCTTGAGAGATCTCTATAATCCACATAATTTCGAAAGTCTTCCAACTTATAGTTACAGACTTAATCTCTTAAATCTGGCAGCACTTTCTTCAAGGAGAGCGGTACTATTCTCATGTTTCGTCTTTGATATTATTAGAGGTTTGATTAACGTAGAATATCTTAGTAATAAAATCACTTTCAATAATCCTGTAAGACAAACTAGGCACACACGTCTTCTCAATGAGCATCAACATCACACTGTCTATGGAGACAGGAAGCCGATTAATAGATGCTGCAAAATATTTAA
Organism: Nemotelus pantherinus; assembly: GCA_963978885.1. Lineage (NCBI taxonomy): Eukaryota > Metazoa > Arthropoda > Insecta > Diptera > Stratiomyidae > Nemotelus > Nemotelus pantherinus. The sequence continues at coordinate 48,526,874 of OZ022265.1, read as the reverse complement.
CAATGTTTCAAACTACTATTCCTCTTATATCTCTAAACCTTTATTAAAAAAAAAATTATATACTGTTTTAAATTCTTAGTCCAAATTATTTCCCTTACCATATTGAATTAACTACCAGACAATAAAGTCTGCTGACATTTAGAAATGTTATTGTAATTTAGCTTAAGGGGGGAAATACATGTAAAATCGAAAAAAATTACTAATTTCAGATTGATTTAAAATATATATATTGTTCATTCAGAAAATGTTTAATATTAAATCCTTAAAGTACATGCTTCACAGTAAATGAAAATATTTTTTTTATAATTTTTTAACACAAAATGGCGGCGATGCGAGCGAATGAAAAAAACACATCAAAAACTGCCTCGTACAGCTTAACGCCTTTTCCGGGGAACTTGCAACATTCAGAGAGAAAAAAATATGCTAATGAAATATATCATTCATAGGTGAACCAATAAAATTTATTTAAAAAAATTAAATTTTTACATTAATATTAAATTAAACATAAAAATCGATTATTTTTCAAAAAAATCACGTTTTAAACATTAATAAACAAATTATTTTTCCGAAATTACAATAACATTTAGGTTCAACGAGAAGATAATACTCTTTTGTAGATGTGGTATAAATTTGAGCCGGATTTGTTCAATATTTTTTGAGATATTTTGTACGGCAATTGAAAAAGTACTACTTTGAGAAAAACGCGTTAAAAGTTTTAAAGCTCCACCGACCTGGGGAACGCCGCGCTGCCTATAACTGACTATAACTCGAGAACTAATACGAATATCGCTTCAACACTTTTTTTGGTATATTTTAAGAGCATTTCGAACATTTTGATCTAATTAAAAAAAATCGATTTTGTTTTAGCAGTTACATGTATTTTCCCCCTTAAGGAAAATAGTTTAAATAGTTTAAGTTTAAGTTTAAATTTGTTACTGTTTGTTACCTTGTTTGGTTAAATAAATAAATACCATTAAATCTTGAAAAGTAATTTGAAGAGTATTTTGACATCAAAACAGAAAAATGACTTGTTGTATTGAACTCTGCATGACTCAAGCAGTATGTGGAATAGTGATACTTCTAGAAAAATTGATTCCATATCATGGTAAAAAAAAACATTGTTTTTATTATTAAATATTATCAGAATACGAAATCTTTGACCTTTTTTTAGATTTAAAATTGAAATTATTGTCAAGTAAGCCTACTGTAACATTCAGATATAGGTGAAACGGTTAACTGAAACTTTCTTTTACTTTTTTAACTGTAGATATGTTCGTTTGAATAACTGACAAATTCTAATATTTTCTTTTCTTCTCTTCCAGGTAAGTTTCACTTTCATGTCCTCGATGTGGATTTACACATATACTACAATAACAGTAAGTTAGTAAGAATTATTTTCGCTGGATTATCTTCCACCGTAAGTGTAATGAAACGAAACATCATAATGGAATATCACAAAGAGTTGGTCAGAAATATATTTGCCTGCTATTTAAAAGAAATGATTTTTACGTAACCCTGAAGTTATTCGCAACAAAGTGATAATTTAAAAATGCATGATAGTGAGAATTTGAAAGTTGTCTTATAACTCATCGAAGATTGCAAAAACTCTCTTTATGGGTTCTGATTTACATATGGAAAGGCAGAAGTTTGAAAGAGTTACTATTATACTATGGTGTTCCCCGAAAGTAAGTTAAAGAATCACATGTAAGGAAATGAAAACGGAGTTGGCAAATTTAGCAGTCTTTCAGAAAAAGCCCAGCGCCATAGACCATAATCTATATAGTTGCGGCGCTATGAATAGTGCCGGTTAGAGGATTGTGAGAATTTATAGCGCTCAACACCTTATTGGAAATACCTACAAAGCAAAAGCTTTGTAGGAGGAGGTGTTATATATTATAATTTCCAAACCTATATAATATAGCTTTTAACGCCATATATAATAGGCCTTGATAGAAATAAAAAACCATGATTATCAGCGCTGCAACCGGGTCCAGTCCTGGCCTCTTACAAAAAATGTTTCCATCGGTCTAGATCATGAGCCGATGTCATCCAATTAAAAAACCTTGAGCTCCGAGCGTCCAGGTCAACTCCATCCTTACATCGCAAATAAGTAGGAGCTAGGTGCTCTTCCCATCGGAGTCTACCAAACTTTATCTTAATACTTGTATGTGTTTCTAAGTAGGAAGCGTACAACTCATGTTTGTAGCGTCTCCTTAATCGCCTTTCTTCTCATATCGGGCCAATAGTTATTCGCAAGAGTTTCCTCTCGAGCCCGTCAAAGAGGTCAGAGTACCTTTTGCGGAGCTCGGATTCCTTCGTGAGTACTGGCAAGAGTTTGGCCTTGTACAGCTTTGATGTTCGAGTGAGATTTTGAGATTTGAAAATCCTTGGCAGACTGTAGTAGGCTTTGTTGGATTTAAGCAGCCGCCTGCGTATTTTTTCCTCCACATTATTATCGGCTGCTACGATTGACCCAGGGTAGTTAAAAACTTTCACTTTTTTTAATTTATCCTCTAATACTCTGATGTTTTGACCAGTTCTGGGTGTTCTTCTTGTAGATGCTGCCACCATGTACTTCATCGACTTATAACAAGTACTTAACAATGTTATACCCCTATAGTTGCTGTACATTGTTACATGTATGGCGCATATTATACTGTATGGCGCATATTATACTTTCCCGGTAGTCAACCTATTCATTCTCCCATGAAATAAAAAATCACGCCTGCTAAAATGTGGATTGGAAGAGCTACTACATTATCCACCAGGCTACGATCAGTTGTTCTAACTCAAATAATATAAAAAAAGCAAAAACTCAAATAATATAGCCTACTATAATCTTGTGCACCCAAGATGCTTATATGATTGAGAGTCAAGGCTGTGTGTCTAACATAAATGAAGATTCGAAGCAAAAATGAAGTAAAACGATATGAAGTACAAATTATTTTTAACATACTTTTCACATATGTACATATATACTTACTTGTTACTAAATACATGATGTATGCGACCACAAATGCTAAAGCTAAGATACATAGGAATATGCGCTATGTGTTTTTTTTTCACTGTATTCAGGACATAAGAGCAAAAGCCGTGGAAAAAAATAGAATGATTTTCCACGGCTTTTGCTTTTTATACGTGGAAACAATTCTGCTGACATTAAAGCTCAATACTATGTAGAGTAGATAAGAATTATTGTATCGACAATAAAAAAAATTCCTATTTGATGAAAAATTTTTAACTGCTAAATTCATCTGGGAAAAACTATTTAATTTTCTTTTTCTACTACGCGAATTCGTAAATACCTCTAATTGCAATTAATCCAACTGGACGCAATACAATTTTCATTTCGTAAATCGTAATCAAATCGACTGACTGTAAACAGGATTTGAATGCAATCAGTAGAACAATTCATTTGAATTGCTTATGTTAAGGGAATTCTAAACAACGGATTCTCCCACGTTTACACTAATCACCTGTGGACAGTTAGAAACACGAAATCTAATCATAGACAAACGTCCAATAGGTATGTAAATGAAATGTTCGTGCTTTACCCAAAACTAAACGGTCGAACGTGTTTCGCTATTTAAGCTCCCGGTGTCTAGTTGGACTGATTTAATTCAATTTCTGTGTATTTTCACTAGAAAAGATTTATTTCGCTCAATTTGTTTTCCGAAATTATTTAAAATTCTTTTTTACTGAAATTCATCATATAGATTTATGTTTCCAAATTTATTCATTAAAACTGATTGTACGTCATTTATCAGCTTTGAAAACCACTAGACAGATTATAATTCTCGTCAGCTTAAAATAGATTTCGAGCAGTGGTAACAAATGTTGTATGTACCTATTTGCTGCCAAATAAGTATGTTTCATGTGCCTGAAGATGTGAACCGAGGCAGACGAGCTAGATATTAACAGTCCCATGCAGGATCATTTAGTCCTTGAAATCTATGTGCCTTGATGGAGTTGAGTTCGTGGATATTTCCAAATTTTTTGGTAGACATCTGATACGTTCTATAAGACGTAGAAATCATTTTGACATCTATGATTCAACCAAAGCAAGCTAAAATATTGATAAACATTATTCTCAAATTGAGGTCAGACTTATCGTCGTCACAGTGTCACTGTTAAAGTGTCGAAAAACTTCTTAAGCAAATAGCATTTATTACATAGCAGCAATTACGCCCGATATTAAAATTGTAATTGAAGCATCTTAAAAACTGTAAATTTATTTGGGATAGTTATTCTAACTAGGCAAAACTAAATGAATTAAAAAAGCTAATCAGAAAAATGTGGAAAATATATTTTTTTACAGGCTGTTTTAACGTTATGCCAAGCCTAAATTATTGCTGAACGATCCGTCGAAATATTTGGGGATCATTGGAAAAAATTTAGATTTATTCAATCAAAACCATAAACTTTTTTTACGCCATAAAACTCGTCCTGCTGCGTTGGCAATATTTTAAATGTGTGAAGTTTAAGTGCACGGATATGCATATAGTGCAGATAAATAGCATTTTCTCTGTTCTCCCGTACTCATGCATCTTGCCCATGATTTCGTATGCAAACTAAATCGATTTGTAAATATCATCGCAGTCAGTACCAGGCCTATTTTTTCAAATACAATTCCTTTGCGACCTAAAACCGACAAAATTTCGACCGATCTCAAAGAAGGCGAGCATAACAGGTAAGCCCATAAAACAGGCGGGCGACGTCGGCCAAAGTATCCAGCCTCTAGCTCGTAACTTTATGCTCGTCATGTCTTGCTAAGAGTTTGGATGTAACAAAACAGGCGAGCGTTTACGAAGAAACCATCCAAACTCTCGTGCTCGGCATTGTTTGTCATGTCCCGGTTAAAGTCTGGATTCAGCATTAAGGTTTTGTCACCTTCCAGCTCTGATTTCAGTTGAACGATTTTTCTTTCAATTTTCACGGACTGCTGTTTGGTTTCCACAGTTAATGTCTGGCTGCTCTTGGAATCGATGTATGATTTCTTCCAGCTAGTGATCACTTTTTAAAGCCTACTGATGATTCACTTTTTTCTCGATAGTCATAGTTTACTTATCAAACTACACTTTAAGTTTCCGCGACTGTTGATCAAATTTCCGCTCCGGTTTCTTGTGTCTGCAGTTTGTTGTTCAAGTTTCAGAGATTTTCCACACTACTTCCAACGATAACTATTAGTTCTCCCAATAGTGAGTGTTCCTGAAATTTTTAACTTCTTCATTAATTTACTTACTTTTAACGTATGTTCACTTTTCCCCTCAGACATTTTCACTTGAAAAATCTCTTGAATGTCACGCAAAATTACTCCACTTCTGACACCAAATATATTTTTCTTGAAATAGAGTGTCTGAGATCGTAATTTTTTACGCTTCTTAAATCAAAGCAACTAGCTCTTTATTTGAATTATAACGTTTGCGCTCATGAAATTTCCACAATTTATTAAATAAATTGTTCTTCTATTTTGGATTTGCTAGCTTAAACTAAACTGACTTAATTCGTTGCGGGACTACTTCTAGGTCCCTGTTGAATGACCAGAACATTCTGGGCAGTAACTGTACTGTTCACTATGATGTTGTGGTCGATTTTGACTCGGTCATTTTAATAGATGGCCCTGAATTTTTTTAGCTAATACAAATGTACTTTTGGTACAAATTTGCATACCCCATTTTTTTTTTTTGGTTACTTTGAAATAATATATTTTATTTGCTCTCGAATGCACAAAATTCTGAAGTGAATATGTTTAAAATAAAAATAAAGAAGAAGAAAAATCATTGTGTTTTGTCATGCTACTTTTTCACCTAAATGCCTGAAATTATGAAATATATAATAAACCGTATAATCTGCTATTTATCTATTACACAAATAGAATATGTTATACAAAATTAGATTGTATTATTCATGAGGTTTCGGTCTAAAAATTGTAGACTACGGCCTTCAACGTAGCTGCCTGTATGAAATCTAAGCTCAAAGCAGCACATTGTTGAAATATTTAGACTCATTAATACAAGCTAAATTTAAACGAATCCACACCAAAGTTCACGCTCAACCTCAAGTTTTCGGCTTGTTTGTTTGCCAACATTACATCACTTCCTTCATTAAACTCATCTTGACTTGCATAAATTCACAGCTTCGCAGACTCTAAACAACAATGATGCTTTCGATGTTTTTTCTTTTTGCCATACTAAAATACACTCGACGTAAAATTCAACATTTTGTTTATCCTATTAGCTCTGCAAAGGCACCTCTTTGTTTGCCTGCTTGTTTGTTGCTTTATTACTTCAAACTTACCCGGGCCGAACTTTACGTACAGTACTGCAGTTTGTTTAGCACAAATGACTCGAAAGGTACATACGGAGTATTACAGCAAAGGATTCAAAATATTTGCTACTCACTTACTGTACAAACAAGATAGACCGGTTGAAATGAAGCTGTTATGTTTTTGAATGAAAGATGTACTCCATAAGAGTAACGGCCAGATTTAATTAGGAATGAGTATGTTTACGAGGTGAAAAATTAACATAACTGAATTAGATTGATAATGAAGTTGAAAATGAGATAAAGAAGAGAGCGATTGCTTGCAAAAATTGATTATTATTGAAGCATTTTCACGCTTATAACATATGGGGCATTTCACGTGAAGCGGACAACGAAAAAAAATCAAGGTTCTGGATTTCGTTCATATTGTGCATAATGGTACTTCTAGAATTTGTGTTCTACTTCGAATTTGAATAATTTGGACCAGGTTAATTTTGTTTATTTTTATAACAAAACAAAGCTTAAAGTATACTTATTTTATCATAAAAGTTTTAAAATAGGATGGCCAGTAGTTTAGGAGGTAGGTGAATTTCAATACATAAAAGTCGCATGCAGCGTGGTAACGAGAGCTTGCTTAGGGCAGCCAGTTGGCTCGAAAACAAAAATTGATTTGAAATGTGATTAGTAGTGCCATCTTTTATTTGAAAAAGGTTTTATTTTCCCATAAAAACCTAATTAAAATATATGACGCATATATAATATATTTGACGCCAGGCCAATTGAAATTTTCCGTTATTTTTCGAGTTACTGTTCAACGCTTGCAATTACTATTACTTTCGTTGATAAGTTAAAGAGTCTTAATTATGTGTATTATGTCTCCGTTCGGCTATCGATGTTTCAATCCATTCGATTTGAAGTTTCATCGGAAGACTAAAGACCTAAGAAAAATTCCAAGAATATTAGCAGAAAATAAATTATGTCGAATCTGCAGGAAAAAAACTGACCGTAGAAACACCTCTAGTTATTAAAAAAAGAAGAACTAGTTTAAAAAACGAGAGTAAAATTGTAAAAATTGTGAAATAAATTCATTTGTCCATACACAAGTAGCTTTTTTTCACTAAGTAAATCAGCATTAGCAATGTTTAATATTTTATCTTCTATATGTAAGTCATACAAGTGATGTATAATAGTTTTACTACAAATATTTTGCTTCCAGCTCTGATTTCAGTTGAACGATTTTTCTTTCAATTTTCACGGACTGCTGTTTGGTTTCCACAGTTAATGTCTGGCTGCTCTTGGAATCGATGTATGATTTCTTCCAGCTAGTGATCACTTTTTAAAGCCTACTGATGATTCACTTTTTTCTCGATAGTCATAGTTTACTTATCAAACTACACTTTAAGTTTCCGCGACTGTTGATCAAATTTCCGCTCCGGTTTCTTGTGTCTGCAGTTTGTTGTTCAAGTTTCAGAGATTTTCCACACTACTTCCAACGATAACTATTAGTTCTCCCAATAGTCAGTGTTCCTGAAATTTTTAACTTCTTCATTAATTTACTTACTTTTAACGTATGTTCACTTTTCCCCTCAGACATTTTCACTTGAAAAATCTCTTGAATGTCACGCAAAATTACTCCACTTCTGACACCAAATATATTTTTCTTGAAATAGAGTGTCTGAGATCGTAATTTTTTACGCTTCTTAAATCAAAGCAACTAGCTCTTTATTTGAATTATAACGTTTGCGCTCATGAAATTTCCACAATTTATTAAATAAATTGTTCTTCTATTTTGGATTTGCTAGCTTAAACTAAACTGACTTAATTCGTTGCGGGACTACTTCTAGGTCCCTGTTGAATGACCAGAACATTCTGGGCAGTAACTGTACTGTTCACTATGATGTTGTGGTCGATTTTGACTCGGTCATTTTAATAGATGGCCCTGAATTTTTTTAGCTAATACAAATGTACTTTTGGTACAAATTTGCATACCCCATTTTTTTTTTTTGGTTACTTTGAAATAATATATTTTATTTGCTCTCGAATGCACAAAATTCTGAAGTGAATATGTTTAAAATAAAAATAAAGAAGAAGAAAAATCATTGTGTTTTGTCATGCTACTTTTTCACCTAAATGCCTGAAATTATGAAATATATAATAAACCGTATAATCTGCTATTTATCTATTACACAAATAGAATATGTTATACAAAATTAGATTGTATTATTCATGAGGTTTCGGTCTAAAAATTGTAGACTACGGCCTTCAACGTAGCTGCCTGTATGAAATCTAAGCTCAAAGCAGCACATTGTTGAAATATTTAGACTCATTAATACAAGCTAAATTTAAACGAATCCACACCAAAGTTCACGCTCAACCTCAAGTTTTCGGCTTGTTTGTTTGCCAACATTACATCACTTCCTTCATTAAACTCATCTTGACTTGCATAAATTCACAGCTTCGCAGACTCTAAACAACAATGATGCTTTCGATGTTTTTTCTTTTTGCCATACTAAAATACACTCGACGTAAAATTCAACATTTTGTTTATCCTATTAGCTCTGCAAAGGCACCTCTTTGTTTGCCTGCTTGTTTGTTGCTTTATTACTTCAAACTTACCCGGGCCGAACTTTACGTACAGTACTGCAGTTTGTTTAGCACAAATGACTCGAAAGGTACATACGGAGTATTACAGCAAAGGATTCAAAATATTTGCTACTCACTTACTGTACAAACAAGATAGACCGGTTGAAATGAAGCTGTTATGTTTTTGAATGAAAGATGTACTCCATAAGAGTAACGGCCAGATTTAATTAGGAATGAGTATGTTTACGAGGTGAAAAATTAACATAACTGAATTAGATTGATAATGAAGTTGAAAATGAGATAAAGAAGAGAGCGATTGCTTGCAAAAATTGATTATTATTGAAGCATTTTCACGCTTATAACATATGGGGCATTTCACGTGAAGCGGACAACGAAAAAAAATCAAGGTTCTGGATTTCGTTCATATTGTGCATAATGGTACTTCTAGAATTTGTGTTCTACTTCGAATTTGAATAATTTGGACCAGGTTAATTTTGTTTATTTTTATAACAAAACAAAGCTTAAAGTATACTTATTTTATCATAAAAGTTTTAAAATAGGATGGCCAGTAGTTTAGGAGGTAGGTGAATTTCAATACATAAAAGTCGCATGCAGCGTGGTAACGAGAGCTTGCTTAGGGCAGCCAGTTGGCTCGAAAACAAAAATTGATTTGAAATGTGATTAGTAGTGCCATCTTTTATTTGAAAAAGGTTTTATTTTCCCATAAAAACCTAATTAAAATATATGACGCATATATAATATATTTGACGCCAGGCCAATTGAAATTTTCCGTTATTTTTCGAGTTACTGTTCAACGCTTGCAATTACTATTACTTTCGTTGATAAGTTAAAGAGTCTTAATTATGTGTATTATGTCTCCGTTCGGCTATCGATGTTTCAATCCATTCGATTTGAAGTTTCATCGGAAGACTAAAGACCTAAGAAAAATTCCAAGAATATTAGCAGAAAATAAATTATGTCGAATCTGCAGGAAAAAAACTGACCGTAGAAACACCTCTAGTTATTAAAAAAAGAAGAACTAGTTTAAAAAACGAGAGTAAAATTGTAAAAATTGTGAAATAAATTCATTTGTCCATACACAAGTAGCTTTTTTTCACTAAGTAAATCAGCATTAGCAATGTTTAATATTTTATCTTCTATATGTAAGTCATACAAGTGATGTATAATAGTTTTACTACAAATATTTTGCTTTCACACTCACTAGCTATCATAATCAAGCTCCCGGTACCACGCTCCATGCGACTTTTATGTATTGAAATTAACCTACCTCCTAAACTACTGGCCATCCCATTCTAAAACTTTTATGATAAAATAAGTATACTTTAAGCTTTATTTTGTTGTAAAAATAAACAAAATTAACCTGGTCCAAATTATTTAAATTACGAGTTTAAGTGTCTACTTCCGGTTTCACACAGGAAAAAAAAATTTGTTTTTCAAATCTAATTTCAAAATTAAAAAGAACAGCTAATTTCCTATACCAATCAATATGTTTAATGCTTTACTTTTTAGAGTGTAGAGTAGCTCATTAAATGCAGGTATTATTGCCTAGATCAATAAATTATCAGGTTTCATAGTTAGATCATTCAAAGCCTTCGTTAATATTTCCACCTATTTGCACCTCATTCTTTCAAAAAAGAGGTATCAAAATCAATACATAATTATTTAAAAACTTAAACTAAAAATTTCCTTTAGATCTTTAATGCATTTGTTCTCCAAGTCAACGAAGTGAAATATCTCGAAATGTATTTTGATCGCAGGTTAACCTAAAAACGCCACAATGAAGAAGAAAAAAATATCACCTAAAATTTTTTTGTTTAGAGAAATTATTTCGATTATCCCTTGATAGTTTTTTTATTTTTTTGATCCTAAGAATTTTAGAAATAATTTTACTCGCCTTTTAAATACTGAACCAAGCCAATTTCGGGAAATTTAAAAATCGAATTAAATTCATTTTTAGATAAAATAAAAATAAAAAATTCTAATTTCTAGGGATCATTAGAAAGATACAATAAATTTAATATTAATTTTTTCGATCGTTAACCAGCTGTATATAAAAATTTACGGACTTTCAAAAATCAAAATTGTAACCAAACTCAGTGAGCCCTTTCAACAAACGAAAATTTTTACCCTTCCATCCATTTGGGGTGAAATTGCACTCAAACTGAATTACTCTCGAATGAATAAAACAATCAGACTCCAAGAAATTCTAACTATTTAAAGCTGACCACGAGGCTGTAATAAACTAACCACGTCCTCCATTACTCTAAACTTAATAGTGCTAAAGTTCTGCGTATATTTCCTTCATTAAAATATCTCGACTTATACTCAAAGGCGACTGACTACTGCTAGTACGTACGGAATAAGAAAACGAGACGAGAATTTCACAAGCTCAAGATGATTATCTCTCGTTGAAGCTCAGTGATAAAGTCAATTCACTGAAATGAGGTGAAAGCCGCCCCAGGGCATTGAGTTGGTAACAGTGTGAATAGATACTACGGCTTAAATGTGAGGACTAAACAAGTAGTATTGCGTGCAGATGAAAGCTACAAATGGAAGTTTCCTTAAGGATGCCGGGGACATAGTGGCATTGTTTGTAGTCTTCCCTGCGGAGCTACAAAGTGCATGGTTAATTTTAGGACGAGTTTTATATGAGCTAGCTCTGTGCAAATAAAGATTTAGTGTCAAGATATTGATTTTGTTTGTTAAAGTGTTTGCGAGAGTAGAAGCTTTGCCTCGGTGACAATTTGAACCTTTCTACCGTATTTGTATCATTTGGAAGGACTTTTTTATGTTAATTTTGTTTAGTAAGTATTAATAGCAATATATCATTAGCAATATTTGTCGATAAAGAGGAATATTGTAAAGTTTTTCATCTTAGTATCGTGGACAAAATTTTTAAGTTCCGGATATTTGCTTAAAACTTTCGATCTGCATATATTATACCCAATTAAAATTGCTGTAAAATTTAAAATTACTTCTACCTGGCAGTTCATCTGGTTTGAAAAATATTTCCTGCTTGAGAATGATGTAAACTTTATAATCATATGGCAATAACATCAAATCTCCAGTCTTTCTGACTATGAAATTTGAATTCCAAGTGAGAATGCTCATATAGTTGCGAATAGAAATTAATGATTTTTATTAGTTTTCGGGACTGCTAAATGTTATGAGCATCCCCTGCACCATCTTCTTCATCATATCCTTCGTTATGCTCTGAAACTGATTCTGCATGTTACAGAAAAGTTCAGCTGTGACAGTAAGCGGGGGGAGATTGGAAATGGTCTGCGACACTTTTGGGTAAATTTTAGCCTTAGGTGTTTGAGGCTTAGATGGAGGTGTTGTAAGAGTGATGTTTTTCAGAACACCTTTATTAAGCTCTTAGTCAGATGGCTCCATACTTTGTCAGATGGTCAGCACCAAAGTTAAAACATTTCGCACTTTCTTTGTGTTATTTCGTACACATTGAAAAATGATACTCTAAGTAACATTTCACGCATCTAGCCTTGTCATGGTAATACGTGAAAGGTGACGAATTGCCCTCGTCGTGGTCACTGGGTTTAAACTTTGCAGATTAGCTGGTATATGTCATCTATTCTGGGAGAATGTTCAGAAGTTTAAAAGTTTCGTTCCTCAATTTAAGGAGGAAAGCTTCAGGTGGAAGCCCTCCTTAATTTTTCAAAACTGAGAGTTTAAAAACCTCCTATCCTCACATTTAAGTTTTTTTTCCTCTTGGAGAAAAAAAAGTGTGGAATTACATTTTCTCATAAGTAATGAATTTTGTTTTGTTTTTGTTGGTCAAGTTTTGTAGTGAAATACACCTTGATTCCAAGATAGACCTTTTCGATTGACCCATACGAAATTTTTAGTGTCATGCGGGACCTAGAGATTTGCATTCAATTATTTGGCTCTCTAAAAAATAGCGTTGTCTTTATCTGTCTTGTTCATTTTTGTTTGTTTTGTCCGTTGTTGTCCTTGGTGATTTTCGTTACCGCTTGTTGGGTCGATTCGTTTCGGCAGCGTCATCATCGAAGCTTCCAGCATCGTTAAGATGCTGGAAGTGCAAGTTACTTTTTTTCAGCTCCTATTTCCCTGCCTGAAATAAAAGCATTATTAACTTGCTAGTATCTTCATAGTAAATAGAGTTTTTATGGTGAGCTATACAATGTTTGTAATTTAGCATGGTAAAGCTAGTGCGCTCAAAGTCTGAATGAAGTCGCTAAAATATTGAATGCAGCTTTTTGTATGAGCGGCGTTGATTTCAAAATCCAAATTTATTTTCAGTCCTGCAGCATTTTTTTCCTAATAGTGAAGTAGTCAGAGATAACGGATTTAAAGTGTTTTACATCTTCAGAATCTTTAACCTAACAGTTTACTGATCTCTTTCATCCGATGTAAATTCAAAAACATGACACCAATCAACAAAAAGCGGTGTAGGATGATTGTTCCAAAAGTCGGCATGTTATAACTTTTTTTCTGTCAACCCTTTCTTGTCTGAAGAAATGCGGATCAAACTCGTTTCAAAAGCTTCCACAGTAAGTCTTGTGGCTATTATTCCAAGTATTTCGTTTTAACGAGTCTGAATCTTCTTATGAGTCAAAAAATAGTTGAGCAGTTGACTTTTGCAGCAAGCTGTCATTAGAAGCATTCGCCCTATATACTATTAAAAAAGAGATAAAAAAACAGTAATACAAATACATGGTTAATCAAAAGAAATCGGAAATCGAAACTTATGTGTTAGCCAAAACATTATTATTGATTTTCGAAATATTTGAATCTGGGGTGCATAACCATTTTTCTGGTGTACCTCAACGATAAAGCATTGCATTGTTTCTATTCAATCTCTTAATCTATGTGCTTCTTGGTAGTTTTATGTTATCTTGTCTTTTCATAGAGATCTCACCAGAAGACCTTGCTTTTCAAAAGGTTTTTACCTTCCTTTTGACTTCCATGAAATTGTGGCTTGATATTTAACTGCATATAACTTAGTTCTTAGTTTTACTTGATTTATTTTATTTTGCTTTATATATACAGTGAAACCTTCGCTTGCGGACACCTCGCATATCCGGACAAATATTTACTTACGCTTGTGGATTCGTTTTAGGAACAAATTGACCTCCAACAAGCGGACTTTCCAATGAACGGACGCGGACACCATATTTTCGTACATTCGATACAAAAAACCTCTCACAAGCGGACACAAAACGTTTTTTACCAAATATTAATACGGAAATTGAAATCAAATCGGGGATCCCCCCTATAAGATTGTTGTTGATGAATGTTTGTGGAAGTCGTTGACTGGAGTGTAAAGGGGGATTCCCCATTTTAGAAAATAAATAGTTTTGTGTGTGACTGTTATTCGATATTCTGGTTTGATTCTATATGTTTCAGCATAGTTAAAGGTACCTACCTTGTTATACGGTGATTTTTATGTGCAGATATCAGTATGGCTACACGAAACATAAATATAAAAAATAAATATAAAAAAAATATAAAAAAATAAATATAAATATAAAATATAAAAAAATGAAATAATTAACGTATTTGAAAAAGAAAAGCTGTCAGTTCGAGAATTAGCTATGAGGTGATTTTTGGTTATTAAGGGAAGTGAAAAGACTATATTTTAAGTAAAGCTTTCTCAAGACGGGAGGCTCACAAATATATCAGATCAGCTTTGATTGGTTTGCCATGGCTAGAAGCCAGCATATTCCAAGTTCAGGACCAATTATTTTAGCGAAACCAAAACAAATAGCCAACCAACTGGGATATTATGAATTTTTGGCGTCGAATAGACGGCTAAAAAATGGGTTAAAAGGCACAATATAACATTCAAATGCATAACTGGCGAGGCTTCAGATGTTGATCAATTGGACATTGACCAGTTCAGGGCACAATTGCCCACTATGTTGTCTGGATATAAACCCGAGGATATTTATAATGCTGATGAGAGTGGCCTGTTTTTTCGTGCTTTACCCGATAAAACTTTCGCCTTGAAATCCGAAAAATGTACTGGTGGCAAACTGTCAAAAGACAGGCTGACAATTGTATTTTGTGTGAATATGGCAGGAAGAAAGAGATGCTATTAGTTATAGGTAATACAGCCCGTCCTCGTGCATTCAAAAATCTTCGCTTGCAAGATTTACCTGCCAATTGGAAGTCGAAACAAAAAGCATAGATAACGCGGGATACTATGTCCGAATGGCTGCAGCTATCGGACAGGAAAATAAAAATTCAAAATAGAAAAGTTCTTTTGTTTTTGGATAATGTGGCACCTCAACCTAGAAATTTGAAATTAACACATGTTAGCATAACTTTCTTACCGGCTAACATTACGTCAGTCTGTCAACCCTTGGATCAAGGGATTATACAAAATTTCAAGGTTCATTATAGCGGATTGATTCCTGAGCACATTCTTTCGAAAATTGATAGAACCAAGCCAGCATCAGAACTCGCAAAAACAATAGAAGTTCTTGACGATTTATACTTCATCAAATCCTCCTGGGATAAAGTTAATGAAGTGGCTATCAAAAATTGTTTTAGAAAAGCAGAATTCGAACAAACAATTCAAAATATTTTAGAATTTGATGCCGAAGATGAATTGACCTTATCAACGTTACTAAATTCATAAAAAGTGTTCGTCGATTTCAAGAGCCAAAATTTGGAAGAATTTTTAAACATTGATAAAAAATGAAAATGACGATATTGAGATTCGACTTGAAAATCAAATTAACACTGTGGACGAAAACGAGTCCAATGACAAGGAAACCATTCAAGATATTCATCCAATAAAGTCATATGATGAGGCCCTGAAGCAAATTGTTCGTTTGAAGCAATTCGCAAAAGATGATTATGTAGCATATATATATATATATATATATATATATATATATATATATATATATATATATATATATATATATATATATATATATATATATCTATATATATATATATATATATATATGTATATATATATATATATATATATATATATATATATATATATACATATATATATATATATATATATATATATATATATATATATATATATATATATATATATATATATCACTTCCTTACTCTTTGTGACTTTATCTTTGAATGTATCCAATCTTTAAGTAAACAATTCGTCTGTATAATGTAATATGTCATAAATCATAAAATAAATTAAACATAATATGGTATTTCCCCCATTCCTCGCAAAGCAGATTAGCTAATATAAACCTCCCAACGGTTCATAGTTTTATATTATTTAGCATTGAAAATTTGTTAATTTCCAAACATATTTCTAATCAATAGTCCGCTTCCTGTTTTGAACTTCTGCTGGGGTCGGAAGTAAACGTAGAGGGAGACACAGGAAAATCGTTTTAAATATAACTTTAATTTTTTACAATTACCTTTTCTCTAAAAAATCTAATATTAATTTTTCATGTTTTGTCTATGACACAGTGAAAGAACTAAAGATTCATTCTCGAAGATATTTTGAGTCAGAAATGGTCCTTAATATAAGCTGGTATTATCTTTTGGTAGGAGCATTATTTTTGGTTGATGGTACTGACATTATATTTCATAAGATCTGATCAAAAACAAGATATAACTCACCTTTGCATTCATTTCGCCTCTTTCATCATTGTTGCAATGACAGCATATACTTAGTGCTTATATTAGCATAATATTGCCTTTATATGCAAGCAAAAGACTATTACCATATAAATATGAAGAAGGAAAAGCAGCAGAAAAAAAAAACATATTGAATACGCGTCATGCGGAAATAAATGATGTTGACTCGAATTTGTGTTGTGTTATATGAAGAAATATCGAAAATCTCGTATGATATGAAATGTGGACTCCATTCAAAAATTATGCTGATTTCCAAGCGGTGTGTCAAAATGGGAACAAATATTCATCTCTAATTGTGATCCAGCTATCCATTGAGATTTTTCCTTAACGTAATCTGGAGAACAATCGATTTTTGTCTATTGTTGATTGTATATGTATGAAAGACTTCGCTGTTTCTCTTCATTTGAAGGGAAATCAGAAGAATCAAGGTGAACATTTATTGATGCCAGGGAATAGAAGAACAAGAAAAACAAATCTGAAAATATTGTTTGCGTATTAAAGTAGTAGTAGACTTTAGAAGGCAAAAATATGACCATTTTTCAAGATTTTTTTCGCAGATATTTTGTTAGATGTTAATATGGATTTTTTATTATAATATTAAATGATGTTTGAAAAATACAAAAACCATTTTTTTTTATTTTACATTTTATTTTTCCGTTTTATAAAAAGCACTGAAATTATGTTCTGAAAAAATCGTTACTCCACGGCGGGCAGATAATCTATGAATTGGTAAGTTTGAAACAAAAACTTTCAACAGGGTTTTAAAAAGTAAGGTCTCTCACATCGTAATCCACCACCGATTTTTTAAAAACATCAATGAAAAAAAATGGCGGACTTGTGAAAAAATAATGTCTAAAATCGATCCTCTTTTCCTAGTTTTTTTAACGCCAAAAATTAGTTTTTCAATTTTTTGGTCTTATTCTGGTAGATTACGATGTAATGAAATGCACTTAAGTTTTTCAACATCGGCTCAGTACATCCGGAGATTATCTGTCCGCCGTTTTAAAAAACCTTGTTTCGAGAAAAATTTGTTTAAAGTTTTTTCCCATTTTGTTTATAAATATTTTTTGAAAATCGATTTTAAGCATTTACAATCGGTTAATCACCTATGCCTAGACTATAAACTAGAACGACATTATTAATAAATTCTGCTCTTCCTGTTGTTGAGCTTCTTTTCTCGCTAAACGCTCTCCCTTTGTTGCATGTTTGCTGGCTTTCTCGGCCGTTGCATTTCTTTCCACCTCCTTAGATCGTGCGTATTCACAAGAAGCTGATCCAATGGTGCAGCCCATTGACTTTATAATTTTCAATAATGACATTCTTGCTTCATTGAATATTAACAGTGAAATTTGGACCCCCAATTCGAAAACATCCTTTCCAACGAAAGTATACTTAGGAACAATTGCCCACAGTGTTTTATTATAACAGGCGTTGTTTTTCTGTGTATTTTTACCTAAGCAACGTATCAATAATTCTTCATCCGTTAGCTTCTCGAACTCAGGTTCTACGTAGTCCTGCACGTCTGCACTTAGAGCCGGTTTATGTTTATAAGGAACGTTGTCTGCTTGCGCTTTTAGATATTTGCACCACTCTGGATCGTAATACTCGTGCCGCGGTACAGCATGAAACAAGATTAAATACAAGGATACAGTAACTAAAACCATTGTTAAATTTCACGTCAAATACACTATTTTCACATAATTTTTCGGCAAATTTACTGGTGAATGAAGTATTTCACTCCAATTTGTGATGGTTACCTTGATATTTGTGAGATCTATTTTAGAGAAGAGGAGTCAAAGAGACGCTACACGGCCGATAGCAGCTCGAACGCCTGCAACGAGCCGAAAACGCGCACGCACTCAAAGTCGTTATTTATATATTAAAGTTTCGAATTTCGAAAAAATATTTCAGGAGGTCATTTTTGAAATTAGAATGAGTCAAAAAATGCAGCAACATAAAAATCGATTTTTTTTAAATCTTCAAAGTGTACTAATACCTTAATGGGTTTAGATTCATGCTCACTCTGGATTCGCCAGTAAAAGTAAAGTAATAACACGACAACCCTTCATGAGTCTAGGGGTTGAAGCTAGTAGAGAGCTTCATCGCAAATTTACAATCAACGCAAATATGAGTGCGGAGTGAGTAGCTCTTCGACTCACTTTACCCCTGATTCAGACCTAAGCTCGATACGCGGTTCCTCGCCCGAACCTGGATTCGAACTAGGAACCCAACACATTACAAGTCAGTGCTCTACCCCCTACGCTACTCAAGTAAGACTCACCAGTACTCGCATTTAATATCCTACTTCATTTCTCTTGACCATTTTCAATTTTCCAAAGACTTTGCACGCCATCTAACTGCTGTAAACTGCTGATTTTCGCAGCGGATAAAAGTTTAATGTAATCAAAAATATCCTTTCTACATACCTACTCTATTCCATACATGCGATTATGACCAAATCCCTAACTGCCTCGATTGCATCTCAAACCGAAAACTTATTTTCTTGGCAACCATCCAGCACTCGTTGAAAAAACATTCAAAATCCTTTTCTGCTTACGACATGTCCGAAATCTGATATTTATGCACAGACAGTCGAACGTGAAGCTTTTGCTTGTCCTTTGTGCTCGCATTGGATACTGCGAGCAGTAGACCCGTTCGCCTTTTAAATGACCATTTCTAACGAAGCAAAAATATGCCAACTGCACGGTAGGAGGATCCTTAAGGAGTAAATGACCCTCAAGGACGAGCAAATTTCGAAACGTGAGTTTACTCACAGTCGTCGAAAGTACGCTATAAAACACATATGTGGAGCTTGGGATAGTTTTTTTTCCTCATTTATGATGATAGTGATAGTATTCGTTTGAAAAGGCTCTTCTATTATATTCGCTCTTTGCGAAGCGCACGAAATGCCTGAAAACGGAGACGAACTTCCATTTCAGAGTATGAAGACTGTCACTGAGTTGGCTGCAACTGCTGTATGGTGAGCTCTATGAGGTTCGGTGAAGTCAGTGTTCATGGAAAATGCAAAAAGTGAACGGGAGAGTTTAAACAGGATTCGAATTAAAAAGTTAAAGGAGAAAATTGAAAATAGCACTTGAGTTTGTGAAGATTATGTGTAACTGTTAGGCTAGTTTAAATTCTATTCATGCTTTTGACATGCTTATGACTTTGTGAAAGTATGAAAAATACTCCATTACGGCCATTAAATTATCAGTGGCTAGTGTAACATTAATTATTTTTTTGTGTATGTTGCATTCTACATACTGAAAGTTGCTATTCTGGCTGGACTGTTGCACTTTTTCTCGAGCATTTTCGAAATGAAAATTTAAGAATTCATAGTTTGCATCCGTCAGCAAATAAATCTTTTAAAAAAACCCTATCTGTCAGTTTGGATCATCTCGAGTACCCACACTGGGCGCTTATCTTTACTTTTGCCTTCACCTTGTCAGTTGAGCGATGATTGTTTGAAATTTCATCCTGACATAAAACAATTTTTTTTCATACGGTGGAAATTCTGCAAAAACACAAATTCTAAGCACGCAGCTTGTAAGGTATCAAATTAACGAGCTGAACAAGGTCGAAAAAAAATCTTTAGCTTTTATTTTCATTGTAACAACGCATCGTACAGTGAGTTGGTTTCTTGTCTTGTGTTTATTTCCTTATCGTAACCCGCAAAAACAGAGCATGTATGTACACATGTATGCGCAAAACATATTTTTGCACGCATGTAGATGGCTCCTTGAACATAATACATGTCATCGAGTTCACCTTCCCTATCCTGTTTTCTTGTATCATTTGATGAAGTAACAAAAGCAGTCCGCTCATGATAGGATCAGCAAAGACAAATGGATATCTTTCTGCTTTCCAATAGATTCTGATACACATTTTTTTTGTAGGAAATGAGATAAGGTCTTTGTATTGAATGAAAGTGTGTGTGTGTGTAGGTACAAGCATGAAGAACATATCAGAACATGGGAGCGTAACACGTTGCACGATGGGTAATCGATTGTATAGATATCTTTCCGGATGAATAGTAGCTTCAGTAGAATATAATACACTCGTAAAAATCGTGAGTGTAATAACTGATAAATATTGTGGTACTAAACTATATGTCCAGGCTGTATGTTTTAAGTTGGATTATATACTTCTATAGTGAATTGCATTAAATAATATGATGAAAAAGTTAAAATTGTATGTATAAAGATACAATTTTAAGTTATACGCTGGAATCAAAACTTATAAAAATTATCATAGATTGTTTCTCTTTACAAACAAGTCACAAAGCTAACATTATCCTAATCTTTCAAACGATGACCTATCAGTTTTCATGACTTTCCGATTGTTCGGTTGCCTGGGGGTTCGTTATAACATCAAGGTATTTTTCAATGTATTCTTCCAAGAACACTACATCCCTCACAATGTTTCTGAGCGCCAGCCTGGATAAGGAACGCTATCACAATTCGGATGAACCGAATAACAAACTTCATAAGACTACCAGAATTTTCAATAGCCAACGGGCGATGTATTATTGAAATGGATCCGTTATTGTTGTCATTCTCGTTGAACGTTTCGAAAGTATCGACAACACGCTGAGCTTCGATGCTCCAGGACAGAAACTTTAATTTTCGTTAAATAATCGAAGAAATGGCTCATTGACTAACTGACAGGCAGAACAAGGAATCGATTCTGTAAGTCCGGAGAAAATTTGAGGAAACTTGAATTGAATGAGAAATGATGAATTCTTAAGAAGTGGAAGTTGATTGGGTATGATGGGACTGAGAAGGATCATGATTAATAAATGGGATTGTGAGTGAGGTACAAAGATGAATATGAACGCGAGATTGAAAGTTTGATTGGAGAGGTATTCAAATTAACTTTGTCGAATATTTCGATTCAATTGGATTTGCATTTATATTTGACTTTCATATTCATTTGAAATTGACTTTTTGATTGAAAGATCGTCGGATCATTGCAGGATATCTGCGGAAAAATAAAAAAACTATAAAAATTCATGGGGCATAATTCAGTTCTGATCATTTTGTTTATTCGTTCGAATATATTTGTGCACAATAGAGGCCTCTTCTTATATATGAAATATTACTCTCCCTCAGCCACTGTAATCACGAAACTATCTGGTTTTTGTTAGAAAGTAAACTATCCCTTTCAAATTCATAATGGATAGATCAGTCAAACCTGGGAGCAAAGGTGTTCCGAATAGGGCCATTCTCTTCCTTGCCAAAGTCAGACACTGGCGCATGAGATGGAGTACAAATTCCTTTTTTCCTTCGAGCCACAGGTCCGACAGCAATTATTGAACCGATCGCCCAAAACAGTATGATTCTTTAGCCCAGACCTTCGTAGTATTCGCGAGGTAGTTTTACCTGATGGATAGTTTGACTACTTATAGATAAGTGACATGAGACCTCCAGCAGCAAGATATTAAGCCTTGCCAGCTTTTTGGAAACACATTGTAAGTATAAAAGAGTGTCCAAAGCTACATTTTCAGTGGCGGCTGTAGCTCCCTCGGTTAAAATTCTTCCTAAACTCTGTTTTAGTTAAACAGGAAAATTCAATGGAGACTCAGAGCAGCAAGATTGGTTTGCTGTAGGATTATTCCATGACTTTGCTTTCGTAGTTGAACTGTCCACTATAAATATTTGTTTCACCCAGTCGTGCAATAATAACATTGCATATAATTTTCAAAATGCTAACTACCTAATCATTAGAAACTATTTGGGCCTAGAGACTACTAGTATATGTGCTTTGCATACAATTCTATATACATAATTAACTTCCTATACAGCAACATATTTTAATGAAACTCATATTGCCCCGACTGCGTAAAAAAGATTGTCATGTATATCGAAAATGCCACCCTAGCGCCTGCTTACAAGCTATTTTCAATGAATATCGTATATTTTTTGACGCTTTTATTGGGCATTTGGAGTGGATTTGGGTCTAAAGAGGTATTATCGGCAATTGCTTTTTCTCCATTAAATTTAAATGAATCAGTGTCTTGCTTTTACAAGATAATTTTCAATGTCATTCATAAAATTGTCCCAAAGGCGAAACACAGAGCAAATTGCTACAACCTGCGCTCGACAATACTCTAAAGCGTCTCAGATAATATAGAAATAAATTGTACAAAAAATTAAAAATGGAAACTTCCACCATCAAGATCTAGTGAGACTATACGATCAGTTATCCAAAGAATGTTAATTCAATAGGAGAGTGCTTGTAAATTCATTACTGACCCAAGAAATTTCTATGATTTTAAAACAACTGGCTTTGGTTGTTTGATGTCCCGAGGCAACTCAGGTTTTTCCTGTCCACAAATCATATGCAAATTTTTCACTGGTTATATTCAAAATCCTTTTTGCTCGCCAAAAATCCCTACTTCAACTATGCCTGCTAAAATCGCCGCAAGACCTCTTATCGACGGCTGTGTCCTTACAAAAGGAGCTTTTATTGACGCTATTCATGAACTTATGACCGGCAAAGAACCAGGACATGAATTAATCTTACCTTTCTTCTTGCTACAATTTGCAGCCTTTAGGTATGCCCACGTTGAGTGAGCATACCCCAAGAAATGGGGCGACCACACTGTTCTTGAGGATCTGTTTGATAGATGCTATCAGCTGCGTATCAACGTCCAGAGCCGAGAGTTTTTGTTGAAAGCCCCTTAATGTCTAGGAAAACGGCAGGAGTATGTTCCGAACGAGGGATTTTTCAATTTGCTCAATGAGGAGGTGAAAAGAAGTTTTAACAGACCCGATTTTGCTGTGACTGCGAGATTAACGTGGGATCAATTGACTTTTTGATATAATAGCCAATGATCTCTCCCAGAATCTTCAGCAAGATATGGACTATTCCTGCCTTAGGAATAAACACAAATCTTTTTTCCTACTAACTGATTAGAACATACGGGAACAGCAAGCACGCATTTTAAATCACCTTCAGCTACGGTAGAGTTACTTGTTTAGACATTTGAATGTCAACTAGAAGAACGCCATTAGGGTCCAAGGATTAATCGGCTTATGGGAGCTTATAGGTGCCCTCAAAAAGGAATTCGTGATTCCAAATTGCAGTAATCGGCTGATGGCCTGCTGGACTTAATGCACTGGGTGTGTTAGGGACTACCTGCAAGCAGGGCTCTGATGTACTCTAAAGCATCAGCTTAAGGCCTTACGCAAGGAATTATACTGCCTGATGTCTTCCTTGCTCCCAAAGAACGAGATACATGAGAACCTTTTCACTTTGCGAACAGCATACTAAAAGGCCTTCAGTTTTGATTTATACATTTATAAAACATTTTTGCGATGTTAAACCCTTCCCTGTGATTTCTCCGCAGAGAGATGCCTGAGCAGGTCCGGCACTAGAAGTGTTGCTAGAGCACGTTCCCACTGGCTTATTTACCCTTGCATGCTTTACTTACACTTTGAACACAAACGGGCTGCTGAGTTTTCCCCAGGCTTAGCTTTGACATCAAAGGCTCGAGATTACTCTTAACAAGAGCAGAAAAAACTGACGATCGGCTGGAAGCTCTTGTAGCTAACTCGTACATCCTATATCAGAATCTGGTGTCTTTTGCTGCCCCTGGTGGTAAAGTCGTCTTAGTTTCTCCTTCGGCATTTGAGAGTATACTCGTATATGTATTCATGCCAGGTATTCGCTTGACGAATTTGGTTTTTCGTTTTCTGTTTTCCGTTTTAATTGGGTCCCCATTCTGATAATCTATGGAAACAGAGATACCGTGCAAGGTTACGCACAAGAACTTGTGAGCACATGTAGTTAGAGCCAATCTGGAATGCAACTAAATCGAATCTAGACCTCCAATTTAACGGCGACGAGATCGAGACGCACTTTTTTTCGAAAATTAAGCCAGCCCAATCGCAACAGATCAAGGCTTTGGAACAAGGAGATTAGTCTGAAGACGAAAGCGGTCGTTATAGAGAAGGAGAATCTAGTTCAATTAGCTTTGCCCAGCATGCACCCAGCAGGCTTACATTCGAATAAAGTATTGCAAAATATAGTATCATGTTGCTTAAATACAACACAATCATTCCACTAAATAAATCATAAATAAATAATTAAGAAATAAGGAGTAGATTTCAATGTCGAGAAAAATTGTGTGCTTCGAGCTTTAAACCTCAGAAAATATTGAAGCCAATCAATAACAACAATAAATAAACTGAAGTGATAAATATTTCTTGTACATTTTTAACCACGTCAAAATGAAAACAAATTCATTTTCTCCGATTGTCTCGATGCGTTTAATTATATTTAGTAAACTTAGCATTATCAAAAATTTCGATACAAAAATAAAAATTTGTGGATTGACAAAGAAGTTTGGTCTATCGGATTCGACTATCAGAACATTTATGAAGGGTGAAGAAAATATTCTCGAAGCTATGAAAAATGCTCAGACTCTAAATTCAAGCATTGTTCGTAAATGTTACGGAATTATTACTGGGATGGAAACAATGTTGAAATTATGGTGTGGTATCAAGTTAATGTGAAAAATTTTCCTGTGGATCAGAACACGGTGTGCTCTCAAGGTAAGCTGATCTTTGAGAGATTGAAAATATATACTGAAGAGATGGCTAAAGATGAAGAGACTAGTACAGCCGATTCAAATGTCGTTGTAGTCGGTATGGTGTTGGTATAGCAGCAAGTTTTGATAAAGAGGCTTCGTTAGAAACTATGATAGATGAATGTGGCTATATTCACCAAATCCACCGATGAGACTGGCCTGTTCTAGAAGAAGTTTCCTAAAAGAACTTTTATCGCACGTAAAGAGAAATCCTTTCCATGTTTTAAGGCCGCGAAAGATCGATCCACAAAGATGGTTGGCGCGCATGCAGCTGTAGTATTGAAAAATAAATTTGAAGCTGGCTTGCCTGTGATATAGAAGTCTAATCATAAAGCTTGGGTGTCAGTTTCACTTTTGAGGGTTGTTATTGTCATCATTTTATACCTGAACCCGAATTTTATTGCCAATCTAAACAAATTTCACTTAAAGTGATGCCAATAATCGATAACGCACCAAGTCGTCTTCTTACAATTTTCACTAGTTTTCTTCTTACAATTTTCACGAGCGAAAGTTGATCGCCATCTAATGCAGCCAGCTTCCTTCAACTGATGGATCAGTAGATCATCAAAACATTCAAAGCTTATTACACGAGACAGTTATTTGCACATATGCATCAGACAAAAAACGAGCAGACAAAAAACGAGCTCCCTACTACATACTTTTGAAAAAGATTCAATGTTTTAGATGCAGGGAGTATTTTTTCATTGGATAGTCTTGGATTGACGTATCACAAAAAAACTGTAAATGGTGTCTAGAAAAAACGGTGTCGTTTTTTTTCAGATACTTTAAGATATAGACAAACGAACATAGAAATGGATATTGATGAGATTCAAGATAATGCTGGGCAAAGGAAGAATATTGGGTGATGCTTGCAAATGGTGGATGGATCACCAGACTTAAAAATTGGGAAGATACTGACAGCTTTTCATAATAAAGCGATTACATCAGATTCAAAAGAAGGGGATGAGAGGGATTTCATTACTATATTGCTACCGAAAGTTTATTGGCACATCAGTATCGGAACTAGCATAAGAATCTCAAGTATACATCACAGCTTAGATTTCAAAAGTTTTGGTATTAAACAAAGATAGGGTAGCTGAGGTAGGGGAGGGATCAGATAAAATCGAGGAGTTTGATGTTATTTATTATATTATACACATGTTATTATATTATATACATGTTCTGACGGTTAGTGGTATTAGCGTCTTCTAGAGGCATAGAATCAGGAACTACAGAATTTGACGGATGCATGAGCAGAAGAATTTGGTTTCATTTTAACAGATTAAGCCTCGATTTTCAAAGAATCATCGCATATTCTCTCCTTAAGTACTCTTTCTACTGCATAGTGTAAAATACAGAATTTGTTGGGATTAGTGGGTGAACTTGTTTTGACACGTGATCAAGCTCAAATTTTCCGCGTTGAAAAAGCCAAAGCGCTGATTGATTGCTGCCTACCAGAATAATGGTAGGCAGCAATCAATCAGCGCTTTGGCTTTTTGAGTTGAAAACAAAAAAGCAATAAAAAAATGTAATTAAGATAATTTATTGAATTCAATTTAATAGGTCCAGTTCAGGCCATATAGATCCAGCCAACAGTGGGCGTCCGTCAGTTTGCTTTAAATAGCATGTTGAATGTAGATTTTTAATTCATTTTTGTATTTATTGCATTGATACTTTCTAATGTTTTTCTTATTTATGCTTCATTTTGATGTTTGATTTTGCTATATTAATTTTTTTAAGTTCTGAATTTAATTGATTTGCAATCGAAAAAAACGGAACGGTGTCAAACAGTTAAGATTTTGAAAAAAACTCTAAACGGAGCCGTGAAAACGTAAAGGTATTATTCCTTCTTGATATAGATTACCTGAAGTTTTATTGTTGTCTGCGTTTATCTGAAATTGCGTAAAACAATATGGGAAACAATCCAACCCCGTAATCACTCGTGATAAAAACTCGCATCTGGTACCAAAAGTCACATAAAGGCTTCTTGGTTTGATTGGTTTCTGTTACGTTTGCGCCTACTTATAGCTGCCTTCTGCGCCCAGTGTGAGTCTTTTGTAAACGAAATTTCTTTTTATGTCTACCCACATAGTTTGCATTTATAGCAGTATCTATGTTATTTGTGGTTTTATGAATAATTGCCCAAAACGTTATGATTGAAAATATAATTATTAAGCAATCCACTGGCGTTAAAATATACCTTTTACGACAGAAAACATTTTTTTGTTTCCAATCTTGTCTTTAAAAGAAGCGCATTGAATACAATTTCACCATCTATTCTATTTTCTTTGAATCGAAATTGATCAAAGAGTTTCAATTCTGCTCACAAAAAGCATTAAACCGACCATATCTGAGCCTGGTACAAAACGAAAATAAAAGTAGGGTCTTTCGAATTTATATTTTTTTATCTCAATCAATTCTACACTTACACCCTCTTCAATTCATTTCAACCCGAAAAAATGAAAAAACAAATAAGTGAAAACATTGCAGACTGCTTGAAAATTTTCCGAAGTTTACTTGACTTAATACGGAGGCGTAGATCTTTCGTATAGGCTCGATTGCTCATTTCACTCGAAAGGCTCACTAATTCGACCCGAAAATTTTGTGTGGAAATCAAGGCCTCGTTTTCCGTATGTTTTATATAGCTCGTTTAACATCAAAAAGTGGAATATTCAAATGTGGAAATGATTCAAAGGGATTTCAAATGTGGAAATGATACAAAGGGCAAGAAAATAGTTGATATCAGAAATAGTAGGCTATGAGTACTTTGACAATGCCTGATTCATAATTCAATTTACTAGTGCTGAAAATTTTTCCGTCCACTGATTATTAAGAAGATGGGGCAAGAATTGAATGGGGGCCTAGTAACGATTGGTGAAAAAAAAATATTTCATTCTAATAGCGGATGGTACGGTATCAGCCATCAGCCATCAGCCATTAATTTGGATGATAGTCCACTTTTTTCTGGTGCTTTTATGAAATCTGCGATTTGTTCATTTTACTGATGGCACAGTCAATTGAGGGTAAGATAATATTATTTTATCGAATTTAAATTTACATTTTTATAACTTTCGTCCCTCTTCGGTATTTCCTTCATGCCAAAGAATAAAAAAAAAGTAGAAAAACATCTCCTGAGCATTCCACTAATTCCTTTAAAAGCCACTTTCCATCTGATCCAGATCTGTGAGGCACAAGAATTTTTCAAACTCCATTTCAAGTTTTTCATAATATTCGCAATTCCTAGATTGCACCCTAATTAGCCTATCGTTTGAGTCTATTCTGGCCGTTCGTTTCGGAACTATTAACTTGCTTCCGCCGTCGATTCCACCACCAACTTCACCCAGATATCCGGAATACGATTTTTCATTACGACCTAATCGTTTTCCACTTCGTTAGACGATCGAAGCTGCTTCTGCAATATTTTAAGCGTAAACTAGAGCAAAGAGAAAAATCGATTTCGATACGACGAAGCTGATGACATTGATAAGCGCGGATGGACGGGCGGACTGATGGTTGGAGGGATTTCGTAAGATCCGCTCGGAAATGTTGACGAAAGCAATAATATGATTACGTTCCACGCTGCGAAACGATAGGCGTAAATTGAATAAACAGAGTTCATTGAGTGATTATGACAAGTATCCATAAGGAACAAATACGTAGGGAGGAGAAGAAATAAATCAAGTTAGAAACCAATCGAATAGAATTGGTGTAGATAGATACTTTTTTCTTTGACATGATTATAATTGAATTAATGATCGGCAAATAGATATGTGAGAAACTGCCAAAGAACATAAAAAAGTTATACGAAATGGAAGTTTTATGGGGTTGTTCTGGCTCAGAAGCTTCAATGCGAAGGCAGTTTCAAAGCAAACATTTCCGTAAATTGTCTATATGTGTCTTGAAACCTTAAACTTCAGCTTTTATATCCTTCTTATTTGAGAGAGAAAAAAAACTTTATTGTAGGGTTCAACGGTTTGACTTTATTGAAAGGCTATATGCTGAAAAATGTTATGACTCTTGAGAAAACCGTCATTTTAAACTTTCCCTCGGAAAAAAATCCAAGAGAAGGTTTTTCGACGAAATATCGGAAACACCACATCAAAAGCCCATGTCGAAAACGTGTGCATGGAATGGATTATAAAATATTAAAGGTCACTAAAGTTAGTTTTTCTAAATATCTCATTCATCATTGGTATTACGTGATTTCTTGTTGAATCGAATTCGTTCACCATAAAAATTTGCACAACAACTTCTATATATATTTTTTATATATATAATTCATGCGGGACTAATAGTTTTCGAGACGTAAGGTTGAGGAAACTTCGACATCATGCAAATAATCAATCATCGTATATGCAGCGATGCATAACGAAATGCATTAAAACTTCGAAGTTTTCTCAGGCTTATAATTCAAGAGCTACTGGTCCCACGTGAATTTCACACAGACTTTTTGTGCAGATTTTGCTTTCGGAGTCAAAGCATGCCGTGCCTCTTACCAGCGTGATGTTAAGACACCCGCCAATAAACACGCGTTAGACATTCGCAGCAACGCTGGCGGTTGGTCCTCCACTACAGCTTTCAGCACTTCTGCTGTAATGCTGTAGGGGCCAGGGGTCTTCCGGTTTTTCATTTTGATTGCTGCACTACGAAGTTCCTCCAGAGGGAACAACAGAATATTTTCCTGACGGACCATGATAGCATTTTCTACTCTCGTATGATGCGCTGGAAAGAGTGAGTCCACCATGTATTTCAGCGTATCCGCCTCCAGAATGGGGCCAGGACCCATTTGGCCACGTCTACCAGAAACTAGTTTGTAGCCCCGCTGCCATCGCAAAGTGCTTGCCACATTTGTTTTTCCCTCGCCTTGATAGCCTTCCTCAGCTTTTTTTCACCTTTTTGTGCTCTATGGTAGCTGGAGATGCTTCTGCTCTACAGATAGATCGCTGAGCCCTACGCCTGCAGGCCAGAGCTCTTCGCCTCCGTTCCATTATCTCTTTGGTCCACCATTAAACCTGATGTTTTCCAGGTTTTTGTCTCCGGAGTGGCATTTCCCCATGGTAAAGTTTACCGGCATATTGACCACTGCCTAATCTGTCACTACTTGTCTATCTAAAGCCTAGTACTATACTCGAGCGAAACGAATTGTCGCGAAAAGTACCCTTTCAGCAGCAGCGAAATAACATGCCGATATTGATAATAGATGGCATTATTTTGTGAGTCAAATGCGAGCACTAGTCAAGTTTGAGGCCGGATGTAGGTGATTATCGAATATGCCTCCTCGAAAGTAGTTCAAACGTAAATTATGCAAACTTGCTTTAATCACTTCAACAATAATAAAAGAAAGATATTAAAGCTCTTTTTAGCGAGGAGCATTAATGAAATGAGTAAACAAATTTATTTAAAAGTCAAAATTTATTTAGCGTGACTAGAACGACAGATTAGCTTGAAACGGCATTGAATTTGGAATTACATCGAAAGTCTCAGTTTTTTGCATTACAATTGATGCGTTGGTTTCTAAGCTCGAGAATGAGGGAACTATTTGAAAGTGTATGATCAAAATCTATTGATCGTTATTGCGATTATGTACTATAATATATTGGTAATAAATATGTTTGGGAATAAGAAACCAAGTGACATTTTTTCTCTTATAAGATACTACAACAGTCTTATAAGAGGAAAACGGAGAGGACAGTTCTAGTAATATCAGCCTTGTAGGTAATTAGTGTGCTACTAGGATTAAATGGGTAATTTATGAGAGCTATTTTAGCCTTAAAAAAATGTTTCAATTTTTATAATGACACTAATAAAGTCCTTTTTGTTTAAATTACAATGCTTATTAGTGTACACAAGTTCTTTTGTGCAAGTGTAATTGTGAGATCAAGTCTTTTTATAAAAGTTGCACTCTCCGTACAAGAGTCGCTAGAAAGAGAGAAATAATAACACGTAGTCCAGATACTCAATTTTCAAAAAAAGGTTAATATAAATTTATAATTTTTATAAAAAGTTTAATATAAGGTTATAATTCTTCTCATATGGATGTAAATTTACCTTGTCATTACATAGCACCTCTAAAAGCTTTACAGTCTCACACTGAGAGTGTTATCAAAGCCAGCTGAAATGTCCTTACAAATGCTTTGGTCTGCAGAGTCTCAAGTGGATTAGTAGAGTCTGAAGTGGCTTGGTAGAGTCTTGTAACACATACCAACAGCTGAATTCTGGAGAGTTTGTTGGTTGGGATTTCAGTTGTATTTTTCAGTCCCTAACTACAACAAATGCCGGAACACGATTAATTATTGTACACTATGAGAGGCGGATGCATTTTCAGATCCCAAAACAAGAGAAATAAGAGATCTATGTCGGCACCAAAACGCGCATTTAGCCACACTTGAATAGTTTCCGTATTTTGTCATCTTATTAAGTGTCCTGACTATTTACATACAATTCAGCATACCAATGAATCAAAATTAATTATATATCATGGTTCTTCCCTTCATAAATCATCATAGCGTAATGTGCTACTTAACCAGCGTGTCAACTCAGTATACATATACGGTTCAAGTCTTCCAGGAAACCGGCCTAGTTTTCTATATTTATACTATGTTAAAATGAACCTTTTATCCTAAGCAATAAATGTAACATCCTCAAAAACAATTTAGGAAATTTTGATCCGCATACAATAGTAAATATTTAAAATTTAACCTGTCGCACAGACTAGAGGTACACTTTCTTTATCTCCCACACATTTTGTGTCGACGGATCGATACATATTTCAAGATATGTACGTATACACCTACTATAGTAGGTGCAATAATGTTTCCTCAACACAAAAAGAATGCAGTACATTTACGCGAACACACCATAAAACTGGCAAACACTTTAACCGATGAATATCATTTATTTCGCTGAATTAAAAGGGATCCGACCCATTGGAAAGCTGCGAAATATTACTTACCGACACCTATTAGCATTTTCAATTTGCGGTTCGCGCCTTCGATCTCGTTCATTAGAGTATAGTACTTGTCCGCCAGCGAATTGTTCACTGACGAATTGAAAAGCTCTTTTTGTATGGGATTTGACCGTTGAATTCGTTTCGCGAAGAGTATAGTACTAGGCATAACTTGGAAATATTCCAACCAAGTACTTTTAACTGGAGCTTTGCGAGCTTTAATTTTCCTCTGATATCCAGAAGCTAATGTAGCTATGATCACTGCCAAAGTACTCTTCCATTACTCCCCAGTTCTTCGTCAGCATTGACAATGCTTCCAAAATGAGAGTTATATCAGGTATAGACTGTCTGAGCACCGGTTTGCAATACGTAGATGTTGAGCTCCTATTTAGTACAGCTATGTTTAACCTAACCACCATTTCCATAATCAATTTTCCCCCTGTGTTCTTGGTTGGTCTTGGAAACAAGTTTCTATTACTGTTTGAATGGCTTCACCGAGTCTCGAATTATTCTCGCATTTTGCGAGTGTCAGAACCACTCCGCTGTCCAACGTCTTTCTTATTTGACGTACTTGTGTCACGCCCCCGCGAATCTGTTGAAAGACCTCCGCGTAAGTTTTCCCTATGATGGGTTTTATCACTGCTTTTTTCTTAGCCCGAGCTGCGTGCTTTTTCTTTCGTCTGCGCTCAGTGGATTCGGACTGCAGTTTTAAGGACACTTTTTCAGGAGATGGTGCGGACATGAATGTCTCCAGTTTGCAGTTACCCTTCCAAGACCTTTTAGCTACATTCACCTAGAGGCTCTGATTTGTGACTCTTGTCTCAGACCGTGGAATAGCCGTGCTTTTGCCATTCGGGCCAGATTCAGGAGTCCTTGCCCGTTTTTGTGCCTTAGCCTTCACTGCACGTGGAGTTTCAGCCGGATCTTTGTTTTCGCGCTCTTTGGGTAAACTTTCTTTTCGGCCCATTTCTACCTCGGTCTTTTTCCAATTTGTCCTACAGACCTCAATTACTTCGAGAGCTTGCTGAAATTCCAAAAGCCTTTTTCACCTGTCGTGACTTGATCTTTTGAGCCTGAGATGCGGTTGCTATGGCTTTGAAGATAATGCGGCATTTCCTCAACATCTCTTCTTCTTAGATTTTTCTTTGATTATGTATATCTATTTGGAGAAGTACGTATCGAAACCCTTGGAAAAGTGCCTTCGTATGTTCTTTTAGACCAGTACCAGTACCCGCGTGGAATTGCCTCCTCCGTTTTTTTGGTGCTAGTTTTGTTTGGTCTTCCGACGAAAGGATTTACGTCCTTAACCACTGATGCAGTACTGTCAGATACTGCTTGCTTGCGCTTTTTAAGCATAACGTTAAGAATATTATCGACACCAGTGAAATGATTAATATTGTTGGAAAGGATTATAAAAGAAATTATCTCCGGAGTGGAGATGATGAAATATGGAATTTTAATCAGATGTGACGTTCAGAAGAACCGGATCGTGTTGAATACAACATGCTCAGTTGATGGCTTTAGTTTCAAATTGGAAATAAATGTATTGGCTTTGGATTCAGGAAAGAGTGAAATTGTGCAGATGAGCTTTGAGTAGGAATGAACTTGGCGAGATTAGGTCTACTGTGCCTTAATTTGCAAAAGACGTTTTGGCAAAGAGATATAATGGCAAGCGTGGCTTTGAGGTGTTGAGGATAGAGCATTATGAACTGACTACGAATTATAACGTCTAGCTGTTTTCTGATAGACTGGATTGAAAAAGCAAAAGGAAAGCATATGTTACGGGAGAACCCACAACTAGAATAAAGCAAGGAAAAAAATTCGGCACACAATTATTCGCTCTAAATATTATTACCGTTAAGGGGTCCAACTGCATTTTTTCAGTGTTGACAATCGAATGGTCTCTCAAAGCTATTGTTCCTGAACCCATCGCTGTGGAATTCAAAATCAATCAGAAATGAGATTTCCATTTTCGTTCTTGCATTAACTTTCGTTTCCAATCTGCCTTGCAGTTATCAATGAACTAGTTTTTCTGATCGTTACCTAGGCGCCGGGTCTGTAGCTCACGTATTTGAGGCTCCTTTCAATTATACTGAGACGTCAATCCATTTCAATGTACTTTTTGGAATTCAGCTGGAAGTTTTATTAGGAATTCTAGTTCCCATCGCCGTTGTTTAGGTGTTTCGTGCCAATTTTTCTTTCCTGTTTCATGTACCTGTTTCATATCGATCTCTTTCTGGGTAAATCGACAGCTTACTGATCAAGTTGGCAAAGTAACTTGTTAGTGACTTTGTTCGGTGGCCAACGGTTAAGTGCATTTTGGTGCCTAGATGGAGTTTTTGGTATCCTTCCGTACATAGCAGATACTCTCGATGAAAAGTTTTTTCTAACTGGTCTGCAATCGGTGGTATTGCAATCCTTTGATATTACATTGATGAAAAGTTTGTTTTTCATTCTTACTAAGAAACCTATTTCTGTGGCGCCTTAGACGGAAAATGAAGAACACGCCATACGACGCAAGTATATGTGTTGCGGCACAGCAGCGACCTCTCTAACACGGGAGCCTGAAATGAAGAAAAAGCATCAAAAAATCGGATTTTAAAATAAAAAAATTTACTACTTATCTAAAGTCAGTTTCTATTATTGTCCGTCAGCATGATATCTTGATGACAGTTGTCACTTGACATCTGTCATTTGACATTAAATTTATAAATGTCTATTCACAATTGTTTTTTTCACTTAATATCACCTATGAGTAAGAATACTGGTAAAACTGGAATTATAACAAGTGAATTATGAGAAAACTTGTAGAACAGAAAAGAAAGTACCGAAATTTTCACTGTACAGTTTACTTTTGAATTTAAATGGTGTGTAAGGAAATCGGTTGCTAGAGAAATTTGTACATTGATTGAAAATTAAAATTCGTTGCAAAAATCTAATTAAAGTAGAATAAAGAATTGTTTAAAGCATAATCCGTGACGGTTTTTAATTGCATAGTGGTTTTAATTAGAACAATATGTGTTTTAAAAATATATTGTATATTCTTCACAAGGGTGTCACATTCATGTGCACCCTGCGCCTACTTAATCAAATAAAACACATGATATATTTCGACTATTTATTCGCGCAGCACGCTCTTCATTGCACTTGACATTGCATTTAATACATTCCACTTAATAGTAATTGCACTGCTCTATATGATCACGCCTTGCGCCACGTCTGGCGCCGTTGCTCGCTCGATTGAGACTCTCGCTTCCAGTCATGGCCGTTGTCGACCTCGTCGTCTATTCTACGCTCACCGAATGGTGCTGCCGTCTGGCACATATATGTTCTTTTTTGCAAAAAATAACAACCAGCTGAGTTACATTAGAGCATTAGCTTTACAAAAGAAGCATAAAATTCCTTGAAAAAAGATGCAAATCACCTATCTTTCGTTCGTTTCTACCTTACTTCTCTATTTTGACGTAAGTAAATTTTTTTCGTCTAACAAAAAGAGGGGCTTCCGCACAGCCTGAGAGTCAAGCTTGAATACTAGCTAAATGTAGAAATATCCAGCTTACTAGCATCTCACAAAAGCAGCATTCCTCGCAAAAGCAATATTTCTCACAGTGGCAATAATATCATTATGTTGTGATGACGCAGTCTACACTGACTTCAGTAAGGCATTTGACAGAGTTGACCATTCTACCTTAAGGGGTTACCCCCACTTGTAACTTTGAAATTTTTCTCTTTTTTTCTTGCATTTTTTTTTCATTATAAGTATCTGAGAATACGTCCTTCAAATTTCAAGTCGATCCAATCAAAATTGACCGAGATATGAGCGTTGAAAGAGAAGAAACAGTTACTTTTACAACTGTTACTTATACTTATAAACGAGTTTTTCTCGAAATGACATTTTTGAATTCGGTGACCAAAATTACTCGAAAATTACTGAACCGATCTTTTTGAAACTTGGCAAGCTTATTAAATACATTAAAATGTAGTGTTTGATCGTTCGGCTTTTATTTTTGTTAAAAAATGGCCGTTTTATAGCAAAAAGAAGATCGTTTTTTTAAGTGAAAATCGAACCATTAAATTCGACTGTCCGCCATTTTGTAAAAAATGGATATTGTCTTAAATCCTTCGATCAAACACTAGTTTATACTGCTATTTAACTAAATTCATCGCTATTTTTTGCTTCAAATGATCCAGTTCGACACAATGTTGGTCACCGCAAAAAGTAAAAATTAAAATACCATTCTTTTGACGGCCATTTGCAATGTAATAACAATGTAATATTTTTCAATAAAACAATTACTGAATAGTGTTCAATGTATGTACTTTAAGATAATATAATAGTCATTTGAAAAAGATTCGTAGTTTTCTTAAAAAACAAACAAAATGACCCTTTTTTTTGTGCTACAAGTGAGGGTAACTCCTTAATTCTTAAGCTACAGAAATTCGGTCTTACCGGTCTTCACTTAGCTGGCTGATTTTTGCCTTCGCAATCGAACACAATGTGGAAAATTTCAAAGACTTTTATCGAAAAACATTAATGCTACCTCTGGTGTACCACAAGGTAGCCATCTTGGCCCACTTCTTTTCAATATATTTATTTTTGACTTATCTGACTAACATATCTCATTTACTTTACGCAGACGTTCTAAAAGTTCATCAGACCATTGAATCCAAATCAGATGCCCTCTTTCTCCAATCCAAGCTTTATTCACTCGGTCGCTGGTGCAATGCAAACAAGCTGTCTCTCAACATTGATAAATGCCAGGTTATTAGTTTTTTCCGTAAATGCACGGTCACACACAATACGTACTTCCTCGACAATAATTTGCTAACTAGAGTGGATAACATTGTTGACCAAGGTGTTATCTTAGATGAAAAACTCCGCTTCACCTTACACTATGATAAAATACTTTCCCGTGCAAGCAAACAGCTAAACTTCATCAAAAGACGTGCTAAAGTATTTCGTAAACTGTGGGTCACAAGATCTTTATACACTTGACTTACGCTTACATTAGCTGGAATCCCGCTTTTGAAACCCACAGTGACAGTCTCGAGTTAATACAATAGCAATTTTTACTCTTCGCCTTGAGAGAACTGTACAACCCTTATGATTTCAATAGTCTACCTCCTTATGAGTTTCGACTGAGTCATTTAAATTTATCAACTCTAGCCTCCAGAAGAATGATGATATCGGCCTGCTTCGCATTCGACGTCATTAGAGGCGCTATTAGTGTCGAATTCCTGAATAGCAAATTTCTGATAAATATTCCTGCAAGGAACACCAGGTCCAATCGTTTTCTAAAAGAATATCCACATTCGACCACATATGCAGCTAATGATCCGATAAATAGATGCTGCAGGATATTCAACAGCATAAGCAATCTATATTCACCTACGATTTTCAAATTATCCTTCAAATCCTCTCTTTTGCATGCCATCCGTACCCCTTAACCTCAAGCCATATACTATTCATCAATGTTTTATTTTATTGATTGTTATTTATTAATCTATTTGTTACTTATTTAATTTGTTTGTTACTTATTTAATATTTCTGTTATATTTGCTTTTTTTACTTTACTTTACTTTTCAATTTTTATTTGGTATCGGTTATGTAATTTGTAACTTGTACCTTGTTTGGTGAATAGATAAATAAATAAAAGAAATTCTTCGTTACTAAATAGTTCAGGATATCACCTGGCTTTGCCATTCATATCCTTTTTCATGAAATTTTCAAATGAAATCAAAGCTTTAGCTTATCTTAACCAAAGCTGAACATAGCCCCAGTTTATGCTTCCCGATACTTTTCCTAAATATTTGGCTAATTAGAGCTGTAGTTGCAGCCCGACTGATAAAAGTTGAAGTATTGGCACTTGGTTCTGGGCAAATTAGAATGGAAGTGCTCTTAAAAGCATCAATTTCATTGTATTTACTAAAATTTTGAAATAAAACAAAATGTAACGTTTAATCTAATCCATTAAATTCAAAATAACAGAGAAATAGATCGACCAACTGAATTTATCAATGCCAGCAGCAAACATTTCTTCGCAGATAAGCACGGAGATTTAAATGACAAAGCTTTTCGTATCATGTCCATCCCTCATGAATATTCTAAAACAACTCGAGATTGATGCATTCATTCAGCCCGAACTTTCTTACTGTACAGCCTTGAGCGAGTAACAAACTCCGAGGACGGAAATTATTCGCGAAAGTGCTAGTTTATTGTAAACGCAAACGCTTGGGTTTATTCATCTATAAAATGTTGCTATAAGGCGGCAAGCACTTAATACAAACAATAAACATTGTTTCGCCTGACTTTTTGTCCTTAGGACTCTATAGCGGCCTGCGTGTGTCGTGTGTTACCCATCTCTACAAGTGGGTGTCTTTGTGTATTGCGGCAACAATAGATAAGCTTTCTTCCGAGAAAGACCATTTAAACGGATATTTTACTCTAAGATATTGGATTTTTGTGAGCGGTATTAAATTGAAGGTCGTTTTCTGAATTACACAATTTAATGGTGAATAAAAATGCGGTCAATGTTTATTGATTTATTTTTGGTGTTAAATTCGAAACACACTAAAGTTTATGGGCACGAAATTGTAATTTGCGGAGAGGAAATGACTGCAATCCGTAAAAATGATCAAATGGAATGTTGATATTAGCTATAACGAAATGGAAATCAATGATTTTTTTCAATTAAAGTTAATTTATTCCATTGTTATGAATGCCATCAAATCAGTTAACGACAAACAAATGGATTTTGCAAAAAAAATCATCTTGCTTGTGAAGGAGTGTCAACAAGATATATAAAAGTACCAGATTATAAGCCTAAACTTTGTTTCCCATGAATACACTACCACTATCGATATAAATTTTGCTCATGTGATTATTGCTAATATCAGAAATGTCTGTTGCAGTTTGGCTTTTTCAATTCATTTATCATAAGAACAACTATACTTTGCACAGTCAAATTCATACTGCTTCTAATGCCTTGGTTCTTTGAAAGCTAGAGTTTCAAGAGTATTTTAAATTTCTTCTTTCTCGTTTAGCGAAATGCTTGCTTCGTTTGTTAGGACGTTGAGTGCTATTCGTTTTTCTGCTTATGATTCTCGTTAAGCAGCTACTCTTGAAAGTTTTCGCATGTTACGAGTAGTTTAAAAGTTTGAAATTGGTACCGACGACGGTGGCTAAGTTCATGGTTGCTTTCTTGCACGTTGTAGTATCAGAATAATAGTTTCTGTTATGGACAGAAGTATTGTCTTTAATTGAAATTAACAAGTAGCTATTGTTTGGGTGTGGTTTAAAGTTTTGAAGTCCTTGAATGTTTTGCTATGATAGTTTTGAATAACTTTGCTGAGAACTTAGAGGAAGACGAAGCAAAATTTTGCACGAGGAGAGGATTAAAAAAAACCCCTAGCGCATCACAACCGCTAGAAATACTAATATTCGAAAAAAGGGTATATTCTACCACTAGCTACTTAAAACCACTACCGCTAGCTACTTCTCCTACTTAAGTAATAAAATACCCGAAGCTAATTTAGTTTCAATGAATTTTCAATTGTTTCAATGAAGTTTCAATAGCGATAGAAAGGTATTAAGTTCTTATTGATCGGAAAACTGCATTGGAAGTTATAGGGATACAAAGAAATGTAGGGCTACCACTCGCAAAAGTTTAAAAATTTTCTAGATCTTAATATTTGT
This sequence comes from Nemotelus pantherinus, assembly GCA_963978885.1. NCBI lineage: Eukaryota > Metazoa > Arthropoda > Insecta > Diptera > Stratiomyidae > Nemotelus > Nemotelus pantherinus. The sequence goes on along the minus strand of OZ022265.1, from coordinate 48,487,151 downwards.
TGTTTATTTTTACTACAAGGCCAAAACGATTTGAAAATTTTATGATGAAATAGCCTACTAAGGATATGCCAAAAAAAATTAAACAAAAACAATCATAGCTGGCAACCCTATCATTGTTGCTCCAACTAGATTTCTTCTAAAAATTTCCCGCAATAAGTTCAACTTGCCATATGAATTTCGTTATGATTCCATGACTGTACTGGATGCTATAAGCTGTGTTTAATGAGCTGCTCTAGGTTGAGCTAGGTTGAGATATCTCAACAAACTGTGTTTAATGAGCAATTCGGCTGCTCTAACTTGCCCGAAGTTGCTCTGATTTTTGTTTCATGAGTTTGCTCTAAGTTGAACTAGTGCACTTTAGAGCACGATTTGTACTCTACTTTTTTTGGTAAAGCAAGTTCGGGCAAACAACCAGCTGTTTTCCAACTGTCACGGAACCGACTTTCAACAAAAAATTGGTACTGAAGTGCAGTTTTTTGTTAGTGAATTAACAGGTTGACCTTCTCACAAGTAATGAATTTTGAGAATATCCTCTCAGCTGCTCTCACTTGCTCGACTTTTTTCTGCCTCTCAATTGCTCTGGTTTGCTCGACTTTTTTTTTGATAGCCGCGCTACTATAACTTTCCTTGAGATGCTCTGCTTTGCTGATTAAACACAGCTATATAATCAATATGTCCTGTAAGTCTTATAATGATTTGATAGCTCTGTCAAAAGCTATCGCAATTCAAAAAATTTCAAATTTTCTCGATTTCTTTTCAGGCACCTAGGTAACACATAGGGTTCAAAATTTCCAAAACCTTATCAAATCTTTATCAAAAATACGTTCGAAATTCATTTTGCCAACTGTTTTTTTTTTTGAAAACTATTTTTTGATAGAATAATAGGCATATTTAAAATATCACTAAAATGGCCACCAGCGCCAAAGGGTTAAAGAAAATTAAGGTTTGCTTAAACCTAGACCTATTCTGCTTATACATCAATAGCCCAGTATACAACGTGGACTGATTTAGAGATTGAGATTGAAACAATGGAAAGTGAACGGGTTGTTCAAAGGTTTCGATTCCACCGTTTCAATCTCAATCCACTTTCAAGTCACGCTGTATACTGGGCTATAGTATCCTGATAATTTCAGCTTAATCAAACGGCTTGTTTCCGAGAAATAGTCACTGAAGTTTTATATATATATATATATATATATATATATATATATATATATATATATATATATATATATATAATATATATATATATATATATATATATATATATATATATATTTATATATATGTATATATATTTATATATATATATATATATTTATATATATATATATATTTACACGGACGGCTCAAAGACGGACACAGGAGTTGGCTATATGCATGGCAGTTGAGTCCGTTAGCGGAAAATCAACCAGATTAATGACGATTTGCGTCGACAGCAGAGAAGCCATTCTCGCTCTTGCGTCTTACAGATGTTCTTCAAAAACTGTTAACGCTTGCAGAGTGGCTCTCAATGAAAAGGCAAGGCATATTCCTATCTGGATTATGTGGGTGCCAGGGCATAGTGGGGTCATGAG